>JALPQD010000299.1:2166156-2766156 GCA_023101885.1 Typhlomys cinereus | reverse complement strand
AGATTTGATTGTAAAGATTCCAGGCCTGTAATCCCAGCACATGGAAGGAAGAGGCAGAAGAATCAGAAGTTTAAGGTCATCCTCAACTTCATCATAACTTTGAAGCCAACCTGGCTACATGAGACCCTGTCTCAAAACGGAACTAGTAGTCAGATTGAAGGGGACACTTCCACGAATTTGACAGGATCCAAGCTTCTAGCCACTGCCTTGCTATTTGAGGGGCCTCACCTATCCAAGATGGCCATCATGTCCCCAACCCACCAGCTGGAGAAAGGACACTTAGCTTCCCTGCAAGGATAAGGATACTTCTCAAAGCCTCACACTCCCCATTGGCCAGATCCTCAGTCTGTGATCCATACTTCACTGCATGGAAGACAGGGAATATGGCTGTATGTCCAGCTAAAATTGGGGATTTGTGGGCTAAGGATGTGGCTCATTGGTAATGTGCTTATGTATAAGGCTCTGGGTTTGATCCCCAGAGCTGAATGAAAATTCAAGAAGGAGTGTTTGTTTGTTTGTTTGTTTGTTGTTTGGTTTGTTTGTTTGTTTAACATTTATTCAGTTGGAATTTTTTTAAATATTTTATGAGAGAGAGAGTGCGCACATGGGTACACATTCAGGCATGCCGTGGTGTACAGTTGGAGGTCAGAGGACAACTTTCAGAAGTCAGTTCTCTCCTTCCACCATCGAGTCAAAATCAGATCACCAGGTGTACAAACAGGTACCTTACCACTGAGCTATCCGACAGGTCTTGGTGTTTTATTATTGTTATTTTCATGTTCATTTACATGCACACTTGTGCCACAGCACACATGTGGATGCCAAAGGACCACTTGTGAGAGCTGGTTCTCTTCTAACACATGGATTCTAGGAGTCAAACTCAGGTCATCAGACTTAGCAGGAAGCCCTTAGCCACTTCTCTCTCCAGCAGGAACAAATGTCTTTGTTTATGCAAGTCTGTTGTGGCCCTGAGCTAACCTCAGACTCACTGTTGTAGTGAAGCTGGTCTTGAATTACTGATGCTCGCGAATCAGCCCCTCAACTGCGAGGATTACTGGAATGAACCACCATGCCTATGATGTATTTTATTTAGTTTTATTTCATTTGCATTTGTGTTTTGTTTCACATGGCTAGGGATGTGCCGAGTGCTCTGTCCCCTAGCAATGGCCCCACAGTGTCACACTCATCTTGACATCCCCACCACCTGGAGCGTGTCAAGCCAGGCATTTCTTGGGTCTCTGACTTTGATATATAAGCAGTGGGGCCGGCACCAGGCGTGAAAAGTGAGCACTCAGGGACTCCCAGCAGAGGATGTATCACATGACTTGTGTTCCTAAACACAAACCCTGGCTTACCTCTGAGGAGCTGTGTGACAAGTCATTAACTCCTGACTGCCTTGGTTGTTCATCCCTGAAATCAGTCCCTGCCCTACAGGTTGCAGGAACCTCAAATGAACCTGCACACATTTAAGCCCTTCCTAACCACCGTAGGGTTGAAGCACGGCTCAACGGTAAAGAGCACTTGCTTACTGTCCACCAAGGAGGGCTGGGAGTGTGGCTCAGTGATGGAAACTTACCTAGAATCTACTAGTAAGGGGGTGGGGGCAAGATGTAATAGTAGAGCCCTTGCCTGGAGTTCACCAGTGAGGGGCTGTGGGGATGGCTCAGTGGTAAAGCATTTGCTAGAGATGCATGCTAGGCCTTAGGTTCCATCTCTAGCACAACAATAACAAAAATGAGTGTGAGGGCTGGAGAGATGGCTCAGGGGTTAAGACTCTGTCTCAAAAGTAGAAGGTCCTGAGTTCGGATCCCAAGTCCCATATAAAGTGGTGGCTATACTTCGGGCTCTGGTAGGCAGAGCCTGGGAAATCCCAGAGTGAAACAAGAAAGAGGTAGAAGCAATCTAGGATGACTCCCAAAGTCACCACTGGTCCTGTAGAGGGGCACACAGTGCCCTCTGATACACATACAGATAGGGAGCGGGGGAGAGAGAGAGAGGATGGATAGATAGATAGATGGATGGATGGATGGATGGATGGATGGATGGATGGATGGATGGATGAGTATGAGCCTGAGTCTCTGGAGGCTTTTGGATTCTAGAGCACAGAGATGCATGGAAGGGTTTGGAGGGCTGTCTACTAAGTCTCACTGGCCTCCTCCATCTCTTGGGCCTGGGATCATGAGATTCCCACTAGCCAGCAAGGTCTTCACTCTGGAACTCCCCAAAATAGCAGTCAGGTCTGCTCAGAGCCCTTTATTATGCGAGGATTGCACATGAAAAGAGTGGCATTGGGCACTGGGCAGCTGGGTCACCTCCTCTGTCTAGCCTGGCTTTCCTGGCATCTTGGGGTAAAGACAAGCTAGGTCTGAGCCAGAAAGAAGTGGTGGAACGCCCCAGGCCTCTCCCTGGAGATCCAGGTGCCATCAGTCGCCACAGTTTTGTCTATGGAGTTGTCCAGACACCAACACCCGCATGAGCCACTGGAAGGGATTAGCAACGACAGCCCTTTTTCCTCCAAAGCCACATCATCTATCCCAGCTCCCCCAGGGAAGCTGAGAAAGGAGAGGGAACCAGGTGGCACTGACTCCACCCAGGGAGTGTCGTCTAGGGAGCAGTTTCCTCCTTCGTAAAATTAATAGACAACCACTGGAGCTTGGGAAGGAGGGCTGTAACAGAAACGCCTGGAAAGAAGCCCACCATCACAGTGTTGGCAGTTAGTGCCCTGGGAGCAAGGCAGGGTCTGTGCTTTGTGGTACATTTAGCTGATGGTAGGGTTTGACTTTTGAACGAAGATCCAGGTGAGTTCGCCTGTGTAATTACAGTGAGTGGAAGGCTAAAGAGCTGGGAGGAGGGGTTTTGGATTGTTTTAAGACAGGGTCTTGCTCTGTAGCCCATACTGGCCTCTCCCTTAGAAGCCTCTGTCTTAACCTCCAGGATTTTTTTTTTTTCTTTGCTAAAGGTAATTCTCTTAAATATAACTGAATAAAGGTAGAGCTGTGTGTCTCTTCCTTACCAAATGAATCTGGTAAATAAATCTTTAAGGAATGAGGAAAATAGAAGGCCGTCAAGGGACAGAGGATGTAGCGTAGTGGTAAGAGCTCTTGCCTAGAATGCATGAGGCCAACTTCAGTCCCTAGCACAAGGAGTGCAAAGAGGGGAAAATCATCATGAGAAACACATAGAAATAATTTTAGGTAGTTGCACACACTTCTAATCGCAGCACTGTGGAAGTCGAAGCCAGAGAATGAGGGGTTCAAGAACCGCCTGGACTTCAGAAAGTTCAGGACCAGCCTGGACAACTTAATAAAATCCTGTGTCAAAAAGTAGAAACAAGAGCTGAAGAAATGACTCAGAGGTTAAACCTCTGCCTCAAAAGCAAAAGGTCCTGAGTTTGGATCCTGCATGCTAGGCAGAAATGGTGGTGGCCTGCACTTCTAACCCTAGAAGGTAGAGCCTAGGAAACTCCAAAGCAAAGTAATAAAGAGGTAACATAAACTAGAGTAATTACTGAAGTTGCTCTTGGGCCTCCACAGGCACACACACACACAGACACACGCAAAAAAAATTTTTTAAGAAATTTTAAAAAGTGGAAACGACTGGAGTGTAGCTTTCCTAGCATGTAGAAGCAAAAGATTCAGTTCCCACTGCCTCAGAAACGAGGAGGGACATGAATAGAATTTGGGTAAAGCCAGCCTTTTGGTGCAGACCTGTAATGTCAGCTGTTTGAGTGGATGAAGCAGGAGGATCACAGGTTCAAGTTCTACCTGGGGCTACAGAATAAGTTCAATCAAACCCTGTATCTTAAAAAAAAAAAAAAAAAAAAAAAAGTCTGGGTCTGTATCTGCAGCCCATTGTTAAGCACTCACCTGTCATGTGAGATCCTCGCTTCAGTCCTCAGCCCCACACATGCAAAGAAAGCCAGCGACATCAGAGAAGTCTACACTCTGCGATCATTAGTTTTGATGGTGATAGAGGTTTGGAGTCTTCCTTTTTTAAGACAGGGCCTGTGCTGCATGGTAAGCTGCTCTTTGTGGTGTGGTGCTGGGGTGGAATGTAGGGTCTTACACTGAGCTACACCCTAAGCTCTCCAATAGCATATTCACCTCCTTGTTTTTATTATTGGGGAGGCAGGGTGTATACATGCCTGCCACAGTGCACACAATGGAGGTTGGAGGAGAACTTGCAGAAATCAGTTCTCTCCTTCTACTGGAGACTCAAACTCAGTTTTGTGTTCAGGCGCCTTTACCTGCTGAGTCGTCCTACTAGCCCCATGGTTTCTTTCTTCAGTAGGCATGATGTTCCCCGGGCTACTGGTACGTTGTAATCCCATCTACTTTGGGAGGCTGAGGCAGGAGATTAACTGGTAAAGCGAGTTTCCCTGAGCCTGCCACACAGCCTCAGCTCCATCATGTTAACAAAACCAGAGCATTTTGGTAAGACCATGCCAGGGTCTATCGTTTAACCTGTTTATTCCCTTTTGTTTTGTTTTGTTTGCAGCAAGCTCTTGCTGTATATCTCAGTCTGTTCTCAACTCCTGATTTTCTCTTGCCTCGGCCCTGAAAGTGCTGGAATCACAGACGTGGCACCATACCAGCTTCTCTAGCCTTCCTGTTGCATATACCCTATGTATCAAATGAATCCAGTGAATTCATTTCTGTCTAGAGGCCTGGTCAGCATCAGGATGGATTATTGCATCCTCTTTTTCTTTGTTTAGGATTACTTTTTTCAAGAATCCATCTATGAGGTGAAATTTTTCTGAGAGCTTTCAAAAGTGTGATGGAGCCAGATCTATACCTACAAACCCAACTCTCAGGAGGCTAGACAGAAAGCCTGAGCTTATATACTGAGATCCTGCCTCAAAAGAAGAAATAAATATTTTTATTCATTTATCTTTTATTTGAGAGAGGTATACACATTGCATGCAGAGTGAAGGTCATAAGATAGCTTTCAGAAGTCACTTTTCTCCTTCCTCCATGTGGGCTTCTGGGGATCAAATGCAGGTCACCAGGTTTGCAAGCAGGTAGGTGCCTTACCTGTTGGGCCATTTCTCTGACCTGAGAGGTAGCGAGATTTTAAAGGCATGTTTACAGTAGGAGGTGTTGTCAATCAATTGAGAAGTTGGGGTGCTGCCCCCACACACACCTGGAAGAACTCTGCTCTCTCTCTCCCTGACAGTGCAAAGAGCTGTCTCGCTCTTCTCTCTGAATGACCCAACCCTGAGCCCAGACATCCCACCTGCGCACAGTCCTGTCCATAGCCACCTGAGCCTGGAGCGGGGGTCCCAGACCCCCAGGACTACCCCTACAATGAGGTGAGTTTTCCTGGGAATGAATACTCAGAGACCATCACCCCAGGACCCTGCCCTGCAAGGAAAGAGGGAAAAGAGTGGGAGAGCTGCCGGTCATCTCTCTACTCTCAGAGAAGGAGCTTTCTAACCTGCCAATTGGAGTTATTCATGTGTTAGGGACCAGCAATGGCCAGGCAGGCTCTGCCCTGCTCTCACAGATGCCCCAGTCCAAGGGGACAGCAGAACTTCCATGAACTTTGAACTGCACTATACCAAGTATCTTGACACCCCCCACCTCCATCTGCCTGCTCTAAGTCCCCTCCCTGGTGAATCCTCCAGCAATGCAGACCGCTACTACAGCCGTCCTTCACAGTGTCAGTACTACTGGGCCTACGTGGGTCATCTGAGGACCCTACCTCGACTGTGGTCAAGTCCCACCCTCAGGAGGCTTTGTGGGGAAGGAAGACAGAGAGCTCACTTACTTTTGCACACTAGTTGAATTAAATCAGTTTGAATGCCCACACGAGCAAGTGAAGGAGAGGCAGAGAAAACAGGCCTGCACGGTGGCTGAAGAAAACCTTTTTGGGGGACAATTTTGATCCACTTTCTTTTTCCTTCATATTTAGATTGGCCTTAGATCTTGACCGCTACCAAAAATGTGGACCACTGTCACATGTCACCTGTGGTCCTCCACCACTCTTTACAGCTCTGCAAGATGAGGGACTATGGAGGGAGGGAAGGAGAGCCAGGAGGGTCCAGCGGGTCTCACCTCTTCACCTACTGTGCCCTATCCAAGTACAAGAGCTCAGGTACCTCTTTCAGCCCCGGTTCCATGCAGGAAGCGCTGCCCGTTCATGCGGTGCCAGGCCTAGGACTAGGAAGCTCTGCTCAGTCACAGCTCAGACTGTGGGTTCGACCCCAGCATCAGCACTGAGTCAACGATGCCCATCACCTAAGTCCAGGCATCTTGCTCTGTTCTGTGGCACCCATGTGGCACCTATACAGGGCTGCAGGCTCTGCGAGATCAGCCATGTTTCAGTGGGGTGGCCCAGAGCATGGCGCCGTTGCATCAACCATGATGTTGTTACCCAGCAGCCTGCCATAGTCTTCCTGGGTTTGAGATAGGCCCAACCTGTGCCACTTGGTAGACACTGTAGACTGGGTTCTTCGTGTCCTGTGGTTACACAACCTTTTCTGGGGCAGATGTCCCTGCCCAGCCTGTGCCAGGCCTGGCACTTCTCTATCCCATCCATACCCACCTGGCCTTGGTCCAAGGAGGAAGGGGAGGAAGCTGCTTTGTGGATTTCCCACAGAGCTACTTCTCTGTGCTGTGCATCCCCTCAGGC
The DNA here is from genome assembly GCA_023101885.1 of Typhlomys cinereus. Taxonomy (NCBI): domain Eukaryota; kingdom Metazoa; phylum Chordata; class Mammalia; order Rodentia; family Platacanthomyidae; genus Typhlomys; species Typhlomys cinereus. The sequence goes on along the minus strand of JALPQD010000299.1, from coordinate 2,759,523 downwards.
TTCCAGGAGGACAGAACTCGCCAGAGTCTGAGGGACCAAAGGGCCTGTGTTCCATGACTCTTCAGCTCCAGGCAAGAGCCCTCCCCAGGGACTGGCGGGCTTTGTGCTTAACCTTTTCCTCTGTCTCTCCAGCGAGGAGCCACCTCTGGACCTGACAGGCAAGGTGTACCAACTGGAAGTGATGCTGAAGCAGTTGCACACGGATCTCCAGAAGGTGAGATCCAGGGATGCTCCTCTTTCCTGCTCCCAGACAGCCGCCAGCAGCCGCCACCCCAACCCCTGCCCTGGAATGTGGTTGTGAGTGAAATGCGATGACACTGAAGACCACAGCACTGAGAAACTCTTAGGCATACTTGGCAGAACAAATTGGCCTTGTCTTTTTGGAGAGTGATTAGACAAAATTTGTCAAAAATGTAATTTGGGGACTGAAGAGATGGCTTAGGATGAAAGCCTTTGCCTAGCAAAGAAAAGGACTTGAGTTCCAATCCCAGATCCCACACAAAAATGTTGGAAGGTGGAGGGAGAGGAGTTGGAGATGGCTCAAGAATTAAGACTCTGCCTCACAAGCAGAAGGTCCTCAATTTGGATCCCAAGTAAAATGCCAAGTGGAAATGATAATGGCATGCACTTTCTGGCCCTGATAGGAGGAGCCTGGGAAATCCCAGAGAAGCAAAAAGGAGGTAAAAGCAATCCAAGATGATTTCTGAAGTCACCCATGGTCCTCCACAGGACATACGGTACCCTCACATACACACACACACACACACACACACACACACAGTACGGGGCGGGGGGGGGGATTATGGCAGCAGCCTATAATTCCGCAGAAGATGGAGCCTGTGAAACCACAGAGCAAAGCAATAAGAAGGCAGAGCAATGATTCCCAATGTCACCCTTGGGCCTCCACACTCAAGTGCCCTCTTGTACATACACCTGCACACACATGTATACACACACACATACACAAGTTATTCCATATCAGCCCATGTCCTAAGACTTCCATATACAAGACCTCAGGGGACCCACTGAACTGTCTCTTTCCAGAGTTGCAACTAGGACAGAAAGTAACTTGCCCAAAGTTACTCATCTATAGGAACAGAGCTGGATTTGAACCCCTGCAAGCCTGGCTGCAGACAGATCGCTCCAGACCCCAGGAGCTGTGGTCTGTCCCCAGAAGGCCCAGGAGTGGATTGGCTGCCGTACCTGATGCCGCCCTCTCTCCCTTCTTGCAGGAGAAGCAGGACAAGGTGGTGCTGCAATCCGAGGTGGCCAGCCTGCGCCAGAACAACCAGCGGCTTCAGGAAGAATCGCAGGCCGCCAGCGAGCAGCTCCGGAAGTTCGCTGAGCTCTTCAGCAGGGAGAAGAAGGAACTCTGAAGCCCTCTGGGTCCTGGCATCCCCGCACATCCCAGTCGGCAGACCACAGCACCTGACTCCTCTCCTTCTCTTGGCTCCTCGTTGCAGGGTGACGCAAGGGGTCATCCAGCCATGGCCCTGCAACCCTCCTTAGGATTCCAGAGCCCTGGGGGCTGTGAGCCAGCTCTGTTCCTGTCTCGGCCCCTCAGCTGCTCCTGTGGCCACACTGCTTCTTCTAGAACTGGCCACCTGGAGCTATAAGGCAGGAGGGGCGGGGAACCCCCTGCATGAGAACTAAGAAACGAAATGAGCCCTTTTCCCCATGTTCCCCAATTCCTAGGACTCCTCTGTCCCCAGTGGGCTCATTCCAGACAGCATGGACATGACTTTCCCCCCCAACCCCCACAAAAAAAAAAATCCACACCACAGCCAGGAGCACTTTCATAGAGTTTAAATTATTTTCCTGGGGCCCCCAAATGGACAGGAATCCCAGCATCCAGAGTCCACTTCAAGAGAAACTCTTTGTACAAGCAAGACTGTTTATACAATCTTTTCTACCAGCTCCTCTCCCACCAGCGGCCACATACGTGGGCTTGGGAGCCCCAGACCCCTCTACCTTGAAGCTACTGATCGGCCGCCAGCTCCTCCCCCAGGGCCACTAAGCCAGGACCGCCTATGGGCCCCACAGGCTCCAGAGGCGGCATGCAACCTGGGGTCAGGGCTGAAGCGAAGCAGCCTTTGCCTCGTCTCTGGTCCCTTTTCCTTCACAAGTCTCTCTGACCACTCTTGCAGCCCCCAGTGGCAGGCACTAGACACACTCACTGTGCTGCCTGGGGAGCACTCACAGTGCAACCCCTCCCAGAGATGCTAATTCTCTAAAGGCAATAAGGGGCAGCTCGGTGTGGTACTATGCTGTTCACCCAGGAAACAAGTTCCTTTTTCTTTAAAAACAAACAGAAAAGAATATATATATATATATTTATTTTTTCATGTAGAGTTGCGCCAGAACAAGTTTAGATGGCCAGTCTATGGATTCCCCAACCCCGGAATCAAGGTGTGTTCTTTATGGGCTTGGGGGTCAGTGAGAGGACCCAGATATACAGGGGGGACAGCAGGTGGCTCCCCTGTCTTGGAAGCAGCAGGCAGGCTGTGTGAGCCAGCCCTCAGCTTAAGATCCTTCACCTTCTCTTTGGGTTCAGAATCTTCAGGGGAGAACAGACACTCCAGAGGGGCCAGAATGGGGAGCACAGGCCTGACGAAGAGGGTACCCATGGCTCCCTGTGACCTGCTCTGGCCCCAAGGCACTCTGCATCAAGACAAACAGCCTGCTCTCCATGTCCTCCACCACCATGGAATGGTGGTCACAGGCCACCCAGTGTCCTCAGCCCTGGCCAACTACTGTGACGTCCTCCTTTCCTGACTCCCTTTCTGAAGGGTTGTCTAGCCCCTGCCCTTCCCCGTCTCCTCAGACCCCTCCCCAACCTGGAGCCTTTTCGTTTGTTTCTTTTATATATATGTGTGTGTGTGTCTCCTTATATCTTCAGATCATTCAAATCATTTTGGGGACCTAATCATGTATATTGACACATGTAAATTATAATTTTGGTTTTGTTCTGTTAATTTTTTTAAAGAATTTCTGCAAAACAAATCTATTTAATTTGAGGTTGATGTTCTGTCTGATGCTGAAGACAGCAGCAGGCTTTTTTCATGTTGATTTGTTTCATTTGGATATTTTTATTCTTTATTGTGTCTTTTTTCTTCTTCTTCTTCCCATTCCTGTCTTGAGATTTTTCTGGCATGTTTCTGGAGGTTTCAAAGGAAATAAATGTTTCATAGAAATGGCTTGTGTGCTCACCAGCTTGGGCTCCCTCCCCCCAGGCACACACCTCTACCCTTCTATACACCACACATTTCCTGGTAGGTAACCGGAGACACCCGCCTTGCAGCAAGAGTAACCCAGCCTCTGGACATAAACGTGTGCTTAAGTAGAAAAGATCAAGATCCAGAAGCCAGAGTGCCACACGTGGGCCATGAGGCATGCTGCTGCTTTTAAGTGGCCTGCTTTTGCCAGGTGGAGTGATCCAGCACTTGAGCTCCAAGCTAGCCTGGTCTACACAGCAAGAATCTCTCAGCACTGGAGAGGTAGAGAAGCATCAGGTCACCCTCAACTACATTAAGTTCAATTATAGTGAATTCGAGGCTATGTGAAACCCTGCCTCAAAAATAAAATAAAGGGGCTGGAGAGGTGGCTCAGGGGTTAAGCCTCTGCCTTGCAAGTGGAAGGTCCTGAGTTCAGATCCTAGACCCCACGTGTAGACGTATAGACGCCAGGCAGAAGGGGGGGCAGTCTGTGTTTCTGGCCCTGATAGGGCGGAGTCTGTGAATCCTGGGGCAGAGTAAACAAGGAGGTAGAGGCATCCATGGTGGTTCCCAAATTCGCCCGTGGTTCTATATACACATACATACATACATACACACACACACACACACACACATACACATGCACAATTGAATAAATTAAAACAGGGCTGGAAAGATGGTTCAGGGGTTAAGACTCTGTCTTGCAAGCAGAACGTCCTTAGTTCAGATCCCAGGTCCCATGTAAAAAAATGCCAGGCAGAAATGGTAAGGGCCCACACTTCTAGCCCTGGTACAGCCTGAGTAGAAGCAATCCAGGATGATTCCCAAAGTCACCCTTGGTCCTCCACAGGAACACACAAGTGCCCTCTGAATCACACACATGCATTAAATAAAACAATTAGGTATAAAGCATGGCTCATCATGGAAGATCCTTTGGACAATATTCAAGGGTGCTTACTGGCCTCTGGCCACACCCTCTCCACTCATCCCTCTATACTGCCGTCCAGGCTGGGGATGGGCTGGATAAAGAGCAGCCTAGGTCTTCTGTCTCGGGCTTCCAGGCTAGGGGGAGAAATGAGGAGACTTGCATGCCCCTGTGTGACACAGGGAAGTTTCAGCAAAGATGCTGACACACTCCTGTGACTTTTCTGGCTAGGGGAGGCAAAGGTGAATTAAAACTAGGGACCCAAAGTTTATATCTAGGGACTGGCTTGCGGCCCTCTGCATGTAGGCTGGACATGAGACAGGGTGACTTCTGACTCGGAATTCCACAGCAGGATCCCAGGAACCCACCTCCTAGGAATTCAAGATCTGGCTGCTGTGGGCCAGTCCAGCCTCTCTTGGACCTGGGACAGCATCCCCCCACACCCTTCTTCCACCCATTACTGATCATTGTGTTTCCTCTAAGCTTAAATCTCTCTCTCTCTCTCTCTCTCACACACACACACACACACACACACACACACACGAATAATCTTCCAAAAGGCATGGGACATCCAATGAGGAACCAGCCCTTCCCCACAGCTCCCAAACCTGCTGAAGCTACCCAGACATTCTTCCTCTGCACCCTCCTCGGGGCCCCATCCTCCAGCTCTGCCCTCCCCCTACAAACCCGGGCCAAGGCTGGAGGGAACCTCAGAACAAACTGTTCTCATATCCTCTCCTGGCCCAGGAGACACACCAACATCTCTCCACACCCCACAACTCACACACTCGCCGCACACGCATGCCAGGGCCCGATCACGCCTGCACTGCTCCCCACCATCTCTTCCCTCTCTCGCCCCAGTTTTCCCTTGCCTGCTTCCGGCCCTCCCCCCATCCCTCAGCCTTCCACTACATCTCTGTGGCCTCATCTGGCTGGCACTCTCCCGGTGGGTTTTGTCGTCGTTGTCCCCCCCCCCCAGATTAACTAATGTATACGCCGAGTCTCATCGTGTAGCCCACACTGGCCCGGAACACAACCATCCTGTGCCCTGGCCTACAGAGGGCTGGGATTACGCTCAGGAGTCACTGTGTTGGGTGGTTCTCCTCAGTTCTTGGAAATCCACATCTCTGGTCGTTTTCTTCCCAGGGCCCTACCTCATCTCTCCCCACACGGGCCTCCCGCCTGCCTTCCCTCCTGACTGCTCCCTAAATCCTCTGCTTTTCCAAACCACTGTGGACTTTGCCCTCCCCTGGTCTCTGGGGATGGCTGCTGTTTTATTTTGTTTAATCATCATCACCATTACTATTACTTCTTGGATGAAACCTCTCTGTTTCTGTTTCCCTCCTCTCTTGTTCACTCTTCCCTAGGAATTCCTGGGGCTGTCTGTGTCTTCTATCCTTTCCTCATTCTCAGTAAACTTGTGACCCGGAATCTTTCTCCTGCAGTGTCCTGATTCTCCCACACTCCTCATCCCACCCCATCCCATCTCTCCTCTCCTTGAAGCCCTATATCTTGTTATCTCCTCCAGCCTTCTCTCCTTCGCCCCTTCTCCACTTCTTGTCCACTCCCAGTGCCCAGAGAGACTGGCAGGCTGAGGTGCCACCTCCCCGCCCCAGCGGAGGGGCTGCCTCTGGTCTCTCCAGCCCTCCCTTCCCCCAGTCTTCACTCCCACCTCCCTCCTCCAGCCTCCTGCTGCAGCTGCAGCAGCCCGTTGCTAGGGCAACCACAGCTGGCTGGGTGGGAGCCCCTCAGCCCCATCCCCCCTCTTCTTTCCAGCTAGGCAGGGAGGAGCTGGGACAAAGCCAGAGGGAGGTGGTGTGCGGAAGGGCGGAGGTAGTGGAAGTGGGGGCTGGCCATGGCGGCTTCCCGAACAAGGACCCCAGCTCCCCTTCTTGGTGATGCCCCAAACGAGGCTAGAGAAGGCGGCAGTCGTGGGCAGAGGGGTCAGGCCCAGTTTAATACACAGAACAAGTTAATTCACAGCAGAGGCAGGCAATAAAGGAGACTCAGTGACAAGGGGGGGCACTCCTGGATTGGGGGAGAACCCCAAAATCCTCCACCTTCCCCACTTGCAGTCTCAATTTCCCTTTTTTTTTAAACCCGAACAACAAACACACAACCACAAGAAACAACCACGCCCCTTCGCCACCCCCAAAATGGCCAGTGAGGGGGTTGGGGGCAGCCCGGCCGGGCCGGGTAAGGAGGGAGTCGGAAAGGAGAGGGGAAAAAATTAGTCCATTGCAACTGTGCTTCTCACTCCAGCCGGCTGGCAGGGCCCGCCTCACCCTACTGGTCTCCCCAGCCGCCCACCCGGTCCTGGCAGCCACTGCGTGGGCATGGGATGGGGCTGCCGGAGAAGGGTGGGAAGAGTTCAAACCCATGGTTCACATCATCATGCAGTATCCACGGTGGGCACCAGGAAGGGAGGGAGGGTGGACGCCATCCCCACCCAGCTGGGTGTGAAGGAGAAATGGTACCCACCTCAGGTGGGGAGTTGGGACAACTGCAACTCCAGAAATGGGGTGGGGAGGTGCCAGGCAGGAAAATGGCATCGTCAGGTGTCCAGTGGATGGACCCTCAGCAGTGCCCCTCCACCCAGCCAGGCCTTATAGGATTCTTTGTATATATTAATTTCTTTTTTTTTCTTTTTTTCTTTTTTTTTTTTTTTTTTTTTACTTTTTGTCTTTTTCTTTAGAAAAAGGCTCTGTCCGTACCCCTGGCTGGCAACCACTACCTCCTATGCCCGCCCAGGGGCGGGGTATGGCTTTGAGGGGAGCAGAAGCCCCTGGCGCCCGTTTACCAAGGGAGGAGAAGGGAGGCTGAGAGGGGAAGGACCTGCTGGACCCGCCCAGCCGCAGGGAGACATTCTACTTGCAGAGGGAGGGCACCGGGGAGCCCTCTGGGCTTCACCCTCTCCCTCCCACTGGGGACGCCAGGCAGAAAAAGCCAGGAGCTCCAAGAGGCAGGAGGAAAGCACCGCCCGGAGGTCCGGGAGAAGCAGAGCAGGCCTAGGTGAGGGTGATGTAGGCAGAGGCCTTTTCTTTCAAGTGCCGGAGACAGAGGTGGCAACTCCAACTCCCTGAGGGAAGGACATGAGATGGAATTAGATCCTTAGATCAGAGCCCAGAGGGGCAGCTCCCCCAGCCCCCCAAAGAGCACGTGGTCTCTGCCACCTGCAAAGCAACTGTTCAAACCCACCCTCCCCCACATCACGCCCACCTCTTCCCTTACCTTCTGGGGGCTCTGCCATGGGAGGGCTCAGGCAGTACATGTGGTAACCCCGGTCGCAGTCATCACAAAACAGCAGCTGGTCCTGGGGGGTGAGACCCGCCCAGCTGGCACCCTGGAGGCACGGGTACCAGAAACCGGGGTGGGGGGCTGGGGCAGGGGGCAGGTCCCGGGGGCCCTTCTGTGTCACAGCAGGCTCCGAGTCTGCGTGGTCAGGCAGACAGCCCCGCAGACTCTCAGCTGGCCGAGTGGCCAGGTGTTACTACAAACGCTGGAAGAAGTTCCCATGGCCTGCCAGCAGCTTGGAGCGACCCATGTGGATTCCAATCCTGCTCCTACCATGTCTCAACCTGGCGACCTCCAGCAGGTCCTTCTCCCTCTCTGAGCTCAGGGTTGTGCGGGTGAGCACCAGCCTCCAAGCGAGGCAAGGCGAGGGGGTACCAGAAGGTGAGAATTTGCCAGGCTTCAATCAAGGGATACCAGTGACAGTAGCACTCGCTGCTGGTCACCCTGGGGACTCTGGGCAGGGGAGGCTTTCGGCTTGGTGGGCAACGGTAGCAGAGCCAGGCAGGTAGAGCGCTGGGAATGCTCCCAGGTCAGGGGGAGGCACTCACATCATTCTCCGAGGTGCCGCACAGGCTGCAGGATTTGCACTCAATGCACTGCCAGCGGTAGGTCCGCACAGCTGCGGTCATGTTCACCGTGAACTGTAAACACGAGGGGTGTCCTGGGGGCCGAGGGGCAAGGATTCAATTAGCAAGTCATCATGCCCCTGGTAACTATTGATCCCTGGGGGAAAAATGGCTGAGTACCCACCACCCTCCCTCCCTGAGTCAGAGGCCAGGATGAGCTACGAGGCCCACCCCGCCCCTGTGTCCATCACCTGGAAGCTGGGCTGCCAGCAAGCAGAGGTGTGTTAAGCACCACAATACCCTACCCAGCCGTTACAGCAACCACACTCTGCTCCCCAGAACACCATGGCAACCACATTCCATTACGCACAGTGCTGTGGCAACCCAGCTCTACACCCACAACACTGTGGCAACCACAGTCTGTTAACCACCGCGCCGAGGCAGCCACATTCCATGACCCACAGGAGCACGGCCAGCCAGCCCGTGAACCGCAGCAACGTGGCAACTGCCTTTCCAGCCACGATTCCATGGCAACCACTTCCACAACAGCATCTCCACACCTTGGTCCTGTGAAGCCAAGGACCATTCCACTCAGCACACCAGCAACCAAACTGTCACTGATGATACTTGCAGCACCAGTCTGCTAATCAACCCCCTTCCCAGGGTGCAGACACCCACAGTCACTGCCCACAGTACCCTACACCCACGGTCCATGATGCCATAACAACCACATTCTATTATATCAAATTGCCATGACGACCACATCTTACCACACCATCACAGCCATAATTCATCACCCACACTGCTGAAGCCACCATCCTAGTCCCCATGAGACTGCCACGGGAAACCGCAGCAGATTAACCACAGTTCCACGGCAGTGCACTGCCTACTGCCCTATCCGCAATGCCGTTCCAACTCCTCACCACTGTGGTCACCAGAGAAGAAAAACACCAGGCTATGACACCGGGCACTGTTCCCAACTCCCCAGTGAGCCCAGTCCACTTCCCACAGATGGGCTGGCTACAGTCCTCAGGCTACCCTGCCTGGCACTCCCCACGTGTGGGCTCTGGGATGGCCTTCCCTATTCCCCAGGGACCTTCAGTGAGGTGTCACCTGATCGCCCACAATCTGCACAGGAAATGAGGTCCTCAGGACACCCGGTCTTCTTGGAGCCTCCCAAGCAGAAGTCACAGTAGCCATTAGGGATGACAGTGCCGTCTGGCGCCTTCTTGGCTGAAAGACAGCAGGCAGCAGTGGGCACGGGGCGGGCAGGGCAGGCAGGGCACGCTGTCAAAGGCTGCAGAATCAGGGCTGGAGGGAGGTATCCCTACCTGTGTGTTTCCTTTGTGCCTCGGGGACCCAGGCCAATTCTTTGTAAAACTCTGGGGGCAGGGGACAGAGAGAGGAGTGCTCACCATAGGTAAGGCTCCACCTGTCCCGAGCCTCAGCCCCAGCGATACACTCTCGGGAAGAGTGAGAGAGCGGCTGCCAGCTGTGGCCAGCAGCAAAAAAGCTGGGAGGGAGGCAAAGAATTCTCCCTGGGACCCCAACTCTTGGGACAATGAGATGTTCTCTTTATTGAGTAAAAACATGGGAGGTAAGTTCAGCCTTGGCAAGAGCCCCAGGCCAGCCATCACAGCTGTCACCCCCAAGTAAACTTGCCTAGGCCAAAATTCAGCATGCAGTTCTGAATTTTCCAAGATGGGCTCAGAAACACAGACAGCAGGTAGGCACCGGGCCTGGCCTGAGGACGCTCCAACTCACTCTGAGAGATGGGTGGGAGACAGCTCTCCTTCCCCAGAGCTCAACTATCATGACATGCAATGGGCATGATTAGGTAACGGAGGGTCCTGACCTTGCCCTAGGCTCAAGCATAACAGAGAAGGGAGGCAGAAAGGCCCCAAAGGGAGGAGAGTCATCTATTACCCCCTACTCCCCAAGCTCTAATTGAAACAATAAATCAGATCCAGAAATATTACGCCTGGGCCAGTAGCGAGGGAGAGAGAGAGAGAGAGAGAGAGAGAGAGAGAGAGAGAGAGAGAGAGAGGGAGAGGAAGGTTGGTTGTCATGGTAACCCCAGAGCCAGCATCCCTATGGTCCGTGGGGGAGGGAACTGTTGAGCTGGAGATTTTCCAGAAATGTCTAATGTGCACCCACCCTCTTCCAGTCCCCAGGCTCCACTGTCCCCCTCCCTATCCCACCCCTGGGCACCTCACCACCCAGCCCTGACCCGTGGGCTCACGTTTGTGGTTATTTTTCCGGTGGAAGGGCAGGGCGTGGCGCTCGACGTGCTCCTCCCCCTCCTCCTCAGCCAGGTGGGTGTGGGTGTAGTGGTAGCTGAGCCCTGGCCGGTTCTTATACCGCTTCCCACAGACTGGAGGGTGAATGAGCAGGTGGCTGTCAGCCTCCCAGGCCAGCACCTCCACCCTAGCCTCTGGGATCACACGGACCCCTCTGCCAAAGATCTGACCTCCCACCCAGGGGCCAGAACCACCTGAGGAAGGGCCATGACAGGAGAGGTTACGGGGGTCCCACACTCCCTTTCTCATTCCCCTTCTGCAGAAGGACTCACTATCACAGACATACGGCTTGTCTCGGTCCTCCAGGGAAGCGGTGTCCTGGCGTTTCCTGAGACCTCCGATGCCATATGCCTGGAGGGGAGGGTCAGGAGACAGAGATTCAGAAAGCCAGGAAAAGGAGCATCATCATTGGGGGGGCGGGGGGAGTGTTAAGAATTTTTCTTGTGACGGGGTCTCCCTATGCAGCCCTGGCTGATGTGGAAATGGCCACAAAGATCAGACCAGCTTTGAACCTGGAGCCAGCCACCTTTCTGCCTCTGCCTTCCAAGTGCTGGGTCACAGGTGTGCACTGCCACACCTGGTGGGCTTCATCATTTGGATTTGAAAGTCAACTTGCACAAAAAAAAATCTGACTTTTTAGGGCTGGGGGTGTGGCTGAGTAGTACAGTGATTGCCCACCATATGTGATGGTCTGGGCTCCGTCCCCAGTACCATGAACAATAATACTAAAATCTCCTGAGCAACTGGGCAAACTTCCTGCCCTCTCTCAGTGAAACTATGAAGACGGTGTGTGTGTGTGTGTGTGTGTGTGTGTGTGTGTGTGTGTTTTGAAAATAGTTTTTCTATTGTGTGTGTGTGTGTGTGTGTGTGTGTGTGTGTGTGTTTTGAAAATAGTTTTTCTATTGTTAGGTTTTGTGGTTGTTGTTTTGGTTTGGTTGCTTGTTTTTAGACAGAGTCTCCCAACATAGCCAGGCTGGTCTCAGGTTTGTGGCAATCCTCCTGCCTCAGCTTCTAAGTGTTGGGATACAGGTGTGAACCACCAACCCCAGCTCCGAAGATATTCTAATCTACTGCGTACTCAGTTTTGCACACTTTAGTTTCCTCATCTTTAAAATGGGCATAAATCCCCGCCACTAGCTCATATTGGTCCAGGGATTAAATAATGTCAGGCTCCTGAGGTGGAAGGAGTGGGTGGAGATGAGATGACCACTTCTCCTGCTAGCCACATAGGGCCGTCCCATCCCGGAGAGGAGAAACTTGTAGCTCTACCTTTCCCTTGGCCCTGTTCTTCCTCCTGGGAATGTCTTCCTCCAGGTCTTCCACTTCCAGATCATGAGGAAACTCCAGCAGCTGCTGTTTCTGGACTCGGGAGAAGCGAGATGGGGGTTTAAGAAGGTAGAGACACTGATGTGTGAGAAGGGGGTGGGAGGGCAAACCAGGGGCCTTCTGCAAGGACAGGAGATCCAGGAGGGAGAGACATGGGGTGTCCAGGGGTAAGGCCGAGAGGTGACAGGTGGCAGGCCATGTGAGAACAGGACTGGTGTGGGGGGGAATGATGGGGGAGGGCTACCTGACAGTCCATAATGGTCTCCTCCTCCTTCAGCTCCACTTTCTTCTCTCCAGTCTCTGCACACAGCAAAGCCTCAAGGACCGGCCCTTCTGGAAGGCCACCCTCCTTCTTCAGGGGTGCCTCACAGTCTGGGGAGAAACCAAAGGGAGGATGGTAAAACTGAGGGATCTGTTGTCCAGCTGCCCAGGTGAGAGGGACCATGTTGCTCTTTGCAGGAGAGAATGACTTTCCCCTACTCAGCCAGCAATGGATGGGAGGATTCAATTGCAGGCCCTAGGAAGGGTGCCCAGATCCTGGAAGACAGGGCCACACCCTCATCCATTGGAATACTAGAGGAGATGGCCAGAAAGCTGGATACACCCAGAAAAACCCTCAGGAATAACAAAAGATCCTCATATACCAGATCCTCATAAACAACCACATCCACATCGGGGTACCCAGGCAGACCCTCAGATATAACCAAACAGGGTTAGAGAGACATTTAAGCAGGACATTCATAGATATGTGAAGGGACATGAAGACAGGTCATCTGTCAGAGTCAGACACACAAAGGAACAACAAGACACAGAAGAGATGCAGGCAGGCCCTTGGAGATGACCACAGACACTCAGAAAGAGATGCTTAGACCCAGAGATAACTCTGGACCCACATGAGGAAGACACAGGTAGGCCCAATGATACTGCTGGGGACATTCAGGCATCCCCGGGGAGACACATTCAAGTGCCCACACAGCATACACAGGGAAACGAAGTCCACCAAGTCCATCTGACACAATACAGGAAGAGAATGCCAGTCAAATCCTCTGGACTCCTGGTGCAAGTGGACCCTCAGACACACTTGGACCGAGGAAGAGAAGAGTCAGTGTCTAAGGGTCCAGAAAGCACCAGGAGTCCAGAGTCTGTCAGTACAGAAACACACCTGACACAGACACGAACGACAGATTCTCAGAGACACTCTACAGGGTCAGGACCCCTACAGGAAGAGATAATTAGGTCTCCTGAGGTAACCAAACATACCTTGAAACAGGTGGATACACAGAGACTGATCAGACTCTTATAAAATTGAAAACACCTAGAAAGACACTGGCATTCCGATGCACTCAGCTACAGACAGCGTTCCCACCAGACACCTACAGATAGCGTTACACCAGCACATAGGGAGATGAGTAGCCAGACTCCCTCAAGCACCCACAGAGAGAAACACAGTCAGACAGGGATGCATCCCAGCTCACTGGGGAGGAGAAACATTCAGACGTGACTTATCTACACACAGATGTATGTCCTCCAAACACCTGGGTGCCTCGGCCCATGTAGCAACATAGCCAGAAGTTCCCAACTTGGGGGGAAAAAAACTGTAGAATCTGTGGAATACACCCACGACACGCGGGCAGACAGCCTGCCATGGAGGTAGAGATGCAGGAATACTTAGGCTACAGGCGGTGCTCAGACAGGCAGCCACGGGGCTGAGACGCTGGGACGCTGGGACGCTGGGACGCTGCTCCACCCACCGATCTTATACTCGCAGGGCCGGAGCCTGGGGTCCTCTAGGATGTTGAGTCTCCGTTTCTTCCTCCAACAGCGGGCTGGGTACGTGTAGATCTGTCCTGGGGCCAAGCCTGGAGGAAGAAGGGCGCTAGTGAGAAGCGGTTCCAGAGCCCGCAAGGCCCCGCCCCGCCCCGCCCCGCCCCCGCGGCAGGTACCGGGCCCGCGGTGGTTCTTCTCCATCCAGATGTAGCAGTTGTTCTGGGCCACGCCGGTCTGCGAGTCCAAAAAGGGCAGGCGCAGGCTGCGCTCGGCGCACAGGCGCGCGTTGTAGCTGCGGCAGTGCTCGATGGCCTCGCGGTAGAAGTCCTCGCCTAGGCTGCGGGGGACGGGCGAGCCGCGGGCAGGCGGCTGTGAGCAGGGCTGGCACCCGGAGGCCCCGGGCCCTTCCCGGGCCACGGGCTTCCTCTGGGCCAGAGTGGGTTGACCAACCCTTCCACCCTCACCTCTCCCCTCTCCTCCCGTCCCTCCTAACCCGGGCAGGGCGGAGTGGTGGCAGGGAAGGCCCCAAAGTGGGACTAGATCAGACCTCCAGTGAAGAAGTGTTGATGCACAATACAGAATCAGACCAAAACACACGCGACCCATCCACGCATGAACGTATCCAAACACACAACACAAACAAATCGCACATGGCCACACGGGATTCACACACAAAGAGAAACGAGTCCCTATATTCACAAAGAAGCAACAGACTCTCTCTCTCTCTCTCCTCTCTCTCTCTCTCTCCTCTCTCTCTCTCTCTCTCTCTCTCTCTCTCTCTCTCACATGTATATAAACACAAATATCTCCTGGAAAACATAAATATCACAAGTTACATGTGTAGAAGCAACACACAACTCTTTAAGCACAAATTCACATACAAAGATACACAATCTAAAGAAATTTGTCACAAAGACCCACAACATGGAAACACACCCGAAAACACGTTTATACAAATTGTCTAAAGTCAGGGTCTCTAAAAACATTACTCACGTATATACTTACATAGGCACCCAAAGACCCAACGCAAGCAAATCATATACATAACACCCAAACACACAATACCAAAAAAGTCACAGAGAGTCACACAGGTACAAACACACATTCACAAAGAGGTAAAACAGAAACCGACATTTAAAATGTGTATATGAACACATCTACAGGGACAGTCGGATCTACCTATCCCCACAAAAATTTACAGAAACACGCACACACACACACATCTATATATCCAAAGGCAGGAGCAAAAATGATGCCATTTCAATAGTTAAGTGCACACACTCAAAGATCCAAAAATTCTGAAAATACTGCAGAATAAAAGAAATAATAGACACACAGAGAGAAAACAAAAAGCAGAACATAATTCATACACTCACACACTCTACATCCCAAGACAAAGATAGCATGGATTCCACGCGAGTTTATCAAGGCCCCGACATCCCCGAGCCACTTCACACTCTCCCAAACCCTGGGTGTCTCCAGGCGGAGACCTGACTCTCTTCCCCAAAAAAAGATTGGGAGACCCACCACACACACCCTTCACCCCACCAGGGCCAGCGCGTCGGACATCATTCTTGCCAGAGACCCACAGTCACACACTCTCTCACCTCCGCGCACGGTGACAGTCCCCTGACACCCCACCAGCCCCACCCCCAGCCGCCACACACACACACACACACACACACACACACACACACACACACACGCACACACGAGCGCGCCCGCGCAGACCTGCCCGCCCGCACTCCCCCGCCTCGCTCCCGCCCGCACCACCTCAGGGGGCCGGGGATGACCGTGGCCATCTTGCTCCCCGGGTCCTGCCCCCAGCAGGTCCCCGCCGGGTCGGTCCTCCCAGCGGTCGGGCGGGCGCTGAGGCCGCCCATCCATTCATTCCCGGGGGGCGGGAACATGAGGATATTGGCCAATCAGAACTTAGAGGCGGGCCTCCCAGGCCATGCCGGGAGCGGTAGTCCCAGGCAGGTCCGAGGACCCCTGGAGGGGGGGCATGGAAGAGCGCGCAGTCACTCACACACGCTCACTCACGCGCACATCCTAGTCCCACGTGCACAGACACATGCACGCAGGCGCCTGCACATAACAGTTTACACATATTCACACTACGCTCTCAACCTCCCACACACCCCACGACACGCCTTCACACACAGCTGCACGCGCGCGCGTCTTGCAGGTTGCCCACCCAGATGCCCGCGCAGACGCCTGGCTCCGTGACGCCACCCCCACCCCAAGCTCTCCTGAAGACCCTATCGTATCCCCGGGGCTGCTGACTCTCGCCGTCACCCCCATCCCACTCCTCCACAGGTCTAGAGCGAGAAAACTGCAGCCGCGCCTCCTAAACCCTTGCTGCACATCTGCTGGCATGTGACCTAGGGCAAATGACAATCTTTCCGGGCCTGTTTCCTCATCCATAAAATAAGGATGATGTCTCATTAGACTAAGGAGTAAATGAGTACACACAGAGGGAGAAGTAGTTGGTTTGGTTTTAGAGATAGGGTCTTCCCAGACGGGCTCACATTCTGGATTCTCCTGCTTCTCTCTCTCAAGAACTGGAATTAGAGACGTGTGCCACCACACCCAGAAACTGTGGATATTTTAAAAGATTCCTAGCAGGCACTGGGGGGTGCAGCTGAATGGTAAAAGACAGTATTACACGGCCAACAAGATAGCTGAGCGGATAAGGTGCTTGCACGCAAACCCGGCAACTTAAATTGCATCTCTGGAAGCCCACATGATGGAAGGGACAATCAGCTTCTGAATATTGCCCCCAAACCTCCACCCGTCCAAATTAGTAACAAAATGCTTTTAGAAGGTATATTGCAGAATTCAATCCCAGCCCCAAATGAAAATAGCAAATACCATTTATAAACCCAATCATTGATTTATTCCACAGAGAACATAAATACAAAAAAGATCTGATGTATATACTAAGACAAAAAGTGATGTCGTTGTTCAAGAGAATGATGGCTGCACACAGTAGGTGCTCAATAGATGTTTCCCGAGTGAATACTGAGCATCCACCATGTGCTAGACACAGTTCTTCCCAGGCTGAAACTATTAGCATCCCCTATTTCCAGATGAGGAATCCGGGGCATTGAGAAGTGACCTCTCATGCTGTCTGCCCTGGCAACCGTGGAAGATGGCACTGAAGGAGTCATACAATTAATCATCTATCCCCAAGGGCTCTTAATTTCCCTTTTTCTTCCATTGTCACCCACGAATGCTAACCTAAGAGATCCCTGGAGAATCACTACTGAGTCATGCACATTCATCCAGTCCGCACCCCCCCCCACACACACACATGCATGCACACACACAAACATACAACACAGTCCCGCCCTCTTTTGACAGTATCAATTTGAGTAGATTGGTGAACTAACGCCTATCCAGCAGGGGGCACTCCAGGCAAGTCTTGGGAGAGACTCCCTCAAGACACACACACACACACACACACACACACACACACACACACACACCACCTCTAGCCTTAGATCCCTTCCATCAACACCCCTAAGTCTTCAAGGCCTTGACCTGTCTCTTCCCCACCCTAAGGTGAGTGTTTTATTTACTTCTTGCCCAGAGTGGAGACAAGGAGATTGAGTAAAGGCGTTTGAGATGTTGGTGCCCCAGGCTCTTGGAGCAGACCCCAACCTTACCCACAATATGTTCTGCTAAGGAGCCCAATGCTCAGCTTAGAGGGTGTCTTTGTCACTTTCCTTTCATCTGCACCACCCTCCAGATCCCAATATACCCTCTTCCACCTGCCCCATGCTTCTGCCTCAGACCTCCCCACACACACACACTTACACACACTCACCCCAGCTCAGATCCCCACGTGAGTGTAAACACTCCTGACCTCCTCCGAAGTCCAGACTGCTGAAAGGAGAGGCCCTTCCTCCCTCTCCTTACTCTTCACCCTAGCAGACCCCCTCTCTACATCGTCCCCTACCTGCTTGGCTTCCCAGTCCTCTCTGCTGCCCAGTTAATCTGCCTGTCCCTGAGTCAAATAACCGAGTGTCCTGTGCGGGAGCTGAAGCGAAGTGAAAAATCAATATTAATTAGCCAGTAGTTACACTACTATGAATAACCAATACTTTTTTTGCCAGGTTCAAGCTCTATCTGAAATGCTTTACAAACGAGGCCGCTTCAGTCAGGCCTAGTGGCTCATGTCTGTAAATACCAGCACTCGGGAAGCTAAGGCAAGCGGACTGCCTTGAGTTTGAGGCCAGGCACAGCTGGAGGATTGAGACCTTGTCTCAAAACCAACACACAGGCAGACAAACAAAACAAAACAAAGACTAAAAAGCCAGAAGTAATGGTGAACATCTCTCATCCCAGCTAGCAGGAGGCTGAAGCAGGAAGGTCGAGAGTTCTTGGCCCACCTTGATTACTTAGTGAATTTAAAGCTAGCTTAAGCAACCACAAGTCCTTGTCTCTAAGTAAATAAATAATCAAATAAATAAATAGCCTCGATAAACCTCACTACTGCCCCCATGAGGTAGCAAGAACTTTCATACTGCCCAATTCCCATCCGGTAAAACTGAGCGATGGGGGCCCATTTATGGCTTCAGGATGTGAAATCAGAAGGGTGAATCCAAGGAGATTTATTTGGCTCTGACATTCTTAAAAACTAAGTGAGTCCTCACCTTCAACCCAGTAGACCCCTTAGAAAGTGGCCAAAGGGCAGGACACTAGCTTTACCTCTCTGACTATGGCATCCAGGCTCCTGCCATCCGCACAGCACACACACTTCTTCCCAAGGGTCTGGTGGGGTCACACTGAGGCCCTGGAAGCCTTTGGACCCACCAACCTGCACAAACCCTCCCCCAGTCTGTCCTGATTTGAGGATGTGTGCACTTAGGGTGAGCGGGACACACGCGATAATGTCACCATCACCCACTCTTTCGCACTCACCCGGGCGCCAGACACCCCCCTCTTTGCCCCCGGCTCGGCTCACAGAAAGGCCGCACGTGTAGGCACGTGCCTGTAAGTCCCTACTCCCCATTCCAGAAATCAAAAGCGACTGGTGGCCTTTGGTCCAAACATAACCCCTCTGTGGGCGGATGGTAGATGGGGGGAGGGCGCCCTCCCTCCCTTTCACCCTAGCACTCCAAGCTCAAAGTCAAGGCAGCGAGCTGAGAAGTGGAGGGAAAGGGGGGAGGTTGCCCCAGCCCCTTTGTGCAGCGCCGCGGGCGCTCGCCCTCCGCCTCCTCTGCCGGGCCGGAGGGGGGAGGGGAGTGCCGCTTTCTCCAGTCGAGAGAGAGGCGGGAGCAGCGGAGCGCCTGTCACTCTGAGTCCGCTGTCACCGTCTGGGAAAGGGGGGTGGTAGTGACCGCTGGGCCCCGGGAGTCCGGGATTCCGAGGAAGAAACCAAAGGCGATGGAGAGAGTGGGCGCAGTCAGACGAGGAGACATCGGAGGAGTGGCAGGGACAGAGGAGGGACGGAAGGGACTAGCCTCGGACCCAGGCGTTGGGGTCTCCAGCCATCGGGCCCAGAGGGAGGCTAAGGATCTGAGGACTGGCAGCAAGGGAGGGAATCCCCGGAGAAGGAGGGCGCTCCCCGCATCCGCTCCGGAGCCCCGGTCTCCAAGGAGATGGGAGGTGCTGGCGTTAGATGGGTATGGGCGGGGAGAGAGAGAGCGATGCCACGGTCCGAGCTGACCGAGACATCGGGACTTCTAAGTCCCGGAGACCCGGAGATGGAAAGAGAGGCGACAGCAAGGGACTCCAACGGGACCCCCGACGTCTCCGCTCCCACCCCGCGGCCGCGCGAGCCGGGTCCCCAGAGAAAGAAGGGGAGGAGGAGAGAAAGGTGCTTTGCTGAGGGGAAAAGGTGTTGGGAACCGTAGAAACCAAGGTCCGGACTGAGATGCTGGTACCAACTGCCCCCCACCCGGCAGGCCGGCAGCCCCAAGACGCCGGGAAGCAGAGATGGAGGTGGAAGGGAAGCACCTACCCCCACCCTGGGTGGGGAAACGGCCTCCGCCACCCCCTAGCCCGCGCCACATTCCTTCACTGACAGCGACAAAGAAGAGGCGCCCCCGCGACCCTGGAAGGTTCCCGTTCCTAACCCCTGGGGGCGACAAGAGGTGGCGGGTCCCCCAGGGAGCGTCGGGGTGCACGGGGGGGTCCCATTCAAATACCAACCGCGCGCTATGGTCCCCCCCCACCAGCCCCAGAGAGGGCGGGGGAAGTGAGGGTTCCTGGGGGAGGGGGCTCGGGAACGGGGGCGGGGACGGCGGGGACACTCACGACTTGAGCGGGTTCTGAATGGCGGTGGCCATGGCCCGCTCGGCTGGGCCGCCTCCGGCCCGGGGCGCCGCTGCCGCCGCCGCGCGCGGGCCCAGCCCGGCCTGCGCCGCCCGCTCTGCCGCCCAGCGCGCTACGATTTCATTCATTCTTGGGGCTGCGGCGCGAGCGGAGCGGGGCGGGCCGGGGGCGGGGCTCAGCCAATCTCCGCGCCTCCCGGCGCACGACGGGACGTGGAGTCTAAGGGCGCGCGGCGTCGCCCGGGGGCGCCCCCGCGGGGACTACACGTCCCAGGGGGCGTCGGGAGGAGCGCGAGTCCATTGGCTGCTGGGGATACAGGGCGGGGCGGGGCGTCCCCCAAGAGCATCCTCTCCTCCCTGAGCTTCGTTACTAGCTGGGGCTCTCTCTTCGCCACAGTGGTTCCCAGTTTCTGGGTCACCCCCGCTCCCCGAGGAGTATGGATGACCCATGGGTGTGTCAAGATTTTCTTATTTGTTTTATGTGTCCCGAACGTGTAAAGCAATCCACAAACAGAACCGAGGTTAAACAGTGTCTTCGTTAATTTATTGAGCATCTGCTGTATGCTTGGCACTCTCCTGGCACAGGGGATTTAGTGACGTTACAGACAAAGCTGCTGCTATGAAGAGATTGACATACTAAGACTGACTTGGAGGCACAAGCTTGTAATTCCAACTACGGAGGAGGCTAAAGTAGAAGGATTAGGAAATTCTAGGTCAGCTTAGATCTACTTGGTGAAACCCTGTCTTATAAAGAAAAAAAGTTAGGGATGGTAAGATGGTTCAACCAGGTAAAGGCGCTTGCCACCAAACTAGATGACCTGAATTCAATCCCCAGAGCCTACATGGCATGAGGAAAAAACAAATTACAAACTTCTGAAAGTTATTCTCTAAGGTATGGATGCTATCCTGTGAGGTATGAATACATATGCCTATTCTCTCTCTCTCTCTCTCTTTCTCTCTCTCTCTTTCTCTCAAATAAATAATGTTTTTTGAATTAAAATATTGGGCTGGAGAGATGACTCTGGAGTTAAGACTCTGTCACACAAGCAGAAGGTCCTGAGTTTGTACCCCAGGTCCCATGTAAACATGCCATGCAGAATGGGGAGGAGGGAGACCTGCACTTCCCGCCTGGTGGGCAGAGCCTGGGAAATCCCAGAGCAAAGCAAGAAGGAGATAGAAGCAATCCAGGATGATTCCTGAAGTCACTCTTGGTCCTCCATAGGGACACATAGTGGCCTCTGATACATACACACATAAATATATAAATAAAATATTAAAATGTTGACATTCTAGTTGAGACAGCCAAAATAAACTTGGGAAAGTTCATTTCAGCAGGGGGTAAATGCACTGACTTGAAGACAGAGAGGCCTAGTAGCAAACCTAAGAACATGAAATATAAAAGCCCTGGGAAGAAACATAAGCTTGACCTGGTTGAAGGTCAGTAAAAAACTAGTGAAAGTGGAGCAGAGAGAGAAGATTTGGAAGGCAGCACCGCCCCTGGTGTTGTAGGGCAGATTGGAGAAAATGGATGGGATGGTGTTGTAAGTGTAATCTACCATCCCGACTCTCTGCTCACAAGCACCCCAGGCCCATGGCAAATCCTGTTTTTAATTTTTCTGCTTTCCTATGCATGTGTACAACATGTATGTTTAAGTTCATGTGTGTGCATGTGAAGTGCATGTGAAGGCCTGAGGTTTATATCAGGAATCATCCTATCACTCTTCCACTTTGTTCTTTTTGAGAGACAGGGTTTCTAATCAAACCTAGAGTTCACCTCTAGAGCTAGTCTGGCTAGCCACTTGCTCTAGGGATTCCCAGACTTTGTCTCCTAGGACTGGAATTGTAAGCAGGTCATCTCCAGCATCTCGTGTGGGATCCGGTGATCCAAAGTCCAGTCTTTTTGCTAGTGTAGCAAGCTCTTTAACTACTGAGCCATCTCCCTAGCCCCTCAATTTTTTTTTTTTGTACTGGGAAAGTACCCTATCACTGAGCCACATCCCAAAAGCCCCTCACTGACAGAGACTAGATAAATGTGCTGGAGCACTGAGTCATATCTCCAGCCCTCTTTTTACTTTTGTAATAAGGTCTCACTAAGTTGCTCAGACTGGCTTTGACTCACTCTGTTCTAGACAGGCCTTGAACTTGTGATCCTCCTGCTTTCCAGGATTCTAGACCTGCGTTACCATGCCCAGTCAGTACTTTTTTTTCTTCTGATCATTTACATCTGACATACTATGTATATATGTAACCTTTTGACTCATCTGTATTCACCCATCAGCATGCTGGTCCTATGAAGGAAGGTTTGTCCTCACCCACAGCTATGTTCCCACTGCCTAGAACAGGGAATCACAGACAACAAATGTCCAAAATTATTTGTTAAATAAATATAAGCTCCACCCCTATGTGAAGCTCTAGGGCACAAGCCCAGCAGGCAAAAGCAGTAAGGTGGGCCAGCCACACCTTTCAGCAAGGGGACACTTGGATAACGTGAGGGGAGGGCAGGTGGGGGGAGATGGTTGTGTTAGGGACCCCTCTCTACAGAGTCTTGAACTATATGGCCTCAAAGCAGAGAGAAGGAAAGGGTTAATAGGCAGCAGGGCATGGTGGTACAGGCTGGTAAACTCAGCTCTCAGGAGGGTTAGGCAGGCAAATTGGGAGTTCAAGGCCAGCATCAACTACGGAGCAAGTTTAAGACCAGTTTGAGTTACAAAGATGGGGGGGGAGTTAACAGGCACATTTATTCATCCTCAGAGTAATGTGGTCCCAGCCCTATGAAGACATGTTGGCAGTGACAGAGATGAGGTGCCTCAGCCTTATCTCCCCATGGAGTAACATGACAGATATATTATCACGAAGCAGAGACAATCCTGAGGGATCACAAGTCAGATGGGGAATCTCGGGGGACTGTGGGTCTGAGAATAGATGCAGAATCCTGACTTTCCCAGACACCAGGCAAAGTTCCTGTTTCTGATCTCTTGCATTCATGTCTGATCTTCCAGTCCCTCCAGTCTCAGTCGTTAGTCAATTCTTAATTTATAACCTAAAACATTGGCCACCAGAGGGCGCTGTGGACCAGTCTTTGTCCTACAGGCATTTCATTAGTCCTGGGACCCAGAAGACACACAACCATCCCAAAGCTTGAAACCAGTGAGGAGACACTCCAGGCCTAACTACTCTGAACTGTCAAGTCTGCTGGGACCCCAATACTAGGTCTGCTCACCCAGCTCCAGTATTTCAGATCCTTCACAGAGCCAGGAGCGAATCCAAGGCTGCAATACCAGCACTTGAGCACCAGAGACAGAAGGATGAAGTTCAAGGTAGCGTGATTTGGTGACACACACCAAGACTTGGGAGGAGGAGATAGGATGATCCTCAGTAACATCAAATTCAAGGCCAACTTGACCTTGTCTCAATAAACAGACAGACAGTGCTAGCCACAGTCGCACCATTTTTTAAAGCTTCTTCCAAGTTGGAGGGAATGTAGTGATTCTTGGAAACCACTGAACACCTAAGATCCCTTATCTCCCTACCCTAATGGCCCTGAGACAGGACTATCTTTTGCATGACTCCCCATCTTGAATTACCCAGCTTCCCTATAAACTTTTGTCTTAAAGATAAAACCCTTTTGTCTCAGGGGACTTTTCCTCAGGCTTCCACCCTTCATGTTTATCCCCACCTTAAGTCTGACGTCTAAACCATATTCCCTAGACCACTAGGCTGTCAGTTCTAATAAAACTCGTGTGTGTGTGTGTGAGTGTGTGTGTGTGTGTGTGTGTGTGTGTGTGTGTGTGTGTTAGAGGGTACTGTGTGCCCATGGAGGACCAAGGGGGAATTATCCTGGATTGCTTCTACTTCCTTCTGGCTTCACCCTGGGATTTCCCAGGCTCTGCCCACCAGGGCTGGAAGTGCAGACCACCACTAATTCCACCTGGCATTTTTATATGGGACCTGGGATCCGAACCCAACACCTTCTGTTTCTAAGCCAGAGTCTTAATCCCCAAGTCATCTCTCCAGCCCCAGAACTCATATTTCTTAAATCTCTCCTTTATATAAGCTTCTATCAACTGACCTTCCACATTGACCTTCCACATTTCTTTCCCCCACTGACCTAACAGACAGAGAGACAGACAGATAGATCCTGAGCTGGGACATGTCTGAGCAGGTAAATGTGCTCGTTTGCAAACTGATGACTTGAGTTCTATCTCTGAAACCTACAGGAAGGAAGGAGAAAACTGACTCCGGAAAGGTAACTTCTACATGTCCATAGAGTGCTACACCTGCCTCATCTCACACAGACGGGGATGTGGTGGTACACATCAATAATCCTAGCATTTGAGAAGCAAGAAGATCAAGTGCTCAGAATCATCCCTCGGCTAAAGAAGGAGCTCTAATTCAGCCTAGACTCCAAAACAAAACAGAACCCCTAACCAAAACAAACAATACCTCACTCAGCCAGGAGGAGACGCTCTGACCTCGCATCTGTGGGGGAAAAATGCAGTGTGGGGAGTGTGGCCACCAGGGGGCGCTGAAACCGGACAAATTCTTACTGTTTGCCGCGACCTGGTTTACACGTTGAGAACTCAGTGCACCTGAAGACAAACTCGCAGGTCCTTTCCTGATGTGCTAACTTCTACGGAAGTCATTAATTACATGGCAGGTCAGTAACACTAAGGACAGGTGTGTTCCGTGACACCTCTCAGAGATGACATCTAAATGAAATGAGGATTTGGGATTCAGAGGAACCATAAGGCAGAGGAAACACAGCCTGGAGAAAAGGATCTGGGGGTATTTGTGGGGGGCTGGAATCGGCTTTCTCCTTCCACCAAGAGGGTTCTGGGGATCAAACTCAAACCACCAAGGCTTCACCATATCAGTTTCTCTCTGGAAACAGAGGCAGAGAAGGACAGAGACAGGGACGGGGGTAGATGGAAAGAATTCTTTTGTCCATCCCAGGGTCACTGAAGGCTGGGGAGTAGGGGTGTGAACCCCTCCAAGGGGGCTGTGGAAGGAAAGAAATCAGCTGTGTATTACATGCATCTTGGGACCATAGAGGAAACAGGGAGGAAATGCTCTCCTTTATTTGCAGAAAGAAACCAACGTACTAGGTGCCAGCACTGGGGAGGTAGAGACAGAAGGCTTTGGAGTGACAAGGTCACAAGGTCATCATCAGCTATATAGTGAGCTCAAAGACAGTCTGGGCTATATGGGCCCTGTTTCTGTCCAGACACAGAGACTTGAATTGACGAGATGACTGAGCTGGTAAAGGTGTTAATGCAAGTCTTAGTGATCTGAATTTGCTCCCCAGAACCTTCATGGTGGAAGGAGAGAGCTGACTCCACAAAATGGTCCTTGGACCTCCACATGTGAGTACCACACGTGGTACAGGCGCCACCCCCAACATGATGATGATGATGATAGCCAGAAGTTAGTGTGTGTGTGTCAGGGAAGTATGTAGGTGTGTACAAAAGAGGGTACTTTGTGCGCCTGTGGAGGCCCAAGGGTGACTTCAGAAATTATCCTGGATTGTTTCTATCTCTTTATTACTTGGCTCTGGGATTTCCCAGGCTCTGTCTTCCAAGGCCAGAAGCACAGGCCTCTGCCATTTCTGCAGCATATCTAAGTGGGATCTGGAATTCCTTCTACTTTGTGAGGCAGGGGCTCAATCCCTGAACTCTCTCTCCAGCACCAGAAACTGATTTTTACCACAGGGGTAAAAAATGATGGTGTTGGAGGAAAGAGGAACAGGGAAGGGGATGGGTGGAGACTGGGAGGACAGAGAAAAAGTGTCATTTGTCTGCCGCGTGGGA
This sequence comes from Typhlomys cinereus, assembly GCA_023101885.1. Classification (NCBI taxonomy): domain Eukaryota; kingdom Metazoa; phylum Chordata; class Mammalia; order Rodentia; family Platacanthomyidae; genus Typhlomys; species Typhlomys cinereus. The sequence continues at coordinate 2,734,039 of JALPQD010000299.1, read as the reverse complement.
AGCAGACACAGACTGTGGGAGGCAGGAGGCCCACCCTGATGTATGATGTCACAGCAAAGGGGTGGGGAACCATGTCTCCTGTTCCTTGGCAATTCAGGGCTCCCAAGAGAGATTGCTTGCCCAGGTGAACAGGTACTTTTCCAGGCATCTTTATTTAGACGTGGACAAGGGATACAAAGAGGTTAAGCGACTTGCTATGAAGACCACACAGCTAAGAAGCAGGACGGATGGCCTCTGAACACAGGCAGAAAGTGTGTGTGTGTGTGTGTGTGTTTATTGAGAACTGAACCCAGAACCCTGTACACGGTGGACAAATGCTCTATCACCAAAAGCACCTTGAAACCTTTAGTTTTGTTCTGAGATATGTCTGGCCAGGTAACGCAGACTGGTCACATGATCCTCTGGCTCTGCCTCTTAAGTACTAGGACTCTAAGAGGGCACCGCCAGCCCCGGCTGAGGCTGTGTTGTGTGACCCACAGGCACGCTCTTCCCCAGTGTTTCTGACATTGTTTAGTACTTAGTTCAAGTTCACATTTGGATGGGACCACCTCCCAGAACTGCAGACAGTCCCAACACTTTAGTACCAATCTGCCAATCTCTTTTCACCACACCACTAAAAATTACCACATGCTGATTCATAGGAGGACTCCACTGTAAGAGTTAAATACTTGAGCTTTGGAATCATGTCTGGGATTGAAGCCCAGCACCACCATGTCCCAGCTGTGTGACTTCTAGCAAGCGGAACTGGTAACCTAGGCCTCAGTTTCCTCGTCTGTGAAGTTCTCGTTTTCCAGATGAGACATCAGAGACTCAACACAGAGTACATCCAGGACTTGAACCCAGGAGAACAAGTCCAAATCACCTTCACAACCACAAGCGACCAAAAACAGGTTCTGAGAAAGGGAACTAGCATTCTCTGGCTCCAGCAGGGTGTTCTGGGATATCAGCGCCGTGATGTAAGCTAGTGCACCCAACTGCCCCAAGGTGCAGAGCATGTAGTTGATCAGTCATTCTCTGCATTTGTGTCTAGGGGAAGGGAGAGGGCCCCCGGGGGTTCTGTTTCCTTGCTGATGTCCTTTTCCTCCTGAACTGTGACTCAGAACTCAGGGACCTGGGACCTGTCCAGGCAGGGCAGATAGGTGAGCAATCCTAGCACAAAAGGGGGGGGCGTTTTTAACACCCACCCCAGCTTTGGCCCACCCAGGGCCTAAGAATAGTGACGAGCCAAGGCATCTCCTGATCATATATAGCTGAGGCCACCAGAACAAAAAGATCTTGTGTGAAAATTTGTTACATGCGCTGGAGGGATAGCTCAGGGTTAAGATGAGGCCTCGCAAGCTGGAGGACCTGAGTTCCAATCCCAGATCCCATGTGAAAAATGCCAGGCAGAAACGGCAGTGGTCTGTACTTCTGGCTCTGGAGGGCGGAGTCTGGGAAGGCCCAGAGCAAAGTAATAGAAAGTAGAGCAATCCAGGATGATTCGAGAGCTACTGTTGGCCTTCCACAGGCACATCCAGTGCCCTCTTCTACACACATACACATACATGCACGCACCTATACCTACACACATAAAATTATAAAATGTTACATAGCCACTGCCCACTCTTGGCCCCTATTCTGGAACCCTCTGTCTCCCCATGTCCCAGTATAGGATTCATTAATCCTTGGTTCCTAGACTTTCTTCTTTATTCTGAAGACAAGGCCCATCCTGATCAAACCCTGCAAATCAACAGTATGATCCTCGGTGGAATCCTGTTATCAAATCCCCTTACTTCCAAGTTCAGAATCTGCAGATGAAGTCAGAACCTTGACTTAATGCTCAACACTTCTTTCAGGAAGCCCTCCAAGATTTATTTAAACACTTATTTTGTTTTCTCTTTTGATGTGTTAAGGCTGGAACCCACTGGAGTCTGGTACATGCTGGGCAAGCATTCGACCACTGCACTGAGTCACGCCCTAGCCATTCACTAAGGAAAATTCTAGGCAAGCCTCTACACTGAGCCTCACCACTTGAGGGGCAATGGCTCCTCCCCAAGCACCCAGGCCCATTGGGCACGCTTCGTTTTCTTCTCCCCCTGACCCCCTCCACTCGTGTCCTTCTTTCTCACTTCAGTGCCATGTACGGCTGATCTCTGTGGCCACGACTTCAACAGCCACACCAAGCACACTTTTATGAGTGGACAGAATGATTTGTTCATTGTGCGAGGCCCCATGGGGAGGCCGCAGGGGTCACAGTGCACTGTGTGCATCTCTGCAGGCCCAGGGATCCGGGTGGGCCTTCCACGCAGGAGGCCCTGGCAGCTGGGACTGGGTCCAGATGGGGGAGGTGAGGACAGGATGTGAGTCTCGGGACGCGCCTGGGTCAGCAGGGCATTTTCTCAGGCTCCGTGGAGGAGGAGGAACAATCCTCCATCTGCCAGGGCCTGGCCGAGGCGCTGGGAGCCAGGAGCCCCAGCCGTAGGGCAGAAGGACTGGGGCGCAGGGTGTCAGAGAGGAAAAGCAGACTCGCAGAGGTATTGTTACAGAAAACCATTAAATACAACTTATAAACCATCAGGGGGCTGGTGCAGCAGACCAGTCACGGGGGCGCAGTCCGAGCCCGGTCCTGGCGGGGACTCTGGAGAGGACTCAGGCTGCCATCGTCTGAGTGGCTGGGGTGCGGGAGGCCGGGCTGCTTGTGCAGACCCTGCAGCTTGACCAGCAGCTCCTGGATGAAGTCCTGAGAACAGGGGTGAGTTCTGAGAACCAGGGGACAGGCCACGCAGCCCTCCGCTGAGGCCCCTCCCGGCTGGGGTGGGGGAGGTGGGGTCAAGAAAGGAGGAGATAGAAGCAGATGGGGAGGGAGGGCAGATTGGGAGATTCCGAGAAACTGGGCAGGCAGCCCCTACTAGTCATCTAGCCAGCTGAAGGAGTTCCAGAAGCTTGCTCGAGCTACAGAGTGAGACCCTATCTCAAGAACACTAAGCCAAACCAACATGCCCAGTGGGTAATAAGGTGCTTGTTGGCAAACCTGGCGATCTGAGTTTGATCCCCAGGCGCCCACATGGAAAGAGAATGGAAAGGTTATCTTCTGACCTGCACCTATGCACCGTGGTATGAATGTGTCCTCGCTCTCTTTCAAATAAAGAGAGGGGGAGAAAGGAAAGAGAGAGGAAGGAAGGAAGGAAGGAAGGAAGGAAGGAAGGAAGGAAGGAAGGAAGGAAGGAAGGAAGGAAGGAAGGGAGGGAGGGAGGGAGGGAGGGAGGAAGGGAGGGAGGAAGGGAGGGGAAGGGAGGGAGGGAGGGAAAGAGAGAAACAAAGAGAGAAAGAGAAAGAAAGAAAGAAAGAAAGAAAGAAAGAAAGAAAGAAAGAAAGAAAGAAAGAAAGAAAGAAAGAAAGAAAGAAAGAAAGAAAGAAAGAAAGAAAAAGAAAGACTTAGTGCTGCTAATGCAGTCCCATAACACCAGCCTTTGAGAGGCAGACATAGGAGGATTAGGAATTTCAGGTCATCCTCATCTACATGGGTGTTTGAGGCTAACCTGAGCTACATAAGACAGTGTCCCGAAATACCAAAAAGACAGAGAGAAAGAGAGAGAGAGAGAGTGTGTGTGTCTAAGGCCCAGATACAGAGATAGAGACAGAGACAAACATCCGACAGACAGATGTTTCTCAGGCCGGGGACATGCAGGAGAGTCCCCTGAGATCAGGTCTGAGCCGGTTCCAGAGCAGATTGACACACAGTGACGTTTGTCCCCAGGCAGCTAGGAGCAACACGGAGAGCTATGAATATTTTTCCCTTTTAAAGCAGGGAAGGAAGTGGGAGGGGTTGGGCTGCCCAACTCGAGGGCCAGCAGGATGAGGGGCCCCCCAAGAAGTGGATAGGGAGCCCTGGCAGTAGGCACAGGGAAGAGACAGATGTGGTGAAAGGCCGAGAGAAGAGTTACCAGAGGACAGGCAAGGCCCAAGCAGAAACCGGAGACGAGTGGGGGAGGGGCCGCAGGGGAACTGGCAGGGGAGTCCGGGTAACAGATGGGAGAGAGGGGAAAGACAAAGGCGCTTGGAAAGGGGCTCCCCAGAGTTCCCTAGGCCTGTCCCCATCAAGGCCTTGGTCAGTCTCCCCCTAGCTGATCAAGGTGCACAGGGATGGGGGCAGGTGGGCGGTCCTGTACGAAGGATTAAAACTCACCTCTGTGGGACTGGTGCATGACTTCAGAAGTTCCTATAACCAGGAAAAAAACAAACAAACAGTAAATGGTTAATCCTATTCTCCCCTCCAGTCTCTTCCCTTTCCCAACAAAGTCCCTAAGGTAGCAAGACAAATGGCAGCCAGACTCCAGGGGGGACTGCCCATGTGGCTCTAAGAAAGGAACAGGGACAGGGCTCTGAGGGAGCAGAGGCTGAACGACCCCTGGGAGGAAACTGGAAAGTCGGGAAGCACAGAGGTCGGAAAGGACACAGCAGCCAGGCTGCTGGGGTTTGGCTTCCGGCTCTGCTCCTCTGCTCCTGCTGAGGCCTGGGCAAATAATTCGACCTCTCTGGGTCGGGCCTCATTCTCCTCTTCCGGAAGAGGGGGGCGATAATCCTGCCTGCTTCTTAGTATCTCGAGGTGCATTCAGTGGAGTCAGTATGTGACACAGGAGTGCTCAATGAGTCTTTTTGGGGCCCTACAAAGTGCTGGACTGAGATGGGAAGATACCCCCACTCTCCACTTACCTGGATTTTCTGACTTCTTTCTTCTTCACTCTCCAGTTCCAGCAATTCATCAATATTGACCTCGTCAGGCATATCTGACTCCTAAAGTCAAGGAGAGAGCGCTGGTCAGAATACCCGTCCCCTCCCTCCTGCCCTAGTCTTTTGTCTAGGGTTCTGGAGGCATCCCACAAAAACCTTGGGGCCCAGCTGGCGGGTTCCCGAGTGGCAGGCAGGGACAGCACCACCGAGGCAGGACATCTGGGAGATGGGGGAGGGGTGACAGATGAGTAGATGGAGGCCTGGTGCCCAGTATCAGTCCCATGCCTGTGCCCCCGGGGGCCCTTCGGGAGCCTCGGGGCTGGCACGGGGCTCTCTCTCCCCTTGGCTGCAGTTCCCACACTGGAAAACAGGCCCGGTCGAGTCTTGGAATGTCCGATTCTGGGATTCAGGAGTGGGGTTGGCTTCTGCCCTTTCAAGGAAAAGTCTTAGCAGTGTAGGTGCGGGGGAGGGGAGCCTGCTGAGGCGGGGCCCCTTCCCTCAGGGGACAGGGAAGGGGGGATGGGCTCAGGACCAGCCACCCAGAGCCACACAGTCAGCCAGCTGGGTCAAGGGGAAGTGACCACCTAAGCCCCCGATGGTGGGTGGAGATGAGTCATCCTCCGTGAAGGGAAACTGGGTCTGGTCTTAGGGTGCATTGGCCCATAAGACAGACAGGATCCACCCTAGTGACACAACCCAACTGCCCTAGGCTAGGGGGTCACAATCTATTCTCCCTAATCTGAATTCGTGCTGTTCACCTGGGAGCTGGCAGCGTATTCAATGTGGGGAAGAGGCCTTTAGTATCTAAGCATGCCACATACTGAAGCCTTGGGTCCCAGGGCTGGCTAAGGGCAGAGAGTGGCTTTGTATGAGGACCTATGTGAGCCCCCAGTGAGTGGTGTGACTGTCTCATGTCTCGTATGGTCAGCAGTGGTATCCACCTTCTGAAAAGGAGGAGCTCACAGGACACCACCTACCACCAGAATTTAATTTCTTCATGAACCCCACACGTGTGTCTGAGAACAGAGGACCCGCTGTGACTAGGGGGGAGGGGGTCTCTCACTATAGCAACTGTGTGGGCTTGTCAGTCAGCCTAACATTCTGGTGTCTGAGGCCGAAGGACAGAGAATTTGAGGCCGGCCAGCCTGGTCTACGTAGTGGGATCCAGAACTGTCTAAGCTGTCTTGTGAACCCCTGTTTTAACCAAACAGAACAAAAAGACACCAGGGGACTTGTGTCTGGACATGTCCGTGCACCTCCGTCTCCATCAGGAATCTTCGGCTGTGCATGCGACATGTGTTTCATAAAAAGTGTGACTTTCAGAAGAAAACCAAGGGATGAAGTCTTGGCTGCTAGTATCCTACGTATCCAAAAAGCTCTAACTGCACTCAAGTTGCAGGCAGCTTCCGCCCTTCTTTTTCTCTTTGGATTTTTTGAGACCCAGTCTTGGCCTCAGACTTCCTGTACACCCAAGGTTTCCTTGAACTCCTGATCCTCTTGGTTCCGCCTCCCAAGTAGAAGGCTTCCTTTGCCAGCATGCCCAGCTCAGCTTCTACCATGCCATGTCTATGGGCACCATGTGGTTCCATCCCAATGTAACTATAATTTCAAACCATGTGTCTGACAGCAAGGCCTCTGTCCATGCACTTGTAGGTGGCTGTACTTGGTTGTTATACAATAATGGATGCGTCCTATGTAACTTGAGTCACTCTGTGTCCCAGGCCACCAGCTATTGGAGCTTGGCTTGCTACGGCATGAACTGATGTGTATCTCTGTGTGCTTGTAACTTGTCATTTGGCTTCAGTGGTTGTGCTGCATGTACACGTGACTTTGGCCTGTGTTAGTGCGCCTGTAGTAGACTGTGTCCCCTAAATTGATTCCCAAGTATCCACCACTTGTGTCCTTGTGAGTTTGTGTGTGACTGCTGCTGGGCAATGTGTCTGTACCACTCAACTTCTCTGTGTGTAATGTTGCTTCCTTTGCTGTGAATCTCCATCAGCTACCTCTCTTATCACCAATGTCTATCTTTGGCTTAAGGACATTCCCTCCCAGTCCTTTTTCTAGATAAGTCGGCTTCTTAGGCTTTCCAACTTTTTCTCCCCTCCCCCCTCCCCGACGTGAACGCCCTGGCTCTTCCCAGGTTGCTCGGACACGTTCTGCATCTTTCTCTCTGTCCAAGATCTGGGTACCCCGAAACACAGATGGCCAGGCTTGGAGAAGCATAAACTACTCACAGGAACGCGTGTGCACGAAGGAGAGTGCACCAGAGAGCATGTATTGACTGGAGGCACCCAGGGCGCAGGGATCTCAAGTCACCTCCCTCCCCCGGCCCCGGTCCCTCCGAAGTCTCACTCTGCCTTGGTATAGCTCCTCCAAACGCCCGTCGATCCACTTCTCCACGTCCAGCCGCCGCTGCAGCTCCCGCCGGTCATACTTGACGGTGACTCGCGCGTGCCGTTTCTGCAGCCCACTAGGGCTGCCCCCCGGGCCGCGGGCCCGCGATGGGGACTGCAGCTTGCTCAGCACGCGCTTGCCCAGCCGCTGGGCTGCCATCCCTCTGCTCCGCGGGTCCGCGCGCTGTGCGCCTTCGCCGCGCGCCCGGGGCTCTTAGGGGCCGGGGCGGGGCCGGAGAGGGCGGGGCACGCGATGGGGGATCCGCCCCGCCTCCACCACCCCGGCCTCAGTTTCCCCTCCAGTAGCAGCTAGAACGCCGGCTGGAAGTCGAGGGTCCTGCGGGGGACAGGGATGAGGAGAATGGGGAGCCCCAGGCCAGGGGGTTCCCGAGGTGCGCATCCCGGAGCGGGGTGCCGGGAGATACTCTCGGGAGGTGGCATCCTCTTTCTGCCCTCTGGTGGCCGTGGTGGGGCGGTGCAGGAGCGCCTTTACAGCCTTCGCTACCAGGGATCAAGCTTCCAGTATATTAAGCTTGCCTGCCTGCCTGCCTGCCTGCCTGCCTCCCTCTCTCCCTCTCCCTCTCCCTGTCCTCTCCCTCTCTCCCTCTCTCTCTTTCTTTCTTTCCTTCTTTCTTTCTTTCCTTCTTTCTCCCTTCCTCCCTTCTTCTTTCCTTCCTTTCTTCTTTTTCTTTCTCTCTTATTCATTTATTTATTTAGGGTTTCATAAAACCCAGGCTGACCCTTCTCTATGTAGCAGTGGTTGCCTTGAACTTCCAATCCCTCTGCTTCTACCTCCCAAGCACAGGAATTCTAGATCTGCACCCACCACATCCAGTGGCTTTTTCTTCCTTTCTTCCTTCCTTCCCTCCCTCCTTCTTTTCTTCCTGGGTTTTTTTTTTTTTTCCTAAAGGTAATTAGAGATGGAACCTCAGGACCTCATGCATATTAGGCAAGCTCTACTGCTGAGCTATGTCTACATCAGCGAAGCATCTTAGGCCACTTACACAGTTCATTCACTCACTTATCCACCCATCGATCCATTCGTGTATTCACTTGCTGTATGAAACAATATTGAGCAAAGAGAGTGGTATCACCTACAACCCAGTGCTCAAGTTGAGGAAGATCTTACATTCCAGGTCAGCTTGGACTATGTTGTAAATTCCAGATATGTATATCAGACACTGTCAAAGAACAAACAACAGCAACAAAAGAAAATTGGGCATGGTGAATCCCAGTGCTTGGGAAACAAAAGCAGTATTTAGAAGTCTGAGGTAGCCAAAGGTCACAGACTGAGATCTTACCTTAAAAATTAATAAATGGGGGGACTGGAGAGATGGCTCAGGGGTTAAGACTGCCTCACAAACAGAAGGTCCTGAGTTCAGATGCCATGTGAAAAGGCCAGGTGGAAATGATGGCGGCCTGCGCTTCTGGCTTTAGAAGGAGGAGCCTGGAAAATCCCGGAGCAGAAGCAAAAAAGAGGTGGAGCATTCCAGGACGATTTCTGAAGTCACCCTTAGTCCTCCCCAGGGACACAGTGTACTCTGATACACACACACACACACACACACACACACACACACACACACACGCACGCAGGCAAAATAAAGTTAAAAAATTATTTTAATAAATAAATAAATTGGGCTGAGAATATGACTTAGTGGTTAAAACCCTTGCCACACAAGCAAAAGGAACTGAGTTCTGATGTCCAGATTCTAAGTAAAATTGCTAGATGGGTGATGTGGCCCACCTGTAATTCCAGCCTGGGAAGGTGGAGACTTGGAATCCCCAAAGCAAGCTGGTTAGCCACACTATACCTATAGGTAAGTTCTGCGTTTAGTTAGAGACCTAGCCTGAAAAGAATAGAGTAGTGATCAAGGATAATTTTCCATGCCAACTTAAGGCCTACACATATAGATTTACACATATATACACATGCACACTTACATGTGCACCTCCACACACATTATGTCCATGCACATTCAAACAAGCACACACAAATACACATACTCCATATACATATGAAAACGAACACATATAATATTCTTCAGTGCCTATTTTATACTAGGCACTGTTCTAGAAACAAGTGACAGAACAATTTACACAATGCAGAAGGCCAATCTTCCTGTGGATGACACTGTATGAGGGCAATAGATATAAGCTCAATATAGACTGGAGAGATGGTTCAGGGATTAAGACTCTGCCTTGCAAACAGAAGGTCCTGAGTTCAGATCTCAGGTCCCATGTAAAACATATTAAGTAGAAATGGTGGTAACCTGCACTTCTAGCCCTGGAGAGGAGCCTGGGAATTCCCAGAGGGAAGCAAAAAAGGAGGTAGAAGCAATCCAGGATGATTCCTGAAGTTACCCTTAGTCTTCTACAGGGACACACAGTACACACACACACACACACACACACACACACACACACTAATAAGCGCAGTGTATTCTACAGGTTATTATGACTTCAGTGGAGATTGTAAAGTAGGAAAGGAGAAATAGAATGAGGATGGGGTCGAAGTTTTAACAAGGGTGTCCAGGGAAGCCTCTCATTTCCCTACTTCCAATCACAAGCAGTAAGCCTGTTGCCGTATTGTTTGTTTTCATGGGGATGAATGCAGGGCCTTACATGATGGGCAGATGCTCTACCCCTGAGTTATATCTCTAGCTCCATACAATACCACTTATGAATATTACCTCTAAATTATCCATTTACTTCATTGTCTATTTCTCCACTAGGACTGTGGCAAAAGTATGGAAGCTGAAATGATCCACCTTGGGCATAGGCAAAAAGGGTAGTATACCATGGTGGGGAACAGCGCCATAGATTAAAGTGCTTGCTGTACAAGCAGAACAGCCTGGATACAGAATCTCACAACTATATGAAAAATTTGGCATGCGACACACATGTCATCCCATTGCTAGGGAGGGGAAAATAAGTAGATCTAAAGCTGGCCAGTGACCGCCAGATTCAGTGAGAAATCCAGTCTCAGAAAAAATTAGGTATAGGCCTGGAGAGATGGCTCAGGGGTTAAGACTCTGCCTTCCAAGCAGAAAGTCCTGAGTTCAGATCCCAGGTCCCACATAAAAATGCCAGGTGGAAACTGAGGCAGCCTGCGCTTCCTGCCCTAGTGGGTGGAGCCTGGAAAATCCTAGAGCAAAGTATAAAGGAGGTAAAAGCAATCCAGGACGATTCCCAAAGTCACCCTTGTCCTTCACAGGGACACACAGTGCTCTCTGATACACACACACGCACACACACACACACACACACACACACACACACACTAAATAATAAGCGCAATATATTCTACAGGTTATTATGAGTTCAGTGGAGATTTTAAAGTAGAAAAGGAGAAATGGAATGAGGGTGGGTTTTTTTTTAATTTTTTATTATTATTTATTCAGTTGTGCATGTGTGTATGTATGTGTGTATGTGAGTGTGTAGAACCACGGACGAATCGGGAACCACCATGGACGCCTCCACCTCCTTCTGCCCCGGGATTCACAGGCTCCGCCCTACCAGGACCAGAAGCGTAGGCCGCCCCTGCTTCCGCCTGGCGTCTATACGTGGGATCTGAACTCAGGACCTTCTGCCTGCAAGGCGGAGGCTTAACCCCTGAGCCACCTCTCCAGCCCCTAGGGTGGGTTTTTTTTAAATTAGGTATAGAGTGTTGACCATAACAAGGCCATTTGGTAAAACTCCTCCACTGGCAGGAACTTGATGATGTCTAGAAGTGACCACAGGAGTCACCTTAATTCACTCCCCAGTTATCTCCCTAGATCACTGACCTCCCCACTCTAAAGACATTCCTTCACTCCCCACCCTGCAATGCCCACTTCCCTAGCAACTCCTTAGCAGGGTCTGAGGGCCATAAAACATAGACATCCCTGTATCTCAGGGCTCAATGCAGACTCCCCACCATGCTATGCCTGGCAGCTATCTCCCTGTTCTCTGCCATTATAAAAAGGTGAAAGATTTGATCTGGGGAGATGGCTCAAGGGTTAAGACTCTGCCTCCCAAATAGAAGGACCTGAGTTCCGATCCCAGATCTCATGTAAAAACATCAGGCAGAAATGGTGGTGGCAAAATTCACAGGCTGGGCACACTCTAGACAAGCATCTGAACCTCTTTATCCCTAATGTGTATTGGGGAGGATGGATTGGCCCTTTTTGACTGAGGTGCAGTCTTACGATCTGATTTTAATATTTTGGGCAGGAAAAGATAAGAAAAGGGAACCTCTGTGGGTTTAATGCCTCTTGCCACCTGGGACAAAGGCTTAATAAGCACTTTTTACTGCTCTCAAATTCCTGCAGGACCCAAGGAAATAGATGTTTTCTTATCGCTGTAGAGATTAGCTCTGGTTGATGTCAGACTGGACGTGGTGTCTCCATTTTTATTATCCCCTGTCTTCCTGCCAGGAGAATTATGTCTTATTTCTCAAGGTTAGAAGAGAAAGAATTCAGTGGGGCTGGAGAGATGGCTCAGGGGCTAACCTTCTGCCTCTCAAGCAGAAGGACCCGAGTTTGAATTCCAGATTCCACTTAAAAATGCTGAAATAGGGCTGGAGAGGTGGCTCAGGAGTTAAGCCTCCGCCTTGCAGGCGGGAAGGTCCTGAGTTCGGAACCCAGATCCCATGTATAGACGCCGGGCGGAAGCGGGGGCGGCCTGCGCTTCTGGTCCTGGTAGGGCGGAGCCTGTGAATCCTGGGGCAGAAGGAGGTGGAGGCGTCCTTGGTGGTTTGCGAATTCGTCCGTGGTTCTACACACACGCATACACACATGCGCACGCACATACATACACACACACACACACACACACACACACACACACACACACACGCGCGCGCGAACACACGCACATGCGCACAGTTGAATAAATAATAATTAAAAAAATTTAAAAAAAAAAAGGAAAAAAAAATGCTGAAATAGCTGTTAGGCAGTTTTAGAACAACCATGCTGGGAAGGTGTTTGAGGTCTTCGAAGGCCATCCCCTGAAGGAACACATCCTGTTAATCTGGAGCAACTGGTTCTAATCCTTCATGGAGATAGGTCACCAATTTCCCCCAATCCTCTGTTTATGAAAGGATATGGAGATGAGCTCTGTATTGCAGATAAGCTCTACTATGAGGCCAGCCACAAGATCAACTGGGCTAGACCCCCCCAATATGAACAGCCTAATGGGATGTGGAGGACCAAAAACTCCAATCAGGTTTCCAGAAATAGGAACTAACCAATAAGGAAAATCCACTTTTCCAGGATGGGAGGGCTGCCTAACCCTATAAACACTCCTGACCCTGGCAGCCATTTGGCAGCCATACCCAGACCTGGAATCCATGAGTTCCTTTTCTGGTTTCCTGGCCCCTCATGGATTCCATGTCTGGAGTCTGTGAGTTGTTTTCTGGCTTACTTGTCCCTCACAGACTCCATGTCTGTGAGATTTTTTTTTTTTTTTTTTTCTCTTCTCTTCTCTAATCTTTGGGGTTGGGGATTTAGCTCAGTGGTAGAGCGCTTGCCTAGCAAGCGCGAGGCCCTGGGTTCGGTCCCCAGCACCGAAAAAAAAAAAAAGATAAAAATTCTAATCCTCTTATGCAGCTCTCCCAGTTCAGTCCCCTGACACAAGAACGCCACATTTTGGCACAGCCCATCAGATACTTCTGTTGCTGGAATCTCAGAATCCGTGTCCCTGAGTTCCATTCTTTCTCTCCTCTATTAAACTCTGTCTTAATCCTCTACACATGTTCTGGTTTCAATCTTCAACTCCCTAACACCTGGACATAAAAATCTCTGCCTAAACAGCTGTAGCCTGCATTTCTGGCCCTAGAAGGCTCACAGTGCACAAACACACACACACACACACACACACACACACACACACACACACACACGAAATAAGATAATTCTTGTAACTAGAGAAGTAAGGCAGTTTTAAGGCAGGAAGACTTAAACTAGGGAAGACACTTTTAGCATTTCTAATGGTTTGTGCACAAAGAGGGCACTGGATTGTGTGTGCCTGTGGAGGGAGACTCAGGGTGACACCAGGAATTATCCTGGATTGCTCCACCTTCTTATTGCTTTGCTCTCGGGTTTCCCACGCTCCAACTTCCAGGGCTTCATGTGCAAGCTGCCACCTTGTACTTATGGGTAGTAACCCAATATCTAATTGTCTGTGTGGATCTAGGGATCTGAACTCAGGTTATTTTGCTTGTGTGGAAAAGGCTTTAACCCCAGAGCCATCTCCCTAACCCTTTGTGTTTAAATTTTTTTTAAAGTATTTTATTTATTTATTTTGTGTGTGTGTGTGTGTGTGTGTGTGTGTGTGTGTGTTTGTGTATGCCACAGGGCACTGTGTGTCCCTGTGGAGGACCAAGGGCACCTTCAGGAATTATCCTGGATCACTTCTACCTCCTAGCTTCGCTGGTTTAAATCCGAATGATAATGTCAGTCCCTTACACAAAAGAAGTAATCAGAACTAAACAGGTGTGGCTTTTTTGGGATTTCTCAGACTCCTCCCACTAGGGCCAGAAGTGCAGGCCGAAGTTTCAGCCTGGAGTATTTACGGGGGACTTGGGATCCAAACTCAGGACCTTCTGCTTTCGAGGCAGAATCTTAACTCCTGAGTCATCTCTCCAACCCTGTGTTTAAATTCTCAACCAGAGTAGGTACTTGTCCAGTATGCGTGATGACAGGAGTTTCATTCCCATTATCAAACAAACAAATGATAAATATTTTACCTGGATGTGAAATTTGTAGCATAATATTTTTATTTAGTAAGTACAAATTTTGATTCATACATGAACCATTTTACTGAATTCCGGTAACACCTTTTGTTAAATGAAAATGACAGAAATGGGCAGAGTTTTATAGCTCAGTGACATTCAGAGACAGAGGTAGGAGGAGTAAAGCCAGGCTTGGCTACCTGGTGAGTTTGAGGCCAGCTTGAGCTATATGAGACACAGGAAAGCGCACATGCCACACACCAAACAAAGCAACAGGAGGCTATTATTTTGGACTAAGCTGCCCTGAGCCTCAAAAGACCAGGCTAAAACTCAAAAGGACAGCAGAAGACATAATTTAGCAGTGAGCCTTTGCCTTAGCATGAACACAGTCTTGTGTTTGATCCCCAGTCCAGAAAGAAAGAAAAAAAAAAGTCATCTTACTGTTCATAAACTTTAAGATGAAATTTTTGTTGTTGTTGTTGTTAAACATATGTGTTACATTTTGTGACCTCTCTCGGAGAAGCACAAAGAAATGTTAAGGTGAAATTTAAAACTGCTTATCTAATCTTTAGAGAATTTGAGTTTTCCAAACAGGCTGGTTTAAATCGGAATGATAATGTCAGTCCCTTACACAAAAGAAGTAATCAGAACTAAACAGGTGTGGTTTTTTTGTTTTGTTTTAGATTTCTCTTTTTTTATTTTTTCCACTCATACAAACTTGATACCCCTTTCCCCTCCCTCCCTCCACTCCTCCTTGGATCCCCTTGCTCTCTGCCCCTTTTTCCCCTTTCTTTCCCCCCTCCCTCCTTTTCTCCCAGTGCCCCCAGTAAACAAATGTTTTAAGTGGTTATTTTCCTATTGCTCTGTCTTCCCATCCCCACCTAACAAAGAAGTGTGTGTGTGTGTGTGTGTGTGTGTGTGTGTGTGTGTGTGTTTAAATCTGTGGAGGTCCAAAGTCCTCAATTGCTCTCCCTCCACTTTGTTTTTTTAACTTTTTTTTAAACTTTATTTATTTATTCATCCATTTATTGTGTGTGTGTCAGAGGGCACTGTGTGTCCCTATGGAGGACCAAGAGTGACTTTAGGAATCATCCTGGTTTACTTCTGCCTCCTTGCTTTGCTCTGAGATTTCCCAGGCTCCTCCCACCAGGGCCAGAAGTGCAGGCTGTTTCCACCTGCTATCTTCATGTGGGACCTGAGATCCGAACTCAGAACCTTCTGCTTGTCAGGTCTGAGCAATCTCTCCAGATCCACCTTGTTTTTTGAGACAGGGTCTCATTGATCACTGATCAGTGATTATGCTGGGCCGGCCGGCCGGTAAACTCCATGAATTCTCCTATCTCTGCCTCCCCAGCACTGAAATTCCAGATGTACACCAATGTACCCAGCTTTTCAAGTGGGTGTTGGGATCTAAACTCAGGACCTTATGCTGGTGTGGTACTTTACTAAACTATTTCTCAAGCCTTCCCGCACCTCTACCAAGCAGTTCATTTGTTTTTTGTTGTTGTTTGTTTGTTTGTTTGTTTACAAAATGTCTCTCTTTAGCTCAGGCTGGCCTGGAACTCGTCCATCATGATCTTATTACCTCAGTTTTCCCAGTAGCTGGGATTATAAACATTTGTCATTGAGCTCAGATAAGAAAATACTTCAGGGGCCTGGAGAGATGGCTCAGGGGTTGTGACTCTGTCTCACAAGCAGAAGGTTCTGAGTTCGGATCCCAGGTCCCACATTAAAAAAAAAAAAAAAAAAAAAAAAAGAAAATACTTCAAAGCAAACATCCACTCCAGGTGTCAAACATTTACCATTTTCCCCAACTTTATAGTTCGTTTTAGTGAGACAGAGATTCCTTCAATGTTGTACCTTCCCCAACATGTACAATGGGACCTGACTTATAGTTGATGCTCAATGTGTAGGTATTCAAATGAATGAATGAATGAATGAATGAGCAAATGAATGAAACGAGCCAAGCTGTTAGGATTTTGCTGTGTTCAGGCCTAAACAGGAAGTAGTAAGGGTGGGTGGGGACTAAAGTTGAAGTACTTGGAAAGACCTTTGGCCTCACATTGAGACTACTGATGTCAAGGGCACATGCCTCATTGTAAGGTGCAGACGATAGTGGGCATAAAACTTTAATTGCTAAGGATAAATACTAGATTGATAACTCAGTTAAAAGTTTTTCCTTCAGCACGTCAAAGGAAAAAATGAAATAGTGGGAGAAGCGCAGCCTGTAGAACACATTGTCATAAGATCTTGTCTCCTTCTCTTGCTGCTTTGAATTTGCTCCTTTTCCGTTTAGTCATCAAAGCTATCTGGCTGAGACTTTCTCCACTACCCAATTTCAAGAGTCTCTTGATATATTTCATTCCATTTCCAAATTCTTCTTCTCTTCCTCCTCCAAAGTGTTTCATGTAGCCCAGGCTTTAACTTGCTGCTCGTAAAAAAAAAAAAAAAAAAAAAAAAAAAACTGCTTAACTTGCTGCTCGTTATGTAGCTAAGGAAGATTTTGAATTCCTGATCCTTCTGTCTGGCATTATTTTTACATGGGTTCTGGGGATCTGAACTCAGGTTCTTTTGCTTTCCAGTCAAAGATTTTAACCCCTGAGCCATCTCCCCATTTCCAATCCTCCACTTCTGTTTGTTGCTGCTGCTTTTTGTTTTTGGGAGACAGGGTCTTTATTGCCTGGGATGATCTTAAATTTGCATAATCCTCCTTCAGCCTCCAGAGTGCTGGGATTACAGGTTTGTGTCACCAGACATTTATTTTAATTATCCTGTGGCTTCAGTCTTTCTCTCTGATGCCTGGCTCCTATTCGCAAAAGCCTTCCCTGACCACCCCAATCTGGGTGTGTTATCTTCTTTGAGTTTCCTCACCTCCTTGGTCAGATAAACCCACGTGATTCCTCTCTATAGCTGGCCAATGACATTTGATTTTTTATCTGTTCGGGAAATCTGCAGGATTTCAGGCCGTTCCGCTTTTAAAAGAGATCGGTCACCTCCTACACAGGAAGCCCTCTCCCTGGTCTCTCGGATGGGACAGGGAACCTGCGTGGGCTCCTATCATACATGGTTTTCCACTGTTCTAACCCCTGATCACTCAACCCTGGTCTGTCTCTCTCCATTGCATCCTTGGTCACTACGCTTCCGAATCACCACTCTGGGGTGCTCCGGTCGGATGACACAACCGACAAGTCCCGGTGCCGCCGCAGCTGGATTCCCGGGTCCTCCGCCACGGAACAGGCGATTCAGTGAACGCAAAAGAAGTCTAAAGCAAGGCGAGCAGAAAGCCACAGGTTTCCAAGAAGCGTGTCCTTCTTAGCGCTGGTGGGACGTCGTGACCAGAGCC
Source organism: Typhlomys cinereus (assembly GCA_023101885.1). Lineage (NCBI taxonomy): Eukaryota > Metazoa > Chordata > Mammalia > Rodentia > Platacanthomyidae > Typhlomys > Typhlomys cinereus. Next base: position 2,716,878 of record JALPQD010000299.1, on the reverse strand, counting down.
CACGCGAAAGGGTGCGAGTGCTCAGCCGGCCCGCACCTCCACCTGCGCCTCCCGCAGGCCACGCCTCCTCCTGGGCCAGGGGGCGGGCACAGGTGCGCCGAGGGGAGCGGCCGCTCAGGTACTGGACCTCTGCGCCTGCGCTGCGCTCGCCCCGCCCAGCCAGGTGCGCCCCGCCCCCTGCCCGGCCGCCACCTTGTAGCTGCTTCCAAGGCGTCCGCCATTGGCTGCGCCCCCCTCCCCCCGCAACGTTTGCAGGTGTGACGTCTTCCTGAGTGGGAGGAAGAGTCGCCGAGTGTCGCGGGCCACGCAGGGGGCGTCTTAGGAGCGATCTGACGCCTCGGGCGAACAGAAGGCAGAGTCCGCACGCCAAAAGCCCGCGAAGGGGCTTCCGGGCACTGGAACAGCTCAAGGACACTCTGGGGGTGGCCGCACCTGATCTCTCAGGCCTGTAGTGCGCGTGCACGGCCAGGGTCTTCCCGCCTAGATCGCCAGACCCCCCGACCCCCCAACGGCCGGCGGCTCGAGTTGAACGGCCGGCGGCTCGAGTTGTCGCCCGCGCATCCCTGGGAGCAGGTTATGGCGCAGCTGTGTGGGCCGCGGCGGAGCCGGACGCTCCTCGCCCTGCTGGCATCGCTGCTCCTCTCGGGGGCCACGGCGACCGGAGGAGACCGAGGCACTCACGGTAAGGGCCTGGCGGGTGTCCAGGAATGGGAGGAGGAGGCCGAAGGCGGACCGGGCTTACGGAGGGGGGATTGGGAGAGTGGGAAGGGTGGGGGGATGAGTTGGGGTCGGAGCACCGAGAAGTGCGGGCGAGGAAACCGGGGGCGATTGGTGATGATCAATGCCTATGGGGAAGTCAGACGTGCCGTCAGAGCCTAGAAAAAGAGATTGGGAGACCCTTGGGAGCGAACAATAGGTGGGGAGGTTAAAAGTTTCTTTCTGGGAGGGAGGAGAAAAAGGGTACCGATCCAAGAAGGCGTGGCCCTCGCCCTTTCTGCGCCAGGAAGTGGGTGAGGAGCGCTGCTGAGTATCTGGCAGCGGAAATACCGTGGCCTAAGAAAGTCCGGCGAGGCCAAGCCCGGCTGCAGAAAGTGACGTTTGGTTTAGATAACTTGATGACAGGCAGCTTTTAGATTCAGAAAAGCCCCCACCCCACAGCCTTCCCGATGATGTCTAAAGAAAAACAGTTGGAAGGTGGAAGAGACCTCGCCAAGGTGCCAGGGCTGGAAGACCTGCTGGGAGAGTTGGCACTGAGCAGCTGGGCTTGGTTTCTTATGCTTCACTGCTTCGGTCAAGTACTCGTGGAGTTCGAAAAGAACTCACTTTTGAAAGAATTTATTGATTCAGCAAACCCATTTTGAGTGCCTGCGGGGTTGTCAGGGACAGAAGTGCTTGCCCTGGTGATAGTAATAGCCTCAGGTAAGCCAGGTTTCTACCATCACATAGCTTAGATTCCAGCAGAAGAGACCAAAGTGAGCATTTACATATGCAACACCTACTAAAAGATTAAATGACTAAATTGTAACTGGGCAGCCAGAGTCTGGGAGTAGGATAATGGAAGACGATGGGGGATTCTTAGCTCAGATGGTCAGGGATGTCTCTGAGGAGGGCGACATTGCGTGCCCTGCCTGGAGGATTGAGGTGATGTGTAGCAGCTGCCTAATGACCTTGGAACCCATGTCTTGTGTGGGAGTGTGGACAAGGCTAATGGAGAGCAAAAATCTTGTTTTGAGTACAAAGAAAAGAGAGCCTCAGAGCTGGAACAGAAGTGAGTGAGAGAAAATGGGAGTTAAGAAGTGGGCAGCAGCCACCTGGCCCAAGGCCTTAATGGACAAGATTAAGGTGAAAGAGAAAGCAGGAAGTGTGCTAGCCAGGTCATTGTTTATGGTAGCTTCTGTAGATTAGTAGAAAAAATGTGTTGTTTAGGAATGCCAGTGTGCAGTGGGGTGATGCGGGAACCTGGAATCGGGATTGTAATTGTTGAGTTTGTGGTAGGAATCAGAATTTAGCAGCTCTCTGAACTAGATAAAGTAATTATGTCAAAAGGTGCCTCCAGTGCCTGGCTCATAACAGCATCCAGTTCTAGCTTCTCTCTTTCAGCCTGAAAACAACCCATGGTGATGCTGACACCACGGGCCCTGTTGAAGATGAGACGATAATAATTGATGAGGCCATGTCTGACTGCAGAGGCCTTTTTCTGTCCCTACTCATCCCCTGACTGGCACCTGTTAGGACCTGTTGATTTTTTAGAAGTGCTCCTATCTGGCTGGCTGAACTACTGCCCTCACTTATCTGAATTGTTTGTTTGAAGATCTCAACAACTTCATCTGAGTGAGGAGCACTTTTTTCCCCTCTTTCTCCTTCTTTGTTTTTCCCCAGCAAGCACGTTGTCTCTCTTCATTCTTCCTGTAGCTGCGCAGTGCTGCCAGGAGGGAATGTGCACAGGAGTGGGTGTGTGGCTGCTCATAATTTGATCTGCCAGAGTGGAAAGTGGTAGGACCATAAGTTTTTAGAGTTGGAGTTTTGGAAGGAACGGCCTAGAAAAATGGCAGACAAGAAGCAACGCAGCAAGGTGGCAACAGGGAGGGTCTCCGTGTTTCCTGTGAGTGCTCGGAGTTCTGGGAAGGATGATGTCACTGGAGAAGAGGTGGGTGAGTGGCGATAAGCAGATAAGGATCCTGGAAGCGAGAGGAATGAGGCAGTGACGGCAGACCTGCAGCTAGAGGATTGGGAAGGACGGGAGGAGAATGGTCTAAAAACAGAGTCGGATCTGTTTCTGGCTAGAACAAGGTGGCAGAAAGCCCAGAGAAGAGATTGAAGAAATGAGATTTTGCTGGAGATGGTCATAAATGAGCGCCAGAGGGGCCAGGAGTTGGGTGGAGTTGGGGGACAGAGCAGGCTCTGAGGCGAAGTGTTGCAGGTCTGAGGTTGCCAGTGTGAGTGAGGCCGAGGAGTAGCAGAGGACGGTGAAGGGGTATCAGGTTTTGCCGGGCACTTGGAGCCACAAGGGTCTTGACTCTAAACCTGCAGACAGGCAGGAAAAGCTGATTCTGGTCTTTGTAACATTCTGGAACAATTCTAGTCTACTGGGAAACTGGTCCGTCTCAGGACCCGTTACACAAACTAAGGTGGCTGTGTACTTTTCAGAGTTGAGGATTCTTTTTTTTAATATATTTTATTAGGGAAAGCAGTGAGTGTAGCCTGTCATAGTGTACAGGTGCAACTTTCAGTAGTCAGTCCTCCCATCACATGGGTTTCAGGGGACTGAACTCAGTTCACCTGCTTTGCCCCTTACCTACTGAGCTATTTGACCCAGAGTTGGGAATTCTTTATGTCAAAAATTTGATGTTTGACTTGGCCTGCAAATATGAAGATCCGAAGTAACCGGAACAGAATACAGGTAGTCATGTTCCCACATAGCACACATAGGCCAGAGCTGAAAAAGCCTCTGATAGGGTATACGTTACCCCTACCTGCCTGCTCTCTGTACCTGTAGACTGTTGGGTTGTGGTCCCACCTAAGAATGTGCTCCTCTGAGTCAAAGGAGGTAGACTGACCTTAAACTCAACAAGTAGTTGAGGATTAGGATGACATTCAGTTCCCGATCCTCTTGCCTCTACTTTGAAATGCTGGAGTTACAGGCATATACCACTATGCCTTCTACTTCAAAAAAAATTTTTTTAAATGTAGGATCTGGGATCTGAATTCAGGTTCTTGCTTGCAAGGCAGAGGCTTAACTCCTGAGTGATCTCCAAGTCCAACAAATGCTTCTTTTAATATTTTATTTATTTATTTGTTTAATTTATGTGAGTGTGGGGGGGGGTGTTCATGTGTGTGTGTGTATCAGAGGACACTGTGTGTCCCTGTGGAGGACCAAGGGTGATTTTGGGAACTATCCTGGATTGCCTCTAACTCCTTTTTGCTTCACTCTGGGAATTCCCAGTCTCTGCCCATCAGAACTGGAAATGCAGGCAGCTACCATTTCTGCCCCCCCCCCCCCTTTTTTTTGATAGGATCCAGGATCTAAACTCAGGACCTTTTGCTTGTGAGGCAGAATCTTAACTTCTGAGCCATCTCTCCAGCCCTGCTTTTTAAAATTTTGAGGCAGGGTCTCAATAAATTGCCGAGGTTGGCCTTGAAGTTGTACTCACCCTACCCTGACCTCCTGAGTACCTGGAATTACAGTTGTGTATCATCTGCCTTGGCTGAAATAATGTAATTTTGATCCTTACAAGGCAGATAACACACTTGCTCTTCATAGTCTAACCGTGAGAATTCCTTTAAGAGTGGTCAGTTAAGTTAGATCCTGCTGCTAATAACTCTGTACTGTGCCTCGGGTGTCGAAGTTGTGTTAATGGTTACTTCATGTATGTTTCTGTGGTGTTCTTGGGAATTTCCACTGGAGCTGAGCCCAGCCGAGTCCATTCCAGAGCCCACAGTGACTTTCAAACGACCTTCAATTTCCATTAGTCACCTGCGTTAATTATAACTTCTCCAACACCTTAACTGCAAGACCCACTTTCCTGCCAGTCACCAGCTGGTGTGTTATTAGTCCCCAGTCTTCTCCTTCCTCCTCACTCATTTATGTAGTCGTGACTCCCATGTTCAAACAGAGCAGATAAGAAAGCTAAGGAAATGGCTCAGGGATTGAAGTCTTTGCCTCACAAGCAAAAGGACCTCAGTTCAGATCCTAGTTCTCCAGATACCACGTAAAAATATCATATAGATATGGTGGTGGTCTGCAATTCCAGCTCTGGAAGGAGGAGCCTGGGAAGCCCCAGAGCAAAGCAGAACAAGATAGAATAATCCAGGACTAGGATTCCCAAAGTCACCCTTGGGCTGCCAGAGGCACACACATTCAGGTATTCTCTTGTAAATGCACCCATACATATACACACATACATAAAACTGGAATTGGTAATGTGCTAGATACAACTTACATAATTCTTTTGTGTGTGTGTGGTGGTGGTGTGTGTGTGTATCAGAGGGCACTGTGTGTCCCTGGGGGGGACCAAAGGTGATTTCAGTAATCATCCTGGATTGCTTTTACCTCCTTTTTTCTTCACTCTGGGATTTCCCAGGCTCCTCCCTCCTGGGGCTGGAAGTCCAGGCTGCTGCCATTTCTGTCTGGCTTTGTTTTGTTTTGTTTTGTTTTGTTTTTTTCAATTTGTTTTGTTTTGTTTTAATTAATTTTGTTTTTATTTTTACTCTTTTACAATCTCATACATGTAGACAATGCGTTTTTAATTGTTACCCCGTCTCCCTCTGCTTCTCCTGGACATTTCCCTAGCATGTCCACCTCCTGATTTATGTCCTATTTTTTTAATTGAACAATATAAAATAATATGTAAGCAATAAAAGAATGTGCTCCCAGTTCTGCATGGTTAAGAACACATCATAAAGCTGAAGAATAGTTTTGTCCATCTTCTATGAGACTAAGTTCATGGTGTGGGCACAAGGAGACCCAGCCTATGGGAGGGCATCCACTTTGTGAGCACACGGAGCTCCAACCCAGGGAGGCCATCCATACTGTGTGCACATGGAGCCTACCCCCTGAGAAGCCTTCATGTTGTGAGTACACAGCTAAGAAATTCAGGATTTTGGCAGGCAATGTGGTATGTCAGGCTATTAATCATTCAGCTGTCCATTGGTCAGAACACTGAATGTAGGAATAGTTTTATCTCCTCTCTGCCACCATCTAACCGATCATCTGGTGTTTTTATGTGGGATCTGGGATCCAAACTCAGGTCCTATGTTTGCAAAGTAGAGTCTTAACTCCTGAGCCACTTCTCCAGCCCCATCTTAAATAATTCTTGTCCTTCATAGATGAGTTGCTTGTTCTTCTTGGGAACAAGGAGTTTGAAATACTCGTTCATTAATTTAATCAACAAAAAGTATTTATTTGTATGTGTGTGTGTGTGTGTGTGTGTGTGTGTGTGTATTAGAGGGCACTGTGTGTCCCTATGGAGGACCAGTGGTAACTTAGGGAATCACCCTGGATTGCTTCTACCTTCTTTTTGCTTTGGAAGTGGACCTGGGATCCAAACTCAGGACCTTCTGCATGTGAGACAGAGTCTTAGCCCTTGAGCCATCTCTTCAGCTTTCAACAAATATTTATAACATACGTACTAGGCACTGGTTTAAACTTTCAAAACAGAACACTGATCTAAACAGATCTGTTCTGTGGCTACTCCTTTGTGCTGAGAGGAAGACTAAGGAAGAGGTAATGTATGTCTGGCGATAAACACTGTAACAAAGAATACTATAACAACTCAGGTGATTAATAGTCCCAGTGGGAAAATGAAGGCCTAGACTTAAGGTTTACTCAGTGATTGGTCCCTTTCCATTGGCAATTCTCTTCCCTTTGCTGTATACCATATTTTCTAGCTCAGCCTGGGATAGAAAAAGTATTCTTTCTCTCTGCACCTTTTCTCATCTGTGGCCAGAGTCATTTGCGCACACAGGCTTGTCTGAAGCTAGCTGGCCAGGCAGCCAGGTGACAGGCCTCTGGCTTCCTGAGGCAGGTAGGGAAGGCCAAGTAGAGGATGAGTAGCCTGTGAGTCCCACAAGTGTCACACCACGTGACGCCATCAACTCCTGTAGGTCTTGACCTACTGTACACATGACTTAGGAAGGAATTTACTGGTAATCCTGAGGCCCTGGAACCTGAATTGTAAATTTGTTATGTGATCCTGGTCACAAATCCCATTTCTTAAGTTATTTCTGACAAGATTTATTTTTTTAATTTTTAGTCTTATTTGTTGGCTGATTGGTCGGTTGATTGATTTTGAGGCAAAAATCACTCTGTAGCTCTGACTAACCAGGAACTTGTTATGTAGACCAGGCTGGCCTTGAGCTTTGACTGTCTCCCAAGTGCAGGGATTGGGAGCATTCACTAACCATTCACTGCTATTCAGCCTTAGTGAATCAGGGTTCATTTTTGAAAACTGATTAATACTAAAGATCTCTTCTCTATTTTTTAAAATCTATTATTTATTCATGTATTTCTTTTTTGCGCGCGTGTGTATATGTGTGTGTATGTGTATGTGTGTATCAGAGGGCACTATGTGTCTCTGTGGAGAATCAAAGGTGACTTCAGGAATCATCATGGAGTACTTTACCTCCTTTTTGCATCTCTCTGGGATTTCCCAGATCCACCCACTAGGGCTGGAAGGAAGTACAGGCTGTAGCTGTTTCTACTTGGCATTTTAAATGGGACCTGAGATCCGAACTCAGGACCTTCTGCTTTCGAGGCAGTCTTAATCCCTGAGCCATCTCTCCAGCCCAGGTCTTCTCTCTTGAATAGTACTTTTCAGTCTTTTTTTTTTTTATTGCCACTCCTCTAAGGACTTCTTTATATATGCTATGAAATTTTAATGCCACAGACAAATCACCATGTGTCTACTTGAAAGATCACAGTCCTAACTTTTTTGTTTCAGACTCACTATATAACCAGGGCTGACCCTGAACTCTTTGTTTTTGCCTTTTGAGCACCAAAACTCTGTGTGTGTGTGTGTGTGTGTGTGTGTGTGCGCGCGCGTGTGCACGTGTGTGTGTGTGTAAGGGCACTGAGCCTGTGTGTGTGTGTATGTGTGTGTGTAAGGGCACTGAGCCTATGGAGTCCCAAGGGTGATTTCAGGAATCATTTTGGATTTACTACCTTCTATTTGCTTTGCCCTGGGATTTCCTAGAGCCAGAAGTGCAGGCTTCGTCATTTCCACCTGGCATTTTTTACATGGGATCCAGGATCCAAACTCAGGTCCTTCTGCTTTTTTTTCCCCCCTTGATTTTAAGGCAGAGACTTAACCCCCAAGCTATCTCTCCAGCCCTGACCCTAAACTCTTATTTTTCCTAAGGCAGAAGGATTGCTATTAGTTCGAGTTTAGCCAGGGCTGCATGTCAACATTCTGTCTCAAAAATAAACCAAAAATAGGGCCAGCAGGTAAAACTTGAGTTCAGTCCTAGAATATTCAGTCCTCTGACATCCATATGCTCTCTGAGATATCCATACACTCACATATAATCATAATAATTTTTGTGAATATGGGTATTCAGGCCACTGCCATTTCTGCCTGTCATTTTTACATGGGGTCTGGGATCCTAACTCAAGTACTTTTAAGAGGCAAAGGCTTTAACCCCTGAGCCATCTCTTCAACCCCTAAATAATTTTTTAAAAGAGTCTGTACAGCACTTGGGAGATAGAGGCAGGAGGATCAGGTGTTAAATGCCAGTCTCTGCTACATAGCAGGCTTGAGGCCAGCCTGCGTTACAGGAGAACCTGTCTGAAAAACAGTAATATAAATAAATAATGTGTGGCTGATGTAATATGATATGTCTGCAATCTCATCTCTGGGGAGCAGAGACAAGAGAATTCATGGCTGCAAATTCAATCAAAGCTGATTTTGTCTACATAGAGTTTTCCCAGCCAGTATGAGGACCTGAGTTTGGATCCTTAGCATGGAGCCAGGCATGACCTGTAATCCTAGTGCCAGGGACGGGGAAACAGGACCATCCTTGGGGGTTGCTAGTCAGACAATCTATCAGAATTAATGAGCTCCAGGTTTAGTGAGAGATTCTGTTGAAAAGAAAATGAGAACAGAAGACTCCTAAAGCTAACCACACACTGCAGCCCTCAATGATCATGCACAGGTGCACGCACCATGTAGACAAAGACTAGAAACAGATTGTTTATTTCAAGTTACTCTAAAGGGCTGTTCAGGTTCAGCTATGGATAGACAGGTATAGTTTATAGTCCTGTGTTAGTGGTGAATATGAAGTGACAGTGGGCACGAGTAGTGGTTTGCATTGGGCTGGAAGTTTATGAACTGTAAGCTTGCACATATAAATATTTTATACTCCAAATGTCAAAATATTTTATCTGCAACACCAAGGTTTTTATGACCCTAATAATTTAATTTGGATTTGTTGCTATAAATATTCTTTCTCGTAAATACCTAAGAGTTATTTCAAAGTTTCTGAATTATTCCTAATAATGACCCCTTGCAGACACTCAAATCTAGGCGAGATGGGTAGGCATCTGGCCTCGTGATCTATGTTTGATGTTTGTATAATTAGCCAGACCTAAATCAGTAAATATGCTGTGCTAAAGAATATGATGTTTATTGATAGGACCTAGTGGCATACATAGGCTTTGTCAGGGTGTGAAATGTGTCCCCCACAGTCTCATGTGTTTGGCAAGGTCATGGCACCTTGAGAGGTGGAGCCTTGCTGGAGGAAGGTAGTCACAAGGGGTGGGCCTTGAGGTGGATCAGTTCCACCGTACCTCCAAAAAAGTCTGCCTTTGCTGCAAGCAGTCTGCAGCTCTCAGCTTTTAAGATGTCTGCAGAGACTTAGCCTCCTCCAGCTTTGGCCAACCAGCCATGCCGCCTCTGCTTTGAGAGACTCCCTTCCCTCTGTAACCGTAAGCTGAATAAACCTCCCTTTCTCCCTTAAGTTGATTGACTTTGGGTGTTCTCTCACAGCAATAGTTAGGCTTGTAATCTCAGCTACTGAGGAGGCTGAGGTAGGAGAATCAAGTCTAATTTCAAGGTCAGTTTATTTAAGTGCATTAAACCCTTTCTGAAAAATGTATAGAGAGGGGCCTGGATGGGCTGGAGAGGTGGCTCAGGGGTTAAGCCTCTGCCTTGCAGGCGGAAGGTCCTGAGTTCGGATCCCAGATCCCACGTATAGACGCCAGGCGGAAGCGGGGGCGGCCTGCGCTTCTGGTCCTGGTAGGGCGGAGCCTGTGAATCCCGGGGCAGAAGGAGGTGGAGGCGTCTATGGTGGTTCGCGAATTCGTCCGTGGTTCTACACACACATACACACACACACATGCACACGCACACACACACACACGAGCGCGTGCGAGCACACGCACATGCGCACAGTTGAATAAATAATAATAATTAAAAAAAATTAAAAGAAATTAAAAAAAAAAAAAAAGTAGAGAGGGTCCTGGAGAGATAGCTCAGGAGTTAAGACTGTCTCAAAAGCAGAAGGTCCTGATTTCAGATCCCAGGACCCGTGTAGAAATGTCAGGGAGAAATGGTGGAGGCTTGCACTTCCAGCCCTGGTGGGAAGAGTCTGGGAAATCCCAGAGCAAAGCAAGAAGGAGGTAGAAGCAATCCAGGATGATTCCCAAAATCACCCTTGGTCCTCCACAGGGACACACAGGGCCCTCTGATACATACACGCACACACACACACATAAATAAACTATTTTTGAAAAATGTAAAGAGAAAGCTGAGGAAATAGCTTCAGAGGTTAAAGTGCTTGTTGAACATACAAAAAGACTGAATTGTAATCCCCAACTCCCACCTAAAATGGGTGAGGCCAGGCGTAGCTGCCTGCCTCCAGTTCCCGTCACAGAAAGCAAAGCTTGGGAATCCTGAGAGCAAGCTAGCTAGCAAGACTGACTAACCTAATAGGTGAATTCTAGGTGTCTGAGACTTCCCAACATCATCCTTGGGCCTCTGTACTCACAAGCATGTACACGTGCATCTACCCACATACAAGAAAAAAACACATTTGCATCCCATACACATAAAAACTAAAAAAAAAAAAAAAGGTAGTAAAAGAGCTGGGAATATAGGTCTGAAAGCCCTTTCCTAGTATGTGCGAGGCCCTAGATTCAATCCTAGTATTGTACTTCCTCCACCCCCCCAAAAAAAAGCTTATTTGTTTTTGCTGCAAATGTTACTTTTCTATATTATGAATTGGGAAATCAGTACAAGGAGATCAAGGGAAGCTGCAAGGTAGCACAGCAGCTAATCAGGAGCAGCCAGGATTCATGGGCTACTACATCTTTTAGTGGAGAGCTTCACATACTCTAGGTGCTCTCTAGCATGTCGTATACATATTTTCTGAATGATTCTTAAGTGTTACTGCCCTGTTGCAAAGCCTTTGGTCATTTCCGTTGTACTTCATGTGACTTGGAAATCCTTTGCACTTGGAGTGTGTATATAGTAATTTCTCCAAATAAGTCTTGAGGCTCCAACTTAATTACAAACCCAGGGAGAACAGGAGTCCATCTCTAGTCATTGGGCACAGCTTATTCTGGAAATTAATAATTTGTGCTCCCTATATTCAGATAATCATTAAGAAGATCCCCTGGCTCGACCATGTAATCCCAGCACTCTGGAGGCTGGAGCAGGAGGATGTCAAATTTGAGTCCAGCTTGGGAGAGAACAACAACAAGAAAATACCATCTTTCATTCTGAAAAATGTCTTGGTTCATACAATGAATTAAGTGGCTGTCCTTCCTACATACGATTCATCAAACGAAAGTGTTATTCACCAAACACTTGCTTAGTATGTGCTTGTGATACTAGAGTAGTATAGCTGGTGCTGCTGTCTTGTGCTGAGGATTGAACCCGTGTTAGACAAGCACTCTGCAACTGACTTACGTTCCTGGCTCTATATGATAATAATAGTTATATCTCAGATAAAGTCTCTGTCCATCTCCCTAGTGTGCAAGAGTGCCAATGTTAACCATTACTAGCAGATGCCACCATACCTGGTATAAATTAAGTTTTTTTGAGACAGGATCTCCTTGTAGTCCCTGCTGACCTTGAACTCTCTGTGTAGCTGAGACCAGACTTTGAATTACTAACTTTCCTGTCACCACCTTCCAAATTGCTGGGATTGTAGATATGCAGAATTATGACACTCTGTGTGGTTTATAAATTAATTTTTAACTGAAAGACAAAAAGGGCCAGGCTTGGTAGTAACACATACTTGTAATTCCAGCACTAAGGGATGGGAAGCAGGAGGCCAGCCTGTGCTACATAGCAAGACTGTCTTGAAAAAAGGAAAAAGAAAACAAGTTCCATAATTCACACCCAGATAAAACCTGCTGCTGGCCCTTTGAAAAGTAAAGGTAGGACTGAGAGATGGTTCAGCAGTTAAGAGCAAAAGGACCAAAGTTATGATCCCCAGGTTCCACCTAAAAATGCAGGTGGATTGTAGAGCCTGGAAATCCCTGGAACAAATTGGCTAGGCAGATTAGTCCTGGCATTGAGCTCTGGTTAACTAGAGACTCAGCCTCAAAAGAGTAAATTGAAAGGCCAATCAAGGAGCTGGAGAGATGACTCAAGAGTTAAGCCTCTGCCTGGCAGGCAGAAGGTCCTGAGTTCAGATCCTAGACCCCACGTATAGACGCCGGGCGGAAGCGGGGGCAGCCTGCGTTTCTGGTCCTGGTAGGGCGGAGCCTGTGAATCCCCAGGTAGAGTAAACAAGGAGGAGGTGGAGGTGTCCATGGTGGTTCCCGAATTTGTCCGTGGTTCTACAAACACACACACACATACATACACACACGCGCACACACGCATACACGAGCAATTGAATAAATAGTAAATTAAAAAAAAAAAAGGCCAATCAAGGATGGTTGGTTCCTGATATCAACCTTGGGTCCCCACACTCATGTGCCCACATGTTCATGCACATTGTACACATTTTTTAAAAAGCTATGCACAGACATATTTACATACACACACCACACATGCCATGAAAAGAAGAGGGTAATGTATTCCCAAGAATAAACTACCGAAAATGTGCCAGGTGCTACAGGTGACAAACTGCATACATGTTGGAAACCTTTGTACCTTCCTCTTGATTTTGTTGTAAACCTAGGACCGCCCTAGCTGGGCATAGCTCAGGGGTAGAAAGGACACCTAGTGTACAGAAGACTAGTGTCTACCCCTAACACTACAAAAATACAGAAAAGAAAATACAGAAAAATGATATCCCTTTTCCTAATGGTAGTATCATACATGTTTCTAAATTAAAAATTTAAAAAAAGAAATCAGTGTATAAACAACTCTTGTGTCTTCCCACCCCCTTAGTCTTGGACATTTTTCTCTCCTGGCACATGCTTGTCTATTTTTAACAGTATTCCTTTAGTCTTGGATTATTTTGCCAACACAAACAGATGTGTTGGTGGGGAATTCTTAGTTGTTATAAATCTGTGTCCATCAAGCCCTTGGTTTTATGATAACAGCTGCCTCCCTCCCCTTTTAATCTCTTCCCCTCTTTCCTCTCTTTCTCTTTTAAGACAGGTTCTCACTCCATAGCCCAGGCTGGCTTGGAATTCACTGTGTAGCCCAGGCATGGCTATCCTGCCTCAACCCCCCAAGTACTGTGTTTATATGTTTGAGCTACTATGCCTGGTTTATTTGGTATAATTCTTGAATTTAATGGCTTCAAATCTTTTTTTTTTTTTTCAGTGCAAATGCAATTTTTTCATTCTCTTTTGTGTGCGTATGTGCGTGCGTGTGTTTGTGTGTATGTGTGAGTGTGTGTGTCAGAGGGCATTTGTGTGTCCCTGTGAGGACCAAGGGTGACTCAGAATCATCCTGCATTGCTTCTACCTCCTCTTTGCTTTGCTCTGAGATTTCCCAGGTTCCGCCTGCCAGAACTGGAAGTGAGGTCTTCACCATTTCTGCCTGGCGTTCTTTTTACATGGGATCTGGGATGTGAACTCAGGACTTTCTGCTTGCAAGACAGAGGCTTAACCCCTGAGTCATCTCTCCAGGCCTAAAATACATTTTTTCAGTGTCAGAAGATTATTGCAACTAGTAATCTGATTCTCTTTGATCCTTACCCTTAGAGCTCAAACTGACTTTTTTCCATTTTTATGTGTGTATGTATGAATTTTTGCATGTTTGGGGCACACATGCATGTGTGTACATGTGGAGGCCTGAAGGTAGTGCCAGGACTCATCCTTGATCACTCTTCTACCTTATTCTTTTGAGGCTGGGTCTCTAGTCAAACCTAGAACTTATCAACAAGACTAGTCTGGCTAACTAGCTTGCTCTGAGGATTTCCCTGACTTTGACTTCCAGGGCTGGAATTACAGATAAGGCATCACACCTACCTATGTGAGAGTCTGAAGTCCTCTTCTGTGTAATTACTTTTGACTGCTAAGTCATTTCCCCGACCCTTTTTTAAAATGTTATATATGTAGGCTAGAGAAATGGTTCAGGGGTTAAGCCTCTGCTTCGCAATCAGGACCTAAGTTTGGACCTGGGTCCCGTGTGAAAATGCCAGGCAGAAATTTTGGAAGGCAGAGCCTAGGAAGCCCCAAGCAGCACAAACAGGTAGTCACTTGGTTGGGCTTCCACCAGCACATGCAGTGCCCTCTGATACACACACACACACACACACACACACACTCATATGTGCTCATCACAGTGCATATGTATGAAGGTCAGAGGACAACTTCCAGCAGTCATTTATTCTTCCACCATGTGGATTCTGCAGATTGAACTTAAGTTTGTGTAGCAAAAGCCTTACCCACTAAGCCATCTCACTGACCTTTTAAGTGACTTTAATGAAGAATAGTCATTTCTAGAGATGGCTAGGGATATGTGGTCTGATATAAGAAATGCAAACCTTAGGAATCTGCATTCTGGGTCTAACTTTCCAAGTCCCATGTTGATAAGTAAGGACTTTTTTAAAAATATTTTTCAAAGAAGGGAACAATTAACTATATCTGTAATCCATCCTGCATCTGCCTTCCGGCTAAGAAGTTGTGGTTTGGTTTTGTTCCTTGAAGACAGTATCTCATGTAGCCCAGGTTGGCCACAACTCCTGATCCTTTGCCTCCACTTCTCAAGTGATGTGTTTACAAGCATGAGCCAACACACCTGGCAGTTTGCTTTTGAATAGTTGAACAGAATCCAAAGAAGACTATTTCATGACTTGAAAATTATATGAAATTAAATTTTAGTGTACATAAATAATGTTTTACTGTAACATTGCCATCCATTTACATAGAGTTCATTACAATTTTCATGCTGTGACATTAATTGCAACAAAGACTATGTAACCCACAAAGCCTGTGATAAAGGCATTTTCCAGTTACTGGTTTGATTAAATACACTCTGGCCCAATAGCAGGGGTCACATGTTGACCTCCATGGTTTATTAACTGTGAGTACCGGAGTAGAGTAGCAGCTCCAGCTGCTGGCCTGGCAGCCCACAGATGGCGTGTACATTTCAGGGGTGTCTGGTGAGGAGTCGCCGATGGTGCTTGGTCCCTGTGTGTCCTTGGTTCATACATACAGTGAAGCACATGATTGTGCTGTCTCCTTGTTCCTGTGGTGACTGTGTGACAGTTTACAAAAATGAGTAATAGAAAGAACGGGCTGGGCTGGAGAGGTGGCTCAGGGGTTAAGCCTCTGCCTTGCAGGCAGAAGGTCCTGAGTTCGGATCCCAGATCCCACGTATAGACACCAGGCGGAAGCGGGGGCGGCCTGCGCTTCTGGTACTGGTAGGGTGGAGCCTGTGAATCCAGGGGCAGAAGGAGATGGAGGCATCCATGGTGGTTCCCGATTCGTCTGTGGTTCTGGACACACACATACACACATGCGCGCGCACATACATACGCACACACACACAATTGAATAAATAATAATGATAAAATTAAAAAAAAAAAAGAACGGGCTGAAACACATACAACACTGAAGATAAAAAATGATAACCCTGGACATGAAATTCCCCGGTGTAGAAGAGCCAGCCGTAGCCATGTTGACACTGCCGCCATTTCAGAGACTGTGGCTGCACAGCCAAGCTTGACAAAGGCTTCATAGAAACCAGGAAGTGGTAGGACTTCTGTGTCCCAGAGGAAGCAGTGCCAGCAGAAACCTGTATGGTAAAGCAACTTGGGCCAATTCCTGATGCTAAAACAGTAAAGACCAGAAGCTGGAAGTTACTCCAAATCTAGAAAAAGCCCAATAATAAGGGTTTGTGTTATATCATATCATGTATTAGGAGACTGCCATAGCACTGTTCTTTTTCTCGGGAAAGAAATTAACCTGTGAATTCTCAATATTAAATGAGACCTGTATACCTGTAATCCCAGTATTCCAGAGCCCAAGACAAGAGAGTTGCAATTTCAGTGCCAACTTGGGCTATATAATGGGACTTGGAAAAAAAACCAAAGGGAACTGGAGGTATACATGTTCAATATTGAAGCGCTTGCCTGCATGCATTGAAAGTCTAGGTTCAGTCCTCCAGTATCACAAAAAAAAAAAAGCAAAACAAACAAAGAAATCCAGATAAGATGACATCCAGTAATCCTAGCACTTGGGAAGTAAGTGATGGGAGAGCAGGTGGGTTTGAAGTAAGGGATACGCAGAGGGTTTCAGCTCTGTAATGTTTTAGTCCTTCAGAGTATGAGAATGTGGTGGGGACTGATCAGAGGTCTCTGAGGGGCCTATTCACAGGCACCTGTTACACACACACACCCCCACTGTCTGTCTCTGTCCCTCTCTAAGTAAATGAAATATTGAAAAAGAATACGATGATGGTTTGGGTAAAGGTCCATGGTGGAGCACTTGCCTACCATGTCTGAGGCCTTAGATATACTGTCTAATATTAACCACAAATATAAGTAAAGCTGTATAGGGAAAACCAGTGTTACAGTATTTTCTTTACTTTTTGGTATATTTGAATTATCCTAGCATTATTTTTCTCCATAATGTAGGCATAGTTGCAGATACATTTTTTTGAAAATAATTAGCTCCATCTTAAGCCTGGAAGAGTGGATTTAAAAACTTTCTGTAGTGTCCTTGTTATGTGGCCGCAGATTATTCCAGCTGGCAGGGGGTGAAGTCATCTGAGCCACTGGCCTGTTGTCTTGGTTAAAGCTCTACTGACTTCAGAACCAGAGAAACCAGTTTCCCTTGACCACATTCCCAAAGGCCAACCTGTGTGATTTTATAACAGCTAATTGTTCCAAATGCCTGCCAGATTTGTATTTGTTCCTTCTAGCTTTTTCCTGTTTTTTTTTTTTTTTTTTGTAACTTGTTAACTGGTGGCTTCAAACTTGCATGTACTACCACTCTTTTTTTTCTTTTTTCTTTTTTTAATTTAATTTGTGTGCGTGCGTGTGTGTGTGTGTGTGTGTGTGTGTGTGTGTGTGTGTGTGTGTGTGTCAGAGGGTAATGTGTGTGCCTATGGAGGACCAAGAGTGATTTCGTGATTTCGAGAATCATCCTAGATTGCCTCTGTCTCTTGCTTTGCTCTGAGATTTCCCAGGCTCTGATCTTCTGCTTGCAAAACAGAGTTTTAACTCCTGAGCCATTTCTCCAGCCTGCTTTCCTTTTTTTTTTTTTAACTCTTTGTTTACTCATATGAGAGAGCAAGCACATAGGCTCATGTGCTGTGGTGCACATGTGGAGGGCAAAGGACAGTTTTCAGCAGTGGTTTACTACTTCCACCATTTGGTCTTCAAGCTCAAGCTCATGGGACTTGAGGCAGAGTGCTTGCCTAGACCCTGGGCTCATCCACAGCAGTGAAGAAAAGAAGGAAAACCAGTCAATAAAGGACATGAGTCACACCTTCCATGATTACTTCCCCCAGCACTAAAACTGATATTTTTAAATCTTTTTGTTGTTGTTGTTTAAAAGTAGAAGTATTCATTAAGAAATAACATGCTGGAATTATATCCGACCACATCCTTCAGCCTGAACAACTTTTTTGGCATGTGGTGGTCAGTGACCCTGTCACTGCAGTGTGACTGAAAGCAGAGGCCCTGCAGAAGATGGGGGGGGGTGCCTTCTGGAACCCTCTGATTGCAATAAAGGGCCTGAGGAATGTTTTTTTGGCTCCTGAGCAACTTAGTTTTGTGTTTTTTTCCCCACTGGTGTTGTAGCAGCATTTGACTTGGCAGCTGGGCTCTCAGAGCCTATCAGTGGGACTGCAGATCTTGCCTCAAGCCTCAGTGTCCTTCTTTGGAAATTGGGAGTATTAGTTGATTTCATACAATTGTGAACTTTGGAAATGGTGCATATAACAGGCCTGCTGTAATCCTGGTTGAGACAACAGACGGGCTGTCAGAAAATAAGCAGCACAGTGTACTGGAGAGGTCAGAGGCCAGTTCTCTGGAAGGTGACTCTTCCTTCCATGGCATTGGCTCTGGGGATTAAGCTGAGATTGCCGAGTTTGTTCTTAGGCACCTTTACCTGCTGAGCCAGCAAACAGACCCCGTTTGCTTTCTTTTTTAAGACAGGTGGCCTGGAACGTGCCTTGACCCAGTGCTAGGATTACAGGCATGGGTCACGACACCTGGAAGCTTCAGGTTCATTTTTATGTTATTTTTAAATATTTTATGGTGCATGAGTGGTGGTCAGAGGACAATTTTCCTTCCATCATTGGGTTACTGGAGATTGAACTCAGGTCACTAGGTTTGTGAGCAGTTAACTCTGAGCTAGCTCACTGGCCCACATTTTGATTTTAATCTGAATCAAAGGAGGGCTGGGGATGTAGTTCAGTAGTAGAGTGTTTGCTCTGGCATGGATGATGCCCTAGGTTCCAGCCCCAATATAGCCCGGATTAGCTGTAATTTGAGATCCCCTTTCCTCAGCTTTTTGAGTGCAGAAGTAACCAGGGTGTACCACCATAATCTAGATTTCTGCCTTTTTATGACAGTCATTCAGGAAAGTAATGATAAAGAAATGCCTTGGTGTCATTTGTGACAGGGGCGAAAGCTTTGTTTCCCAAAGGAGCCCACTAAGAAGTGTCACCTCGGGTACTTCAAGCCTTGCAGTGTAAAGGCTTAGGCCGTATATGCTTTGAAGCAGTTACTCAATGCAAGCCTGTGCCAGAATGATGTGCCTCTGAGGAACTTCCTCCCATGTTCACACAGGCAGAGTGAGGGCAGGGGTAAATTTAATCTGTTAAGGACTCTTTGCTTGAGCTAAAAGAGATTAGAGGTTTTTTCCTCTTAGGGAAAGTAATGAGGAATGTCTTGGGGGCTCTCCATACTGTTGTCGCTCAGCTTCAACAGTTGTAGTCTAATTTCTAGATATAATTTTGCTCTTGTTTTCCCCTAACAGACATTCCTCACTTGCACTCCTGCCAGTGAAACCTGATTTTCCTCTCATTATTCCCAAGCAACCTGCCAACAAGGGTGCTTTCAGCGCAGAGCCAGCAGCTGTGGACCGCCTCCCTGCCAGGCTTGCAGTTTAGGCGCCTGTACACCTGGAGGGAGCCTTGCAGTCTGGGAGGGTGCTGAGTAGACTGTGGGAGAGATGAGCTCTGACCATGATCCTTGCACACTCTCCGCAGCTGGTTCCTCTGAGCTCCCGCTCTGTCTGATAGGTCCCCAGTGACATTCCTTGTTCTGACTTCCAGTTGACCTGCTGGTGAATACAAACATCCAGACCCTTTGTTTTTTTTTATTTTTTATTATTATTTATTCAATTGTGCGTGTGTGCGTATGTATGTGCACGCATGTGTATATGTGTGTGTGTAGAACCACGGACGAATCGGGAACCACCATGGACCACCTCCACCTCCTTTTGCCCCGGGATTCACAGGCTCCGCCCTACCAGGACCAGAAGCGCAGACCGCCCCCACTTCCGCCTGGCGTCTATACGTGGGATCAAGGATCCGAACTCAGGACCTTCTGCCTGCAAGGCAGAGGCTTAACCCCTGAGCCACCTCTCCAGCCCAGATCCAGACCCTTTGACATTTGATCTTGAGAAGGGCAGCCCACTCTTCCTCAATCATCCCGCGTGCCTTGTTAGTGTATGGTCGAGGCACTGGTAACTAACTGCATGTCTCCACTTCAAATTAGGCCTGGTTTCTGCAGAGTGGCATTCACTCTGAGAGAGTGTGGGACCCTGAGACCCTTGCCCTAAAATTCACAAAGCAGGCCGGTTCAGGCCCATCATATAGCCATTGTTTATAGCAATCCAAGCATATCCATTGCTAGCCATTGCTTAAAACTATGTACAGCCTTGAGCTTTTTGCAGATATTTCCCCACCCCTTAGGATCTCAAGCCCTTCAGTTCTGGAAAAGCAAGTTTGCACAAAGGGGAATTCCATCAATAATTGTCACCCAGAATGAACAGCCTGCGGTTAAGCAGGTGGACTGGAACCAAGAGCCAACTCCACCCAAGCTCTTGCCGACCAATGGAAAATTCCTCAGCTAAGCGACCCCACCCCACCCCAAAACCCCTTAAAAACCCTTTGCCTGAGCTGCTGGGGCCGCTTCAGTCTTTCCTGCGTGAGAGGTTGCTGGAGCTACCCAGCGCTCGTTAAATAAAGCCTCATGCCATTGCAGCGAGAAAGGTCTTGGTGTCTCTCTCCGTGGTCCCGTTCCTGACTGAAAGACTTGGAGTCTTTCAGGAGAATTTTGTCTTCTTGCCTTTGTGCATCTTAGGCTTTTGCCCCTGGCACACACTGTATGTTTGGCACTTGCTTATGAACAGCTACCAATTTTTATCATTATTGGATGATCACCCTCATTCTGCTTCATTCTTTAGTGAATTGTCTGGTTGTTTCCCTTTTTTTTTAATTTTTAAAAAAATTTTTATTGTTTATTCAATCACGCGTATATGTGTTTGTGTGTAGAACCACCGAGGAATTCGGGAACTACCATGAACCACCTCCACCTCCTCTTTGTTTACTCTGCCCAGGGATTCACAGGCTCCGCCCTACCAGGACCAGAAACACAGGCCACCCCCGTTTCTGCCTGGCGTCTATATGTGGGGTCTAGGATCCGAACTCAGGACCCTCTGCCTGCAAGGCAGAGGCTTAACCCCTGAGCCACCTCTCCAGCCCCTGGTTGTTTCCTTTTTAAGAACTGACCTGAGCCATTAGTTTTATTTTGTTGTCTTTCCAGAGGGTCTCATGTAACCCAGGCTGGCCTTGTAGCCTGAGGATAACCTTGAATTTCTGATTGTCTTGCCTCCACCTTCCAAATGCTTGGATTCCAGGTGGGCGCCATCAAACCATCAGGGTTTGTATTTATTTGAGACATTGTTTACTTACTATACTAAGATGCATTCATTGTTTGTTTACATGAGACAGTCTCATGTAGCCCATGCTGTCTTTGAATTCATTGTGTAGCTGAGGCTGGCAATCTTCTGATCTTCCTGCCTCTACCTCCCTAAAGCTGAGATTACAAGTGTGTGCCCCAGGCCCAGTTAAGTGTCTTTAGAGAGAAACAGAGAGAGAGCTGAAGAGATGGCTAAGACTCTGTCTTGCAAGCAGACGGTTCTAAGTTCAGATCCCAGGTCCCATATAAAAAAATGCCAGACATAAATGGTAGTGGTCTGCACTTCCAATCCTAATGGGCAGAGCTTGGGAAATCCGAGAGTGAAGCAAGAAGGAGGTAGAAGCAATCCAGGATGATTCCTGAAGTCACCCTTGGTCCTCCACAGGGATACACAGTAGCTTTTTTCCAATTGTACAAGCATATTGAATACTTATCCTTCCCCCCCTCCTTCTCCACTTTTCTCCTTCCTTCCTCTCCCTTTATCAGCCCATCTCCCTCCCTCCTGCCTGTGTGCTTTATGGTCCCAGAGTTCCCTCTGGATTGTCTGCTCTAGTGGAGGTTCAGACCTCTGTAGCACTCCCTTCCCTTTTGATAACCCAGACTTTCCCACAACTTTCCACTCCTGCCTCATCTTCCTCATGCAGGGATGACAAGTGTAAACTGAAAGAGTAGAACTTCACTGAGAATCAATGAGGTGGCTCAGCAGGTAAAGATACCTACTGCCAAACCCATAGCTGAAGTTTGATCCCTGGAGTCTACATGGTGGAAGGACTCCAGGCTAGTTCTCAAATCTCCACATGTGCATCATGGTACCCTACCATTCACACACACACACACACACACACACACAAAATAAATGCTTTTAAAAATTAGAACTTCTATGGTTGTGAAGTATTGAAATCCACATGCTTTGGGTGCCGCGTCCTCTACCAACCATGTTGCATGACAAGGTCACGATTTGGGGAAGACTGCTTCAAGGAAGGGTTTTCTGGAAACAGGACATGGCTTATTTTGGAATAAATAATAGAAATATGGGGGTTGTCAGGCTTAAAGCCTGCTCTCTGGAATGGACGGTTGCTAGGGACCCTTCCCCTTTCGCAAATTGAGTTTTGCCTCTTATCTGCGTAGACAATGCAGATGAATTCCTCCCTTTTTGTGGATTGGGTTTGCCTCCTATCTGTTCTTAGGTCTCATTTGTTTTTCTCAGGACTGGTTAGGCTATCACCTCCCCCTACAGTTCCTTCTCTATGCATTGGAGATATGTTAATGCGTGGACCAAGTAAATCTGCTTTTTCTATTCCCTTTTAGCAAATAAGTGTCATGCCTGCTTTTTAACTTTCAATTAAATTTTAACTGGAGATTTCATGTTTAGTTCCATACAACAAATAGATGTCACTCCTGCCTTTTCTTTGTTAGCTGATTCTAAAGAGATTAGAGGGTAATTTCAAGAGTCCAAAAGCATAGGTGGGTAAAATTCCCTCAAAAAATATGACTCTTGGGGCTGGAGAGGTGGCTCAGGGGTTAAGCCTCTGCCTTGAAGGCGAAGGTCCTGAGTTCGGATCCCAGATCCCAAGTATAGACACCAGGCGGAAGTGGGGCGGCCTGTGTTTCTGGTCCTGGTAGGTCAGAGCCTGTGAATCCTGGAGTAAACAAGGAGGAGGTGGAGGCCGTCCATGGTGGTTCCCAAATTCGTCCGTAGTTCTACACACACACAGACACACACACACACATATACATACTCACACACGCACAATGAATAAATAATAAAAAATGACTCTTGCTGAACTAATTCAGAAATTCAATCAATATGAGATTATGCCATCTGTTCACTAGAATCGGTACACAACTATTTCTTATAAAGTACGTAAGTTATTAGAAAATAGAAATAAAATAAATCCTAATATAGTTCCTACCATTATGACCAAATATAGGCCAGCTTATATGATAGCAGCCAGAATTTGGTATCCTCCAAAAGGAAAAATTAATGTATGGCATGCGCCCCCTCCAACAGATTCACCTTTACCATTTACAGGAATAATATAATAGATATGGCATACGTATAATTAATTAAAAACATGTTCCTTATTGAAATCTAAACTATGGGCAAATTAAAAAGAAGCTCAGTCTCCTTGGTGTATTTTAACTAAATCACAAATAAATCTTTATTAATGCATTGACAGCAGTGTGGACTTAGCTTCTGTGGCTATTTGGTGGAGCATTGTAAAATAGATAGATTTGGAGATACTGGGGAAATGAAACAGAGCCTGTTAATATGTAATAGGACCTGTTTGTGTCTTTACCTTCAAACAATAGGTTAGGTACTTAAAAATTGTTTATATAAAAGATGATTCTTGCTGAGCACATAGAATAGGAGATTGGTGTTTGTTTTCCTCTATTTGCAGGTGCAGTGACATATTCTTTGCCCTAAAATTTTCTAATATAAAATCTGTTACAAATTTCAATAAAATGAGTTCAGATTCACTCAGCCTGGAGTTGTGTGTCTGTTCTTCACCTCTGCCAACTCTTTGTCCATCTAGTAGGATCCTGGATCCAGGCTGCAGCCCAACTGCGCTTGGGCTATCTTTAGCCCCCTTACATCTGTGTACTGAGATCATGGCCCCTCACATTCAGCTATAGAATAAACTATCTCAACTCTCTCTTTTTTTTAACTTTATTTATTTGTGTGTGTGTGTGTGTGTGTGTGTGTATTAGAGGGCATTGTTGTATATCCTTGTGGAGGACCAAGGGTGACTTTGGGAATCATCCTGGATTGCTTTTACTTCCTTTTGCTTTGCTCCAGGATTTCCCAGGCGACACCCACCTGGACTGGAAGTGCAGGCCTCCACCTTTTCTGCCTGGCATTTTTATGTGTGACCTGGGATCCGAACTCAGGACCTTCTGCTTGTGAGGCAGAGTCTTAACCCCTGAGTCATCTCTCCAGCCCTATCTCAACTCTCTTTGACGTGAGAACAAACTGAGTTGTTGCGTTTGCCCAAGTATGTGCCACTGCCCAGCAGAATATTCCTTTCCTGCTGTGCTAGTTACCTGGACCTTACTGGCATGTGGGAGTTCCCCGGAGGGTGTGTTTGTTTTCCATAATAGCTACATTTTTTTTAAATTTTTTTTTATTTATTATTTATTCAACTGTGTGCATGTGCGTGTGTATGTGCGCGCGCGCGTGTGTGTGTATCTGTGTGTGCGTGTGTCTGTGTATGTGTAGAACCACGGACGAATTCGCAAACCACCATGGACTCCTCCATCTCCTTCTGCCCCGGGGATTCACAGGCTCTGCCCTACCAGGACCAGAAGCGCAGGCCGCCCTGCTTCCGGCTGGGGTCTATATGTGGGATCTGGGATCCGAACTCGGGACCTTCCGCCTGCAAGGCGGAGAATAGCTACATTTTTTTAATCTATAAATTGGTGTTTTGAGAAATACTTGATTCCGTGCCCATTGTTTTAATGTATTTTGGGGAGCACAGCAGCACAAATCTTGCCCTGTGTTCCCCCACCCTCCAGTGGGAGAATGAATCTAGAACATGAGCATGGCCAGACCAGAGCAGAAGACCACTTGTCAAGCAAGGGTGCTGCTCTGAGATGCTTGTGCCCGAAACTTTTCAATCCAGTGTTGTGGCCAGGCCTGTGCTGTTTGGCTTAGTGAGAGCTGGGGGAAGGGAGGGCAGTGTGTTGCCACAGAAGCAGACCCGGAATCCCATGGTCAAGTTCCAGTGGCTTTTCATTCCTGTGGCTCTCCAAGAGGAAGGCTCCTTTGCCTCAGGTGTCCCCTCACTCTGTTCATGACCCTTTGAGTAGCCTCTGGCCTTTGGATGCAGATATGTCTAACTGGAATTCTATAGCATTGTTCGTTTCTCTGGCTGCAGCTGGAACAACTTTGCAGATTTCTTGGAACCCAGGTTTATGTCCATGAGTTCAGAGGAGCATGGGAAGTTCTGGAGCAGAAGTGTAACAGGGGCTACCCATGGAGGTCAGGGAGTTAAAGTTGGGAAGCTTGTCTTTGAGGCGATTAGATTTGACTGTAGAGTGGTCTACAGGGTGGGGAGGGCATAGAAAAGGAATACGTGGAGGGTATGTGTTCACCCAAGGCTGTGTTCTTTCCTAAGTTCTCCAGCACTGACCTGAGTGCATGGTGCATTATCCAAAAGGTCCCCAGAGTCTGGTTATGTCTCTTAAATATTTTCCTCTTTCTGGGATGGAAAGATGGTTCAGGGGTTAAGACTCTGCCTCATAAGCAGAAAGCTCTGAATTCAAATCCTGGATACTGCATAAAAACACCATTTGCTTCTAATTCTGTAAAAGAGCCTGGGAAATCCCAGAGCAAAGCAAAAAGTAGATAGTAGCAATCTAGGATGATTCCCAAGTCACCCTTAGGCTTCCACAGGCATACACAGTGCCTTCTGACATATATAGAAACATATACAAATATTCACGTGTACACAAAAAAATATTTTCCTTCTTTCTCTTCTATGTTTTCCTTCTTTTTTAAAACAAGTTTAATTAAAGCAATTACACACTGGGCTAGAGAGATGGCTCAGGGATCTCGGGGCTTAAGCCTCTGCCTCGCAATTAGAAGGTCCTGAGTTCAGATCCCAGGTCCCATGTAAAAAACTACTGGCAGAAACAATGGCAACTGCACTTCTGGCCCTGCTGGCGGAGCCTAGGAAATCCCCAGAATGAAGCAAAAGGATGTCCAAGCTATCCAAGATGATTCCCAAAATCATCCTTGGTCACACACAGAGCCCTCTGATATACACACACACACACACATACATTTAAATAAATAAATAAACGTGAAGTTAAAATATAATTAACACATTAAATAAAACAATTATACCAAGGACTTTGCTCATAGTGGCTAGACAAGCACTCCACTTTTGAACTACATTCCTAGTCCTGTTTTTGCCTTTGAAAGTTATGTTTCCATGCTGATGGTAATTTATGGGTTAGGATGCTAGGCCTGAAACCTAGGACCTGACTCATACAAAACAAGTGTTTCTCTGAACCTTACCCTTCTCTCCCTACCTCCCTATCCCCCCAACCCCCCACCGCAGCCTATGCATCTTTGAGACAGGAACAATTTGCCACATGCAGATGAAACACAGTGGAGTGGGTAAGTTGTGCTCTGTTGCTGTGCTAGAGTAAAAGCAGAAACAGGAGCCCAGGGTGTAGGTCCCCTTAGCCACACTGTGGTTTATGAAGAAGGAAGTATCAGCACAAGCTTGAGAGACTGGCTGGGCCAGAAGGCCCTGCTTCTCTGGAGTGTTTTGAACAATCTCCTCCCGCAGACTGTTCATGTCCTCCGACACCAACCAGGCTTTCTCACCAGCCACTTTGATTCTGTTCTGTTTCAGAGTCTTGCCTCGTTGCCAAGGTTGTGGGAAGATGCCGCGCCTCTATGCCCCGATGGTGGTACAATGCCACGGCGGGGTACTGCGAGCCATTTGTGTACGGAGGCTGTGAGGGAAACGGCAATAACCATCTGAGCAAGGAGGAGTGTCTTGAGAAGTGTGCTGGCGTCACAGGTAAGACTGTGTGTGCAGAATTTCTCTGCTTAGGATGAGTTCATCGTTCGGGTGTGGGCACCTACTGTGTGCGGATTCTTTGCTCATTCCCAGGCCTGGGGATGGGCTGCAGTTCATCACTGGAAACTCAGTGCACTTCCATTGTGCCACAGAGCCACCTAAAGGTTGGGGTTCAAAAGCAGAAGTAGGTACAGTGTGTAGGTCCATGTGGCCCCACACATTTCATGGCAAGTCTCCCACCTGGTCCCCTTCCCACAAAAGGGCCACCACAGCCCAGTTGGCCTCCTGACCCACCCCTCAAGGCTTTCCCTTCGCTCCCCAGGCATTTGGGTTGTTTTCACCTGTGGGATAAACAAAGTTAGGAGTTAACACTGACCCATGTCTCCTGTAATCCACTGCCTTACCATCCTCGATTGAGAGGGCAAGACAGTGTTGATTCTGCAGCCTTGTGGTTTAATAAAAACCGAAGCCCCTGCAGCCAGCCAGCTCTTCTGTGACCACAACTGGAAAGGACCCCTCATCCCTTTAATTGTTCCAGGAACTGGGTGGGACTGCCCAAACCCTCCTCCAAAGACTGCCAGTGGCCCTTCCCAGTGTACAGCTTTGCTCGATGACTTGGCCTTGGGGCTGTGACTCAAAGTGTTGTTCTGTGGGTTCCCCATCCTTACCCGTGTTTATAGTTTTCTGTCTCCTCATTTGCTGGCTGGAATCTCTTTTGGCTTTGAGTTAGTGTTCAGAGATCAGATGCATACTTCAGTGGTGTGTGAAGGCAGGTCACCAGTGGCCTTGACTGTGACCTCAGTCTACACAATCCACAAGCCTGGCTGAGTGTGGGAGGAATAGTTTGCTTGTCTCAGCAGGAGTTTGGAGAACCAGGGAGAATTGAGTTTAATTTAGATTTTCTGTTTGTTTCGGCGTGTCGGTATGCATCAGAGGGCACTGTATGTGCCTTCAGGGGCCCAAGGGTGACTTTCAGGAATCATCAGAATATTATACCTCCTTTGACTTTTGCTGGCTCGGCTTTCCAGGGCCAGAAATGCAGGCCACTCTCATTTCTGCCCAGGTTTTTAGGTGAAATTTGGGATCGGAACTCTGGTCCCTTCTACTTGGGAGGCAGAAGCTTTAATCCCTGAGCCATCTCTCCAGCCCCTTAGTTTAGTTTTTTTTGACACAATTATACTCTATGACACAAGGCTGGTCTCAAACTCTTGGTCCCTGTTTCTGCTCCCCACCCTGCAAGATTACAGGCAAAGATTACTGACATGTGCCACTAAGCCCTCACCTTTTGGGTGGTAACTGAAAGAGTTAATGATGGAAGAATGTCATGTATTGTGTTTTCCCTTTATCAACTATGAATCTGTGTAGTGGAAGAGTGGGGGAAATGTTTCTGCTTCCTTTTGATGTTCTTACCCATCTTTTTTTTTTTCCTATTGTGTACATGTGTTGGGGGGCATGCATATGGAGATCAAAGGAGAACTTTTTAGGAGTTGTCTTACCTTCCAGGGATTGAACTCGGTCATCGGGTTGTCAGGTTTACATCCTTACCACCGAGCTGTCTTGACAGCTCAGTGCCTGTCCTTTTAGGAAGAGTGCTAGAGACATGAGCAGGAGACGGAGTGGGTTGGAGGGCATAAAGCAGACTCAGCATCTCCCTGGAGATGGCCCGAAGTCTGGCCCAGAAGCTCATTTGTGGGCATCTGACTTTGTATATCTTTAAACTGTCACAGGAGCCTGTGAAAAGATCTGAGAACTGCCAGAGTCACTGGTCCCTGGAGTCCTATGCCAGCATATTCTTTTCTAGGCAGGCAAGCTGTGTGGGAGGACAAATGAGAATGAGGGTGCGAGTTCATTAATTTCTAATGAGAACTAGAGCCACCCAGGGGACCTGCGTAGGCAAGCCTCTTAGCCAAATTGCCCGAAGATTGTCTGATGAAGACAGAGGCAGATCAAGGGGAGGTGACTGCTGGATGACATCAGGCTAGGCCAGCCCCAGGCCTCTGTCTACAAGGCCTCCGAGGACCCTTCCAGACTAGATAGCCTTCCCACCCTCTCTCCTAACATGTACTGGAGATGATATCTACATCATATACTGGGCACAGTGGCATTTGGCTGCAGTTCCAGCTGCAACTTGGGAGTCTGGGGCAGGAAGATTTCTTAAGCTCAGGAGTTTGAGGCCAGCCTGGGTGATATAGGAAGGCCCAAACTCAAAAGAAAAAGAAACACTGTAGGGGTTGCAGAGATGGCTCAGGGGTTCAGCTCTGTCTCACAAACAGAAGGACCTGAGTTTGGATCCCAGATCCTATGTAAAAATACCACGTGGAAGTGGTGGTGGCCTATACTCCTGGCCCTGGAAGTTAGAATTTGGGAAACTCCAGAACAAAGCAAAAAAGTGGTAGAGCAATCCAAGATGATTCCTTAAATCACCCTTGGTCCTCCACAGGCACACATAGTACCCTCTCATACACACAAATGGAAACGCGTATGCACATGCAACACACACACACATTTTAAAATTTCTTCTCTCCCTCATGCCTAGTGTCCTTTTAGCCATTCTAAATGTACAGTTCAGTGGTGCCGATTAAAGTCTGAGACTAGCCTAAATAACAAGAGTGAGACTCTGTCTCAAAAAAACATAAATTAAGAACAAAAAAATAGAAGTGATTCTCCTTTGAAAAGCCTAACCCCACATATGGATATGTCTTGCTTTTTCCGAGTGCCTTTCAAGACCTATACTTAAAATATCTTTAATAAATTCCACTGTGCTTTGAAAAAAGTGTTAAACAGATGATTTGGCCCTGGAATCCTCAGCTTGGTCATTTTTTTCTCTCGCCGTTGTTCTGATTCCCTGAAAGTTTACTTTAGCTTGATTCCTCAGAAGCTGTTATTACATTTGTCTGTGTGTTAATAACTGAACATCTTAGGGGAACAAGGGGCTTTATTCTGGCTTGGGTTATCCAGTTATAGTCAGTCCAGCTTAACAGGAGAGTGTGTAACACTAGGAGCTGAGAGGACTGGCCATACCATGTCCACAGCATTGCTTGGAAAGGGGAAATCCTCACTTGCCCACATAGCAAGTCTGTCCGCAGTATACCACTCTGCTAAAATACTGAGCCAGCTCTGCCCATCTTCTCCACCTGCCCAGGGATACCTCATCTACAGCCCACTGTCGGCTGGGTCTTCTCACATCAGCTAGAAAAACCCCTTGTAGGCTTGCTCAAGAGCTTGTCTTAACTGCTAACTCACAAATGTGCCCAGAGCTTAGTCTTCAGTTGTCAGGTTGACTTATGTATCTAGCTATCATAGCAGTCAGTTCATTTCCAAGTTAGGGCAGCCTTATGGTTCTGTGTGCATAAAAGGCCCCACAGAAAGAAGAGGTAAGAGTTTCTTGAAAGACACATGGGACCCGCTGAGCCCCACGTGACTAGGCACCATGGAGAGGCCTGCATTCACTGTGGTGTATTTGTCTCCCTGCAGAGGATACCACTGAAGGTCTGGAGAGCCGCAGGAATGGAGCCGATTCCTCTCTCCTGAGTGGTAGGTTCTTTACCCCCAGGATGAGTAGAGGCCACAGAGATGGTGACTGCTAAGGGACATTTGTAACTGGGAATTATGAAGGACTTTTGTCTCTGGCTCCCATGTTCAGCGTGGGGTGTCCTTGGGCCAGAGACACAGCGGAGAACTTCTGTGTGCTGTGCCTCGACTCAGGCCCTTCCCTTCCTCTAGGCTGCTGCCCGCTGCACTGCATCTTCTGCTCCTTGTTGGGGTTGCTATCTCCTCCCTTCTGCTAGAAGTCTTCTGTCGTCTGCCACCCTGCCCTTCTGTCTACTGCTGTCCTTGATCTGGAGCTTTGTGTCAGTTGCTTTCTAGTGTTGACAGTAGCTGCCCTGCTCCTCCTTTATGCTTAAGGGACTCTGCGGTGGGAGCCGGGTGAGTGGTTCCATCAACTAGCTACTAGCAGTTATGTCCTAAGGACCAGGTCCCAGGCTGGGGACTCAGTGGGGCCAGCAAGACCTACCCTGCCATAGATGAGGGACTACACCCTTATCAAGAACAAAATTCCCGCAGTGGTCAGTCCTATGTGTCAAGCCATGACCTTCCAACTTTGACACCAAAGCCATATAGTAAATCATAGCTGCTGGGGGCACTTGTCTTATGGAAGGCCAGGGACAGGTGAGAGCCACTCTCACCTTTGTTGGCTGTTGAGACCCTGGTATGGTTAATCAGGTTTCTAGCCTGTTTCAGAAGGAAATTTCCCAGGAGGAGAATAAAATTTCTGGTCTTTTCAGAAAGTGTGGCCCAAACTGCTTAGTCATACCAAAGATGATGGACTAGATTCCATAGTTTACTTCTGAAGCGGCAGGACCCTTCCCCCCACCAATTAGAAATCTGTGCTCCCAGATGCCATGGGTGCGAGGAGATGTGTCCACTCCCCTCCCTATAGACGACACTGCCCATACTCCTTCCATGAGCCCTTGTAGCCCCCACTAGGCTGTGAGTCCTGTGTCTCTCCTGGCCCTCTTCACACAGATTTTTGTGTTTCAGTTCCCAGAAAGCAGGATTCTGATGACCTCTCTGGGGAGAGCTTCAACTATGAAGGTAAAACTTAAAAAAAAAAAAATATGTGGGGTGAAATGTGTTTTCTTCTAATGGAAAATATAGGCCTTGGTGAGAGGGCTTCCAGACCTTTCTAGGTAATGGTACTCTAGGCTGGGGTTGGAATGACAGGACCTCAGTGGGTGTCCCAAGACGGTAGGAATCCATATGCACTGAGAAGATGCATGTTAGAGACAACTAGAATTTACCTGTTGCCCTGCCTCTCACCAACTGTATGGTCTCCGTAGGTAGGCTTTTGTTGCCCAGCTCACAGTTCCCATGTGTGATGTGAAGGTCCAGATCAATCAGTCAGAGTCTAACTGAGTCCATGGAAAGTGCCTGGCATAGCACAGACTCCAGACAAGAGCCACCTAGCTGTCTAGGTGTATACAATGCAGGCTCTAGTTGATGGGTGTAGTAGTATGCAACTGAAATCCCAGCATTCAGAGTCTTAGAGAGGAGGATTGTCCTGAGTTCAAGGCCAACAGGGCTACACAGTGAGTCTCACAGCAAGCACTCTTTACCTAACTGAGTCGTCATGCGGCCTTTCGCCTGTCTTGGTAGGAAGAGTGTTAAGGGCTGGAGCAGGGGACAGAAATTAGAAACAAAAGGAAAATGCAGAGCAGGCGACCGGGGGCCAGATGGGGCATGCGTGTCTCAGCCACCGTCCACGCAGCACCTCCTCTCACCAGCCCAGCTAATCTGTGTTCTGGGACTCTCTGGTTTTGCTTCCAGAGTACTGCCTTCCCAAGGCTGTTACCGGGCCTTGCCGGGCAGCCTTCCCACGCTGGTACTTTGATGCTGAAAAAAACTCCTGTGACAGCTTTATCTACGGCGGCTGCCATGGCAACAAGAACAGCTACCTCTCCCAGGAGGCGTGCATGCAGCGC
This sequence comes from Typhlomys cinereus, assembly GCA_023101885.1. Lineage (NCBI taxonomy): Eukaryota > Metazoa > Chordata > Mammalia > Rodentia > Platacanthomyidae > Typhlomys > Typhlomys cinereus. The sequence continues at coordinate 2,685,071 of JALPQD010000299.1, read as the reverse complement.
TGCTCCGGTAAGTCACGCTGGTCCCAGGGCCATAGAACTAAGGCTCCCCCAGGATGGGGGCCCTTGGGAGGCTCTTTCTCCGTCCCTTTAGACCCTTCAGTGGAAAAGCTCTAAGCCCCCAGACATGCTGGAAGGAGTTTCCTAGGAAAGCTCTTGGTGAAGGCTCTGAGGCTGCAGGAGTCTGAGAAGGACCCCCACTGCGCTGACCACTCAGGGTTGTGTGTTCTCTTTCAGGCAAGCAGATGTATCCTGCTTTGTCCCCCGGCACCAAAGGTATGTGGCCGCTTACCCTCTCCACCTTGTCTCCACCTGCCTGCTGGTGGCCTGCCTTGACTCATTTGGCCCTACCCAGTTGTTTTCTATGGCTCATGCCTTGCAGTCATTATCCTTCACTGGAATGTCTGTATGCTAGATGGCTGTGTCTCTGCATGAAAATAGCCACGCATCTTAGAACATGTGGACAGCTGTCCCCCACAGCAGACATTGTACACAAGCGGAGGCTGGACCTGAGTCACTGAATTCCCCAGGCAGGCTCTGTCCAGGCCCCCAGGTGGGGAGTGGCTCGGGGCCAGGCCCGTCCTAGAGGATTTGTGCATTAGCTGAGGGTAACTTCATGTTTAGAGGGAATTTTGCTGCCAAGGTATGGGGAATTGGTCAGGAATGATGGGAAGGGGTGCAGGAGCCAGCACTACTGTGTGAGGCCTGTTCCCCCCCCCCTTTTTTTTTCTGAGCTTGCAGTAGAAGGTAACTGTTGACAAGAAGGACCTACCATGCTGGTTTCGCCTCTTTCTTTACCTGCCTCCCTATTAAGAAACCAAGACCTGGCCTACAAGTCTGCCTTGTTCTAGAAGCTTCAACCTAGTTCCCAGGGTTGGGGGTGGAGTTAGACAGGGGATTACTCCAAAAGGCCAGGTCAGTCCTGTAGCCAGTGGAGGAGGGGAGTCAGGCGAATGTCACGGGAAGTCACATGCCTACAGAGGAGCCCCACCTGGCTTAACTGACCAGCGTGGCTACAGTAAGGCAACCACTGCTGTGCTTACCCAGCAATTAGGAGTAAAAGGTCCCTCCCTTGCTGACTTCATTTCGCAGGCAGTCACTTGCCAGAGCCCAGCTTTTTCTTTTGCCTGGAGTTATGTGTGAACACAACTTTTATGCATACATACATGCACACCACAAAGTAAGGGATCATTTCTGTTGACTTGAGACTCCTTTCTATTCAAGCTGTCCTCATAGGGAAAATACACTTGAAGTGTTTTCTCATTTTATTTTTAAAAAAATGACAGCCAGGTGTGGTGATGTGTGCGTATAATCCCAGCACTTGGAAGGTAGAGGCAGGAGATTCAGGAGCACAAGGCCAACCTCAGCTGTATGAAATCATGTCTCAAAAAACTAAACAAACTGAAGAATAACTATAAAAGCCCCTGTGTCTGTGTCATGATAGCTCCTTTTCTGACACGTAATTCCCAGGTTAGAGAGGAGCACCCCTCCTCCCTCGCTCCTCCCTGTGAGCTCTTTGGGCTGTCGTGCCTTCTACAGTCAGTCTGCTGGTCTTGGGGCCGTGTTCCTCCTGCCTCACTTTCCCCTTTCGTCTCCAGCAGTGGTCCTGGTAGGGCTGTTCCTGATGGTCCTCATCCTCCTCCTGGGGGTCTCTGTGGTCTGCCTGATCCGGGTGGCACGAAAGAAGCAGGAGCGTGCCCTCCGCACGGTGTGGAGCTCCGAGGACGACAAGGAGCAGCTGGTGAAGAACAGCCTCGTCCTGTGAAGGTCCTGCCACCAGGAGGGATGAGGAGGGGTCACAGGAGGACAGTGGGCTTTCTAAATAGAGCAATTGCTTGGATCCATGACATCGCTGGGTTTTTGTGCTATGTGATTCTCGGTGTGGCAGGGAGGCACCCCCTGGTCCTCGGGCCAGCTCAGAACGTCCTGGCAGCTCCCAGCTCCCCTTGATTTCTTCCCCCCCCCCATCCTCCTTAACTTCCTTTCACCTCACTACTGGTCACATGCTAAGAGTTCCTCTTTGTTTGATTCATATTTTTTTCTAAGTAGAAAAGTGTGTTTTTTGTTGTTTTGTTGTTGTTGATAATTAGGATTCTGAAATGAAGTATATGAAGTTTAATAAAAAAAAAAAGGGCCTTTTAAAATAAATTCTATCATGTTGTTTGTTTCTTCTATGACTAATTTACATTCTGCCAAGATTATCTTAGGACTTGATGTACATTCTAGATACATTTTTAATTATCACTTGTTTAAATTATTATTTGCTTAAAGCGAGACAGGATTTATTCACTCTTTAGCCCAGGTGTGGAATTTGTGGCACTTCTCCTGCTTCCACTTCTTTAAATTTTTTTATTACTATTATTTATTCAATTATTCGTGTATGCGTGTGTGCCAAGGACTAATTCCGGAATCACCATGGACGGCCTCCACCTCCTCCTTGTTTACTCTGCCCCGGGATTCACAGGCTCCGCCCACCAGGACCAGAAACACAGGCCGCCCCCACTTCCGCCCCGAGTCTATACATGGGGTCTAGGATCCAAACTCAGGACCTTCCACCTGCAAGGCAGAGACTTAACCCCTGAGCCACCTCTCCAGCCCATCTCCTGCTTCCACTTCTTAAGGGCTGATGCTACAGGCATTTGTCCCTGTGCCTTGCTTATTTGGTGCTAGGAAGCAAACCCAGGGCTTCATGCATGCTGGGCAAACACTCTACCACCTCCCCAACTCCTTCATATATATATGCATGTATATTTTAATTTTATTGGGGAGGGAGCATGTGTGTGGTGGTCACAGGACTTTGTGGAACCAGTTCCCTTCTATCTTTACATGGTTCTGGGATCAAATTCAGATCATATTGTGTGGTTAAGGCCTCCACCCACTGAACCATGGCATGGCTCCTTCACATTTTAAAAATCTTGGACATGGGCTAGAGGTGTCTGAGCACTTGCCACCAAACCTGCTGACCTGCTTTCAGTCCCCAGAGCTACATGAAGGAAGGAGAAAAGAGAATCAACTTCTGCAAGTTGTCCTCCAGCTTAAACACACACCATGACACTTGTGTGTCCCCCTACCCTTCCACATACAAATGAGTGCAATGATAGTTTTGTTTTGAAAGGCCTAGTCACACTCTCTGAACTGATCATGTGATGGCTGTGGACCCAAACCCAGCGTTGGCAATGTTAAATGGAGGGTGAGCAGGTTGGATGAGTAATCACTAACTTCTTGGCCCTTGAAGTTGTGCAGGCTCCTTTCAGTTTTTGATTTAAATTGAATTTTTTTCAAAAACTTTATTTGTTTTGTGTGTGTGTATGTGTGCGCGAGCGCATGCGCGCCAAAGGGCATCATCCTGAATTGCTTGTACCTCCTTTTTTTGCTTCACTTTGGGATTTCCCAGGCTCCATCCACCAGGGCCTGAAGTGCAGGCAGCAATCATTTCTGCCTGGCGGTTTCTGTGTGGGGCTCAGGGTCTGAACTCAGGACCTTCTACTTATGAGGCACAGTCTTAACCCCTGAGTCATCTCTCCAGCCCCTTAAATTTACTTTATTTGGAAAGAAGATGCAGAACAGAGAGAAAGAGCACACCTGCATTCACTGCGCCTAGGCAGAAGTCAGAGTACAACTTCTGGAAGATGGTTCTCCTTCCACCATGTGGACTCTGAAAATTGAACCCAGGTTGCCAGGTTTATGTGCAGGCACCTTACCCACCAAACCATGTTGCTGGCCCCAGGCTCTTAAAGGTGGCAGCTGGGCAGCTTTCACAAATGCACGGTCGAGTTTAGATAGGGCCTCCAGGTGAGGCCAGGCCCTTCTGCCTCCCTGTGGGTCTCCCTAGACACTTGGGGAGTTCCTTTCCTTCCACAAGTCGTCCCGAGGCACAGGATTCTCCCGTGGACCTCAGTCTGCCCTCCTGGCAGTCACCACAGCCCTGGCTGCTTCCCTGGGAGGACCTGGGGGCTCCTGAGTTCCCAGAGATTCTGGGTGCTGGGAAGAGGTTTCGCCAGCTACTCTGTAGCCTTGTGGCCGTAGGAGTCTCTTAACTTTCTGAGCCTCTGTCATGTGAGATGGATTGTTGGCAGGGCTCCACACACAGAAGTCAGGTCTGCTTTGGGCTGGGCAAAAGTGAGGCCCTTTTGGGGGCTGGGGTTTGCCTCTGCCCTCCGGTTGGTCCTGGTCCCTTGCTGGTTCCTGGCAGAGTCTCCCCACAGCCTGCCTTTCCAGTTTCCAGTATCTCCACAGTTCCCGTCTCCTCAGCCGACTCACAGTCCCTGTGTCTTTGACGCTTAACTGTCGTTTTCAACTTTCTGCACCATTCTGCCACTTACTGGCAGATGATGTGCAGCATCATTGTTGCAAAGGCTCCCCAACAGTGGCCAGTATCCTCAGACAGCCAACACTACTGAGAAATGGGGTGCTTAAAAAAATAGAAAGTGGGGGGACTAGAAAAAAATAATAAAGGGCTAAGGGATGTAGTTCAGTTGGTAGAGGGCTTGCCTGACATTCATGAAGCCCCCGGTTCGATTCCCAACACTGCATTTATCAGATATGCTGCAGGTCTATAAACCCTGAGGTTAAGACAAGAGGATTAAAGCACAAAGTCATTTTCAATAACAGAGGGAATTGGAGGCCACCAGAGCTAGAGACTCTGTCCCTGGGCTGGGGAGATGGCTCAGGAGTTAAAGCCTTTGCCTTACAAGCAAAAGGATCTGAGTTTGGATTCCCAGGTCCCATGTAAAAACTGCCGGGTGGAAATAGTGGCAGAGCAGCCTGTGCTTCAGCCCTGGAAGACAGATCGGGAAACCCCAGAACAAAGCAATAAGAAGACAGAGCAATCCACAGGGACACACACTCAAGTGCCCTCTTCACACAAGTACATACCCAAAAAAGGAAGAGGGAGCTCTTTCTAAAAAAATAAAATACAACAGCTCCCTAGGGGTAAGATTGAGAGCTGAAGCCAGGATCAGCAAGATAGCTCACCTGGTGGCCTGAGTTCAAGCCGCAGATAAAAGGAGATAACTGACTTATGAAAGTTGTCCCCTGACCTCCACTCCGGTGTCTTGACCTGCACGTGTGCTTTTTCTCTCTCCTCTCAAATAAATAAGCAAAATATATTTTTTAAAAATGTTCAAGGGGCCAGAGAGATGACTCAGGATTTAAGCCTCTGCCTCACAAGCAGATGGTCCTGAATTTGAGTCCCACGTAAAAATGCCTGGAGGAAATGACATTGATTGGCTTGTACTTCTGGAAGCTGGAGCCTTAGAGATTCCAGGGCAAAGCAAAGAAGAGGTAGAAAAATCCACAGTGATTCCCAAAGTCACCCCTGGGCCTCCACAGGCACACAGAGCACCCTCTAATGCAGACACATACACACAGACACACATGCAATAAGAATAAATAAATCTTTAAAAAAAAAAAAAAAAAGAGGCCAGCTTGGCAGCAATGAAATTCTGTCCCCCAAAAATTAATGCCAGGGAGCTGGCTCAGCAGATAAAGGCACTTAACCACAAAGTCTAAGGACCTGAGTTTGATCCCCAGAATGTACATGATAGGCGAGAACCAACTCCTGCAAGTTGTTCTCAGGTACAACACTTTTTTTTTTTTTTAAGAAAAACTAAGACCATGGCCTGAGGGAAATGGTTCAGTCCATAAAGCACATGAAATACAACTTTAAGACCTGAGTTCAGATCTCCAGCAAGTAGATTCAGGAGATTCCCTGCCACTTCGGCCAGCCAAAACAAGTTCCAGTTTCAGTGAGGGACCTTGTCTCAAAAAAATAAGAGGGCGCCCAATAGAGGAAGTCAACAGGTAAAAATAAAGTGAAAGCCACTTAAGTGCCAGAGATATGGGTCAGTGACACAGGGCGTGTTTAGCATGTCTGGAGCTCTAGGTTCCATCCCAGCACTGTAGAAAACACACATTTCTCACTTTGCCCTTTGCAGATCACATACTACTAAAGCAGCCAGTGTGGCTGTCTGCAGGCCGGGCTTCTCTCTAGGCCGTCTCCTGGGCAAAGATAGGACAGAGGGATTGGGTTACATAGAATTGGTTTGTTTTTGTTTTTTTCATTCATGGATGTGTGTGCACATGGATGGATGTGGATATGTAAGCCAGCATATATAAAGGAGAGCATTTGGGTGTGTGTGTGTGTGCCGGAGGAGGCCAAGGATGACCTCCTTGGGAATCATCCTGGATTGCTCTATCTTATTACTTTGCTTTGGGTTTTCCCAGGCTCTGCTTTCCAGGATCAGAAATACGGGCTGCCATATCCACCTGGCATTTTTTTACGTGGAATCTGAGCTCAGGTCTTTTTCTTTCCAGGCAAAAGTTTTTAACCACTGAACCGTTTTCTCAGTACCAGAGTTGATTTAAAATCCGAGGTTCTACTCCCATCATTCCTGGGTAGGATGCATCTTCCCCATTCCCAGACCTACCCCAGAAGGGGAGAGGCCTGGGACTTGAAATTTCAGTCTGACCGGGCTGGTTGGATTCTTCCTTAAACTCACTGACCCTGGGCCCTTTGCCAGGTCTTCCCACATCAGCTGTACAGGGTTGGATGCATACCTTTACAGAGATGCTCTGCTCACATCTAACCTTCCCACAAATGTGACTGGGTTTGACCAGGTGGCTATGCTTACTGCAGTGGGACACACCTGTGTCATATCCCTTCCCAGGGCCAGCAGGCTACACCTGGGGAGAGAACCTTTGACCCCCAGGATGATGTGATCACTGTTCTCCAGATGGCTAGGAAAACACCAGGCATGCTGGCACACACCTATAATCTCAACCTTCAGAAAGCTGAAGCAGGAGGATCTTGAGTTCAAGACCAGCCTATGCATAACGATACTGTCTCAAAAATAACACGGGATGAAAGATGGCTCATGGGGTAAGCTCCTGCTTCACAAGTAGAAGGACCTGAGTTCAGATCCCAGATTCCATGTAAAAATGCCGCGTAGAAATGGCAGTCGCCTATACTTCTGATCCTGGAAGATGGAGTCTGGGAAATCCCAGAAAAATGCAATAAGGAGGTAGAAGCAATCCAGGATGATTCCCAGGGTCACCCTTGGGCCCCCACAGGGACATACAATGCCCTATGATAACACAAACCACACATGCACACCCACGCAATAACACTTGTGGATGTTTAGCTGCTCTGTTCTGTACTGAAGGCTGTCAAAACAGCTCCTGAATATGGGTCTATCCAAAGTGGACTGTACGTCCTTGCTCCAGCTGGGCTGTCCTTGAGGCAACACTTGGTAGCATCATTCATGTGGCCAGGGCAGTGGGCATTCCAAGGCAAGTTCACCAACGATTCCTTAATGACATGCCCTGCGGGACCCTTCCTGTAACACCCCCTTGCAGGGTTGTGATCATAAAATAACTGCCCAAGACAGGTTGCCTTTGGGCGCTGTAGTGACAGCTATGATTCTGATGATCACGGGACAATTAAAGTCCTCCCCATGGGTTCAACAAATGACAGAATAGCCTTAGGTGCATCCAGTCTACCTGAGTGAGACCTGGTGATCCCTTGCCCAGGATCCCTGAGTAGTGCAGTGTTAACAATACCATAGACCAATTTCTAAGCTTGGTGTCCTGGTAATAGCTGTACGAAACAAAGCAAAGGGATTTGACACCAGCCTGTACGGACTGGGTTAATCCAAGTGACCCTTGGGATCGAGTACTCAGGAAATGTCATCAAAAGCCTGGAATGGTGTACGGCCTGAGGGTGCATTGTTGGAGCAATCCACCCACAGGTGTCTCAGATCCTGCTGGTCTGGCTTGGGAGTAAGTTTGCAATACTGTTGTACTCTAAACCTCCAGCAAGCTAGTCTGGAGGGAGCAGATAGCTCTAGAAGTAACCAACCTGTTTACACTGTTTCCCAATATGAGATGCACCCATCCGTGGAGTATACAGTTTAGGATTCTTAGTTATGTTCATTACCATGGCAGGAGAATTCATAGTTATATTAGGAGCCAAGAGAACCACACCCAGCTACAGAGCTGAAGAAGGAATATATATGCCTAGATGGCCCATATATTAAAATACCACAGCAACTCTCTCTGCCTTACTCACCTGCCCAGGAAATGTTCCTACACACTATGAATTGGGTCTTCCCACACCAATGAGATAATCTACAGGGCTTGCCTGAACTCTTCACAGATATGCCCAAAAACTCAACCTTCAATTGCCAGGTTGACATTTATAATCTCATAAGGGATTAAGGAATACCTCCCTCTTGGGGCTGGAGAGGTGGCTCAGGGGTTAAGCCTCTGCCTTGCAGGCGAAGGTCCTGAGTTCGGATCCTAGACCCCACGTATAGATGCCAGGCAGAAGCAGGGGCGGCCTGCGTTTCTGGCCCTGGTAGGGCGGAGCCTGAGAATCCCAGGGCAGAGTAAACAAGGAGGACGTGGAGGTGTCGATGGTAGTTCCTGAATTCGTCGGTAGTTCTACACACACACATACGCGTGCACACACACAGTTGAATAAATAATAAAAAAAATTTTAAAAAAGGAATACCTCCCTCTAGGACAAAGCTTGTGGAAGTTCACCAAGCTTAATAGCACGGCCCTTCAAAGGATTGGCAGCCACAGCAGTGTTCCTATACCTAAGGGGACCACGGGAAAGGGTTCAGGGAAAGGCCACTGGGTCCTTGCACGTCATCGGAAAGGAGGGCCCAGAGAAAATCAGGCATGCACAAGAAAGGACTCTCTGGGAATTGGGGCGGGAGGCACTGGGGGAAGGGGAGGGAGGGAGGTGGGGAGGGGGAGCAGGGGGTATGGGGGGGGAGGAGGAGGGAGGGAGGGAACTGGTGTACCTATTAAGTTTGTATGAGCTGAAATAATAATAAAAAATGTATTAATAATAAAAAAAAATAGCACGGCCCTTGGGGAGACAGTGATGGAGATGGAGCCCAGAACATTTGCTCATGCCAGACAAGTGCTCTACCACTGAGCACATTCCCCTCACCAATAATAAATAAAATGTAACATGTGTTACAACAAAAGGCAGCTGTAATGCAGAGTACTGGTTACCTGGCAATGCTCACTCAAAATCAGGCCAATCTAATCTTTCCCCATCCCTAAGGCTTTGGAACCTCGCAGAAGAGGGGGCAGTAAGATTGTAAGAACCTAAAGATGGGAAGGTCCACCGTTAGACTACACATTCCATTCAAGGCAGGACTGCTGCATCCAGGAACTCACCGCAGTGAGACTTGTCCTTATCAAGACGTGCTAATAACTGCCATACCAACATGCCCCCATAGACTATCCAGGAACTCAAAAGAGATAAGAGCACACAGTGGAAACCCCGGGGACTACAGCTGGATGAGTGAAGGGAAATACACCTATCAGTGGGGTGGCCTAAAGAGGGGCAACTTGATATGCCACAGAGGTCTGAACCCCCACAGGAGCAGACAAGCCAGAAGGAACCCTGCAGCCCATAGAAGCAGCCAGGCAGGAGGGTAGGAGGGAGTGGGATGGATTGATGAAGGGAAGGAAGGGTGTGGGAGGGAGGGGGGAATGGAAGGAAGCAGGAATAAGTATTCAATATGCTCATAAAACTATATGTGTGTGTGTGTGGTCTCAGGAAAACTTACAGAGGTTCGTTCTTTCCTGCTGTGTGTACTGTGAAACAATGGCAGCTGAACATGTTGTCAGACTTGGTGGCCAGCGCCTGTACCTGCTGAGTCATTCACTGCTGGGTGGCTTTTTGGAAATGGACCTTCACAGCAAAGAAACCAATACCGATATGGAGGTTTCCCTTCTCATCGGGGTAATAAAGCCTGCCTCCGGACTGGCGAGGCTCCCGCCCACAGTTCTGAGACATGTCAACAGCTAAGATGTTAGCCCTTAAGGTCAATAAAATGAATCCCACGCCCTGACCAAACATCAGTTGGGCGGGGCGGAGGGGGGCAGTTTGTGCCCTTCCCACCTCCCAAAGTTGTCTAGGTCTTCTGGAGACGTGATCTCAAGTAGCCAAGACTGGTCTCAAATTCACCGTGTAGCAGAGAACGACCTTTACTTCTGATCTTCCTCCCTCTCCCTCCTCCCAAATGTTGGGATTACAGGCATGTGCCACCATTCCTGGTTTTTGTGTGGTGCCTGGGAATCGAAACCAGGACCTGCCCATATTAGGCAGGAAGCTACATCCCCAATCCTCTGTTTTCTGATTATTAATATCCCAGGACACCAAGGGATCAGTACAGGGCTCTTGGCTGATGATTGCCTGCTGCAAGGTCATCCAGCTGTTGGGATGTGGTTGATTTCAAAGAAAACATTCTGGAATGGGGATTACGGTGTTTATAGGAGCAGGGCCTCTGTTCATGTAAACTCCAGGAAAGACTAAACTAAGCCTTGTTAAAATTACTTTCCCAGTCCAGCCCGTGGGACCCCAGGATTCCCCAAGAAAGCCATCCTTCCTAACAGCGTCCCCTCAGCCCTGCGGTGTTTTCCTGCCTGTTGGTCTGGGCTACGCCCCATCTGTGAAGCCTCCCTGGCCTCAGTGGGGCCTCCTAGAAACCAGCACACCAGCTACTTCCCAACTTATCCCCCTCAACCCTGAATCTCCCCCACTCTAAAGTATTTCCAACTTTATGTCCCCAGACCTTCCTGCCCTAAAGAATTTCAATTACTCCGGAACCTCCCTCCAGCAGGTTTTCTTGTGTGTGTGTGTGTGTGTGTGTGTGTGTGTGTGTGTGTGTGTGTGTGTAGAGATGTGTGTGCATATAGAAGTGGGCAATGTGCGTCCCCATGAAGGCCCAGGGGTGGCTCTGGGAATCATCCTGGATTCCTTCTTTCTTACTGCTTTGCTCTAGGGTCTCCCAAGCTTTGCCTTCTAGGTCACTGCCATTTCTGCCCATCATTTTTACATGGGATCTGGAATCTGAACTCAGGTCCTTCTGCTTGTGAGTCACCGCTACAGCCCATGTTTTCTTTTCTTAAAACTTGCTCTGTCCTCATCATTCTTTTTCTTCCTACTGACCTGACACTGCCCACTACAGTCACTGACCAGGATAATTTTTTAAGTTGAAATGATGAACCTTTTAAAAAAGCTCAGGATTGGACCTGAGGTTTCAGATCAGCTAGTAGACCGTTTGTTTAGCATCAACGAAGCCCTAGGCTTGATTGACAGCGGGGTGGAGGCAGGAGGAGCCAAAACTTAAAGTCATTTTCAGCTACACATCATGGTTTGAGACTAGATGAGACCCTGTTTCAAAAAGTACAGTAATGGGTCAGCACAATGGCTCAGTGGGTAAGGCAAGGCTGTGCTTGCAAGCCTCATGGCCGGAGCTCAATCTCCGGATGCTCACATGGTAAAAGGAGAGAACTGCCTTCTGAAAGCTGTCCTTTGAACTCTGGGATCTGAACTCCAGCCGTTTTATTTGTATGACAAATTCTTGAACTGCTGAACCTCCTCCCTAGTTCTAAGTTTGTTGGTGTCTATATTTTATTATTGTTTTGTGGTACCTGGGACAGAAACCAGTGCTTCGTACATACCACCACTTTATCACTGAGCCACGCCCTCAGTTCCTCACCAGTGGATTCTAGGCAAAGATCACTGAGCCATGTCCCCTCCCTCCTCTTTCCTTCCTTCCTTCTTTTTTTTTTTATAATTTTTTTATTATTTATTCAATTGTGCATGTGTGTGTGCGTGTGTGCGTGTGTGTGTGTAGAACCACGGGCAAATTTGGGAACCACCATGGACATCCTCCACCTCCTCCTTTACTCTGCCCTGGCATTCACAGGCTCCGCCCTACCAGGACCAGAAACGCAGGCGCCCCCGCTTCCGCCTGGCATCTATACATGGGGTCTAGGTTCCGAACTCAGGACCTTCGCCTGCAAGGCAGAGGCTTAACCCCTGAGCCACCTCTCCAGCCCTCTTCTTTTTTTTTTTTGAGACAAGATCTCACCAAGTAGCCAGGCGGACCTCAAACTAATGATCCTTCTGCCACTTCTTCCTTCTCTAAGTGCTGGAAACACCTAGAGTCACTAAGTCACTCTAACAGGTTTCCCCTCTACCGAAGAGGAGACAGAGGTCCATCACAGTAGTTAGCTGGTTTGCTGGGAAAGCAATGAGGGCCAAGGACCACCCAGATGGCCTGCCGTCAGCACACTTCCTGGTTTAAGGTGAGCTTCAGAGACTCACCAAATGATGGTGAGCACCACTCTGATCACTGGGCTCGGTGATGAGCAAAGCAGACAGGTCCCCACCCTCACGGAATTTATGTTCCACCGGACAGACACTTTCTCCAGGATCTTGTGGGCATAGCTCACAGTCACCTCCCCCTCCCTCATCACAACCAGACCAAAGGTCCTGATTTACAGCTCCATGCTTCCACCTACTAGTCCCCTACTTCCCTCTGACCTCCTGCAGGTCCTTGAACCCAAGTACAGACATACTCCTCCCTCAAGGCCGTTGCACTTATAAGTCCTTTGCCTACAATACTCTTCCTCCATACCTTAGATTTTTTTTTTTTTTTTAGTTGGGAATCAACTTCACAGCCTAACATATGTTAGTCAAGTGCTGTATTCCGGAGCCTCTCCTCTTATGGAGGAAGAAGGGACAGGGTCTCACTGAGTTGCCCAGGCTAGCCTGGAACACATTCTGTATTCCAGGTTGGCCTTGTTTGCTTTTTTTTTTGTAATCTTCACTGGCCTCTACTACGCCAGTTCCAAGCAGATCTTAAACTTTTAAAACAAAACCAGCAATACAAAGCAACAGGTCAGACGTGGTGGCGCACACCTATGATCCTGGCTCTCCGGATCATTCTTGGTTGCATAGCCAGACTCAGGCCAGCCTGGGCTACAGAAGACCCAGTCTCAAAGGTTGGGGGGAGGGGGAGGCAGTAGATCAGCAGGTGAAGGCCCTTGCTGTCAAGATTTACAAGCTGCTTTTATTTTTTAGCAGAATTTAAAAAATTATTGTGTGTGGTTTCCCTGTGGGGGACCAAGGTAACTTCTGGAATTATCTTGGATTGCTTCTACTTCCTTCTTGCTTTGCTCTGGGATTTTCCAGGCTTGGCCTAGTAGGGTCGGAAGTGCAGGCCGCTGTTGTTTCTGCCTGGTGTTTTTACGTGGGACCTGGGATCCAAACTCAGGACCTTCTGCTTTCAAGGTAGACTTTTAACCCCTGAGCCATCTTTCCAGACCTTAAAGATATATATATATAAACATATAAACTTCCTCGGGAGAGGAAGTGGGAAGAAGGAACATCACGCGTCATCAGGGTTTCTGGGGATTGAACTCAGGTCCTGGGCTTGCAAACAGATACTCTTCCCACTGAACTCTCTTGCTCACCGAAGATTTACAAACTTTCAACCTGAATTCAATCCCTGGAGCCCACATGGTGGGAGGAGAGAACCAACTGGCGAATTGTCCTCTGTGGTAGTTGATCTTGCTTGTCAAATGACTGGACCTGGAATTAACTAACAGATCAGTCATCAGATCACCTGAAGCGATTGTTTGGATTGAGTTATCCCAAGTATAATGTCCAACCCTAAATATGGGTGGCACCAGTAGCATACTCTCTCTCTCTCTCATCTTCCCTGCTGCTGTAGCTCTTCCCACTATCAGAACTCTTTGACCTCCCAATCTGATTTAAGTCCAGACTCTCCAGGAATCCTCCAGACTTCTATAACAACAGGGACCACTGAGATATTCAGCTTCTGAACTCAGCAGTTACAGGCAGCCATTATTGACTACCTAAACCTTATCTATCGAGCAAATCCAATAAATTTCATATGTGTATTCATTTTATCACTTCTGCTCTTCTAAAGAATCCCAATATATCTTTTGACCTTTACATGCATGCTGCAGCAACATGCCCTTGTATGTGTAATCATGTACCACATACATGATAAGTTTAAAAATGAATCCGTTTGTTCCTCATCATTGCTACACAGGGTCCTGTACCGCCGTGTGCACATACCACATTCTGCCCATCCACTCAGCAGATACTATACATTTTTTGTTTCCTGCTAGATCATTGCTGTGAGGCTGCAGCACTTGCTAGTTTTGTTTAGTTCTGTAATTTATCTCTGGCACTAGAATTGTGGTGGAAGGCCTAGTAGTTAGTTGCTAGGTTGTAAAGGAATTAAATATCACTTCAGATAGACAGGTGTGATAGCCTGAGATCCCAGCACTTGGGAGGAGGCAGATATTCAAGGCCAGCCTGGGATACCTATGGTTGGGTTGTGTCTCTTTTAAAATATTTATTTGAAGAGAGAGCACAAGCATGCCTGCCATGATACCTGGGTAGTCAGAAGACAACCTTTGATAGTCCATTCTCTCTTCCACCATGTGGGCTTCCAGGGATTGAATGAACTCAGGCTGCCAGGTTTGCAAGCAGATGCCTTACCCTCTAATCTATCTCACTAGCCTCCTTATTGGGTTTGATACTAGCCCAAGCTGAGATGTTGTCATAAACCAAATATTAGTAAGAAAGGGTTCATGATGGACCAGGGAAAGGGGATGGCGTGAGAGGCCCCTCCTGCGGTATGGACACAAGCGCAGGCCTGTGGGTGTACACGACTAGGAATGTCAATTCATTATGATCCAGGCTTCAGCCAGTCATGGCTTCTACCTAGAAATCCTTTGCCCGTATTGGCAGCCCAGCTATTTTTTTGTTTTTGTTTTGTTTTGAGACAGCCACCTTGCCTGGGCTGGCCTTGAACTTCCTTTACTCCTGCCTCAGCCTCTCAATTGCTAGGATTATGGATGCATCATAAGTTTAAAAATGAGTCCGTTTGTTCCTCATCATTGCTTGGTCTAATGCTTATGTTCCCAAAATTCATTTGGTGACACCTGATCCTCAGAATGACAGTCAGAGGTGGGACCCTCAGGGAAGGGTCCTGCTTTTTTTTTTTTTTGAGGGGGGTGTGGAATTCTTTTCAATGGGGTTATCACCCTTCTAAAGAAAAAGAGGGGTTTGCATGCAGGCATAGGAAGAGCCAAGGCAGCTGAGCCAGTGCAGAAAGCAGGCCTTCTCCACATGGATGTGCCTGCACCTAGCCTCAGGCTCCTAGTCTCCAGAATTATAAGGCCTCTTCCACTCACTTGTTTAAAGTGTTCGTTATAGCAGCCTAATTGAAGATACCTGCTTTTATCAAAACAAAAAACACAACGCATTTGGTAAGCACTTACTGTGACCCCTGCACTACCAGTCTAGGCAATTAACCTATTGGGCTCATAATCACTCCAGGGCACAATTTAGCAGGAAGGGGGGGGTCGCCCTGTGCAAGCCTTTTCCAGGGTAGGCACATCTGAAAAGGGAAACAATGGATGACAGCTCTCAACTCATCCTAGAAATCTAGTTTTCCCCACCCCAAAGTCGAGGGCGGAGGATGAAGTGTCTACCTTCACCCCCATTTCCCAAGGAGGAAAGTCTGGGTGGGGTCAGGAGCGGCAGTGAGTCAGGGCCAAGGAACTGCACGGCGAAGGGCAAGGGGGAAGGGCTCCGTGGAATTCCTGGGGCGGGAGGGCCACGAGACCCGCCCTTTGTCCGGAGGGCATAGACTAGGCCTTCCTCTGGGCCCTCCAGAGGCACCATGGAGTTCGACCTGGCCGCAGGTGTGCTCCGTGGGAGTAGTGAACTTACCAGACTGAAACCCAGGGATCCCCATGCAAGGGATACCCCCTGCCTCCTGCACAACCCACCTAACTTCTCTCCTCTCTGCAGCGCTGGCCCCCAACTCTAAGAAGCCGGAGGGGACTGGACAGGCGGGAGACCTTAAGCACTGTCCTCTCAAAACTCAGGGCCAGCCGAAGGCAGGTGCTGCTCACAAACCAAGGGTAAGTCGATCCTACCCGGGATCGTGTTCCTACAGGTACTCCTAGGTGAGGACTGTCTTCGGCTGGGGGCTGAATAAGGGGGACCCTGCCCTCACGGTCACACCCCCGTGTAGCAAGGCCACGGCAGTTCCTCCGACTCCAGCAGCAGCAGCAGCAGCAGCTCCAGTGACTCGGAGGCAGAGGGGAAGGTAAGGCAAGGCGCTGTCCCTCCACCGGGTGTCCCCGCGCCCCAGGCCCCAGGGTCTGCGGCGGGCGAGGCGGGTCCATTGTGCTTTCACCCAGTCATTCCTTTCTCCCACCCGCTGTCCCCGGCCTCACAGCCACATGCCGCGGGCTGCAAACCCCACGAAGGCGCCAAGGACAAGGCCAAGAAACCCAAGGTGAAGAAGGAGAAGAAAAAAAAAGAGAAGGCGGCCGCGCACTGAGAGCGGGTGCCCCCTGATCATTAAACCTTCCTTCCGCCCCGCCCGCCGGCCAGCCAGTAGTGCGCGTCTGGTTCCGTCCCGCTCCCCCGCGCCCCCTGCGGGCCGGCGGCGCTCGGCCCGCCAGCCGCCGAGGTGCAGAGGCGGCGTGGAGCCCATCGGGTTTATTATAGTTTCCGTTGTGCAGCTGGAGCCGTCAGCACCGTGGCGGGGAGGGAAGGGGCACAGGATCGCGGGGCGGGCGGTAAGCCCAGGCGGGCGAGATGAGTCTGCGACGAGGGCAGCAAGCACGGCCGCCTCGGGGCGGCTGGAAGCGGCCGGCCGCTCAGCGCACCAGGTGGAAGGTGAGCCAGTACATGAGCAGGGGCTGCGCCGCCGCCACCGCCATGGTCAGGTACATGCGCAGCTGGTTCCGCGCCCCTCGCACAGGCACCCCTTCAGCCGCCGCTTCCGCCAGGATCTTCAGCCGCAGCGTCCGGATCTGGGTGGCGAGGGGGAGTTAGGGGTCAGCGTGGGAGGCCTGGCACAGGTTCCTGCCCCTCTGCAGCCTCCAGTTTCCGCTCTTGGGGGCGCCTGTTGAATGGGCTACTCCCCCAAGAACTGTGACCAAACCTGAGGGCCCCAATTCCAAGACCAGTTAAGGCCTAAAGAGAGGGACTTCTTGACTGGGGATCCCCTGCCTGACAGGCGTGGCCCTGGCTACGCTCACCCAAGCTGTGACAGAGCCCTTCTCCAGGAATCCAGGGCTCCCTGCATGCTAGGCAAGTGATCTACACAGCCCCAACCTTAGTGACAATTTTTTAATTTTTCAAAACAAGCCAGAAGAGTTATTTTCTTCTTGTGGTCCCTCTTCACTTCCTCCCCCCTCCCCACACTGAATTTTTACAGTCTTGATATGTCATCCTGGCTGGGCTGAACTCCCCATACAGACAGGGATGACCTTGAATTTGCTGTTAGTGTTAGAAGTAATGTGTGTCACCATGCCCCGTTTGTTTTTGGAGCCAGGGCTTGCTGTATATCCCTAGCTGGCCTCTTACTCCCTTATAACCTGGCTGGCCTCAAACTGGCAGCAGTCCTCTGTCTCCAAGGGTACCAAACACACAGCTTGGCCAGCAACGCTCCATTCTCCTGCCTCGGCCCTGAGCCTGGGATCATGACCGTACATTATCACTGCCAGCTTTATTTTTTTCTTTTTTAAAGACAGGGTCTTGCTACAGGTTGGTCAGGTTAGTCCAAGTTGGCTTTAACTATCATATAGCCTAAGCAGACTTTGAATTTTTAGGGATTCCCTACCTCACCCTCTAGAGTGCCAAGATGAGAGGCCTGTGCCACACCCGGCTTTTTTAAGCCTTTAAATGATGACATCAAAGTCTTGGCCTGTGGGTCATATTTAACAACAGCACCAGTGTTTGCCCTCTGCTGCTCGTTCTGAATCTTCCCAGGACCGTGAGATGCAATCCTCAGCATCCCACTTTACAAAAGGGGAAACTGGGGCTTCAGCAGAGGAAATGCGTCACCTAAATACACCACAGTTTGGGGTTAACCCAAGCCTGTCAGCCATAAGGCCCTCGACCAGCACCCAATTCAAACTGGAAGGACTATCCAGCGTGTGGGGACAGGAAGAAGAGGGAAGCACGCAGTTCAGAGCTTGTGTGCTGGCCGCCCACTTCTCTAGTACTCTAGCTGGTTCCTTTTCCTCCCAAAGGCACTGGCTTGGACACCCCTTTCAGGAAGCCCTCCTCACCCTCGGGTTGGGGTAATCTAAGTCTTCCCGGTTCAGTAGTGGGATACAGATGTAAATTCCTTCCTTGACTGGGATGCCCTGGGGACCCCCAAGTCCACTCAGAAGGCCTTTGGCCTCAGCCTCACCCATCTTGAACCCTGCTCACCATAAACACAAAGATGGACACACAGCACCAGCCGAGCACCAGGTAGTAGCCAACCTTGCCAAAGAGCAAGCCCATGAGGACTCCAACAATCATCCTGAGAGGAGGGAGGGAGAGAAGGGAGGTCTGAGGAAGAGCCCAAGCGCTGCAGCTGATGGGCAGGCCAACGGCACTCACCCGACATATTTATAGCCCAGGAAGGCCACCAGGTCGATGGTGGTGAGGTCCGTGTTGACAGTGACCAGGTAGAGGCTGAGTAGGATGGCCAGCACCTCCAGAGTCAGCCACGCCAGCGCCGAGCTTGCCTGTAGCCCTAGGAGGTCTGGAGAGAACCTGCCAGAAGCAGCACACAGCCTTTACCACAAGGCCGGGGGCTGGGACTATCCTGAGCTTTCCCTGGGCAGCCCAGTGCTTGGGCACTGGAGGCCAAGCAGTGAACACGGATGCGGGTCTGGCCTCATGGAGCCCCCATTCCAGGAAAGAAATTAGATGTGCCCCCACACAGTGACACCTAGAGAAATCAGAGTTGGGATGAATGACCAGTCTTTTGAGGGGGGAACAGGAGGAGCACAGGGGTGCTCCCAAGAAGGGAGGACAGCTGAGCTGATGCCTGAAGACGCTGTTCCACCCCCACGGTCCCAATTAATCCCCCAGCTCTGATGACATTTGTTTTCAGTGCCACAAAGGGGAAAGGTGACTGTGAGTGACAGGTGAGGGAGTGACACCAGCTGGGAGCCCTGTGAAGGAGCAGGTGCTGAGCAGGTGTAGGGGAAAAGCATGTTCCTGAGCCGAGGGAACTGGATGTGCAAAGGTCCCCGAGAAGGCAGGGACAGGTCTTCTGGAGGGGTGGACAGGCCCAGCGGGGCAGGTGAGCAAGGAGGCGGGGTCACCCGAGGCTTGACGGGGAGCTGTGGATAGCTAGATAGAACAGGTAGAAGAGATCAGATCTGCCTTACACAACACCTTCCAGCTGCTGCTGGAGCGAGGGATAGATGTGGAAAAGAGTAGCTAGCTCACTTGGAAGGAAATGGGGGAATAAAGCTAGATTTAGGGTACAGACTAAGAACAGGACCGATTTAGAGAATCATCCGGTACAGGGGATGCTGAGGGTTGACGTTGATAATGAGGGCTATCTTGGGCTAGTTGGTGGCAGGGAGGGACTAACACAAGGGAGCGGAGACTCTCTGACAGCTTTTCCTAAGCGACCCCCTTTTCCTCCTCCACTCCTCTATTCCAGGGTCCTTACCTGTCCTGAGTCCCCAGTGCGAGTCCAGCCACCAAGATATAGGTGATGAAAGCCATCGCTGTGAGAGGCAGACACAAGCACTGGTCAGAGGAGGAGGCCCGGCTTGGGCCTCAGCACCCAAACCTCTTCCCTAGAGACATGCCCAAGGCAGAGGGAAGAGGAGATAGTGGGTGAAACCTGGAATGTAGAGGTCTGGAGCGTTGATGTCAAAGCGGGGGGCCACAGGGGTGTCCTGTTGGTACTGTACCTCCCAGTCCTGTGGAGAGAGTGGGAAAATGGGCAGGACCCCCAGAATGTGGTTCCTCCCATCCTGCTTTCAGGCCCAGTGCTGATCCCCAGTCCCCCAGTGGGTGGTGCCAACCTGGTGCAGGTAGGGAAAGACGAGCAGGCCCAGCTTTTTGCCCACATACATGGTATCCACAGCAAAGTAATATTTTAGCTTGGTGATAGGGATGAAGCGGTCAATCTAGGGAGGAAGAGCACAACCCTGAGGCTCTAGGGTCCCTACTCTCCCCACCCAGTACCTCTAACCCCAGCCCACTCACGTTCTTGTCCATCAGCTCCTTGCCATGTGCTGCCAGGCTGCTCCCGTAGGCCATGGCCATGTTGGACATGGGGTCAGCTAGGAAGGTTTCCTGGGGTGAGGAGGAAGGGGTGGGGTAGCCCAGGCCCCCTGGTACCCGTTGGGCTCCATAGCCCCGGCTCTGGCCTGAACTTGTGTCATCAAAAAGCTGGTGAGGATCACCCATGCCTGGCTGGGACACCGGAACCCTCCGCTTTGAGGCTGCAAGGGAAGACAGTGAGAAGCTCATTAATTCTACAAGAGCCCCCCTCCTGCTCCTAGTGAGGAAAGGGGGAGGGAGGCTTGGTCACCTGTTACGATGTTGGATGGGCTGTCATTTGGCCTTCCACCCATCAGCCTTTCCTTCCTTCCTCCACTCATCGGTTTTTCCACTCACCCATCATCTGTCCATTCATTTATCCATCTGTTCACCCACCCATAACTATCTACCCATCCACTCACCCATCATCTATCCATTCACTCATCCATGGTCACACTCAGTACCATCCATCATCTGTCCATTCACCCACCCAACCAATCCATCTATCATTCTTCCTCATTCAAACAACAGTAACAATGACAATAACAGCATCTCTGTCCTGGGGCCTGCGCTGCACGAACTCAGAAGCCTGTGCCAACCCCATTCCAAACAGGGTCTCTGTTCCCACTCCTTCCTCACATCTCTACTGCCAGGTCTCTCAATGCTTCCTGGCACACTCTTCTTGAGGCTTCTGCACTAGCCCTGCCTCAGCCTGGAATACTCTCCCCTCACACTCTGACAGCTCCCTCTTCTTTTCACAGTCTTGCTGCTTACAACTGTACCCTGCTTGGCAGCACCCACTGAGCCCTCAACACCAACTGACAGGCTGTTTCTTTTATTTCATTTACTGTCTCCCCCTCCTGGACTGTGAGTCCCCCAGGATGGGGCACTCCATCTTGAGACTGAATCCTTGGCTGCTGCAAGGGGTCTGGAGAAGGTTCTCCACATGAAGAATGAATAAATGAACAGATGCTGGAACCAAAGCCCAGCTGACGAGATGGCTGGTGCTAAGGGCCACACTGAGCAAGGTCAGGATGAGTGTCTGCCCAGGGCCGTGTGATGAGGACTGTGATTATCAGACCCAGACAAAGCATTTATCCCACGCCCAGCTGTGTCTGCAACTCAGTGGCTGAGCTCATCCACTGACAACTGGTCTACCTGGCAATGCTCTTCTTACACCCATTCTACACAGGAGAAAAGCAAGTCCAAAGAGGCTTAGGCTCAAAGCCATGCAGGTAATAAGAGACAGAGTCAGTTTCTAGGAGTTTATATAGCCAGGTCTGGGTACATACCTGTTACCCCAGAACTGGGGATACCAAGGCAGGAGGTATGCTGTGAGTCCAAGGCCAGCCCAGACAATGCACAGGCCAGTCAAATCAAATGCGCTCAAAAAAACCAGTTGGACTGGGGAGATGGCTCAATGGTTAAAGCTTCTGCCTCACATACAGAAGGACCTGAGTTTGGATCCTTACATCCCACATAAAAATGCTGGGAGGGTGTGGTGGCCTGCCTGTCATTCTAGCCCTGGAAGGCAGATCCCCGGAGCAAGCCAGCCACCACACTAACCACACTAGGGGCTATTTCAGGATAGATACCTAGTATGCTCTGGGTTTCATTAGAGATGCAGACTCACAACAATAAAGTGGAAGACCAATCAATGATGATTCCCCATATCATCCTTCAGTCTCCAATAGGGACACTGAAGTGTACTCATGTAACATATATCTACCCACACGCACATACATACATGCACGCATGCATACACACACACACCTTTTTCACATACATGAAAAAGAAAAACACATACACACACCTCACCAGAGGCTGGAGAGCTGGCTCAGTGGTTAAGAGCTATTGCCCAAGCATGAGGACCTAGCACTTCTACAAGGAGATGGGAGGCAGAGACAGAATTCCTAAAAGCTCAAAGACCAGCTAGTCTGTCATACTCAGCAGAAGAAAAGAGATCCTGTCTCTGACAAGGTGGAAGGTGGGGACTGATGCACATGTATGCTACTACGGCACAAGTGCGCACGTGCATTTAAAAACAAATGAGGTGGAGGGAGGACCCAGAAGAACAAAACACCAGAGCTCAGCAACCTCTCACCTCCACATGCGCACACCCATCGCCACAAACTCCCTGCAAGCCCCATTCAAAAAAAAAAAAGAGTGGTAAAGTGCTTACCTAAGCATTCAGGGAGACCCAGGATTCAATCCCCCAGCATGCATAACACAGAAACAAACCCCACAAAATTTTGAAAAAGTCCCCTCTAGCTCCATGGGAGAACCAGCTAAGTGTGCATAGAGAATGGAGGCTACTGAGATGGCCAGGGTAAGGACCAGGGTAGACAGAGCTGATGGAGGGGATATGGAGAGGGGCTATTTCAGGACAGCTCCAGACCAGGGGCCAGAACACGGAGAAATGCTCAGCTCAGCTGATGTGTAAAAGAAGCAGGAGGAATCTCCACCATCCTTGCAAGCTCTGGTCTGAGCAGTGTGGGTAGTGGGATGCTGTGTGGGGAAAGGGGAGGGCGACACAGAAGTGGCCTGTGGACATGGCTCCTGACTGCTGAGCAGCACTGCTCAGAAGCATTTACCGTGCCCGCTGCTACACCTACACAGCCGAAAGCTCTGTGAACGGATCAGGACCAGAGCATGGCCACACAGCTTGTGGCCAATGACCTGCCAGGCAGGACTATCCGGATGCAAGTTGACTCTCAAACTGTCCACTTCACAAAAACTGCTAGTACAGCTGGATACAGTAGCTAGAGTGGTAGCTCATTGGGTAGCATGCTGACCTTGCATTCCCAAGGTTCTGGATTCACACCCTAGCACACCTAAAATGGCCTGTATTCCCAGCTTTACCTGTTGAACCATCTTGCTGAACCTTTTTTGGATTCTTGAAATAAGCTCTTGCTGAGTTGCTTAGCTTGGCCTTTGTAGCCCAGTAGACTTTGAACCTGTGATCCTCTTGCCTCAGTTTCCCAACAGGCCTGTGTTCCTTTTCCCGCTTTTTTTTAAATTTTTATTTACTTATTCATTTATTTAGTGTGTGTGTGTGTGTGAGAGAGAGGGCACACGTGTTCCTGTGAAGGGTGACTTCAGGAATCATCCTGGATTGCTTCTACCTTCTTGCCTTGCTTTGGGATTTCCCAGGCTCTGCCACCGTTTCCACCTGGCATTTTTACATGGGATCTGGGATCCAAACTCAGAACCTTCTGCTTGTGAGGTAGAGTCTTAAACCCTGAGCTATCTCTACACCCCCCTCCCTTTTTTGTTAAGTATATGTGAGCATGTGTCAGAAGATACTGTGTGTTCCTGTGGAGGACCAAGGCTGACTTCGAGAATTATCCTGGATTGCTTCTACCTCCTTTTGGCTTCACTCTGGGATTTCCCAGGTTCCTCTCACCAGGGCTGGAAATGTAGGCCTCTTGGTGTTTTTTTTTTGTTGTTGTTTTTTCACATGGAACCTGGGATCTGAACTGTTTACAAAGCAGTTTTAACCCCTGAGCCATCTCTCTCCAGCCTCCTTTTCCTACTCTTATGTGACTCAAATCTTTAACAGCAATGGTACCACGCATTAGGTACTGACTTCCAACTCTGCCTCTGAGACACCGTAATGTCACCTACTCCTCTCACCTGCCTGACCCCACAAACCCTGCTGAGCATCTCACTGAGGAAGGCCCTGCTGCAGGCACAGCGATGAATGGAACTACCAATGCGCCTGCCTTCCTGGACCTGACCATTTTCTGACTGGGCCTCTCCAGCTCTCTGGAGAGAACTGGTGACCCAATTCTCCACCCTTGACCTACCTCCTTCCTGCCGCAACCGTGTGCAGTCTCGCCCACACTCAGCTCTCAACAGCCAGAGTGTCTGGATTCTATCACTGGGTGCTTCTGGGGTCTCGACTCCTGCTCCAGGTCTGCCTGACAACCCTAGGCTTTACCTCACTGCCCCCTGGCTCCCTCTGTCTGACATCTAGCCAACTGTGCACTAGTCCTTGCCCACAGTATCCCCCTGTGACTCTCCCCAATCTGACCCCATCATCCCCGCCCAACTTTGCCCAACTTAAATGTCTCACCTGACTATTCTTTCTTTTTGGTGCTTTGAGCCAGGGTTTTGCTACATAGCACAGGCTGGTACTTGAACTCACAATCCTCCTGCCTCAGCCTCTGAGTGCAGGGATTAGAGACATGCACCACCATGCAAGACTCCTCCTGCTTAGCCCCACTGAGCTACTATCCAGTGGGGCAGCCTGTGCTGCTTTTCTGAGATGCTGGGGATTGGAGTCAGGACCTCATACATGCCAGGCAAATGCTCTACTGCTGGGATACTCATCCCCAGCCCTCGTTTTATTTATTTCTCACTAAGTTGCCATGACTGACTGGGAACTTGCTCTGTAGCTTGGACTGGCCTTGAATTCATTAATATCCTGCCTCAGGCTCCTGAGTCGCTGGTATTACAGAGCTGCACCCCAAGGTCTGGCTCTATGATTCTCCAATTTGTATCATCTTTTTGCTTTTTTAATACAAGACCTCACTAGGTAGCTCTGACTGGCTTTGATCTCATGGGTAACCTTCTGCTTCTGTCTACTGGTGCTGGGATAACTAGCATGTCACCACTGCTGAATGTTTTTGTTTTTGTTTTTCTTTCATTTTCATGTATATGTGGGAGGAGGCATGTATGCATGTGTGCAGGTTCACATGTGTGGGGGTGACATATGTGTGGGCACATGTGTGTATACGGATACATGAGGAAACCCAAAGTTGACATCAGGAATCATCTTCTATTGCTCCTCTACCTTTTTCTAGAGAAGGTTTCTAAGTGACCCAAAGCTCACCAATAGAGTTAATCAGTCTGCTCTGAGAATTCCCAATCCCTGCTTCCTGGGCTGGAACTACAGGCAACCCATTATACCCACCTGACATTAATACAAGATCAAACTCCTCACACTCACCTGGTATTTATGCGAGATCAAAAGAAATCAAATTCAGGTCCATTCGCTTGCTCAGCAAACATTTTTAACTGCTGAGCCATCTTCCTAGCCCTCGGTGATCCTTTTAAATAAACAGGAACCATAACCAGATCATCCTCTGCCTAAGACCTGTGCTAAGATTCAAATTCAAACACCTCCTGGGCCCTATGTGGCCCAAGTCCGTTAGTCACTCCAACCCCAGCCATGAGGCACCTCTCAGGCCCTGGTTCTGGAATGTTCTTTGTAAACAGTCTTCTCCAGACCTGCTCATTCCTTCCTTCTCATAACACCCAGGGGTTCTGTCTTCCCTCTTCAACATCCACTCATTTGTCTGTTTTCTTGGCCACAGACCTCCAATGCTTTTTCCTCTCACCATGAATCTCCTAGATGATTTTTCATCACTAAATAACCTCTTCCGGGAGGTCAATATACTCCAAGGCCTCCTGGCTCCCACGACACCTCCATCCCAGCCTGGACTTCTCTCTGTCCCCTTAGACCTACCTTGTGTGTGTGTGTAAGAGAGAGAAGGCGAGAAGAGAGGATGAGTGCATGCTGCCCTGCACATGTGGAGAACAGAGGGCAACTTTCGAGAATTTTCTTCTTCCACTTTATAGGTTCTGGAGATTAAATTCAGGTTGTCAAGCTT
This sequence comes from Typhlomys cinereus, assembly GCA_023101885.1. Lineage (NCBI taxonomy): Eukaryota > Metazoa > Chordata > Mammalia > Rodentia > Platacanthomyidae > Typhlomys > Typhlomys cinereus. Next base: position 2,659,517 of record JALPQD010000299.1, on the reverse strand, counting down.
GTCACCAGACCACCTCCTTCCCCCCCAAACTGTTTGTTTGTTTGTTCGTTTAGTGTATGTGTGGGTATCAGAGGGCACTGTGTGTCCCTGTGGAGGACCAGGAATCATCCTGGGTTACTTCTACTCATTTTTGCTTTGCTCTGGGATTTCTTAGGCTCCTCTCACCAGGGCTGGAAGCCCAGGCTGCCACTGTTTCCACCTGGCATTTTTATACCTGGGACTTGAGATTGGAAATCAGAGCCTTCTCTTGTGAGAGTCTTAACCCCTGAGCCATCTATCCAGTGCCCCCCATCACCACCACCCCTTTTACGATAGAGTCTCATTATGTAGTCCAGTCTGGCCTTGATCTAGTCCTCCTGTCTCAGATGCCCAAGTGTGGGATTACAAGTGCCACTGCAGTCAGTGCCTGGCTTCCCTGTGCTTCTGTTGTAGCAGCTCCATTGTTTTGGATTGTTGTTGTATTCTCCATCCTAGCAATTCCATGAGGACTGGAACAAGTGCTTATCTAGCCACAGCTGGGTCCCTGGCATCATCCCTCATAGGACCAGACAGACACCTTGCTGATGGTTGGAGAAGAAAAATGACACATCACCTTATCCCTCAAAAGAGGGGACTCCCCAATCCCTAGTCACACCCTGGATTGTTATCTCCAGAGCCTTTCTTAGTTAAGTGTCTTGTCTTACCACTGAACTCTGAGCTGCAAGGACCAGAGGGATTTGGTGGTTACTAGTGGGTACCCAAATTCCAGCCCAAGACTTGGCAAGAAGTTCACTGGGGCACGGTTTATTGAACGAATAAGTGAAACCAACAGGGTACATACAGAAATAAAGAGAAACATAAACAGGGATTGAAATTCACAATAGGAAAAAGGATGATAAATACTGGAAAGATCTTAAATGAGGGGTAAATATTGCCCCGTCCACACAGGGAGTACCCAAAAAGGCTTCACTATGAAGTGCAGGTTGACAGCTCCTGAGCACCGGGGAACCACTGAAGGGTGGGAGCGGACTAAGGCAGATTGCTACCTGCAAATGAACGGAAGTCCAATGTCTCTCAAAAACCAAACAAGATCCTGCCCCCAGCTTATATTCTTCTAAAGGCATTTCCTATAGAACATACCCGCAATGCGCCCCCTACCCGAATTTGGCATCCTTGCGCTATGCACACCTCGAAACTTCAGATCCTCGATCTCGTGACCTCGGACCTATACTGACCTCGCCAACCGCCGCCACGGCCCCGCCACACCCCCACCCGTCCGATCTCCTCGGTAGGCCACGTACGCCACTTACGCAGCCGGGGCGTCCCCGCCGGCGCCGCCAAGCCTGCCGCGTGCATGCTTCGCCACCACCGCTGCCGACGCCTCAGCCGCGGTGAGGAACGGGACCGCCCGGCTCCCGTAGCCACGCCCCAACGGCGACGCGAGAGCCAATAGGCCTCACGATAGAGCGAAGGGTCCACTCCCACTCTTGAAGCCGGGATGAGGAGGGTGGTGCTTATCTGAGAGGCGGGGACTGGGCCTCGTGATGCAAGACCAGAGGCAGTCCCTGAAGGGCAGGGGGCGGGGCCTGGGACAATATTCGCAGGAGGTGGAGTCTAGCGTGACGGCCATGAGTGGAGCGCAGAGGTCGATGGGAAATGTAGTTCTCTGTAGGTCGGCTCTTGATTTGAGCTGTTGAGAACACATGGCCAGAGAGGTGATCGAAATTTATATGAAAGTGGCACTTCTTATGCACTTCTTATCTGGACGTCGTGGTGCACGTCTGTAATCCCAGCGTTTAGCAGTCTGAGGCAAGGAAGGTCTTGAGCTTGAGGTCAGCTTGAGCTCATAGTGAACTTCTGTCCCCTTACTCTCCTTCCCTGAAAAATAAACAAGAATGGGAAAAAGACACCCAACAAGTTAGATGAAAGAATCTTTATTTTTCTTTGAATATGCTTTTAGACCGTTTTTCCAGAAGCTTATAAAAATGTTCTCAGGCCAATGAGATAGCTCAGTAGGTGGGGTGCCTGCTTGACCTGGCCACCTGAATTCAATCCCCAAGAGCCCTCATGGTGGAAGGCGAAAACTGACTTCTGAAAGCTGTAATCTGACTGCCACCCGTGCACCGTGACATGCATTCTCTCTTTCTCTCTCAAATAAATAAATTTTAAAACTCCTGTCACGTGCAATAACAGCAAAACTTCAAGACAAAGGATTTTAAAAAGTTCTCATGCAGCATTTTTCCCTTCGTTGACCTTTGTCACTAAAAACTCTCTGCATAACAACCTCTAGCACTCAGGGCTCACAGTTCCACATTCAAGTAGAAAAGCCTGAAAACGAGCTTCTCTTTCTTCATTTCTCAATTCTTTCTCTCTTTCTCTTTCTCTCTCTCTGTCTTTGCTTTCCTTCCTCTTTCCTCATCCCTCCTTCCCCATTCCTTCCCTGTTCTTTCCCCTCCTCCTCCACTACTATTACTTCTTCCTCTCTTTCCCTCTTCCCATCCTTCTCTTTACCCTTCCTTCCCCTTTCCTTTCCTCTCTTCCCTCACACTATTACTTCTCTCCCTCTCCCTTTCTCTCTGTCTCTTTTTTAAAGCATCTCATGTGACCAGGCTCAAGTAACTGAAGAATGGCCTTAAACTCCTTATCGCCTGGACTGGAAAGATGGCTCAGGAGTTAAGACTCTGTCTCACAAACAGAAGGTCCTGAGGTTGGATCCTAAGTCACAAGTAAAAAACACCAAGAGAAAACGCAGCTGCCTGCACTTTCTGCCTGGGAAATCCTAGAGCAAAGCAAAAAAGAGGTAGAAGCAATCTAGGATGATTTCCAAAGTCATCCTTGGCCCTCTAAAGATACACAGTGCTCCCCTGATGCACATGCGTGTACACACACACACACACACACACACACACACACACACACGCGAGCACGCGCGCGCGCACACATACAAAATAAATAAATAAGTTAAAAAAATTTATCTCCTGCTTGCACCTCCCAATTTAGAGGTTACAGGTGAGTGTTACCATGCCCTCTGATCTGCCCTTTTGGTTCCCCAGCCCCTCCACTTATCTCAGCAAAGAAAATGGGTGGAAGTGACTTCTGCGCAGGGATAACACTCAGGAAGGAAGTTAGCAAGTGACCCTATCTTTGTGGTTTCCCCTCTGAAATACTGTTATAGAACTTTACAAAAAATTTAAACTTCACTTATTCACTTATTGTGTGTGTGTGTATGTGTGTGTGTGTGTGTGTGTGTGTGTGTGTGTGTGTGTGTGTGAGAAGGCACATATATCCCTGTGGAGGCCCAAGGGTGACTTCAGGAATTATCCTGGATTACTTCTACCTCCTTCTTGCTTTGCTCTGGGATTTCCCAGGCCCCACCCACCAGGACTGGAAGTGCAGGCCACTGCCATTTCCACCTGGAAATGGTTTTTACCTGGGACCTGGGGTCTGGACTCAGGACCTTCTGCTCATGAGGTTGAGTGTTAACCCCTGAGCCATGTCTCCAGCGCCAGTTATGGAACTTTTCTGTAAGATACTTTATTCCTCTGCTCTCTGCTCTCTGGATTAGCATCTGACTCAGGTCTTACCATGATTTTCTCCTCCTCCTCAGCCCTTCCTCTTTTTTAAATTTAATTTATCTATTTACTCTGTGTGTGTGTGTGTGAGTTGCAGTTCACCTGCATGGTTGCTGATAAATCACCATCAAATGGGTTAAGGGAACAAGAGGGATATTTTCTTATGATAGTCCAGTTACAGTTCATAGTCCAGCTTGATGGAAGAGCTTACACCAACACCAGAACTGCCGAGGGAACTGGCCATACCATCTCTACACAATGGCCGAGAGAGCGACAATCTTTACTTGCCAGACCAGCATGTCTGACCAAGTGTATATAAGGATGCCAACTTTCTCAATCAGCTCTCTATATTTTATTCTAGGACCTAGTCCCACCCACATGGGCTGGGCCCTACCCATCAGCTAGACAATCTTCTGCAGATTTGCTCTGGGTTTAACTCAACTACTAATTCTCTACAAATGTGCCCAGAACTCAAACCCTCAACTGTCAAGGTGACACATGTGCCTAACTAAGACAATGTGTATGAGTATATCAGAGGACACTGTGTGTCTCTGTGGGGGGCCAAGGGTGACTTTGGGAATCATCCTGGAATGCTTCTACTTCCTTCTTGCTTTGCTCTGGGATTTCCCAGGCTCTGCCCACCAGATCCTGAAGTGCAGGCCACCTGTTTCTGCCTGGTGTTTTTACATGGGACCTGAGATCCTAACTCAGGACCTTCTGCTTGGAAGGTAGAGTTTTAACCCATGAGCCATCTCTTCAACCCCCTCTTCTTTTTTAAAGTTAATTTTTAGCCCTTTCTCTTGTTCGAGATTCATCCTACTTGTGACAATTTTTTTTCCAGTAATAAAGCAGATATTTTGACCTCCTGCTGGTCTCTCGTGTGAATATAGTTATCTTTAGGTATCTTTTGAGGATGGATTAACAGGACTCTTACAGATAGCAGAATTTCTTTTTGTTTTCTTTCTTTCTTTTTTTTTAATCACAAAATGGTGCTCCCATCCCTTCCACATACTCCAAGGAGGGAGCCTTAACATCTGGGACCCACTTCTGGGTAAACTGGTAAAAAAGTTCTAGTATGGACATTCAGGGCTTCAAAGCAGAGAAGGGGGTTCAAGTCCCTATTCCACCACTCCAGCACTATTCACCTCAACAGAGCTTTTTTCTTAAGGCACAGCAAGGAATAAAGCAACTGACTCCCGTGGAGCCTGGCACACAGATGCTCTCGGTGGGTGCCACTCACAGCATAATTCCTCGGCTGGTCCATTGTGACAGGTTGTACAAGGGTGGGCTGGGGAAACAGGGAATGAGGAACAGCAACCCATGATGCTGGGACAAATGCTTCTGCCTGGAAAACTAAAGGAGACTGTGCCCCTCAGGACCCAAGTCGGGGAAACTAAAGGCTATGGATGGCCCTCATTCTGAAGCAAAATTTCTCTGCACCTCTAAGTGACTCTGCCTGCTCCCCTCCGGGAGGTCAGGATGAATCGAAGCCAAGTCACACCTGCCACACTGACGGAGGACAAGTTAGCAGAATGTTTAAATGTTTGAGTCTTGCAGATACAAGTGGCATAATCAGGTGTGTTGGTGCACATCTGTAATCCAGAACTTGGTAGGCAGAGGCAGTAGAATCAGGAATTCAAGGTCCGGTTTGCATTCACACAGAAGGATGCTCAGGGGGATGGGAGGGGGGAGGGAAGGGGGTAAAGGAAGGAGGGGAAAGGGGAGGGAGTTGGGGGGGGACTAGGGAAGGTTTGAAGGAGGGAGAGGACTGGGGTGCCTAATGAGCTTGTATGACTGGGGAAAAAAGGAAATTAAAAAAGGGGAAAAAATGGTCTGCCTTGTTTCAAAAAACAAAAATAAATAAATGAATAAATGAAAATCCTGATGTAGTATTGCCATGGTAGCACCAGCCATTCCAGACACTAAAGTAAGGAGGATCAAGAGTTCAGGGCCAGGGCTGGAGAAGTGGCTCAGGGGTTAAGCCTCCGCCTTGCAGGCGGAAGGTCCTGAGTTCGGATCCCAGATCCCACGTATAGACGCCAGGTGGAAGCGGGGGCGGCCTGCGCTTCTGGTCCTGGTAGGGCGGAGCCTGTGAATCCCGGGGCAGAAGGAGGTGGAGGCGTCCATGGTGTTTCGCGAATTCGTCCGTGGTTCTACACACACGTACACAGACACACACACACACAGACACACGCGCGCGCACATACAAACGCACATGCGCACAGTTGAATAAATAATAATAATAAAAAAATTAAAAAAAAAAAAAAAAGAGTTCAGGGCCAGCTTGTACTTGTATCTTAAAAGGGTTTGGAGGGATGGCTCAGTGGGTAAAGATGGTTGTCACAAAGCCTGAAGCCCTGTATTTGATTTCAGAGCCCATATGGTAGAAAGACAGACCTACTACTGAAACTTGTCCTCTGACCTCCACGCACATGACAAAGAAATATTTAAAAAATTTAAATAATGCACATACAATTTGTATGTAACATGCAATTGTTCCATATACTTTAAATCTATCCATCTACCTAATATTGTCCCCATTTTTTTCAGGGGGATCAAATTTTTTTGCTGGGAATCAAACTTAGGGTTTCATACAAGCTAGGCAAATGCTCAGCTACTGAACTATATATGCTCAGCCCCTTTAATCGTTCTATTTACTTATGATAGCTAAAACAACATAAATGGTAAGAGTTGTGGTTTTGTTTTGTGTAGGAAATAGTGCATCTCAATGGCAGGATGTACCAACCACCCAGAGTCTTGTACTCATTTTAAGCCTGGATGTTGCCACCTATTTAAGGAGAACCATATTGGGAGAGTTTCAGACAGCCTGAGCAGAGTCCACAGAGCCTGGTGGAAGCCCCCAAACCCTGACCATTACTGTTACTGTTTTTGATTATCATTGTCTTTTCCTGTAGCTTGTTAGTTCCCCCAAAGGCTCTGATCCAAGAATTACCACAATTTTATAAATAGAACCAATCCCCTATCTCAGCAGAGTGTCCAGTCCTACTGGCTGTGGGATCGTGGTCAGGATTCCTGTGGGCCCTTCATAAGACTGTCAAGAGGACCCTTGAGCTCCTATTGGAGAACGGTGAGGGAAGACCCACAGGAGGATCACGGAAGGAAAGGTTCCCTGTTTTATTTTTATTTTGCTTTTTATTTTTTGAGACAGTCCCACTGGATAATCCAGACTGGGTTCAAGTAGGTAATCCTCCTGTCTCTGCTTCCCAAAGGCTGAGATTACCATAATGAACTTGTGAACTTGTGAACTTGATTGATTTATTGTGACTTTTTTTTTTTTTAAAGATAGGGTCTTTATGAGTCCTTCCAGCTAGACAGGTCCTTCCCCCCACCCCTATTCCCACCTCCAAACACTCCACTGCAACTTCACTGGTGCCTTGGGTTAAGACCCTTGGCGCAGAGTACTAAGGGATGAAACTCAGGCTTGCTTAGGCGAGAGCTCTGAGGGCACCGCCACTAAGTGGTCTGCCTCATTCTGTCGCCCAAGTTGGCACGGAGCTCTCCGTGTAGTTCCCAGCCTGCTTTGGAACGAGCATCGATCCTCCCTCCTGTTTCGAGTCTGCCTCTCTCGGGCAGCGATTACAGGCGTGAGTCACCACGTCTAGCAAGAGATTAGATTCTAACTTTAAGGGAGCCACGATTCTTGGAGGAGGAAAGTTATGCCAGGCAGGTAAGAATCCCGCCACCCTTCCATCGCGTGGAACTCGCAGCTCCGGGATCGCAGGGCTCCACCTCTCTGGCCCTGTCCTCCACACCTGGGCGATTGGGCGTGCCTCAGTTTCCCAGCGGCAGGGCGTTCCTCTGGCAGTCCTGCTCCTCCCCTTTTTCCTCTTCCTCTTGGGGCGTCGGTGGAGCTCCCGGAACTGCAGCACCGCGGCGGGCGGCGGGCGGTGGGGCCGGCGGGGGCCACGTCAGCGGGCCTCCCGGGGGGACCGCGGGGCGCCATGCGGCGGGGCGCGCTCCTAGCCGGTGCCTTGGCCGCCTATGCCGTGTACCTGGTGCTGGGCGCCCTGCTGGTGGCGCGGCTGGAGCGGCCGCACGAAGCCCGGCTGCGAGCGGAGCTGAGGACGATGCGGGAACAGCTGCTGCTCCGCAGCCCGTGCGTGAAGGCTTGGGTCCTGGACGCCTTCGTGGAGCGGGTGCTGGCGGCCGGCCGGCTGGGGCGCGCGGTGCTCGCCAACACCTCGGGATCCGCCAACTCCACGGACCCTGCCTGGGACTTCGCCTCGGCGCTGTTCTTTGCCAGCACGCTAGTCACTACAGTAGGTACGTGAGTAGGTACGTGAGCACCACTCCGGGGACCGGTGGAGACCTAGAACTCACACCCGTGTCCCTGTCCATGAAACATCCTCATCCCGATCACCCTGGATCTGGAATCCTCACCGCCCAATGAGGACCCTAATCCACACTGATGGTAGCTGCCCCTTTGGGGGGACCCTTCATACAAGCTCTTCCATCTAAGCAGAACATCCCAATTCCTGTGGACTAGGGACCACCTCACAGTACCATCCCGCCAACATCTGGGACCCTCTCTTTTGTAATTTTTCTTTGCTCTTTGAGACAGTATCTCCCTCTGTACCCCGGTCTGTCCAGAAACTCGTGATCCTTGTGCCTCAACTTCCTGAGTGCTGACAGTTCAGATGTGTGCCAACATGCTTGACTTTGTTCCTCTGTCTTAACCCCCTGGGCATAAGTCTCCTTCCGACCAGAGATCCTCTTCTGCCTGCCTTCCTTGGGTCTTGGTCACATCAGATCCCCTGTGGCTTTCCCTCTGGACCAGAATATCCAACCCTCCCAGCCAAATCTCCTGAATCCAGACAGGTCCTTCCTGAACACTCCACTGCAACTTCATCCTGACCCTGGTTTCTCACCACAGACACATGGCTAGTCAAATACCCAAGAACACCATCTTCCTGGATTGAGGCCTGAGCCAAGACCTGGGACCCCTGTGAGAGCCCCACACCCCCCCTTGTGTCCTTGGACACTCTCAAAGGCCTGAGTCCGAAGGCATCCATTTCCCTTTCCCCAGCCCTGACACCTCATCCTATGATCCCACCTCACCCCCAGTATAAGTGGGATTTTCTCCTAGCTGGAGCTTTCTATCCCCTCTAGACCTGGGATTTCCTTGTTCAGTGGCACCAACAACTGTGGGTGTGTAAAAGAGAGAATCAGGGAGTTTTCCAGAAAGAACCACTGACTACCTCTCTAAGTCCCCTAGCCAGAACTACTACCCCAAACCAAGGACTCCCCATGAAGATCTCTTTAAACTTTTAAGTGAGGGCTAGGGGAGAACCTGATACAAGAATGTTTGCCTATCATGCATGAGGCCCTGAGTTCAATTCTCAGTACTGGGAAAAACAAAACCCCTAAAGTCATACGTGAGACTCCTTCCTTCTCTCTGACCTCTAACTCCTCTCTGAAAGATTCTGTCTCATCTCCTGGACACTAGTCCAAGGACTTGGCTCTCTCCCCTTGCTGTCTCCTAGCTCTGGTGACTTGTTCACTCTGGATTTCCCAAACAGGGGGGATTTCCTGGGACTAGACTTCCTCTGATTTTCTCTAGATTCACCCAATCTTGCCCAGCCTGTTTAGGACATGGAATTCTCTTCACTCAGGCTTGTCCCAGGCCTTCTACAGCAGAACCCTTAGTAACCCACTCATGATCATGTGTTCTCCACTCTTGATGCTAAGCAAAGAGCTTGTACATCACTCCCATCCTTATCTTAACCCTAACAGTTACCTTAGGCACCTTGTTTAGGAACCCTGCTGTGTGCAAATTCTCTCCATTCTATTTGGGATCCAGATGATACCCACTGGTAAGGTCTCTCCTTCCTAGGGCCCAGGACAACCCCAGGATTTGATTCGAACCAGAACATTGACCTTTGACTTGAGGTTATAATTCCCCAGCTGGGTCTCTCAATTCACATCTACAATCCTAGCATTTGAATGGCTGAGAGACAGGAAGAACAGGAGTTCAAGGCAAACCTATCTCAAAACAAATAAATAAAAATAACCCACACATAACACTAAGAATATGATTCTCTAGATCTTCCATCCCTTCTCAGAGTCACCTTTCAGGAGGGATCCCATCCTTACTTGAACCCCACTCTAGAAAACCCTGGGAAGTCCCTTCTATTTTCACACCACAGGCCTGGGAAATCCCTCAAAGACCAGGTTCTGCGACTCTACAGCTGGTTCTCCTTTTAAAAAATATTCTTTTTGTAAGGGAAAAGTGCAGGTGCGTTTGTTCTATATGATGATCAGAGAACAACTTCTGAAAATCTTTTCTCTCTCTTCACCATGTTGCCTCTGGGACTTAACTCAGGCCACCAGGTTTGTATGCAGGTACCTTTACTCACGGAGCCATCTCACTGGCCCAAATCGGCCCCTTTGTTGGAAACAGGAAGGTGTTTGGCTCCCCCCCCCACTTGGTGCCCCATTGTGTGAGTGAACAGCAAACTAAGGTCACTGCTACAGAGCTGGGCCACTCCTCACAGAATGAAATGGACCAGTCTCCCCTAGGAGTAATGTTCCCCAAGCTGCTCCTGGGCTCCCCTTGGATCTCAGGCATTTATGTCCCTCCATCTCTTTTCAAATCCTGGCTTCTGAGCGGTCTACCTTGGAGAAGGAACAAGGTAAGGGGAACCAGACACAAGGCAGGCACAGTCTGGCTTGGTATCTCTTCGGTGGCTGTTTATTTATAGGCCTCTGTGTCTTCTCTCAACTGTGAAGTGGGGATCGCAACTTCCTGCTTCATAGTCATAGATTGACATAAGACTCACCACATGGGGTTTTATCTCACTCAGCACAACAGTCCTGTGAGGGCAGCTGTCATCCTTGGTTGGCTAGCTATCTATCGATCTATGGCCAGAGAAGTTAGCTAATTTGCCCATAGTCACACATCTAGGGTGTAGTCCATGGTGAGGCACACCTGTCATCCTGATACTCTAGAGCAGAGGCAGGAAAACTATCACTATCCATGGCCAGTTCCAGGCCAACCAAGACTACATAAGGACTCTAAGCAGCTGGAGATGCAGAGGTCTGAGTGATTCTCATCAGAAATCTTGGTGGAATCATTAACATTACAAACTCGGGTCCCTGTGCAACGTGGGGATAAATCTGGTCCATCCTGCTACGGTGTACGGAGACTCTGGCTTCTGACTGAGATCCACAAGGGTCTGTTATGTTCCTCAGGTTCCGCTTCTCCAAGACTTTTGGTTCCTCCAAACTGTCTTGGTCACTTTAAGTCAGCTTCAAGGGTGTTTGTGCCTGTGTGCTGAAAACTAGCCTGAACAATGAGTGGAAACAGGGAAGTTCTGTCTTTGTGTTTAGTTTCATACGACTTGGTGTGCAAAAGGGTGATGTGGCCAGGACCAATGGTACAAGTCTGTAATCAGGAGGCAGAAATATCCCAAATTAGTACCTGGACAACTTAGTGAGACCTTGTCTCAAAATTGAAAGTCAAAGATGTCTTGGGGATATAGCTCAGTTATAGAGCACCAAGAATACACCAGATGGTCTTGGAGATGTAGCTCAGCAGTAGAACACCCTCAAGAGAATTCACTAGTGAAGGGTGTATGTGTGTGTGTGGGGTGTGGTTTAAATTGTAGAGCACTCACCTAGAATTTACTAAAGGAGGTGGTAATGACGCAGTGGTAGAGCACTTGCCTAGACTGTACCAGTGAGGGGAGAGGGGTGTGGTTTAGTGTAGAGTGCTTGCCCAGAATGCACAAGGTTATGGGAGTTTGATTCCCAGCACTCAGCACTGAGAGAGAAAGAGAGAGAGAGAGAGAGAGAGAGAGAGAGAGAGAGAAAGAGAGAGAGAGAGAGAGAGAGAGAGAGCGCACGCAAGAACTCAAAGCACATATAGCAGGCTCTCCTCCAAAAGGTTTAAATCAGGTATTCCCCTGGGCTACAAAGGAACCCTAGCTCCAGGCTTGAGCCACAGGTGGATACAGCTGCCGCCACCTGAGATGAAGAATAGAAGAACCAGGGAAACCAGGGCTTAAGCCTCAGGTTGGGGTGTCCACAGTGTACTCTGGAAGTCCCAGTGTGCAGAACTTGCCCCACCCCCTGCAGGCTACGGCTACACGACACCGCTCACCGATGCAGGCAAGGCCTTCTCCATCGCCTTCGCGATCCTGGGAGTGCCAGTCACCATGCTGCTGCTGACCGCCTCAGCCCAGCGCCTGTCGCTGCTGCTCACCCACGCACCCCTATCCTGGCTGAGTTTGCGCTGGGGCTGGCACCCCCGGCGAGCAGCCCGCTGGCACCTGGTGATCCTACTGGCAGTCATCGTGGCTGTCTGCTTCTTGGTGCCTGCTGCCATCTTCGCCTACCTTGAGGAGGCTTGGAGCTTTCTCGATGCGTTCTACTTCTGCTTCATCTCTCTGTCCACCATTGGCTTGGGGGACTACGTGCCTGGAGAAGCACCTGGACAGCCCCACCGGGCCCTGTACAAGTTGTTGGTCACAGGTGAGTTGCTCCCAAGGACTGAGCATTAATGTCAAGGAGAGGAGGGACAGGGATGGGGTCTCAGGAGGACATGACTCTGTCCTAGGGGATATTGACCCAAGATGTCAAAGCATCCCAAGAGGAGTGATGCCTGTGTAGAGCCTGCCCCAGGGTCTGAACCCCAAGTTCACCCTTGCCCCTCCTCCACCCCTGCAGCTTACCTCTTCCTGGGCCTGGTTGCCATGGTGCTGGTGCTGCAGACCTTCCGCCACATGTCTGACCTCCATGGCCTCACCGATCTCATCTTGCTCCCTAATCCCGACACGGTCAACCTCAGCCAGGATGAGGATGATCAGGTGGGCATCATGGACCCTCAGCCGGAGCTGCACCAGCACCTCTCTGCAGGCTCCCAGGCTGACTACGCCTCTATTCCCAGGTAGCTAGGCAGGTGCTGTAAACCTGGACGCACCTGGCCTGGACTTTAGGACCCACGTGAGAGGAGCGGACTGACAGGAATGCCCACGCGGAGGTGTTTGTACAATATCATCACCACTGTGCACCCTGCTTTTCACAGCATCCAGCTGGGAGTTGAGGGACAGCTGCTGTGTTCCCGTATTCTTGACTCCTTGGGTACCAACACAATTTCTGTTCTCTTTTCTCTCATTCCCCATCATGCTCGACCCACTTGAACTGTCTAGTTTTTTGGTTGGTGATGGAAGTTTGTTTTGCTGCTTTGTTGAAACAGGCTCTTGCTGTGTAGCTCTGGCTGGCTTGGCTCTCTATGTAGCCAAAGCTGGCCTCATACTTACAATGATCCTCCTGCTTCAGCCACTCTAGTGCTGGGATTACAGGTATAAGCCATGCCGACTGCCATTTATTTTTATTTTTTTTTTAAATTGTGTGTGTGTGTGTGTGTGTGTGTGTGTGTGTGTGTGAGAGAGAGAGAGAGAGAGAGAGAGAGAGAGAGAGAGAGAGAGAGAGAGAGAGAGGGCACTGTGTCCCTATAGGAGACCAAAGATGACTTCAAGAATCATCCTGGATTGCTTCTACCTCCTTTGCTTTATTCTGGGATTTACCAAGCTCCACCCACCAAGGCCAGAAGTGCAGGCCACTGACATTTCTGCCTGGTGTTTTTAAGTGGGACCTGGGATCCTAACTCAGGACCTTCTGCTTGGGAAGCAGAATCTTTTCCCTAGCCATCTCTCCAGCTCCCCCACCCCCCATTTCTTATCTTTCATTTTATTTCCTTTTCCTTCCTTCCTTCCTTCCTTTCTCTTCCTTCCTTCCTTCCTTCCTTCCTTCCTTCCTTCCTTCCTTCCTTCCTTCCTTCCTTCCTTCCTTCCTTTTCTTCCCTTGGGTTGTGTGTGTGGGTATTTTGCATGCATGAAGACAACCTGTGTATACCTGTATGTGGAGGTTGGAAGTTGATATCAGAAATCGCCCATGATTCTTATTCTTTTGAGTCTGGGATGCTAATTAAACCCAATGATCATCCATAGGGCTAGTTTAGGCTAGACAGCTTGCTTTAGAGGATTCCCAGACTCTACCCTCTAGGGCTGGAATTACAGGCAGACCACCACACTCACTGGGCATTTTACATGGAATCTGACTCCAGTCCTTTTGCTTGCATGTAAATCACTGTAACTGCTAAGACATCTCTCTAACCCTCCCTTGGTGTTTCTGAGACAAGATAATCTGGGCTCCCTGGCTGCCCCAGGACTCTCGGCAGTCTTTCTCCATATCTGCCTTCCTTTGTTGTCTCTTAAATACGTTTCATCTGCTACACATGAGCCCTTGGCTGTTGGCTCTTCAGTGCTCTGAGCTTGAGCATCATCTTGTGCACTAGATTGATGGCTCAGCTGTCAGATGCAGAGAATGTGTGAACTCATCCACCCATCCCTCCTTTCTCTGACCCTGTGCTGTTCTGAGTTATGATCACAGTGTTGGTGGAGGTGCCCTTGAACCCTGTTCTTATGAAACTCACAGACCCATGACCCAGACAGACCCGTCTCTAGCCACAGTCCCGAATGGATCTTGAGAGAGGGAGCGAGGAACAGTCCTGGTGACCTCCAAGTGAGCTCCCTGCAGGAAAGGACAACTGAGCCAAGACCTGTGGATTGGCTAGGAGAGGAAGCTGTCCTTTTTCTAGGGTATCTCCAGGGCCCAGAGCCAGTGGAGAGAGTCAGGGTCAGGGGAAGGTGATGGCTGGCAAGCAGAGAAGACATAGGATCTCAGCCCAGACCCTGATGGCCTGGGAGGTGCTGCTCTCAGCATAGCCCCAAGGTCACGTGCACCGATGGCATGTTATGCCTTTTGTGGTGGAGCCAGCCTGCAACAGGCTGTTTTTGAATAGTCTGGAGACTCTGTGTCTGCTAAACGGTGGTCATAAAATACCACTTGTAAAAGATTTCGTTGGCTGAGAACAGTAGCACACACTATCACACCCAGACTGAGACTCTAAAGTTCTGGGCTAGGCTGGGCTACATCGAACCAGTCTCAAAGGAAAGAGGAGCTAAAGGAACACCAAAATAGGTCACGGGGCCTTCAAAACTGGGGCTCAATGTGTTTACACATCTGTATTACTTAGGAAGAATTTTTGTTACAAGTAACAAAATTCTGACTGGCACCAGATGAAATAAAACTCCAGGAACTCTATCCTGGAACTCTATCCAGGAACTATATCCATGAAGGGTCTTATAATCTCAGTCTGCTACTGTTGGCTGAAGACTTGGTTCCCATGCATGTTCTCCTCATGGACTCTTAATGGCTGCCACAGATCCAGGCATCACAGACACAACCAGTAGAACTTTCAACTGATAAGAATTTCAAGGAAGAAAAACTCAGCATTGTCAAATTATGGCTTAAAAAGAAGAAGTCACACAGGAGAACTGGGCATGGTAGGACATGCCTATGATTCCAACACTGGCACTGAGGCTGGAGGATCTGGAGTATTAGGAGGATTCAACTTAAACAAACGATAAAAAATTTATTGGTAGAGCATGCACTGGCTCTGATCCAACCATTCCCAGCACCAAATAAAGGAAATAACCTAGAAGAATTTCAATCCAATGGTACAAACAATTGCATAATGAAAACAGGTCTTTTCCCTACACTCAGATTGTGCTGAAAAACTTCTCTCATCTCCATCTGCACATATCCAATGCCTGATGAACCAGCACTGCTCACTTGTGGGTCATGACTGCCATTCTACACAAATGGTACCTAGGACTGGTGGCAGTTATAGATTCTGAGGTAAAGTCTGAACCCAGTTGTGCTCAAGTTGTGTGGCCATGACCAGGTGATTTCCCTCATATCTCAGTTTGTTCAATTCTGAAATAGGATACGGACACTACCTCATGGACTTCAACAGCCAGCAAGTTAATCCCTGTGAAGCCCAGAGGACACCATCCTGGATGCAATAAAATGGTTCTTCCAAACTCTGGTTCTTTGGATTACAGATAATAGGATATATCAGTGTTTTAATAAGACTATTTTATTTGCATGTGTAGGTGTATGAGAGGTGTAGAATTGGATACTATGGGGAGGCCTAAGGGTGACATCAGGAAATCATCCTGCGTAGTTCTCCTTCCCTATTTCTTTGCTCTGGGGTTTCCCAGACTCAGCTTTCCAAGGCTAGAAGTTCAGGCTGCCAAAATTTCTGTCCTGCATTTTTACCTGGAATCTAAGATCTGAATCAGGTCCTTCTGCTTTCTTTATTATTATTATTATCATTAAAGATTTTTATTTATTTATTGTGTGTATATATCAGAAAGTACTATAATGTCCTTGTGGGTGACCAAGGGTAACTCCTTTTTAGCGTTGTTCTGGCATTTTCCAGGCTTTAATTACCGAGGCCAGAAGTGCAGGCCACTGGGATCCAAACTCAGGATTTTCTGCTTGTAAGGCAGAAGTCTTAACCCCTGAGTCATCTCTTTAGCCCTAGTTCTTTTTTAAAAATATGAGAGTGAAGGGCTGGAGAGGTGGCTCAGGGGTTAAACCTCTGCCTTGCAGGCAGAAGGTCCTGAGTTCAGATCCTAGACCCCATGTATAGACGCCAGGCAGAAGCGGGGGCGGCCTGCGTTTCTGGTCCTGGTGAGGCAGAGCCTGTGAATCCCAGGGCAGAGTAAACAAGGAGGAGGTGGAGGCGTCTATAGTGGTTCCCGAATTCACCTGCGGTTCTACACACACATACATACATACACACATGTGCACACATGCACATACGCACAATTGAATAAATAATAAATAATAAAAAATTAAAAATATGAGAGAGAGAGAAAGAATGAGAGAGACATAGAAAACACACACATAGTAGTAATCATGGATTCTCTCCTTCTATTATGTGGAATTCAAGGATCAAACTCAGGTCATCAGGTTTGCCTGCGGGTGACTTTACCTGTGGATCCATCTTCTTTAGTCTGCCATGCCCCAAGTGGGTGCCAAGTGTATGACCTTTTTCTGAGAAGACATGAACACATGTTGACTTACCCCAGACAGGGCACCAACAACAAAAGCAAAGAAATGATTATTCCTCTCTCCCAAGAGAATCCAGGATGACTCAGGAAGTTATTCTTGGATCTCCATAGGCACACACACTCAAGTGCCCTCTTCTGTACACACACACACACACACACACAGAGGTAGACAGCTCCTGAGGAACAACACTGAGGCTGACCTTATATGAACATGCACATGCACACATACACCTACTGCTACATTAACTTTTCCTGTGAACCAGTGTCTACTCATTCTGGAGAGGCACCAACAACAGACAAAAGAACTCCACTGAAATCCAATTTGGCAAGACCAGTGAGTTGAGTGGGCTCACATACGGAACATGAGTGAGGGGTTACTTACAGAAGCATAGTCCAGGTTTCCAGCCCAGGGAATAGTACCATTCCCAATGGGCAGATCTTTCTATTCAATTAACTTAATCAAGATACACCCTGCCCTACCCCAGCACAGACGTACCCAGAACAGCTGCTGCCTCCCATTCAATCATGGAGGATGACCTATTGGTAGCCTTATCTTAGAGTCTCTCTCAGTTAACTTTCCACCTTTTGTATCCTGGTGCATCTCCCAGAAGCCCTTGTAGGTTGGGAAAGGAGTAATGGCTGGAATCTCAAGTGAAGGTTTTGTGATCCTCCCCTACTCCTTCTATCACAGAGTGTCAGTAGCTCCATTACCATTACCATTTACCTAGCCTTTTCTATGTTGTTATTTTCAATTAGTTGTTATCTTAGCTACTTTTCCTGTTACTGTGATGAAACTCTCTGACAAAAGTAACTTGAAGGAAACAGAGTTTATTGTGACTCACCAGGTAAAGGGTATATAGTCCATCACGGCAGGGAATTTAAGGCAGCAGGAGCTTGAACCATCTGGTCATATCACATCCACGATCAGGAATGAATGCGTATGATTAGCATACATTTTCATTTTTACATAGTTCAAGTACCCAGCACGGGGAATGGTGTCATTCCCAATGGGCAGATCTTATTCAATTAATCAAGATTCACCTTGCCCCGCCCCCAGCACAAACATTCCTAGAAGCCTGTTTCCCAGGTGATTCTAGATCTCAAGTTGACAATTGAGATTAACCATCACAGTTGCCATGGTTACCTGGTCAAGGTGCTTTCTGCTTGAAGATGGTGATGGAATGAATGGGGTTATATGCAGAGGAACACAGAGAAACTCATAATATACAAGTGGATGTGTAGTCATTCGTAAAGTGCTTGTCTAGTATGCTTGAGGCACAGGATCAATCCCCAAAATGGCAAAGAAAGAAAAGTCATTGTTTAGGCTGATTGTGATGGTTCACAGTCTTATGGGCCTATCATCCCATTACCAAGAAAGCTGGGGCAGGAGTATTGCCTTGAATTAAAGTAATCTGGGCTATAAAGTAAGACTTTGTTTCAAAAATCCAAAATTGAAAGATTTATGATCTAAGTGGGGAAAGTTCCTACATATTCTAGAGGTTGTGGGTTCTAACAGGCACTAGACTTTGTATCAGGCACTTAGACATTTCTATCCTTCTACCATGTGGCCTTCTGGAATCAAACACAGGTTGCCAGGTTTGAGAGATACCTTACACACTGAGTCACCCCTCTAATCGACAAGTGACTGCTCCCTCTCCTCTCTCAACTTTGCTTTTCTCAGCTATCGGATAACAAAGAATGCATTCAAACGTGTTGTCACCAGCTAAGATCCTAGTTCTTGAGAGAATGAGGCAGATGGCTCATGAGGCTTTTCCTCATTGGTTAGCTCCAGTTTCTGCAAAACTGATAGGAGCTTTTGGTCCTCTCTATCTCATTGGTCTGTTCATATTGGGCCCAACCCAGTGATCTTGTGCCCACCTCATGGTAGGGCTTATCTACAATGGAATAGTGGCTACCTTTGTCTGGTGTAGAAGCAAAGAGAAACAGGTAATCTACATATTAGAGGGGACCTTTCTCCTCTGGCAGCTGCAAATCTGCAAGGTTACATTCTAAGGCCTGTCTAAAAATATGTGGATTATCTCTGAATTCTTAGAGCAGAACAATCCAAGTTAGTTCTCCTTTTCCTTCTGGGTTCTTAAAAGCAAAGAGATATTGGCTTTCTGGGACCAAAGGAATGCAAAAGAACACATTTTTTAAATTTCAAGATATTAAGAGTCTGAATCAGTCTTGCTCTCTAACTTCTGATTACAGGTGCACTGTTTTGCAGAGCCAAGTTATTTTGAGCTCCTTAGATAGCCACTAATTATCTACTTCTATATATATGATCTAACATCTTCGTAACTATTAGGTAAATCCTTTGAATGTACAAACTCCTAGCTTTCACCAACCCAAAGGCTAAAAATGTTATCAGATAGCATCTGAGGCCTATAGCCCATACTGTTGAATTCGCCTACCTGATGTTTCCACCAATGTTCGAAAAGTATCTTATGATTTTCTTTGTTCTGCTGCCATAAAACTTTATGGAAATATTACCATATTGGAACATGAAACAGGTAACCTGACTGTGCTTCTGGGTCATGGCCACCCAGATTTGGCTCCTGAATAAATCATCTTTCATCCTCTTTGAGGTAAGAGGTGATTTCATATTAGTGGCTTCATGCACTTTCTATGAGCCCAGTAAAAATGCTGGTTGAAAGAGAAGGAACATTGGGTCGGCAAGATGGCTCCTCAGGTGAAGTTGCCTGCGCTCAAACCTGACAATCTCAGTTCAGACTGGACCTTACATGATATGAAGACAGAACTGACTTATGAAAGTTATCATTGTGTGTATCTTTGGCCTCTTTTCTTCTCAAATAAAGAGTAAAAAAATATACATTAAAGGGCTGGAAAGATGGCTTAGGGGTTAAGACTCTGCTTTGCAAGCAGAAAAGTCCTGAATTTCAGATCTCAGGTCCCACATAAAAAAAGCCAGGCAGAAAGGGCAGCAGCCTGAACTTCTGGCCCTGGTGGGCAGAGCCTGGGAATTCCCAAAGCAAAGCAAAAAGGAGGTAGAAGCAATCCAGGATGATTCCCGAAGTCACCCTTGGTCCTCCACAGGTACACAGAGTACTCTCTGATATCCACGCATGCACACATGCAAAATAAATGAATAAAAGTTTTTAAAAATACATTAAATACTAACAGACCTGGCTTGGGATTTCACTATTTGTTCTCTTTCTTGGTTGTTCCCTTAACCTCCTTTTTATTTTTTCCTCTTATAGACAGAGTCTCATGTATCACAGACTATCCTTGAGCTCTCTATATAGCCCAGGAAGATCATAAACTTCTAAAATCTTCTTGTCTCCACCTCCTGAGTGCTTGGATTACAAGTTGCACCACCATATTATGTTTATAAGATGCTGGGAGAATCCAAACGGGAACTTCCTGCATCAGAGGCAAACACTATTAATACCAACTGAGCTATACCTTGAACCTAGCCTTTGCTTTTAATCAGGAAACCTCTTACTAGACAATATTTTAAATAAAATTTAGGGTTGCTGAAGCTAGGTTTAGGCAGTTATCCATTAATGACTTTTTAGACAGATATGACTCAAGTCCCATTCTGGCCAGTAATTGAAGTCCTGTGTCCCAGTCCTTTGTATTAAGACTGCTGCCTGTAAAAGGACCAACTCCTAAACTCTGTGTAACTGTAATGTATCATCAAGCATCTCCCATAAGAACTTCTGTTTAGGTTTCAGAATTCACCTTTAGAATTTTGGACTGCTATGTTAAATTACTAATTTAATGCTAAACGGATCATACCTACATCCAAAGCCTGTCACTCTCACCTTGTCAATGCTGACCACAACTCCCGCTTTACAAGAACATTCTGCCAAATGTGTAACTACAAAGAAATTGTCCTCTCTCTGAGAAACTAAAAACCCCCTTAACCTTAAAATGATGCTTATAAATTTGTGGATTTGATTTTTTTAGATACTTTGAAACAATCTAAAAAAAGGAGGCTTGAAAGGTTTTTTTGTTTGTTTTGTTTTTGAGCATGAACTTGCTCAGGACCCTTGCTAGTAATAAAGCTTGATGCAAGGAAATAAATCAGATTGTGGTGTGATCAGTGCTGGACTGGTCATTTGTTCATTTCATAACTATCGACTTAACTGAATCAGTGAAGATGGATCTTCACTTCCGGAACAGATTAGTTCATTTGCACAAGGTTTTCAGAACAATCTTTTTTTTTTTTAAGATAATTTTTAATCTGAAGGACAAGTACGCACAGTGCCTGCTGTCTTCTTAGCACAAAGCTACTCATTTTCAGCAGCCTCTGCCTGCCACGCAGTCAGGAGAACCGCTGTTTGAACTCCAAGCCCTCGGCATCAGTTGGGACAGTGCGTTACCGTGGACACACACAACACACACACACGCACACACACGCTGGCACGCACGCACGCCTCTTAGACGTGCCTCCCGGAAGGTAGAGGTTGGCTGTGGAAGTCAGAGAGGCCATTTTGCAACCGGGCAAGGGAGCGAACAGGCGCTGCCAAGCAACGGTTGACGGACCGGTTTTAACCAAGTGACTGGTACAGGCGGGATGGGGAGACGAGGGCGGTGCTATTCTAGGGGATGAGGGGGGAGGGACGGGGATAGGCTAGGGAAGGGACGGGAGGGGAGGGGAGAGAGGAGGCAAGGCAAGGAAAAGCAGGGAAAAGTAGGGAGACCAAGCAAAGAAACAGCGGAGAAGGGGAGGAGCGAAGGGTCGGGGCGTGGCCAAGGGAAGAAGTCCCCAAAAAGCAAGGGATGATGAGTAGGGGCGTGTCTAAAAGAGGGAGGCCTCGAATAGGTTGATGTTCAGGGCATGGAAAGAAGGGAAGAGAATAGGTGGAGGGAAAATTTTCCTCGGTTCGAGCTGCCGGTGAGAATCGACGAGCCAGAGTGGGAATGGGGCGAAGGGAAGTTTCGCGGCCTGGGCCAGCAGAAATACCAAAGTCAGGAGAAAACTAGGACGTATTGGCGCAAGGACAAGTCCCCTCACGAAAAGGGGCGCGGGGAGGAGAAAGCCAAAGCGGAAGAGAGGACTGACAGAGAGGGAAAGTACCGAGGCGAAGAGAGATCTCGGGGTGAGGGGAGACCCCAACAGTTAGAGAGATTCCGGAGCGAGAGGAGAACCCAAGAATTAGGGAAATCTCGGAGCGAGGGGAAATCCCAAGGAGTACTGCGAAACCGCGACCAAGAGGGGCGATCCCAGGGGGGAGAGGTATCTCGAAGCGAGAGGCGATCTCAAGGGATTCAGGTATCCTGGGCCCAGAGTAGATCCCGAGGGTTAGAGAGATCCCGTGACCAATTGGGGGTCCCTAAGGGACACGCCCAGGAAAAAGCTGAGGCGAGTACTGGCAGCGAGTGGCGGACGGGTGGGGAAGAGAAACCGTCTGTGCAGAAGACCTCCAAAGAGTACTCGCGCGAGGCGGAGAGAAGGCGTTACCGTAAGGGGCGGAGTGAGGAGCGAGCGCAGGGAGGAGACTCAGCCCAGGACCAGAGGAAAGGGCGGGCCCAAGAGCAAGGGCGTGGCAAGGAGCGAAAGCAGAACAGAGAGCAAACCTCAGGCAAGAAACAGGGGCGAAGCCAGGGCAAGGAGAGAGGAGTGGTAAAGGTCCTGGATGAAGACCCGGAGAGGGGCCGGACCAGGAATAAGTCCCGGTTCTTGAGTAGAGCGCAAACGAAGAGAAAGGGGCGTGGCGAAGAGAAGGGTGAGGGCGGGGCATTATGTGAGACCAAAGTCAAATCCGGGAACAACAGGTCGGTGACGGCAGGTGGCAGCAAGACTAGGGAAAACAAGAGGGATTCAATTAAAGGGAGCCCCAGAAACCGAGAGCTGGAGAAGAGCAGGGTCAGAGCATCGAGGGAGGGAAGAGCAAAGAGCAAGAACGGGGCAAAACTAGGAGGAGGGGCTAAGAGGCGGGGCGAAAAGAGTCTCAAGGGCAGGGGAGAGGCCAGAAGGAAGAGCAGGGGCGGGGCCGAGAGCAGGGGCGGAGCTGAGAGTAGGATTAAGGGCGGAGCCGAAAGTAAAATTAAGGGCGAGGCCAAAGCCAAGGGTGGGGCCAAGAGTAAGAGCAGGGGCAGGGCTCCGAGTAAAAGTAAGGGCGGGGCCGAGAGTAAGAGCCAGGGCGGGGCTCCGAGTAAAAGTAAGGGCGGGGCCGAGAGTAAGAGCCAGGGCGGGGCTGAGAGCAAGAGCTGTAGCAAGAGTAAGGGCAGGGGAGGGTCCCTGAACAAGAGCAGGGACATCGCTAACAGAGGCGGAGCTACGAAGAAGGGCGGAGTGAAGCTCAGGAGCAGAGCTGCTTCACAGAAGTCAGCCCGGCGGAGCAAACTTGCGTGAGGGTATTTACCCTCACGTTCTCCAGGTTCTAGTCACATGGTGTGCTGGCCAACCATGTCCCCTGCTAACCTTGTGTGGCTGAGATTCCGAGCCCTGTGGTCGTTGTGGGTCCTGCTAGCAGTGCTACTGGCGCCGTGGAGCACGTGGGCCGCAGTCGATTTCCAACTGTGCAGCTGGAAGGTTGTCCTGAGCAAGTTCAAGTCGGTAGGTGACCCGAATGTGCATGACCGCTTCATTGATCAAAAGCCGGTGGATACAGTGAGCAAAGTATTCAAAACTTTGGGAGACTCGCCTATCGACCTGCAAGAGGTGAGGGGACAAGGATCAGATGAACCAGAGGGATTCTGAGTCCTTACACCGCTTCACTGGAAATTTCTTCTACTTCTTACAGAAATATCTGGGCTTCCCCTACTACTTGAAGATCAACTTCTCGTGTGTAGGACAGGTGAGAGAATACAGTGGGAACGGACCGATTCTGTAAGCCTCGGATTCCCCATTTCTAACATTTTAATAGTAGCTCAGCCATCCCTGAGGACCCTAACGATTCAGGATCGCCTACTGGGTACACTCAGATACGCATTTTTATTTCTTTTATTTTTGGATCACTTCTAAATTGAAATCTAAGTCATACGTGATAGCATTCGTCATATGTTTTATTTCTGGGTGCTGGAATAGAATCCAGAGTCTTGTGTTAGGCAAATACTCAACAAATGTTATGCCCAGAGCACAAAGTCCAAAGAAACACACTGAAGTCGTCCACCAATGCAAAAACGAGAGTCATTTTTATTAGCACAAACCTAGGTTTGGACCACACAAGTCCTCAGTGTAGTGAGGGAGTGCGACCCTGAGGCAGCAGGGTTTAGAGATTTTTTTTTTTTTACTTTTTTTTTAATTCAATTGTGCGTGTGTGTTTAAGTGTGTGTGTGTGTGTAGAACCACAGGCGAATTCGGGAACCACCATGGACTGCCTCCACCTCTTCCTTGTTTACTCTGCCCCAAGATTCACAGGCTCCACCCTACCAGGACCAGAAACGCAGGGCAGGCCACCCCTGCTTCCGCCAGGTGTCTATACATGGGGTCTAAGGATCCGAACTCAGGACCTTCTGCCTGCAAGGCAGAGGCTTAACCCCTGAGCCACCTCTCCAGCCCCAGGGTTTAGAGATTTTATAAGCAGGGACTGAAGAATTCACACATAGCCCACATAGCCTTCCTCAACCCCTCCCCTGGTGACCGATGGCACTCTGCTCTTCCTGGTACCTGCTGGGGGGGGGGACTGGCACCAATGGATCTGTGGTTGCTCCAAGGACATTAACACTTAAGTCAGCTCCGACTCCTATAAATAGTTCTAGCACCCCTTGGATTTCTCATGCCCCTTGAAATTCCTTGAGCAGTTAGTGACTGGCTTCCACCTGCTCTGACCACAATCTGTCCTTGACAAAGTTGGTGAAATGTTACTGTAAAGGCTGCTCTTCCAGTTTAGGGGGCTCCCAGAACATTAAGTATTTCCTAAATTGAGCTGACTGGTCATCGTTATAGTCACATACACAAATTGGGTCAAACAGTCTATGTCTAGCACGTCCAGTGTTTCATGGGGAGGGTAAGTGAACAAGTACAAAATGGAAACAAATATGTTCAGGTCCCACATTCCCCCCTTTTCTTTAGGTCATCCTGAGGCCCATTCATGGGCATGAATCAGAATATTCTTCCTGCCCATAGATTAATTGTTTGCTTGATATGGAGAGCTCATCTCCATATCCTTTTATCTTATCTCTAGGAGGACTAGAATAATTTTTTTAGCAGGAGCATTTATTCAGAATAATCCCAGCAGTGAGGGACAGCCTTTAGGAATTTTAAAGACCTCCAAAGACCTTAGAGACTGTCCCAGCATGGACTGTTCTAAACTTGCCTATTGTACCCCTTAACCTTCTGAGGAACCAAGCTGCTCAAGGGAGGAGGGGTGACGACCACTCTGTGTACTTCCTGATGAGTTGGGATGATAGAAGTGAGAGCAGTCTGATGTCCTCATCTATGAAGTGCTGGGGTGGTCTAGAGGTCTTTGACAGATGGCTTTATTACTTCAAGGTCCCTCTAAAAGAGACAAAACACAGGTTAAACTTTCAATATCTACACAAAGATTAAATCATTAATTCAGAAGGCACATGGGATAAACCAAACAAGCTCAGCAATCTTACTGTGGGTACAGGTAAGAGTTAGTAAAGAAAACCTGTTATCTCACCTGGAATAGTCACTGCCTTTGGTGTAAAAGCCAAGAGCTAATCTACATACTGGAGACCTTTCTCCTCTGGCAGCTGTGAATCTCCAAGGTCACATGCCAAGGCCTGTCCAAAAAAATGTAAACTATCTTAATCTGTGGGCAAAAAAATCTAAATTAGTCCTCCTCTCTTTGTGGATTCTTAAAAGCAAAGTGACACAGGTCTTTTTGGGACCAAAGGGATATAGGACCACTCCTTTGATCGAAATGAAAAGCCAGCTTCGATTTGTCAATGGAGCGAGTCTGTTTAATAGCAGACAATTTGCTCTTTGCTTTTTATTTCTGGCTTTAACGCTACAGCACAAACTGTCTTTCTGGGGCCTGTAAGCTTTCTGTTACATGCCATCTGATTCCATCACCCTCAGAAATCTATGATGATTTTTTCTTTAGCATTTTTGATGCTTCTAAAACTAGAACTACATGGATGCTTTCATAACAGCACTAAAATATTTTGTTCTATTAAGTCTAAACCTAGGATATTTGGGCATTCAGGCATGTAAACAAAGGAATGTCTAAAAACAATACCATTAAGCATGTAAGGAATATCATTAGTTACTTTGTCACTCAGTAGTGACTGGTGAACTTGTCATTTCCCTGATCCTAAACATTTTAGTAAGATCAAAGGTTGACAAAAGCCTAGGAAGGAAGTTAAGCACTAGAATTTTGTGCTCCCTTGTCTATTAACAGAGGCTTCTCAAGGTTCTCATAAGATGCTCAACCTGGCATTTTGGGCTTTCACTGGTTATCAGAGGCAAACTCCTTTTCTCATTGAAGGGAAGCTAAGAGCTTCAGGCCATGTCATTAGTCCCCAGTAGAGGGCTTGACCTTTGGGCCCTTGGGTTCAGGGGGCAATCTTTCGTTCAGTGGAGACTCCCATAGTCAGGACATAGGCCACGTGGAAGCTTCCTGTGCTTGGAACAGTTTCAAAGTGCCCAGTCTGGTCATATTCAAAGCATCTTTTAATCTTTCCCCTGTCGGAAGGGGTCTTGGGTTGATCTGCTTGGGCGTGCCTGTTAGTATTCTATCTATCCTCTTAGGCAAATGTCAAGATTTGATTTCTTTGTTTTCTGGTTCTTTCTCTTTTCTTTCCTTTCTCCAGGTTAAGTCCTAGGTCACTTGCCCTATTTTAAAGTCCTTAAGATGGTCCAAAAACAAGTTTAAAGGGGTCGTCTGAGTCTGTCCCATGTCTATTGTTGACATCAAGTCAGTAGTCAAATAATACTAAACACAAATCACAAAGACATACAGACATACACACAATTGGGCCCATCAAAATCATACAAACATTTCTGGCTCTCAGTGGGACTCGAACCCACTGTGGGACTTAAACCCACTATACAAAACTCCCTGAACAAATACAGAGGTCTCTAGCTCTCACTGGGACTCGAACCCACTGTGGGACTCAAACCCACTATTCCAAGCAGCCAGTGGGACTCGAACCCACTCTGCCACAGACCGTTCAGGTCCGAGCTAAATGGGGCAGTGAGTCCTTGACTCTCTGGTGGGACTCGAACCCACCTAACTGGGAGTCCAAGCTGTCACCTGAACTCCCGTAACCTGGTCCTCCCAGTGCGTCCACCAGAACCATATGTGGTTGCTTCACAAACCCCAAACCTCTCGGAGACTTGAACTCCGATCAAACAAACAGGACTGACATACAAATGACACAAACAAAGAGCTAAAGTCACATTGAACCCCACCTACGACGCAGACAGACAAAGATTGGGTATCTCTCCAGGAGAGATCATTCAAGTGCCAGCCTGGCCACACTCTTTGCAGAGTCATGGGTGATAACTTAGCCATAGTGGGTTCAGCTGTTTCGTGACTTGTGACCAGATTCTAATCTGATCCCACTCTAGACCTTATGTTATCACTGTAGAAACACAGAACTGGCCCAATCGAATCCTGTGGCTTTAAGAGATCTTAGGGGGCTGGAGAGATGGCTCAGGGGTTAAGCCTCTGCCTTGCAGGCGGAAGGTCCCGAGTTCGGATCCCAGATCCCACGTATAGACGCCAGACGGAAGCGGGGGCGGCCTGCGCTTCTGGTCCTGGTAGGGCGGAGCCTGTGAATCCTGGGGCGGAGGCGTCCATGGTGGTTCGCGAATTCGTCCGTGGTTCTACACACACATACACACACACACAGACACGCGTGCGCACATACACACAGTTGAATAAATAATAATAAAATAAAAAAAAAAAAAAAAAAAAGAGATCTTAGGGATCTCACCCTGGGACTATAAACTGGAGCACAGAGATGTAACAGGTTCCCACCTCAGGCCAACATTCACTCACACATTCACACAGAGGTTAAAACATTCCTCCCACATTTCAAAGGTGCCCTTTTCCTCCCCCTCCAGGAGAAGCCTGCTCCAAAAGCTGAGCAGAGATTGGATCTCTTTTACCGTGAAATCCAAGATTCAGAGAAACTCCCTAGCTGGCCTTGAGTCTGTTCCAAGCTGCAGCCGAGGCGGCATCTGTTGGGCGGGGCCATGGCTTCTCCTGCTGCCCTTGAGAAGTTGGGATTTTATGAGTAACCAAATTCCTATTTAATCAAAACAGACAATTGAAATACATTTGAATACATGAAGCTTAATTCTTAATTTCTAATTTCTGAGGTTCAGTGGTTTTTCTTTTGTAATATGGAAGAAGCATAATGCATAATATTTTCTTTAACCATCATCTCTAATTTTCAATATTCTCATAAGCCTAATATTCCACAAAACTTCACAACATACTTTAATATTTTTTAAATTTTTATTATTATTTATTCAATTGTGCATGTATGCGTGTGTGCTTGTATGCGAGTGTGTGTATGTATGATGTGTGTGTGTGTGTGTGTGTGTGTGTGTGCGTGTGTGTATGTGTGTGTGTGTGTGTAGAACTACAGACGAATTCGGGAACCACCATGGACTGCCTCCACCTCTTGTTTATTCTGCCCCTGGGATTCACAGGCTCCGCCCTACCAGGACCAGAAACACAGGCCGCCCCCACTTTTGCCCAGCATCTATACGTGGGGTCTTAGGATCTGAACTCAGGACCTTCCGCCTGCAAGGCAGAGGATTAACCCCTGAGCCACCTCTCCAGCCCCACTTTAACATTTTTTTAAGTAACCAACTCATAAACCTTCTGTATACACTTTAACTTTCTAAGTAAGATATCTCATCCCATAAACCTTTTTTTAAACCTCTTACACATCTAAGTACCATACATATTTTCTTTTTCTTACTTGATGGTTTCCTGTTGCTTACCCTTTAAGAAATATCCTTTAAAGTAGACCTCATCTTAAAAATCATTATATCTCAATTTAGTTAGCAAGATTGTAGCAGGACACAGGAGTACACCTGGAATTTGAAAAGCAGATTTGTCCCCATGATAGGGAGCTCATACATACCAGGAGAAGGAAGAAATTCCAATGAATTTCTCAGAAATCAGTTTTCCTTTCTGGCTGCTAGATGTGTTAGTATTACACACAGGAAAACAAATTTTTAAAGGAATTACAAAAGTGATGTTATCAGATCCTAGGTAAAAACACAATATCACCTTTTGTGAAGCTTCATAAAAATCAAGATAAAACAAGATATTTTAGTCAGTATGTACTCAGGCCTTTTAATGTTATCAAAATGATTCATTCTTAAGTGTGCACGTGCATTTAAATTGAGCATGCCAAATAATAAACAGAGTCAAAAACCAAAATGAGAATATAAGCACGCCACAGCTTGGTTATTTTGAAACATAAAACACACATATTTCGGGAAATCCAGATAATCAAACAAGTCAAAACATTTTTAAAGTAACCCTTTATCATCACAGGCAAAATACAAACAACAACAGACAGTTTTTCTGGTCCCTCCAGTGGATGGGAGCAAAGACTTTCTTAAAACACACGTTTGCTGGCCTTGAAAATGGGTCATTCATCAGAACGGAGGGTGGTAAATTTTCCTTTTTTTACCTCAACACTCAGGTTTTGGCTTCTTTCTCTAACATTCTTAAAATGTCCTAGCAACAGGTCTAAGAGACTAGAAACAGTCTGCCCCATCATTTTGTCCCTTTGAGTCCACACAAGCAACAGAGACAACATATAGACAACACAGAAAGAAATACCCGACAGTGGCCACCTGCCGGCCCAGAGCCCTCCTTCAGGCTGGAATTCCAAACACATTATAGAAAATATGCAGAGACAGAGACAGAGAGTGCACTCACCAGCCGGCTTTCAGACCCTTCGGGGTGAGGTTCAGGGGTTTCTGGGCTTCCCGGCCAATGCACCAAATGTTATGCCTGGAGCAAAAAGTCCAGAGAAACCCACTGAAGTCGTCCACTGATGCAAACACAAGAGGGTCATTTTTATTAAACAAACCTAGATTTGGGCCACACAAGTCCCCAGCACAGTGAAGGAGTGCGACCCGGAGGCGGCAGGGTTTAGGGATTTTAGAAGCAGGGGCTGAGGAATTTGCACGTAGCTCACGTAGCCTTCCTCAACCCCTCCCCTAGTGACCGATGGCACTCTGCTCTTCCTGGTATGTTCTGGGGGGGGGGGGAGACTGGCACCCAGGGGTTTGTGGTTGCTCCAAGGACATTAACACTTAAGTCAGCTCCGACTCTATAAATAGTTCTAGCACCCCTTGGATTTCTCATGGCCCTTGAAATTCCTTGAGCAGTTAGTGACTGGCTTCCACCTGCTCTGACCACAATCTGTCCTTGACAAAGTTGGTGAAATGTTACTGTAAAGGTTGCTCTTCCAGTTTAGGGGGCTCCCAGAACATTAAGTATTTCCTAAATTGAGCTCACTGGTCATCGTTATAGTCACATACACAAATTGGGTCAAACAGTCTATGTCTAGCATGTCCGGTGTTTCATAGGGAGGGTAAGTGAACAAGTACAAAATGGAAACAAATATATTCAGGTCCCACACTAATAAGCCACACCCCTAGCTCCAAATTGATCATTTTAAAGTGAATTCAGTTCTTTTTAGTATATTTACAATGCTATGCAGATTATTTTTATAATGACTCTTAATTTTATTGCAATACAGTTCACCAATTATAAAGAGGCACAAAAGTTTTTTTATTTGTGTTTAGACTTTATTTTTGCACGTGCTTGTGTGCGTGTGCATGTGCATGTATGCATGTGTATCAGAGGGCACTGTGTATCCTGTGGAAGACCAAAGATGACTTTGGGAGTAATCCTGATTTCTTCTACTTACTTTTAATTAGCTCTTAATTAGCTCTGAGATTTCTCATGAACTTCCCACTACTGCCGAAGTTCAGGCTGCCACTGTTTTTTTATGGGGGACATGGGCTCTGAAATCAGAGCTTTCAGCTTGCAAGGCAAATTCTTAACTCCTGAGTCATCTCTCCAATTCAGAAAACAATTTTTAATATGTTATTTTAACTTTATTTGTGTGTATATGTGTGTGTGTGTGTGTGTATCAGAGGGCAATGTGTATGCCTATAGAAGTACAATGATGAATTTCAAAAGTCATTTTGGATTGCTCTACCTCCTTTTTGCTTGGCTCTGAGATTTCCCAGACTTCGCCTTCCAGAGCCCAACATTTTTGCCTGGCCTTTTTACTCGGTATCCTTCATCTGAACTCAAGTCCTTCCACTTGGGCTTCGACTCTTAACCCCTGAGCCATCTCTCCAGCCCAAAAGAAAACTTTATTGACTTTATACCAGAGACATTGGACTGGACAGTAATACTAATACCATCTGTCTATATTAAATTTTTAAAAAATATTTATTTTTTGTGTGTATGTGTATCAAGGACACTGTATGTTCCGTGGAGGACCAAGGATGACTTCAGGAATCATCCTGGCTTGCTTCTACCTCCCTGCTTTTCTCTGGGATTTCCCAGGCTCTGCCCACCAGAGCCCCAAAGCAGGTTCTGCCTGTTTTTACATGGTACCTGGGATTACCAATTTAGGACCTTGTGCTTGCGAGACAGAGTCGTAACCCCTGAGTAATCTCTCCAGCCCTATGTTAAATTTTTTAAATATATTTTTATTATTTATTATTTATTCAATTGTGTGCGTATGCGTGTGTGTGTGTGTGTGTGTGTGTGTGTGTGTGTGTGTGTGTATGCATGTGTGTAGAACCATGGCTGAATTCGGGAACCATCATGGACCGCCTCCACCTCCTCCTTGTTTACTGTGCCCTGGGATTCACAGGCTCCACCCTACCAGGAACAGAAACACAGGGCCCCCGCTTCCACCCTGCGTCTATACGTGCGGTCTAGGATCCGAACTCAGAACCTTCGCCTGCAAGGCAGAGGCTTAACCCCTGAGCCACCTTTCCAGCCCCCCTATATTAAATTTTTTAATACATTATTTATTGTGTTCCTGGGGGAAGGAAGAGGACATGTCATGGTGCACATGTGAAATTCAGAGGACGAACTTGGAAGAGTCAGACCTTTCCTTCCACCTGTGGCTTAGTGGAAGCATCTTTATTGAACCATCTTGCCAAGGCTCAATAAAGGGTCATTTATAGTCCGGGTTGACCTTGAACTCCTGATTCTCCCCTTCCCCCCTTCCCCCTCCATCTTTCAAATGTTCAGGGATTACTGGATAAATGCTGCCTCTACACCTAGATTTATTTTTATTTTTCTGAATCAAGGTCTTACTATGCAATCCAAACTAGCCTAGAACCTACTACATAGATAAGGCTGGCCTCAAATTTTCATTAAATCTTCCTGCCTCTGTCTCTGGAGTTCTTGCTCTTACCTCAAAGGGTTTTTTTTTTTAATATTTCACTTATTAGAGAGAGAGCATGGCATGGCATGTAAGCAGAGGTCAGAGGGCAACTTTGGGAAGTCAGTTCTCTCTTTTAACCAAGTAGGCTTCCAGGGATTAAACTCAGGTTACCAGGTTTGTGAGCAGGCACCTTAGCTGCTGAATCATCTTGCTGGCCTCAGCTCAAAGTTTTTAATTTTGATACTTTTGGTATCTTGTAAGAAAACTTTCTCTAACTTAAGGGCCTATTATTTTCTTTTTTTAAAAGAGATTTTTAGTTTCATTCCTACATTTTGGTCTTTGATCCATTTTAATCTAATTTTGTATGTAGTGTGAGGTAGGGGTCCATCTTTTACATATGAATATTCAATAGCTCCATTACTTTTAATTGAATAGATTTATCTCCCCATGGAAATGTCTTGGTGCTCTGGTCAAAATCAATTGCCCTTCAAGGCTTGAGAGCATATGCCTATAATTCTAGCACATGGGAGTGGAGGTGGGAGGATCAGGAATACAGGCTCATCTTTGGGTACACAGGGGAGTCTGAAGTTAGTCTGGACTACATAAGACCTTGTGTCAAGAAAGCTACAAACTGCTGGATATGTAGCTCAGTGGTAGAGTGCTTACCTAGAATTTGGAAGGTCCTGGGTTTGATTTTCTAAGCATTTGAGAGTCAAAATAAACAAGAAGAAAAAAGCACTTATCCATAAATGTAATATTTTATTTCTGGACTTGTTTACATTTGATTGCTGTCTCCCCAGTTATATTCCTGCATTACACAATTGGATTGCTGTTGTAGTTTTGCAGGAAGTTTTGAAATTGGAAAGGCTTTACCCTCACCATACATATACGCTTTGCTATTCCCCAAGTAGGCAGAAGATGATGCCCTGGGGTAAGAAAAAGAGGTTGCAGGCAGTTTGGGGTACCACTTTGTGCAACTTCCACCCTCTGCTGTATATACACTGCCTTTCCTTAAGCATCAAAGATTCACATTCAGAAGACTCCTCTCCTTCAGGAGAACCTCTGACTCCCTACAAGACCCTCAGCTTCTCTGCCCTGCTTGCCTGGCTCACCCTCCACCTCACCCATGGATTTTTTTTTTTTAATTTACTATGTACATCAGGTTCACCTTGAACTTGTAGTGACTCTCCTGCTGTCTCCCAGCTGCTAGGAGGTGAGCGCCACCACACTTAGCCATGGATTTTTTAAAAATGTTTTTATTTTTAGACAAAGTCTTACTCTATATCCCAATCTAATCTCAAGCTCACTATGTTCTCATCTAGCCTTGAATGCCATCCAGATCCTCCTATCTCAGCCTCAATGTGCTGAGAGTTCATGCACATGCCACTACCACCTGGCTCTCCAGCCATGTTCTCTGACCATCCTTGGGGGAGAATATGCCACCCCGCTCAGCCCAGGAAGACACTCCAGTACTATAGTGACTCCCGGCAGGTAGACCCCAAGGCTGTCTTAAAGATGTATCTGTGTGGCCTTTTTGCCATCAGCATTCTGAGGACCTTGTCCGAAGTGGCCACCTGATGGGGCTGAAGCCCATGGTCCTGGTCAACTTCCAGTATCCAGTCAACTTCTATCGATGGAAGATTGAGAAGCTGCAGATTCTGATGGAGGCTGTCCCTTTACCTAATAAAGGTGGGCTAGGCAGCAGGGGGTGGCCGGCAGAGATGTGCAGTCCCAGCATGCTCCCAGGCCTGCAGGGATCCTGGCAGTGGTCAGTGTCTTAGTTCCCTCTCCACCAGCAGGGCCGTGTGGGGCAGACTCGGTGTGCTCTATGAGCTGGTACACTCCCATGCCCATCAAAAATGGCAGCGTGGTCATGCGTGTGGACATCAGTGGCAATGGCTTGGGGCCCTTCATCCCCACAAAAAGGTGATTGTTTCTGGTTCCCAATTCAGGAATCTGGAGCAAACGGGGTGGCCAAATGAAGAGGGTGGCAAGGAAGGTGGTTGTGAGTGGTGGGGAGTCCCTAAGACTGAACTCCTCAGTGGGGTGGGCGCCTTCCACCTGTTTCTAGGTTCTATGTGAATGTCAATGGCTTCCTGAGAAAAGAGTGGAATGGAAAAATCAGCTTCACAATAGGAGAAGAGGTGAGAACTCGGCCATGGGATTGGGAAAAAAAGCCTGGATTGTGCACTGCAGGTTTTGGTTTGCTAGGCCCTTCCTGCTCTTTAAACGAACACATCCTGTTTGAACAGCACCTCAGATGACCTTCATTCCAAGTGCACCTTCACGTTCCATCTTCAACTGAGAAGTGGAGGGAAGGGGTACACTTATATGCCCCTTCTTTTTCTTTTTTCTTTCTTTTGTTCTGATACTGACTAAATTTAGGGCCTGATGCTTCCTAGGCAAGGAGTCTTTTGTGGAATGATAATCCATCCGCACTCCATGCTGTTAAATTCGGTGTCATTTGTTTTTTGAGGTAGGGTTTCAGTGGACAGTTCAGAGTGGCCTCAAAGTAACTGTGTAGCCTAGTCAAGCCTTGAACTAATGATTCTCCCAAGTGCTAGGATTATAGATAATGTGGGCCACTACAATTGATCCTTATTTATCTCTGTCTTTGCGCGAGTGTGTGCGTGTGCGTGTGTGTGTGTGTGTGTACATGCAGAGGTCTGAGGACAACTTTCAAAAGTTAGTTTTTCCCCTTTCACCACGTGTGTTCTGGGACTCGAACTCAGATGATCAGGTGTGGTGGCAAACATCTACCTGCTGAACCATCCAGCTGGCCTCTGTTGTTATTGTTGTTGTTTTTTAACTTAATTTAATTTAATTTAATCTAATTTTTTAATTCATTTGTGTGTGTGTGGGTGTGTGTGTGTGTGTGTGTATGTGTGTGTAGAACCACGGGTGAACTTGGGAACCACCGTGGGGTCCTACTTGGAGTGCTCTACCACTGAGCTAAATCCCCAATCCCGCACTCATATTCTGAAGCTACTATGCATTCATTCATAGGAATCGGGTACTTTCTAAGCACATAGTGCTAGTCTGCTTGCCTAGGGTTAAATCTCTAGTGACAACCTTCAGCCCAACCTACCATCCTAATTAGAGAGAGAGAGAGAGCAGTTGATAGGAAGCCCCTGGGATGAACTAGACAGGGAAGAAGCCTACTACACTGGGAGACAGTAAAAGGCCAGTAGCAGGGAATGAGGGGAGGGATGTGATTGCAAATTGGGTGTTGGTGGGGAATCTGTGGTCAGGGCAGGTTTCTGAGATGGAGCTATGGACAGGCAGGGGAGTACTAAGTGACATTTCTGCTCCTCTTCTGGCAGCTTCCTGACCTGAGGACTTGGTCCTTCCCCAGTTCAAGGCCACTGTGGTACACCAAAAGTCATACACCTGTGCTCATCCTCGGCGGCATTGAGAATGAGAAGATGGTTCTGGTGACAGATACCAACTTCCAGGACTACTCTCTCGTGGAGGTGAGTAGGATCTGAAATAGGGTAGGGCCTGGGACTTCCAACACCAGCAGTCTCCAACAGAGAGAAGAAAGATTTTTGTGGCTATGAGGCTAAGATTCAAATCTTGATTCTGCTATATATTTTTTTAATCCTGGGGATTGAGCCAGAATCTACCTCATAAGTAAGTAAGTGCTTTACCACTTAGCCTCTGGTTCAGTCCCTCACTGGTAGATTGAACTACATCTCCAACCCCTCACTGGTGGATTCTAGAGAAATGCTCCTCCACTAAACCACATCCCTAACCCTTACTGACAGATTCTGGGCAAGTGTTCTCTTGATGAGCCACACTCTCAGCCCTTCACTGATAGATTCTAGGCAAGCATGCTACTGCTGAACTATATCCAGCTCATTCTTTCACGTTTTGCTTCTGAAAGTGTCTCATGCAGCCCAGGCTGGCTTCCAACTCACTATATAGTCAAGGATGACTTTGAACATCTGATCTTCCTGCCTCTATCTCTCAAGTAATGTGTGTCCCAATATCTGATTCTTTTATTTTTGAGACAGCATCTTCTTAAATTGCCATGGCACATCTTGAACTGGTAATTCTCCTGTCTCAGCCTTCTCAGGGGCTGGGATTATAGGCCTGTCCACTAGACCCAGCTGATTGCAATTTTATATTGAAAAGAGGCCATTAGACAATTTATATTTCCAGTGCTTTGAGTAGAATCAATGCTTTACACTCCAATTACATCAATTAATCTTTATTACTAGCCAGACCTGTTGACATAGGCCTATAATCCCAACTACTAGGGAAATCGAGACAGGAAAATCAAAAGTTAAAGGCCTGTGTGACCAACTAAGTGAAATTCTATATCAAAATAAAGACATAAAGAGAAAGCTGGGGGAGGAATATAGGTCAGTGGTAAAGTGCTTGTCTAACATGGGAGAGGCCCTAAATTTAATCTCCAGTATTGCAAAAGAGAAAGTAAAAACCTTTATGATGTAGGGTGACACAAATCTATGATCCCAATACTCGGGAGATAGAGGCAAGAGGAATCAGAAGTTCAAGGCCAGCCTCAAGCAACACAGTGAGTTGAAGTCCAGCTTGGGTTTCATGAGACCTTATCTTACGAAAGAAAATTAATGACCTTTCTAAAGACTGTCTGAAATAGGGTGACAGTAAGCATTCTAAATAAGAATTTTGGGGTACACAGTTAGTCTCTATTGTACCGTATTGCCTGTGAGCAGGTAATTAGCACAGAAACTTGTAGACGCATGCTTTCAGGCAAGCCCTTTCCACTGGTGGCACTGTCCCTTTGTTAGTGGCAGTAGCAGCCCACATTGGGCCACACAGTCCAGGTGTTATTCCCATGACCAAGAATGTTCAAGGCTGACTAGAGTTCTTAAAATGCATTTTGAGACCAGCTAGATGGCCTAATCAAGTGAAGACTCTTGCCGCCAAACCTGACCATCTGAGTTTGATCTTTGAGATCACATGGTAGATGGAGAGAACTAACTCCTACAAGTTGTTCTCCCTTGACCTCCACACATACTCCCCCACCACATTTATTTACTTAAAAATAAATGTAAAAAAAATTTTAAAGCAATGTATCTTGAGTGAGGCATGGGCTTTCTATTCATGTGAGCACAACCTTGTCGGCTGTCAGGGGCACAGGAACTGTTGAACACACTGTGCATGACTCTTCTCCAGGTTGTACACAGTGTCCAAACTGTCACCTGCTTCCCTGGACCACATTGGGAGAGTTTGGCCATCTAAACCATTAGAGCAGTAGCCAAACTCAAGATAGGACTCAGAGGCCGCAGCCACAATCACCTGCTCACTCCCACTCTGCTCTTCTGCAGCTGAGCATTGACAGTTGCTGGGTCAACGCCTTCTTCTGCCCCTTTACTGCCTTCTCATCTACCATCCAGGACACCATTTCTACTGAGAGCACACTCTTCATCCGACAAAACCAGCTGGTCTACTACTTTACAGGCAGATACACCACGCTCTTCAGTTCCAACCGAGGCAGCAGTAAGAGGGTGTTGTGGGGTTTTGTGTCTAGGTTTTTGTATTCCAGAGTCAAAGAGTGAAACCAGAACACATATAGAGAGTTAAGGCAGAGTTTATTGGGGGGGCAGGGGGAAGAAAGAATAGGAGCTAGATATGGCTGGTATTTATAAACTTGGGCAAGCCCAGGAAAATTGGCTTTTCCTCAGTGGTTAGTTTTAGTTTCTGTAAACCTGATTTTATAATCCGATTGGTCTTTTTTTTTTTTTTTTGGAGGAGGGGGGAGAAGCAGCTCATTCAACCTCTGTGGCAGAGCTATTTCTTTTGAGGGATTTAACTAATCTGCATTTGAGGAGCTCATATCGACTTCCCTTCATAATCAGAAGATTGGGGGAAGTTTTCCACCTCATTTCAGTGGGAGATTGGTGTCCGTTCTTGCAGAATAGTCCAGCAATGGCAGTAACCTTCAAAGACATTCCTAACCTGACTACACTATCTGCCTAGGGGAAAAATATTCTAGCTGAAATCCCTGTTGTAAACTGCTTAAAAGAAATTATTCTCTCAAAAGCAAGGCTGGAGTGGGAGTAGCAGGAAATGGGAGGATATGAAGGGGGGCGATGTTAGTGAGGCAACACTATGAAAAGACTTAGACCAGAAAGGCAAAAAGAATCTGAGGCTGATGGTAGATACCTGTAACTCCATGTTCAGGTTGAGGTGGGAGGATCAGGAATTCAAAGGCCAGCCTAGGCTACATAGCAGTTTGAGACTGAATTGGAGGAACTGTATGTCTATAATTCTGGCACTTGAGAAATTGAGGCTACCAGCAGGTTCCAGCAAGACTGGGTAACTTAGTGAGACCCTGCCTCCATTTCCCTCACTCCAAACAAAAACCATAAGAAAAGTGGGATGGTATTGCTGTCAACTTACCTGAATAAGAAGCCCATGAGCAGGTTGGCATCAGATACAGGTGGATCCAGGAGCTAGTGTCACTGTTAGTCCCCCCTCCATGACCATACCTGTCATTCTTCTGTTAGCAGTTTAGAACAGGAATTTTAGCTAGAATAGTTTTTTTTTTTCCTTTAGGTAGTTTTTAGACAGTATAGATAGGCTAGGAAGGTCTTCGAAGGTTACTGCCATTGCTAGGACTATCCTGCAAGAATTGGCACCAATCCCCTACTGAGATGAGGTTGATAAGAAAAAAAATCTCTTTGTCAGTGGTTGCAAGTAGGACTGGTCTCTTCTTCGTCCTACTTGAGCCAATGCCCGGTTCAGAAACAATGGCTCTGGTCAGGGGTATATAAGAGAGGGATGAGTCCAATCTAGATCTCACAAACAGCCCTGGTGTGGTGGCATACACCTGTAATCTCAGCATTTGGCTAGTGTGGTCTGCATAATATGTTCAAGGCCAGTCAGGGCTGCAATGTGAGACTCTGTTTCTGAAAACCAAAATCAACAGTAACAATATAGATCTCAGAGACAGAGGATGAATAAGGAGGCTTTCCAGGATTGCAAGTACTACTCCCAAGAGTTCCCTGATGCCACAATGATTGGGGCTCAGATGTTCAGTAAAGCCAGGAGAAAGAGAATGGGGAATCCAGGCATTAGGTCTAATGACTTGGTCCTGAGGCCCTGTTCTTGCTTCTTAGACAGCTGGGTTCGCGTCCTGGCCAGTGAATGCATCAAGCAGTTATGCCCAGTGTTTGTCAATGGCGATGGCTCAGAGTATATGCTGGCACTGAGCACTGGCAGGCATGAGGGTTACGTTCACATGGGGACCATCACAGGTAAGAGTGATCATCTTGTGGAAACTCAGGAGACCCCTCTGTATTAGTCAGGATTCTCTAGAGCCACAGAATCAGTAGAATGAATATTTAAAAGGGAATTTATTGAGTTGGCTTATGAGATATGGCTGAGGTAGTCCAATAATGGCTGCCAGTAGTTGCTCAGTCCAGTAGTCCAGAGGGTGATGGCTGAAGGCTGGAGGATTCTTGGAGAATCTTTAGTCACATTGAAGACTTGAAGGGTTGGAGGGCTGGAGGGCTGAAGAAGTGAAGAAGCTGGGCGGCAAGAGGGAAGAGAGTTTTCTAGCACAATTTCAGGGAGTCTCTCTTCCAAGTCTTCTCTTCTAAGATTCCTTTTATTTGGTCTGCTACTGGAAGGTTCCAATCAAGCCTAGGGTTGGTCTTTGTATTGCAAATGTATTGATCCGGATATCTCTTCAGGTAGTCTGACATCTTATTTTAGTTAATTCCAGATGTGGTTAAGTTGACACCCATACCTCCTTACCTCAGGTCCTCTTTCCTCACCACGTGTCCTCCAGAGGAATGGTCCTCCAGAGGAATGGTCCCCCAGAGGAATGGCTTGTAGGGGACAGGGTTTGTCCCTGTGTGTG
The DNA here is from genome assembly GCA_023101885.1 of Typhlomys cinereus. Taxonomy (NCBI): domain Eukaryota; kingdom Metazoa; phylum Chordata; class Mammalia; order Rodentia; family Platacanthomyidae; genus Typhlomys; species Typhlomys cinereus. The sequence continues at coordinate 2,619,882 of JALPQD010000299.1, read as the reverse complement.
TGTGGAGGAAAGAGTTGGTATGCATGTGTAGAGATAAGGCTTAGGTTGTGTTAGGTAGCTTTTCTGACCCATTTGGGTTTTATTATTTGTTGTTTTATGATCCCTTTGGTTTTAAAACTCAGAAACTCAATTCAAAAATCTAGGTAAGGGGCTTCTGAGACAACTCTTGGGTAAGACATCTGTTTGCAAACTTGGAGACCTGAATTAATCCCCAGACACCTACAGGGTGGAAAGAGAGAACTGACTTCCAAAAGTTGTCCTCTGACCTTTGACCTATGCATCATGGCCTGCATATGTCTCTTCCCTCTGCCCCAAATAAATATTGGAAAAAAAAAAAAAAAAACAGGTAGGGAGACTGGAGAGATGGCTCAGGGATTAAAATAAACCCTTTGCCTCTTAAGCAAAAGGACCCGAGTTCAGCTCCCCAGATCTTACATAAAAATGTAAGGCAGATATGGCAGCAACTTATAATTAAAGAGCTTGGGAACCCCCAGAGCAAAGCAATAAGGTAGAAGAGTAATCCAGAATGATTTCTGATGTCACTATTGGGCCTTCATAGGCACACACACTCAAGTGCCCTCTTGTACACATGTCCTCACACACATGTACATTCATGCACAGACACAAGCAGATATAGCCTCTCCCCTTCAAAAAAAAGTAAGCAGAGTAAGCATGGTGGCACCCAACTATAATCCTATCACTCAGGAGGCTGAGGCAGAATTGAAAGTTCAAAGCCAGCTTGCTAGACCTCTAATGAGACCTTCTATTAAACAATAACACTACCAATAAAAATAATTTTAGAATAAAGGATGTGTGGATTCCTATGAATGGAAAAAGCAGAGTCCATCTTCAGTCATAGTTGGATCCAGGAGCTCTAGATAAAGTTACCAGAGTCACAGACCAGGAAGGTGATTATGGCAGAAGAGGTACCCCAACAAATCAGGTCTGGCCACCTGCCAGGTAAGGAAAAAGGGACAGAAGCAGAACAGAACGAGGCCAAGGCAGGGCCCTCACAAAATGCAGCCTATGTTCTCTACAATCCAGGGTGATTGCAGGGTTAGAGAATATCATCTCTTAAATTACTGGCTTATGTGCAGAGTGCAGCTGGAATCTGACCTGAGCTTCCAGAGAGAAAAGGAAACATTCGAGATAAAAGCAGAGGTGCCAACTGCTTTTAATTTACCTTTGAGGCATTTGCCAGACCCAAGTGAAGGAGAGTCAGTGGTATGCATTTATTTACTTACTTTTATTTAACAAAAGCAGTTACTAGTCCCAGTCCCATCATATAGTGGCTAATTATAGTCCAGATTCCAGAGAGACAGACCACTCCATCACACTCTAGCTGTGTGACTTTGGACAGATGACACAATCTCACTGACCACATTTTCTTTATATACAAATTAGGGATAAATGACAATACCTCAGCCTGCTTCTTTGGATTGATAGAAAGGTTAAATAAATTGGAGCCAAACATGAGATTACATAACTAATTTCAGCACCTGGAAGGCTGAGGCAGAGAATCAAGGGTTTGAGGCCAACCTGGCCTCCATAGAGAGATCTGGTTTCAAAAACACCAGGTTAGGGGGTGAAGCCCAGCAGGGCCCAGCAATGAGGGAGATGAGTCTCAGTGACAGAAGACTTGCCTAGAGTCCATCATTGAGGGTCTGCAGAGCCTAACTCATCGGTGTAGCACTTGCTGTGTAGTATGAATAAAGCCTAGACTTCTGTTCCCAGTATGGGTGGGGGAGGAACAACAATAATACTACCCAAAAAGCCTAATGAAAAGATAAGCAGAGACTGTTCTATTTGTAACTTGAACTGCCCATCCTCCAGCCTCTTCCAGAGTGCTGGGGTTATAGGCATGCACCATTAAACCCAGTTCTATTAGTTCATTTTTTTTTTTTTGCGTGTGTGTGTGTGTGTGTGTGTGTGTGTGTGTGTGTGTGTGTGTGTGTCTGTGTGTGTCTGTGTCTGTGTGTCTGTGTGTGTGTGTCTGTGTCTTAGAGGGCACTGTGTGTGCTGCGGAGGCCAAAGGGTAACTTTGGGAGTAATTGTGGATTGCTCTTCATCCTTTTAGCTTTGCTTTGGGGGTTTCCAAGACTCAGCCCTCTAGGGCCAGAAGTGCAGGCTGTCAGCATTTTCTACATGCGTTTTTACGTGAATCTGGGATCCGAACTCAGGTTCTTCTGCTTTCGAGGCAGGAGGTTAACCCCAAAGTCATCTCTCCAGCCCATGTACCATTAGTTCTAACCCAAACCCCAGGATGTGCTTTTACCAGCTCTTTCTGGGTTACATTCCCAGACTTAAATGCATTAGAGTGACCCTAGGCCAGGTGTAGACATAGGAAAGCTAGAGGGTAGGCCTGTCTTCAGGAATTCTCAGACTAAGGAGTGTATGATGTGGGGAGCTCAACAGGGTGCTGATTGGGTTGGGATGTCCTTTGGATTTGGGTGGGCCTGAGCATGGAATCTAACTTGCTCCACAGATGGCCGAGTGTCCTTCAAGATGTATCCAGAGAACTGGTCGGTTTGCGAAAAATTACAGAGTACTCACTTCTTGGAGGGGGTCTAGGGTGGGAGGTGTGCCAGAAAGGATTATCAGGGTTGTGGGGAGGGGCATGGTTAAGACATCCTCAGGAAAGGGTAGAGTCTTGGGCTGCTGTGAACATCATGTCTCTCCCTAGCTGAAAACTGCACCATCATCTGGGCTACATATATCTCCGACGAACGCATTCTCTTGTTGCTCGTGTCGGGAAACAAAAATTCCACCTTGACTTTCTACTCAGTGGTTTCCTATGACACAGGTAATTGGGGAGACTGGGGTCTCCCCACAGGTAATTGGGGTCAGGTGGAAATAAGCAAGAGCCTGGATTGGGTATTTTGTGCCCACCCCAAGCATGCTACTTTTAAGAGGCTTGCTGGCCAATGTACTTGGACTAAGAGAGAAAGGAAAGGGAGAAAGATTGAAGAGATGAACAGAAGCCAATTCTTGGAAGGCCCTCTGGCCTACCAAAGGAAGTTTAATTTTGTTTTCAGCCATAATGAGAACAAAGATACAGATGTTATAGTTCAAGATACATGTTGCACAAACATCATGAGCTAGGAAAACAGAGAAAACAAGTCCCATGTCTTCACAGGACCGTATCCTCTCAGAGGAGATACAAATTTAAAATTGACCTCAAGAAATTCTGTCCCATAGCTAAGGATGAAGGGAGGTTGGTTGGTTGGGGAGATGATTCAGTCAGTGTAGTGATTACCATGCAAGCATGAGGATCTCAGTTTGATACCCAACATTCCACATAAAAGCCAAGTGTAATAGCATGCACTTGTAAGCCAAGTAGTAAGGAGGCAGAAGTGGGAGGAACCCTAGGGTTCACTGGACAGCCAGTCTAACTTGAACAGCAAGCTTCAGTGAAATTCAGTGAGAAACTCTTTCTGGAAAAATAAGATGGAGGGCTGGAGAGATGGCTCATGGGTTAAACCTCTGCCTCCCCAAGCAGAAGGTCCCACATAAAAATACCAAGCAGAAATGGTAGTGGCCTGTACTTCTGACCCTGGAAGACAGAGCCTGGGAAACTCCAGAGCAAAGCAAAGAGGAGAAGGTAGTACATCCAAGGTGGTTCTCAGTCACTCCTGGGCCTCCACAGACATACACAGGGTCCTCTGAGACACACACATACACACACACACACACACACACACACACACACACACACCACACTTATGCAAAAAAAAGTTAAAAAAATAAGATGGAACAAAATAGAGGAAAAATACCAGATGTCCATGTACATGCCCACATGTGTACCTATGCCCCCCCACATCTCTCCAAACAATAAAATCTCACTAATGAATTGCTGTAGATTCATGTTTTGATAGTTTGGGGTTTCAGGAAATTCTTCTTGTTTTCTGCCTGCAGACTCTCAAACACTGAATACCCTCTACACGATGCCAAAATTCATCCCAAATGGTAGGAACGGAAGGCACAGGTAGCCTTCATGGAGGGCAGGGACCAGGAGCAGCCCAGGAATTCCCATCTCTCTGCTATATTCTTTCCTCCTTGTCTGTGGTCAGCTCGGGGCTTAAATTTCTTGATGATCCTTGGGACAGAAGTTTTCACCAGCACACCCATGACACCCAAGGGCATGTTCTACAACACATTCAACAATCTGCTATACATCTGGGGCAACTTCATCTTGCAGAGGTAGGTCCAGGCCAATCCCAAGGGGACCCAGTCATCTTCTTGGAAGGTTCCTGGGGCTGGAACCTAGGTCTTTGCTCATGTGTTATGTAAAGACTGCGTCACTGAGCCATGCCTCCACCCTGGCACTGGCAGATTTTAGGCAAGTGCTCTACCATTGAAACACACCCCCAGCTCGAGTTGCCCTTTCTTAAAATAAAATTTTCTGTGAGGACTAGACACATGTTGAGTAGAGAGGTATTTTGGGGGAACAGTTCAGGACCCTTCCCACCAGCTACCCTCTTGGGAACCTAGGAGCCCCTGCCACATTGAGGATGGTCAGCAAATTGCTCCTTCATGGTGCATTTCGCTTTTCAAGGAAAGAATGGATAGTCTTGGGTAGTGTTATGGTAGGGTTAGGAAACCCAATTTCAAAAGCCTTTAAGCACAAATAATCTATAGACTGGTATAAATGGAAAACTCAAGGTCCAGCTTCAGGCATGATCATATCAGGAGCTCAATGGGAATGCCATCAGGACTCAGTTTCTAGGCATAGCAGTACTGTTATTGAAGTCCTGGGACAGAGGACTGAATAAGGATGGAGGGGGCCACATGGTCACAACACATTGAGAATGGGGAGATAGGGGCTTTAGGAACAGTAGGGTCACTTCAAGGTGTGGAGTGGGGCCTCATACTTGGGTTCCAGAGTCCCCTTGCACCTGTTCGAAGGGCTAGCAGAGGAACAGGATGAGTCCTATGCTGTATTAGGAGTGGAGTAAGAGAGAGAGGCATCCTCAGTGCTCAGAGTTTCCTTTCTCTGCCCCTGCAGCTACAATGGAGAACACTTCCTTTATCTAGCAGACTTCCCCAAGGAGTCGGTCATCCAATATATGGTCAACTCTTACGAAGGGGACATGGCTATTGTCACGGAGACAGATGAGGTAGGCTATACCACTCCTCTCCCTACTCCCTCCCTATTCACCCACAAATCCTTTCCCTTGTCAGAGTAAATCTTCTAAGGACCCCCCAAAAAAGCAGTGAGAAGTGCTGAGATTACAGGTCACTGCCCCTGAAAAATAATGTCTCTTTTCTGTGAACTTAACTGTTCATTTCACAATTATCAAGTGCTTGATCCAGTGCTGAGGACGGAATGGAAAAAGCAGCCCAGAGCCCTGTTCTCACAGAATCATTATCTAGTTGGGCAGTCAGATTCATTCCCAGAACAGCAGCAGCTCAAAGTGGTCAGGGTGCAATGGAGAAATAGCACAGGAGGAGTCTGGCCTACTGAGGAAGGCTTCATGGAAGAGGTCAGTGTGAGACTCTGTCTGTCTCAGGAAACAAAGCAGGGCTGGGGAAACGGCTCAGGGATAAAAGCCTTTGTCTCAAAAGCAAAATGATCTGAGTTCAATGGCCTGTAATTCCAGCCCTGGAAGGAGGAATCTGGGAAATTCCAGAGCAAAGCAAGGAAGAGTAGAACAATCCAAAATTAGTCTCGATTTCACCCTTGGGCCACCACAGGCACACACACTCAAGTGCCCTCTGGTACACACACTCACACACACACACACACTCACAGAAAAACATTTCCTGTTTGAAATATTTTCAGTATTTGTGTGTGTGTGTGTGTGTGTGTGTGTGTGTGTGACAGAGAGAGAGACAGAGAGAGCTGTGTATGCACATGTGTGTACATATGTTTGCAGGCATGAACATGCCACAGCAAGAATACATGGAAGTCAGAGAACAACTTTTTGGTAGATGGGTCTCTTTATTTTGTTGAGGTATTTCTGTCATGCACTACAGGCTAACCTACCTCCCATCTTGCCATAGGATTGATGGGACATGCCATGTAATTTCTGGGGATTAAACTCAGGTTGTCAGGCTTGTGCACCTAGTGCCTTAACAGCTGAGCTATTTTGCAGACACCCCCCCCCAAAAAAATCTGGTTATTCTTTAAACTGATTGTCGTGGTGTCCACCCATAATGCAAATACATAGGAGATGGAGACAGGAGAATCAGTAGTTCAAAGTCAACCTTGGACTCTTGTCTCAACCCTTCTTCCCCTATCCACAATTACTCAGGTTATAGATGTAGCACAGTGCTTGCCCACTATGGAAGACACTCTGGGTTTGATATCTAGCACAACAACAAATAAAGGTAAAAGAGAAAGGAACTGAAGCCAATGAGAATATTGGGAAAAAGTTATCTTTGCTGATATAAGTTGGAACTGTAAGCTCAGGGAAGCAGGAGGGTAGCATTGTTAAGATGTGAGGGTTCCAGTACCCTGGAAGTGAGCTGCAAGTCTCCTGGGCTGAGGGAAAAGACAGAACTGGAGCCTCATACACAGTTCTAGATGTACATGTGTACACATGGAACTGTTGGGTCCCCTAGATCTGGTACTTTCTGGAGGGCGGCTACGACGTGTACAAGCTATACCCATCCAAAGGCTGGCAAACCCACTTCAGTTTACAAATGATGCAACAGTCTCTTCTGTACTCCAACAAAGAGGTCATGGTCACTCTCTTCTATGAAGATGGTCAGCTCTACCAGGTGCCAAGTAGACCCAGGGAGCAGAGGTGGGGTGGGAGAGGGTTGAAAAGGGAATGGGGGGGAAGGTAGGAGGAAGGCAGCTGAGGGGAAACAGGAGAGTATTTCACCTGCCCGCTGCACTCCCCCTCCAGTTGATGCATCTTACAGATGCCAACAAAAATACCCGCCTGGTCAAGAGGCCTGTGCCTGTGGAAAAATTGCTGATGTATGAACAACAAGACTACTTCGTAAAAAAAGGGTGAGAAGAGGGGGCCCTCACAAGAGGAATGAGGGCTCCCAGCCTAGGGTGGGACCTGGACCCACTCTAAGATGGAAAGTTGGGCTTAGTGCCAAGCGAAGTTCAAAAGAGGAATCCAGTACAATGTGGGGGAGAGAGACATGGGGAGGGCTTTAAGGGGGGGACACAAGCTGTGATCTTCGAAGGAGGAGATATTAGTTAAGAGAGAAGAGAAAGGATATGGTAGACAAAGGGAACTGTATGCTCAAAGCTCCTGAGTTGGGAAGATAGACCCTCTGTAGAGGTGCATTGTAACCCCAGCACTCAGGAGATTGAGGCAGAAGAATCAGATGTTCAAAACTAGCCTGAGCTACAGGTGAGTCTTTGACAAAAGCAAGCAAACAAAAAACCCCACCTCTATCCACCTGTCATGGTGGGACCGGGGAAGGTAACAGGAGGTGGGAACTGGGCAGGTACCTTGTTCAGACAGATAGAAAGGAAATCAAGTAGATAGCAAATGGGGACTAACGGTAAAGGAGAGTGGGCTCTGGTCTGACAGCCAATGGGATGTGTCCAGAGGCCTTTGATCACCAGGGAGCTGAGCTGAGTTTGGTCAGTGCACCATTAGATTTTGGAGATCAGCCACATGGACGTGGGAAACTGAAGCCAAAGTCAACCATTGACCTCTCCCTCCCCTACCATCGCTGTTACTGTGATCCAGAGAAGACAGCACACTCTCCTTCCGAAACCGCTGCCCATTCTCTCTGATGCGGCTGCGGGACTTGCCCAAATCCCAGACCTTCACACGCCAGGAGCGCTACGAGATTCGGCCACCTCAGATCACCCATGCCTTGGGCTTTCACAGCGAAGAATCTCTAGCTATCTACCAAGGCCTCATCTACAACTTGCTACGGCTGCACAGCAAGTATGACAAGGTGTGGCAGCAGGGTCCCTCGTGAACTAAGAAGGCACCAAGGGAGGAGGTTGACCCAAGGGTCCTGGTACTCTAACTGGGAGCACAGTAGGATTGGAGCTGAAGTCCCAGAAGACTGGATGGATTTGAGTTGGACTGTGAAGAGCAGTTTTAGGAGAGTGAACCTTAGCCAGTTCCATCAGGGCGTGGTGACAGACACCATGACCTGGAATGGCAATACTTGGAGTTGGAGGCAGGAGGATCCCTAGAGCTTCTTGGGCAACCAGTCTAGTTTAATCAGCAAATGATAGGTTCAGTGAAAGACCCTGGATGGAGCAAAGACAACTGAGGTGGACCTGTGATGGCACTGGCATGAGTGCTAACAAGCTGAAGTTAAGAAAGGGTTCTGGGGCTGCCACTGATCTGGCCACAGTCCCCTCCCCTCCACTCACGGTGTCTGTCCTACAGCCGTATGCTGACCCAGTACACGATCCCACTTGGCGCTGGTGGAAAAACATGGAACAGGACCGGGTATGTGGAAAGGTTGGAAACCGGCAGCACCCAGATGCACGTCCCGTGTCCCAGTCCTATTCTGATTTGTCTGTGGCATCTTTTAGAGTTACTACTCATACTTGATGAGCAACTTTCTGAATAAGGGCAATGTATACATTGACTTGAGAAGCTACGTGAAGATCCACAACCTCGGGGTCAGATCTAATACTCTGCCAGAGATTATATTCATGGACAAGGGTGCCATATACAACTTCAGCGTTTTCCTGACGTCGTTGCGTGGGAGCTCATTTGAGATGCCCTTGGATATTGGTCTGTGAGCTGGGTCCAAGGGAAACCCGCGGGCCAGGGGTGGGTTGGCCATGAATCTTGAGTTGGGAGGATCCCTAGAGCTCCCTGGCCAAACAGTCTAGTCTTGGATGTCTTTGCCTTCCGAGGGTGGAGCTGGTGCTTTAGCTCCTCCCTCTGGCCGGGCAGGCTCCACCTTCCAGGTGCATAGCAAGCTGGCTGTGGGTGTGATGGTGGCGGATCCACGGTGCATTGAGACTACAGTGAAGCAGTATGTCCTTGTTAACCGCAAGTCGGTGCTGTACAAGGTGAGGCCAGGAGAGGAGGGGCCCACCAAGGTGGGCATGAAGTTACGGATGACTGTTAGTTTATTTCCCTGCACTGCCAATAGAAGATCACCCAACCCCAGCTAGCTAATCCTGACATTAGGACAGGTCTGTATATGCCCTTGATTTCAGTCTCTCCCTCTCCTCCACCTCAGCTTACATTCAAGGATAAAATGTCCTGCTATGATCAGGGCATCAGTGGACATAACCTCAAGAAGACGTCCATAATGGTCAAAGTATGGTCCAAGTTTTTTTGGGGGGGGGACAGGATTCGATGAAAACTGGTTCTTTAGGAATCTGCATCATCGCTTCTCCTTTCCCACAGGTGTTGGGTTCTTCCGGGAAATGTTTCCAGAACACACATCTTGGGTCACGAATGCAAGTACTGGAGCCTGGGTAATGGGCATGGTATTGGGAGTGGAGGGTTGGATGGAGTCTCCACAGGGCTGGTTCACAGTGCCCTCCAAGGAATCTCAGTAATACATTCATAATTGCCTTCTTACTCTGTCTTCCTCATTCATCCATCCACCCACCCACTCCTTCTCTCCTTTAAGAAAGGGCAGACAAACACCCAAATCTGTAGGTCGTACACAAGTTTATGAACCCCTTTGGATTTTTTTTTTTTTTCCTGCATAGGAAAGTGTCCCAAGTCAATGGCTTCTTTCCCTAACTGGCATAGTTGGTTGTTCCTTTTACAGACTGCTTTTTCTTTCTTAAACTTTTTTTTCCAGTGCTGGGGATTGAACCAAGCACTTTACTGTGAAATTACATTTCTAACCCTCACACACTGATTTCCATTTGCATACCCATGTTCCTTGTTCTCAAATTTGGGTTCTCAACTCCTCTCTTGCTTTCACAGGCAGTGTACCTCATTGCATACAGGTAGTTACTCAGGTCCAAGAAGTTGCAGACATGTGCTCAGAGTAACCCAGGGAGCTCATAAGTGGTAAAGAGGCGCGCTGACCTGGAGTCCTTATTTTCTGCTCATCTACTAGCAAACCTACCCTGGGGATCCTCCCTCCTGACTTGGAAGGACTCAGTGGAAAGCAGTCGGAGTAGCCCCAGGCTGTTCATATGACATGAAGTTTAATGTGTTAGGATAACATTCTTTTCTTGGAGACTTTCTTGCTGTTGGGAGCTCTTTCTCACTTTTCTTTAATAAATCTATATTTGCTTTGCAAAAGAAAGACATTTGTTAAAGTAACAAAAAGGAGCGAGCTTTTTTGAGTCAGGGTGAGCAAATAAGGGGAGACGTGGGCATAGTCACAACTAGCAGTATGCTGGGAACAAATAGTACATGTCATTTGTGTATTTCCAGAAAGATCAGAGAACCGATAAGGTATCACAAGTGGAGGAACAAAAGTTCAGTTATTTCGTTTGTTTGTTTGCATGTGTAGGTGTGGGTGTGTATAGAAGAGGGCATTGTAAAAAAAAAAAAAAAAAAAAAAAAAAAAAAAAAAAAAGGGGTTGGAGATTTAGCTCAGTGGCAGAGCGCTTGCCTAGCAAGCGCGAGGCCCTGGGTTCTGTCCCCAGCACCGGAAGAAAAAAAAAAAAAAGAAGAGGGCATTGTGTGCTGTGTGTGCCTGTGGAGGCCCAAGGGTGACTTCAGGAATTCTCCTTGATTATTCTGCTTCTTACTTATTTGTTCTGGGGTTTTCCAGGCTCTTCTAGGGCCAGAAGTGCAGACTGCTGTTATATATCTGTCTGGCATTTTTTATATGAGATGTGGGAGGGTCTGAATTTGAGTCCTTTTGCTTATGAGGCAAAGGCTTAACCCTTGAGTTATCTCTCTAGCCCTAGAGTTGAAGTTTGAGGGAGAAAATAGATGCATTCTAAGTCTGGTCTTTTTTACATTTTCTTTCTTTTTATGATTTTTCAAGACAGGGACTCAGTCTGCAGCTCAGACTGGACTCAAACTCTTGGGAATTCTCTTGATTCAGTCTTTCCAGTACTGGAATTACAGATGTACAATCTCTCTACTCAACCCAGATCTCTTCCTCCTCCTCCTTCCTTTCCCATTCCTCTTTCTCTTTCTGACTCTTGCAAAAGATGGAACTCAGGGCTCTAAATATTACTGTATCAGTGAGTCAACACCTTCCGCCCTCTGAATCTATTTTGAAGGCTCGAGGCAGCCAAGTGACTAGATATGGTGGTAGCTTGCCTATAACCCTGGCACTCAGGAGGCAGAAGTTGAGTCACAACCCCAGCCTCTCATCTGGTGGGTTCTAGGCAAGTGCTCTGTAACCAAACTATATCACTAGCCCAGGGCCAAAGTGTTTCCACATGAATACCTGAGGAGGATCGAGGTACCATTAATCAAGATGGGCTTTGTACAGACTGAATCTCAGGTGTCCATTAAGCCTCTCAGTGCAAGAGTGACTGGATGATATAAAGTCCTTGGCCTGGGTTCTTGGGAGTCCTTGGGAGATTCTTACTCTATAGCCACCAAGTTCAGGTCAAGGATGCTGTGACCCTTGACAGATGGCAGAATCCTTGTGTCCTAGCTCCAAATAGACCCAGAGAGATTTCACTCTGAACACAATGGCATGGGGGTTCCCTGACTTCCTCGAAGCATCTGGAGCCAAACTGTTCTAACATCAACCCTATTCCTTACCACTTGTATGGCTCTGTATAATGAATAAGTGGCTTGACCTTTTGGTGCCTTACTTTGATTCTGAAACAGTGTTGTGTAGCTAAGGATGATCTTGAACTTCAAATCCTGCTGCCTCCACCTCCTAAGCACGGGCTGTGCTTCACTTTGCTATTGTTTGTTTTTGTGTTTGAGGCAGGGTCTTCTTATATACCTCAAGCTGGCCTCAAACTCAGGATTCTCCTGCCTTGGTCTCTTGAGTGCTGTGATGGTAGGTGTGAACCATCACACACAACTTGCTGTCTCTAAAATGGGGAGGTGTCTGTGCAGAGCTCCTGCAGCTCACACATGCTTGATTGACAGAATACATAAAGCTCTTAGAATATCAGTCAGTGCCTAGCACACAGGAATTGCTACTACCCATTGGATTTATTAGAAATACTGTTGTAGTTGGGGCTGAAGAGGTGGCTCAGGGGTTAAACCTCTGCTTTGCAGGTGGAAGGTCCTGAGTTCGGATCCTAGACCCCACTATAGACGCCAGGCAGAAGCAGGGGAGGCCTGCATTTCTGGTCCTGGTAGGGTGGAGCCTGTGAATCCCGGGGCAGAGTAAACAGGAGGAGGTGGAGGTGGTCCATGGTGGTTCCCGAATTCATCAGTGGTTCTACACATACACACATACATACACACACACATACATGCACAATTGAATAAATAATAAATTTCAAAAATTTGGAAATACTGTTGTAGTTGGGTACAGAGAAATACTCCTGTAATCCCTGTGCCGAGGAGGTAGAGGCAGGAAGATGGAGAGAACAAGATCCCATCTCAAACAAAAACAAGAGCTGGGAATGTAGCTTAGTGACACAGCACTTACCTAGCATGCAGAAAGCTCTGAGTTCCATCCCCGGCACTGACAAAAGGTCAATAGCTTAGCAGATAGAGACACTTGCCATGCAGGCCTGATGACCATGTTTGATTCCTGGAACCCACAAGGTGGAAGGTGAGGACCAATTCCACAAGTTGTTCTCTGATCTCCAATACACACTATGGATGTGTACCTATACACACCTGCCAAAATACTTTTTTTAAAAAATAGAGAAATATTTGGGTAAGGATTGCATTGAATGTAATGCTGACTATCAAGCTAGTAGTCAGGTATAAGTGTGTATGGGGGGTAGGGTTCTCCCTGTCTCTTTAAGGCAATCTGACTACCCCCACAGCAGGAGATTTTTGTATTGCTTAGGGCAACCTGATGGTGCCAGTGTTAATCGGCTGTCCCCCAGGCAAGCGTCTGGCCTTCGACATCACCTACACAATTAAGGTCCACAAGCAGCACAACAAACACTACTTCGACTGCTTGGTGCCGGACCCTGAGATGCCCTGCTTTCTCTTCCGTGACAGTGTGTCCACCTCCCTTTTCCCTAGTTCACTGCCCTCTTCTCCCCTCCATTTTACCCTGCCGCCTGCATTCCCCTCCCCTTAGTCCACCATCTTCCCTTCTAACCCTTCTTAATCCTCCCTCGTCATTCCTCCTGCCCTTCTCCAGCCTCCATTTTTCCCCACCAAGCTGATTTCTTCCCCTCCCTGTCTCAACCCCTTCCACAGTATTCACACCATACTTCTTGATTCAAGATTTGGTGACAGGACATTCTGGCATTTTTATGGGCAGGTAATACCAAGGTCCGCAGCTATGTGACCTGGCAAGTGGGAAGAAGGGGACATGGAGGACTGGGGGAACTCTAGGCCCATTTATGTGTACCCCTGCTCCCACAGGTACATTTTGAAAGTAGTGGGTGGTGGCCACACAATGGACAGCATCAGGGACTACACAGAAGAGGAGATTTTCCGCTACAACAGCCCGCTTGACAAGTAATCCCTGTGGGGTGGGGCCACAGTTGGCTCACATTGCTTACAGCCTCTCCCACTGTCCAGCCTATGATGCAAACCCAACTTGCCATGGTGTTTCAGGCCCCACCCATAGAAATCTTTAAGACTCGCTTCACAGTCCTGCCCTGGACACACCTCCCATCCTGCCCACCACCCTCTTCCTCTCTTAGAAAGGGAGCTGCCTTCTCACAGGCAGCTGCGATGCATTCCACCCATGATGACATTCCCAGTCTTTGCACAGGACCAATAGTCTTATCTGGAAAACCAAAATGGAAACGACCACGAGTGACTTGAAGTTCCACATCCTGTCCTATCACAGCTCAGGCATTGAGTGAGTGCAAGTCCCACCCCTCTTGTTTGTTATAGGATGTCATGTATCTCAGGCTAGTCTTGAACTCCCATTGCAGTCAGGAATGACTTTGACCTTTTTTTGTTAGGTTGTGCATGTGCGCGTGCGTGCGTGCGTGCGTGTGTGTGTGTGTGTGTACATAGTATGTATTTAAAAAGGCACTTGAGTGTGTGCCTGTGACATTGAGAATCATCCTGCATTGCTCTACCACCTTTTTGCTTTGCTCTGGGGTTCCCACTGCTCCACCTTCCAGTGCTGGAATATCCCATGTGGGATCTGGGGATCCTAATTCAGATCCCTTTGTTTGAGAAGTAAAGGCTTTAACCCATGAGCCATCTCCATAGTCCCTTGAATTTCTCTTTTCTTAATTTTAATTTATTATTTTATTGTTGTTATTTATTTGTATGATGTTTATTTATTTGGGAGGGGTGACCATGTCCCACAGTGAATTGTGGAGGTCAGAAAACAACTTTGTGGAGCCTGGGAAACTCCAGAGTAAAGCAAAGAGGAGGTAGCCCAATCCAGGGTGATTCCCAAAGTCATCCTTAGGCCTCCACAAGCACACACAGTGCCCTGTGATACACACAGACACAAGAGAGACAGACAGACAGACATGCACGCACACACACACACACACACACACACACACACACACACACACACACACAGCAAAACAACAGAAGACAACTTTGTGGAGTCAGTTCTCTCCCTCCACCTTTATATGGATTCTAGGATTTGAATGCACGTGGTTATGTTTGTGTGGCAAGCACCTTTGAGCCTTTGAACTCCACCACCAGAGTGCTGGGATTACAGCCATACTCACCACACCTGGTTTCTTCATTGTTGGAGATCAAATCTGGGCTTGGTGTACACTAGGCAAGCACTCTACCAGCTGAGCTATTATTAATGCATTCCCAAGTTTCTATCCCCTGTCTGGAATTCTGGCTCCTCCCAGTTCATCTTCAGGCCTTGGAAGATTCATATACTTCTTTATCCTGGAGGCTTGGCCCACTTTCTCAAGCTGGGCTCCCTTGTGCCTCATTCGAAGTTCAGAAAAACACTTCTGCATCCCACCACTAACCCTGTCCTCATCCCCCATTCTCTTTGACCCTCTTCCTCCCCAGTAGAGACGCTCTTTCTTCTTTCCTTTTTTTTTGTGTGTGTAGTGCATGTGCATATGTATGAATGTATTCACGTGTGTAGATGTGTGTTGTTTGTGTGTGTGTATGATAGCAGGAATAATCCCTCCATGGCTCTTCTACTTTATTTTAAGACTCGGTCTCTAATCAAACCCACACTTGGTAATAGGACTAATCTGATTACAAGTTTGCTCTAGGAATTCTGAGTCTCCGCCTTCCCAGGCTAGAATTACACTCGACTCGCCACACACATCTCACATTTCCTATGGGATCTGGAAGTCTGAAATTTAGTTCTTTTGCTTTCAGGACAAGTGTTTTAATTCCCGAGCCATTCCCAAAGCCTTAGAACAGCTCTTGAATAGACTCAACAATGTAGTTTTCTTTTAAATGAAAAATGAAGAAATTAATTTATGCTCAGCATTCATTGATAGTTAAATGGAGATGGTAACGAATGAATAAAACAATGAAGTTAGTTCACAAGGGTTCAATAACCACTTTCCATTCTGTGAAGAGAAGAAAATGATACAAGCAAGAAAGAGAAGACAGCGAATGTACAGACTGTCCAGCTGCACCCAAGTCAGCGTGCAGTCCAGTTTTATTAAATACTAAATTGAGAGTGAGAAATGATGAGTTTTTACATAGTATTGGTTCAAGCTGTGCTTCTGGAATGAAGGAATGAAAACAGCAAGTAATAGACATGTTTTGCACATAATTAGGTCCACAATCTATCATGTAGGTGAACTAGGAGATGAGGCAGGAAGACAGCAAGTTCCACAGCAGTTAAATCAAGGCAACATTAAGGTCTGGGTGGATGGAGAGACAGGAGCAATCTAGTGGGGCATGGCCCAGCAGAAGAGCACTGTCTGGAACCCACAAGTGGGGGTATGAGAGTGTGAGTCTTCAGGACACCATTGGCCTAGACTTCACCAGTGAGAGGCTGAGTGTGTGGCTCAGAAGTACAATGCTTCCTTAGAATTCATCCATGAGGCCTTAGGGGAGCTTAGTGGTAGAGTCCATTCCTGTAATCCACTAGAGAGGAATGTGGGGTATGGCTTAGCAGCAAAATACTTGCACAAGCATATACAAAGCCCAGCGTTGGATTCCCCAGTGCACAATTAAAAAAGGAAAACAAGGGGTTGGCGAGATAGTTTAGCAGGTAAATTGCCTACTTGCAAACCTGGTGACCTGAATTCTATTCCCAAAAACCCACCTGCTGAAAGAACAGAACTGACTCTGACCTCCATCCCTGTTCCATGGTATGCCCACATCTTCCCTCTCAGAAAGAAAGAAAGAAAGAAAGAAGGGAGGGAGGGAGGGAGGAAGAGAGGGAGGGAGGGAGGGAGGGAGGGACGGAGGGAGGGAGGGAAAGAAAAGAAAGAAAGAAAGAGAAAGAAAGAAAGAGAAAGAAAGAAAAAGAAAGAAAGAAAGAAGGGAGGGAGGGAGAGGAGAGAGGGAGGGAAGAAGAGAGAGAGAGAAAGAAAAAAAGAAAGAAAAAGAGAGAGAGAAAGAAAGAAAGAAAGAAAGAAAGAAAGAAAGAAAGAAAGAAAGAAAGAAAGAAAGAAAGAAAGAAAAAGAGAAAGGAAATAGAATTTCAAAAACCAAAAGCTGATGTGAGGAGCTGGGTACTGCACCTAGCCGTGTCACCTAGGGTGAAAGTTGTACAAGTACCTTAACTTGGCCCCACAGGTGGCTGTGTCTGGAGAACTCCCCATGCCATGACATCCTTCCCCGAAGCATTCTTTCCCCTGAGTTCTTCCTCAAGGTGTTGGTGAGCAATAGGTGAGCCAGGCATTGGCCCAGGTGGGGTTTGAGGTTGTCCTTTGTCATGCCCCACTAATGGCCCAATCCTGGACACTAGAGGTGTGGACGGGAGCACATACTGTGACTACAAGCTCATCTTCTTACTCCACCTCCACGGGCTCCCGATAAGTGGCAAGAGATCTCTCTTCATTGTGATCGTGAGTAGCAATCCAAAGGTCGCCCTTCTGGGTGGGCAGGGTACTGCCTCGGATGTATACCCAACATATTCTATACCACACTTGCAGGTGGCGACCAGTGTGCTCGTGGGTCTAGTGATTTGCTACATCTTATTCTGTCTCCTGTGGCCCCATATGGTGAAAGCCTGGTACTCGCTGCGGTGGAAGATCAACAACATCATTGCTGCTGAGTCCTACTACACCTACGCTACCTCCACTGCAGTCTTCAGCATGGTATCTCCAACAGGCTCCCAGGAGAGTGATCTTGGCAAAGATGCCACAGAGGAAAAGACTGAAGCTGAGTTGGCTGACATAGCACAGAGGGCCTGAGTCTATAGACTGTCCCATCTCCTATCTGTTCTTCTTGGAAATGCAGCCTGTCACCTACCTAGGCTTTTCTGAATCTCTAGAATGTTTGTGTTTTATTCAGACCTAAATAAAGCCTCTTTTCAAGATAAGTCATTTGTCTTCAAGAAGACTTCATGTTCATTTGGTGCACAGCGGCACTAGTCATTAAAATATCAAGGGGCTGGAGGGATGGGTTAAGACACTGCCTCACAAGCAGGAGGTCCTAAGTTCAGATCCCAGGTTTCATGTAAAAACACCAGGCAGAAATGGTGGAGTTCTGCACTTCTGGCCCCTGTGGGCAGAACCAGGAAAATCCCAGAGTGAAGCAAAAAGAAGGTAGAAGCAGTCCAAGATAATTCTTGAAATCACCCTTAGTTCTCCACAGGGACACATAGTGTCCCTGACACACACACACATACACACACACACACACACACACACACACACACACACATGTACACCCCACAGAATTAGAAAAAAATTGAATAAATATCAAAATCTAAGGACTGAGAATGTAATTCTGTGGGTAGAGTGTTTGCCTAGCATGCCAGAGGTCTTGGGTTCCAGCTCAGTACCGTATAAACCATTCATGGTGGTGCATGCTTATAATCCTAGCACTCAGGATGTGGAGGCAGGATGAACCAGAGCTTGAGGCTCCATAATTTAAAGCTAGCCTGGGCTACATGAGCCAGGCACAATGGCTCATGCCTTCACTCCAGATGCTCAGACAGGAGCCTCTGAGTTTGAGGCCAGTCTGGGCTACATAGCAAGTTTGAGGCAAACTTGGGTTATATATGGATTACATAGCAAGGTCCTGTCCCCAAGCATGAGCATGGTAGTTCACATCTGTCATTCCAGAATTTAAGAAGCTGAGACAGGGAAATTGTCTCATGTTAGATGTCAGTCTGGACTACATAGTGAGTTTTTGGTCAGTTTAGGCTACAGAGAGAGATCATGTAAACAAAAACACGTGAAAAAAAGAAAAGGTCAGGCATATTCTTGGTACTGATGCCAAGAAACAATTTGTAAAACTCCACATTTCTGTCCAATGATTTCATTGTACTGATTAAACTATGAGGTGGTGGGTGGAACAGGTGGCTGGGGTTACTCAGGGACAATCGTGGCTTTTACCTACCACTCAGCATAGCTATATACTCAGGCCAAGCTGCATTCCCAGGGCATCCCAGGCCTCCATCCTATGCAACAGGCCTCTGCTGATGACGAGGCTGGTATTATGTCTTGATTATTTGATGTTCTGGTTGTGACAGGCAGTATATATTTTGAATGTTAATGTAGTCTACAGATGGGACTTTGACAAGTTAGAATCTTTTAAAATTTAGTGTTTGTGTGTGTGTGTTGTATGCATCAGAGGGCACTGTGTGTCCCTGTGCCCCTATGGAGGATCAAGGTTGACTTTGGGAATCATCCTGGATTGCTGTTACCTCCTCCTTGCTTTGCTCTGGGATTTCTGAGGTTCTGCCCACAAGAGCCAGAAGTACAGGCCCCTGTTGCCATTTCCACCTGGCATTTTTATGTTGGGCCTGGGATCCAAACTCAGGACCTTTGCTTGGGAGACAGAGTCTTAACCCATGAGCCATCTCTCCAGCCCCAGGATTTTTATTTTAGGTTGGAGAAGTAAAAACTTCAAGTAGTCCACATGGGAAAAGGCAATTTATGAGTTTATTTTGTTTCTATTGGTTTGTGTTTGTGTTTCTATTGAGTTGGTTTTCTTTCTATTGCTATGTGACTGAGGATAACCTTGAATTTCTATCTCTCAAGTGCTGGGATTATAGGAACTCCCCACCAAGCAAAAGCTTCAGGTACAGTTTGATCCAGAGTTCTCAGTATCTACGGAATTTTGTCTCAGTTTCTCTGTAGTTGCCTGCATTCTGCTCTCCTCTTTGAATTTGGACTTGCAATTGCCCTGATTCAGTCTCTCTAGTAGCTGGAATTATAGATCTATACCATCAGGCTGTGCAGTGCTATGGAAATTAAGGATAATCATGGTTGTACTCAGGTAGAAGCCAAAGGACTTGCCAGATGTAGAAAAATGCCTCTGGTCACCTTGTTATTTGTTATAATTTGGATTTAGAATGTCCCCGATAGCAAATATATTAACTACTCACCCCCAGCTTAAAACTATGAGGAGGTTGTGGAACTTTAAAGAGTAGAGTCATGCTTGTAATCTTAGCATTTTGGAGGCCGAGGTAAGAGAATGATTATGAGCTCAAGGAAAGCCTGGGTTACAAGGTGATTTCTAGGTCAGTCTGAGATTCATAGAATCCCTGTTGCGAGGAGAGAGAGAGAGAGAGAGAGAGAGAACCTCAAAAAACTAAAAACCTTTTAAAATTTTATTTTGTGGCATGTGTGTGTGCGTGTGTGTGTGCGTGCGTGCGTGCGTGCGTGCGTGCGTGCGTGCGTGCGTGCGTGCGTGCGTGCGTGCGTGTGTGTGTGTGTGTGTTTAGAGGGCACTGTGCGTCCCTGTGGAGGACTAAGGGTGACTTTGGGAATCATTGACCTGGATGACTTTTGTAGTTGGTGCCTATTTATTTTACAAATTTGTACAAAATTTGTACTAGAGAGATATGTTTCTCTAAAAAAGAGAGAAAGGTGCACATATACACCATGTGGGCTTCTGAGGATCAAACTCAGGTCTCAGGTTTTCCAGCAGGTATTTTATTCGTTGAACTATCCCAGTGATTTAATTTCTTTTTTAAAACTTTATTATTGGAAGCCAGTGAGACAGCTCAGTGGATAAGGCAGTGGCTTGCAAAACTGGTGACCTGAGTTCAATCCCCAGAAGCCCACATGGTGGAAGAAGACTGATTTCTTAAAGTTGTCCTCTGACCTCCACCCATAGCATGCTTTCATGCTTTCTCTCTCTTTTTTCTCTCACAAAATAAAAAATACACAAATACTTTATTATGTGTGACACCTGGAATGATTTCTAATGACCAATATTCATTTGTGTGATGCATGTTCAAGCACATGTGGAATTGGTTCTCTCTTTCCACTTTTGTGTGGGTTGCAGTTTCAGGATCAAACTCAGGTCTTTAGACTTGCGGGTGGGAGCTTTTACCCCGTTGAGCCACGTCACCGACCAAACACTTAAATTTAAATTCCAGTCTCTAGTGCTTCGATACTCAGTCAGTAGCCTCTCAAAGCCTGTCTTTATGAAATCAACAGTAGCCCAAATTGCTCCGCATCGCCACCTTTTGGCTTAAAGAAGCTGCCCTGAAGGTGGAACCTCCGAGATTGGAAAAGCATGGAGTGATGCCTGGACGGCCATATTGACTACGGGAGAGGGCGGGCCGTAATGGTTGCTGTCATTTTTCAGTTAGGGCAAACCAACTTCCGGTCACCATTCTGAGTGACAGCAGAGGCGGAACTCTGACATGTCCATTAAGGACAGGGCTCCTAAGACACCTCCAAGAGAGCGACGGCGCTCCACCAGCGGCGGGCCAGAGCGAGGAGTCGTAGCCCCGCCTCCAGGCTTAAGCTCCACCTCTCGGGCTCACTTCCGCCGGGAGGCGGTCTGTAGACGTCGCGGCCGTCAGCCGGGCAGGCGGTTTGCCGCATCACGGAAGATGGCGGCCGCAACCGTGAACGGGGGCATCGGCGTCTCGAGCTCCGGGCCCGCGGCCGCCTCGGGCGCGGTCCTGCAGGCGGCGGCTGGGATGTACGAGCAACTCAAGGACGAATGGAACCGCAAAAGCCCGAATCTCAGCAAATGCGGAGCAGAGCTGGGCCGCCTCAAGGTAGGTAGGATTCGGCGGGCCCAGAATGCCCGGTGCTTGCGGGAGGCGACGCGAGCCCGGGCACCCGGGGACTAGGAAAGGGCGAGATTCGGAACAGCCGAACCGCTCGCCTGGAGGGACCCAGAAGCGAGAGACGGCTGGAGAAGACCGAGCGCAACCTCATGGGGCGGGACGGAAGAAATGATGGGAACATTGGGTATGATAACATGAAGGTGAAAATTTTTGGTCCTGGGAGGGGCAGGATTTGGATTATTGGCCTTTTTCTGAAGGCGGGATCTAGACACACCACGTGGAGAACGAGTGGATTTTGAAAGAATGGAGCGCCAACGTGATTTGACTGTTTAGGAGATGGTGTTAATAACAGGGCCAAATTAAGGTGAGAGAGAGCTGGAGTTAGGTAGGCTCCTTTGTAAAGAGGGGCGACAGCCGTGAAGTTGGCACCTAGAAGAGCAAGAATGTTAGGTTCGGGATATAATCAATCACATTCAAATGTTTGAGGGGTGGGGGTTAAATTCTCTCTGCTTAGCTTAGTTGCTGAGACTACCTAGGAGTGGTGCCTGGCCTGGATTAGGGAGGAAGTTTATGGAGTGTGGGCCTGTTACCCCGTCTCAGGTAGAGTGTGAGGATGTGGAGAAGGTTGTACAGTGAACCTTGTCAAAAAGAACTTAGGGTGCCCACGATTGCTTTGGGTCAGGCCCTGAGTGTTTCCTGTTTGCCAGTGGGGCTGTTAATTGTATGGTGAGGTAATCCTAAATGACTACTCCCTGTGTGTTTGTTTCTTATGTTGAGTGCTTCCTGAGCACTGAGTCCCTTAATACTCATAAACAAGGTAGGTAGGAACATCAAAGTCCAGATAAGGTAAGTAACCTCTATTGTCTTCCTTCTCCCTTAGCTGGTTCTGCTGGAGCTCAATTTTCTGCCAACAACAGGCACCAAGCTGACCAAACAGCAGCTCATCTTGGCTCGTGAGTGTCACTGAAGTTGGTAGGGGCGGGGTGATGGGTTGGGAGTTGTGGCAGGGATGATGGCAGTGGTAATACTGGATGGACCCAAATCACTGTCTGAGAGCCCATCCTGTCACTCACAGGTGACATACTGGAGATCGGAGCCCAGTGGAGCATTCTATGCAAGGACATCCCCTCCTTCGAGCGCTACATGGCTCAACTCAAATGCTACTACTTTGATTACAAGTGAGGATGGGCCCTGCCCTGACTGGGGTGGGGTGGTTACCTGGCATTTAATTTATCTCCGGTGTGGGTTAACTCCTTTTCAGTTGGGAATCACTTCTCTGCTTCCCCAAAAGCTGTAGGGTCAGAGGATTGGCTTGGGGTCCTGAGACTGGAGTCGAATAATCCAATTTCTGTAGTCTGTAGCCTGTCTCTCCTTACTCATTCCCATACCACATTCCTTCTGCCCGGAATGGCCACTGTCACTTTAACCTTTTGACTCCACTCTGTCTCTTCTAGCTCACATATCTGTGACAGCCAATAGGATCTTGTTTTGTTTGGCATTTTGTCTTGCTATGTGGCTCAGGCTGGCCTTGAACATGGTGGTCCTCCTGCCTCAGGCTTCAGAGTGATGGGATTACAAGGGTGTGCCATCTCTTCCAGATTGTTTTACACCCCCTCCCCTTTTTCAGAATAGACAAATTTTAATGAGTACACAATAGGGTGCAACAGGCAAGGCAGTAACAAAAGAACACTACTTCTTTATTTTTAAGAAATAATCTTGCTATGCCATCCATGCCGGCTTTAGATTTATGTCTTTGTCTCCAGAATGCTGAGATTATAGACAAAGACTACTGTGGTTGACCCAATAGGATTTTTGTGTGTGTGCGTGTGTGTTTTCCTGGTTTTTGAGATAGGGTCTTATGTATCCCAGGCTGACCTTCAGCTCAGTATTGTAGCTGAGGATGACCTTAAACTTCAGATCCTCCTGCCTCTACCTCTTGAGTTCTGGGATTATAGTCATGAGACCGCCACTTTTGGTTTATGCCTTGCTGGGGGTTAAGTCCCAGGCTTTGTGCATACTAAATAAGCCCTCTACCTACTGAGATGTATCTGTGGCCCCTGATTATTGTCCTTTAGCTTTATCTTGGTTATGCCACTTAATTCACTTAGCCCTCATTAACTGTGAAGGGGATAACTGCAGTGACAGTGGATTTAACAGAAGAGCAGAGGCTGAGTTATCCTATATTGACTGACTTACTTGGTTGTTATGACTTGTGACTTTTCTTGTCTTTCTGGATATCATTTGTCTAAAATCTTTGAAACAGTCTTCCAAGTTCTGTAGGCTAGGTAAAGTCCCAAGACCCTCCTGACGTTGGTTCCTTTCCCATCCCTGATATGTAGGGAACAGCTCCCCGAATCAGCCTACATGCATCAGCTCCTGGGCCTCAACCTTCTCTTCCTGCTGTCCCAGAACCGAGTGGCTGAGTTCCACACAGAGTTGGAGCGTCTGCCTGCTAAAGACATCCAGACCAATGTCTATATCAAACATCCTGTGTCACTTGAACAAGTGAGGCTGGTCATTTTTGGGGGGAGGGGGTGTGAGATAGGGGAGGACCTGGCTGAAGTAGGTGATACCAGGACAGATCTTGGTGGGGTTCCCAGTATAGTGGTCGGAGTTTAGTCACCTCAAGTCACTGACTCTATCACAAGTTCAGTCAGCAAATATTGAACCTCAATTTTGGGCCAGCTTTTGTATTGTAATAAGTCAGACAGATAAAATCCCTGACCTTGAAACAGTGAGGGGAGGAAACTGACAAGGTACCAAAAATGAGTGACCTGGGTGGTGTATGAGATATGCAGTTCCATGAAGACCTAGGGACTGGGAGAAGGGTCAAGGGAAACCTGAAAGAGATGAAAGGGAATGCCATGGATATTCAGGCGGTGGCACTGGGCAGACTGTATCCCAAGACTGAAACCTTGCTATCTATGGAACAGCCAAGAAAGAAAGGGAGTGGGGCCAGGCCAGAGCCCTGGAAGCTAGGATCAGGAAGTTGTTTCTGGTGCTTAGGCCTCCAGTGAATTTGACCGTGAGGAGGTATGGCAGAGCTAGCAGCTTAGGCAGGTATGGATTGGAATGAGGTCAATCTTGCTTTCTCTCCCCTTGTAATCAGAGAAGAGGTGGTTGAATGTTAGCCAAAATAGACTGGGAGAGAATGCATATAAACTAGAGAGGAATTCCTGGAAGAGAAGGAACCCAGCCTGGTAGAAATGAGTGGGCAGCATAGAGCACAGATTGGGGCCATACAGAGGCCAGCAATACTTTCATGCTGCCCCTTCATCCTTCTCTTTGGCCTTCATAGTACCTGATGGAGGGCAGCTACAACAAGGTGTTCCTGGCCAAGGGAAACATCCCTGCTGAGAGTTATACTTTCTTCATCGATATCCTCCTGGACACTATCAGGTATGTGGGATTTGGACACTCCAACCCTCCCTAGCATGCTTTTCCTCCGACTCCATCCTGTCCCCATTCCTCTAACATGCCTTGGTGTTTTTCTACTTCTGTGCTATTCATGGTATATTTGTTTGCTGGGATTTCACCCTAGAGCCTCCTGCAAGCTAGGTAACTGCATCCCTAGCTGTGGTGATTTTTTTTCCTAAGAGAGGGACCAGGTAATTGAGAAAGGGTTTTATGTAGCCTAGGCAGGCCTTGAACTCATTATGTACCTGAAGCTGGTTTTGAATTGCTATTCCTTCTTCCTCACCTCCCAAGCGCAGGATTCTAAGTGTGTAGGTGTGATTGTAGGTGACTATGTTTTGGTATTAAGGATTGAACTCAGGGCTTGTGGATGCTAGGCCACCACTCTGCCAACTGAGCTACAGCTCAGCCTTTCAGGGAGCCTCTTGAGTGGTGTAAAACCTCCAAGTGTGTGAAATAGGGTGAAACATTCTGTGAAGTTCCTATGTGAAGAGACCCATTGATGTATCTAAGGCAGGTTTCAGGTTACTTTAAATCTATCCTTTTTGTTGTTGTTTTGGTTCTTTGAGATAGGACCTAATTCTATAGCCCAGGCTAGCCTGTAACTCACAACAGTCCTCCTTCCTCAGCCTCCCAAGTGCTGAAATCCATCCTTGTATCCAGAGATGAGATTCAGAGTATGGGCCTGCAGTTGGTTCCGTAGTCCTAGAGTCCCAGAGACTGAGTTGTGGATACATATGACCCTTGCCTACTTTTTTTTTTTATACATTTTTTATTATTATTTCAGCTCATACAAACTTAATAGGTACACCAGTCCCCTCCCTCCCCCCCCAACCCCCTGCTTCCCCTCTCCTAACCCCTCCCTCCCCATCCCCTAGTGCCTCCCACCCCAATTCCCAGAGAGTCCTTTCTTGTGCATGCCTGACTCTCCTCTGGGCCCTCCTCTCCGATGACATACAAGGACCCAGTGGCATTTCCCTGAACCCTTTCCCGTGTTCCCCTTAAGCATAGGAACACTACTGTGGCTGTCAATCCCTTGCCTCCAAGGATCTTGGTGCCTTTAGCAGATGCTAGACTTTGTGAGGTCAACAGTGTGTTGGACATTGCGCCGGGCATGCAAAGTCCTATTATGATTGCTTCGGCCCTAACTTGTGTGGAGTATCTTGCAAATCATTGCTCCTCCCATCCTTTTGCTTTTACACTCTTACCTCCCCCTCTTCTGCAAATGTCCCTGAGCTTCAGGATGGGGAGAGATTAGTCTGGCCTAGTTCTAGGTGATTGATATAGAGTCTCTGAAGTTCTGGATTGTGGTTTGTTGATTTTCTTTTGCAGTTTTGCTGCTCCTGCAATGCCCTTCACTCCATCCTGCTGGGCACTGTATGTCACCCCCTGGCCAGAGACAAAAAACTGTTAAACTGGAGTCTTATTATAAGAGCACATTCAAGCGTAGATGTAATAAAAGTAGGAAACCTCAGTGAGAGGGAGGGGTCAATCACCCATTTGCAAAATGGTTACTTTTTTTTATCTGCCAGACTATATGCCCTCCCCTTCTGGTGAGATCACACCCCCTCAGTAGTAAATGATCAGGAACAAAAGTCTGTGAACTTAATCAGATGTCTCATTACTTATTTGGGTCCTTGGTGGAGGCCTATTTTCTCTACTGTAACATGGTCATTTCTCTCCTTGTTTCTGGTGTGGCCCTCCAACCCCATCCCTCCTGTTCATAATCCTTGCAATTACTGTAGGTAATACATAGATTTACCTATGAGTGTCTCAAGGTGGGCTGGGTGGGTTTGGTACTAGGAGCCCCCTATTAGGGAGTACATACGGCGCTTAATTTTCTGGGTCTGGGATACTTCACTTAATATAATTGTTTCTAATGACATCCATTTTCCGGCAAATTCCAGTAATTCATCATTTTTGATGGCTGAGTAGTACTCCATTGTATAGATGTACCACAGTTTCCTTATCCACCCTTGCCTACTTTTAACTCTTGTCAGGTTAATCTTGTTTCTGGGGCAGAACATATTCATCAATGCTGACCCAAAGCGAGGACAGAGCCTGAGAGGTCATGTCCTTGGTCATGCACTCGGTAATGAAGCTGTGTTGTTTTCCTACAGGGATGAGATTGCTGGATGCATTGAGAAGGCTTACGAAAAAATCCTTTTTGCTGAGGCCACTCGGATCTTGTTCTTCAACACACCCAAAAAGATGACAGACTACGCCAAGAAGGTGGTTGGAGTGTGGGACTGGGAGGCCCAGAGCCGGCAATGTATTCTGTAACAGCAATGTTAGTGCATGCTGGATAGTCTAGAGGGATACTGGGGGAACAATACTACCCAGGGTTAAATCCAGCTGTGGAACCTCAGGCATGTTGCTCAGCTTCTCCAAGCCTTAGTCTTGCTTCTATAGAAGAGCGAGAGTTTGACCCATGGAGTCAGCTTAGCACTATACCTGATGTCAGGGCAGGGAGCCCTTGTCAAGATTCCTTAGAGGCAGCTTGTCCTATACGGCTTTACTTTATTTTGGTGTGGAGCATTTGAGTAGGAGCAGTGTCTGAGATGCTGACTCATGGTTCACAGTGATCCTGGTGTCCTAGGAGGCAGGAGATGGGTAAAGAGTAGACTGAAAAGGGTGAAAATGACTCGAGTGTTGGCGACTGCTCTGGATTGATTACTCTGGACCAAATAGTATTTTCAGTGCTTCCAGAGTTTTTGATACAAATCCTTGCAATAGAATGGAAAAGCAGCACAGTTAGGATTCCTGTCTCAAACGTGGAGAAATGAGGTGTGGAGTGAAGTCCCTTGCTTTGAGTTGTTTATGGGGTAGAGGGTCAGTGAAGAAAGGAGCTGTAGCACATGGGCGTAGTGTCTCCAAGGGGTGGGGAGCAGCCTGTAGGATCATTCATCTATCTCTGATCCTTTTCTGCAGCGAGGTTGGGTCCTAGGCCCTAATAACTACTACAGCTTTGCCAGCCAGCAACAGAAGCCAGAAGACACCACCATCCCCTCCACCGAGCTGGCCAAACAGGTCATCGAGTATGCCCGGCAGCTGGAGATGATCGTCTGAGTCTCACCTAAGGCTGACATGCATGGATAGTCCCAGTGTAGACTGGCATCCAATAAAGGCGGATTAACTTCTTATGGGCCCTTGTCTCCCCAGTGGGATAGTGGGAGACAATTGTACCTGGAGAACTTGGAAATTTGTGGTCCTTAGGGGTTATAGACAACACCTTTTTGGGTGTTGTCCAGTGGCCCTTGCTGTGGGTTTCAGTACAGATGCCCAGTGGCCCAACATGGAGCACAGGCCCAGGTGGAAGGACTGTTTTAGCCAAGTGTCAATACATAGCAGTGCTGAGCCAAGGTACCAGATTTTTTTCAGCAGAGGGGATAAAGTGCCCTAATTTTTAAAAAATAATGTTGGCAATGAATTAAATAATTTTTCAAATGACATGTGAAACGGACCGTCTGTGGGCTATCATTATAAGCCCTTTGGAATAAAAGGATGGGCCCTGGTGTGGGCATATTTTGGTGCCACCTTCCTGAGCCAACACTAACTTTCAGTCTCTTGGCCTACCAGCTTGTTTCCTGCTTTGAAGTTCTGGGGAAGCTAAAGAGCTGAATTCAAGCCTGGCTAATCTCTTGGTCTACAGGATGTGGGATCGTTCAAGAAAATCAATCATTGTCCTTACTGGGAACTTTTTCATAGTGACCCCTGAATCACACACAGGACTGGTGGCATGAAGGAGTGAGCCCTCCTTAGCTGTGGGCCCAATTTATTACCCGTTATCCAGTATTTGATCCTTCCCCCCAGCTTCCAGTGGTAAATGATAGACAGCTAGGCAAGGCATGTGGACTGGGTACTTTATTGGTAAGGAGGGGGAGACAGGGCGTCCAGCAGACAGCAGTCAGTTGGAATGGGTGGCCTGCAAATCGTAGTGTTCCAGCCCAGCTACTAGGGAGCCAGCCAGCTTGATGGTGGCAACCCAGGGTGGCTCGCTCAGGTGGTTGGTGGGTGTACTCAGCCTGGGAGGAGGGAAGAATCAATAGGATCTGTGTATCCTTGCTGGAGCTTCCCTTTTCCTATGGGAATAAGGATACTCCAGAGGACCTAAGATCAGTTTGGGATAGAGACATATAGAATGGGGGGGGGAATAATGGTGATGGGGCCTCAGCCTGAACTCCTAAGGCATTCTAGGCAGTGTCAGTGCCCTTAGGAATCATGATTAGACCTGGCAAGTACATCTAGAAGCTTGGTATAGGGATGGAGGTGGGTAGAGCTACAGTGTCCTCTGGTCTAGAGATTCAAAAAGCCTTTGCAGCGCAAGGGCTGAAGCCTCTGCCTTTGGTGGCCAAGCTCTTGTTTCTGAATCTAGATTTGCTGAAGGTTAGCTTCTTCCCCCATCTCTGAAATGCTTGGGACAATTCCCTCTTAGTAATCTTAAAGAACAGAGTCAAGGTAGTGAATAGCGTCAGAGTCGCAAGAATGTTTTTCTTCCTGAGGGAAGAGTAAGGGGAGGGTCAAGGATTAACATGGGGTTTGAATACAAAGGGGACTGGACTAAAAGGTAGTGTGGGGTCTGGCACCCTAAGATTCTAAAAATTTGTAGTTCATTTAAGTGGAGATGTGAGAGTTCAAGGGTCAGACTCTGTTCTTGGGAGTTGGGTGCAGGATTTGGGAGTATGCCCTGGATCTGTTCCCTGACCTCCCTCACCAGGCAGACACGTTCCGAGGCAGGCGACGATGGCGCGGCTGATGGCGGCAGTAGCATTTGCAAGGACAAGAATTAAGCACTTCGAAAGGTGGCCAGTGGCGTGCTGCCCCCTTGTTAGCTGCCCCAGCCGTAGAGGCCCCGCTGCCACCACCCCCTCCACCGCTGCTGTCAGTCACGGTAGCGGTAGTGGGTTCAGGAGTACCATCTCCAGGCACGCCTTCTTCCCGGATCACACCTCGGGCTGCTCGGGGACCTTTGTTTCTGCGTGTGCGGGTCTTGACAGGCGGAGGGGGGGGTACAGGCACAGATGGCTCTAAGGTGGTACTTGGTGGAGTTGGGGATGAGGGCAGTGCCACCGCAGGGGCCTGGTCTGCAGCCAAGGTGGGAGGCAGAGTGGGTTCTGGGACAGGAGCCGGGGCTAGCTCCACATGGACTGGAGCTGGGGTAGGTGGCCGAGTCAGCACCAGAGGCGGCCGCTGGAGCACGGGAGGCTGGGGTGTGGCCGGTGGTGCTGGTGGCGGCGTGGCTGGTGGTGTTGGCGGTGGCGGTGGCGGTGGTGGTGGTGGCAGCGTAGGTATCTGCTGTGGACTTGGAGGTCCAGGGCGCACCGGCTCGCCATTGGTGGGTGCCGGAAAGATGAACATGGGTGGCGCCAGCAGGGCAGGTGCAGGCCTCCGGGGTCCAGGAGCTGGGTGTATCTGCCCTGACCTTGGCGGAGGGGAGCCCCAGGGCCCCGATACTGCAGCCGGGCGCCGTCGTGGCGTCCCGATTCCTCCAACAGCCCCATTAAAGCGGAAGTGGCGTTCGGTGCCATCAGGAGGGCTCACCCAGTCGAATTTGGGCTTCGAGGCTGGGAAGGTGGTGTAGGGAGGCGGTGGTAGAGGCCGGGTGTGGGGAACAGGTGCCGGAGGGGGCCCAGAACACCCTTCGCCGTCTCCATCACCGCCCTCGGTTTCCTGTGCTACACGAGGGACCTCTCCCAGGGGACGAGAGGCTCCAGAAGGTTGGGGCCCCTGCTTCAGGACCTCAGCATAAGAGATGGCACCCGAGGCCGCGAAGAGTCCTCCTCCTGCACTGCCCCCAAGCGAGGCTTTGGCCGCTAAGGGACCGGAGGCTGCTGCAGGGTTCAAGTGGGGCCCGGATTTGAAGGTGACTTTACACAGCAGGCTTAGGCCAGACTCAGAAGTAGCAGACCGGGCCATTTCGCCTTCTCCGGCTTGGGGAGGCGCCCCTCCACGGGCTCCCCCAGCAGCCTGACCTTCGCTGCTGTGTCTGACCTGGCTCTCTGTCGGGTTTGTCGCAGATGCGGCCAGAGTGATTCTGTTGCTTGGGGGTGGCGGTTCGGAAGGTGGTGGCGGTGGCGGCGGCGGCGGCGGTGGCGGCGGTGGTAGCGACTTGCGCGGCTCCAGGGGTGCCGGAGTTGGGGCTGGGACCCTCGGGACTGGGTCTTTTTCCGTTAGTTGTCGGGGCAGTGGTGGCAGCGGGCGGAGGCTCGGAGGGTCACCCTGGCCGCGATGGCTCGCCTCCAACAGGCCACGGATCCGAGGCACCGCAGTACCCGTGGGTTTTCTCCACTTAGACGGTGCGGGCAGCAGGGTCCCCACAGGGTGTGGGGGTGGTGTGGTGACCGCAGCCGCAGCTGCCTCCTCTGGAGGGGGTGTCACTGGTGAGGGCAGTTCTAAGGTCAGGGGCAGGGGTGAGGGTGAGGTCTGGGGCTCCGGGGGTATCAGGAGTCCCGGGGGCGCGGAACTGCCAGGGAACCAGACGCCCAGCCCTCGAGCCAGGCGCATGGCCGGGGAGGAGGGGGTCACCTCGGGCTCCACCAGAGACGTCCGGCGGGAGTCTGAGGCGCGGTCTGAGGTTTGCTCTTTTCGGGAGCCCCCGCCCGCGGATGGCTCCGACTGCACGTTCCCCATTTCCGACGCAGGTCGGGGACTGTGATTAAAAAAATTTTTTTTCCACCAATTAGTCCACTGGTGCTGCGGGAATCTCACCTCTCAGTCTGCTCCTGGATTTATCGTCTGCACTGGCCCACCCCAGATCTCCTCTTTGAATCTGAACGGTCACGCTCACTTTCACATGGTTCCCTGAAAGTTCTTATTCTTGGGTCCCAATCCTTTAATGTACTAAGGCTCCAACCCCGAACCTTGGCGGCTTAGATCACAGCCCTTCCCATATTTAGCCACGCCTGGGATCTTCAGCCTTCAAGAGTCAGTTTCTCACAGTCTTTCTTAAAGTCTCTGGCCACACTGATAATAATAATGGTTGTCCCAGTAGCCAGCAAGAAATCCAGGCTTCTATTCCCACACACTAACCAGGTCCCTGAGGCCTAAGCCCCGCCCATACTCTAGTCCCGCCCCCGATTGTCGGGAATCGGATTTCAACCTCACCCCGCCCCTACCCAGGTCTGATCCGCTTCTGCCTAACAAAGACCAGGCATCTTGGTCAAGTCCCTAAAATCTTAACCCTCGGGTCACCCACCGTCTCTCTCTGTGGATCATTTGGATCCCTCCCTCTTCGCAGGCAGTGGCAAATCCTCAATCCTCCTAAACTTTTCCCGCTCCGTGGTTACCACGGGGCTCAACACTTAGGCTCCACCCCTTTTCCCAAGCTCCGCCCCGGCTCCTCCTCTCAGAAGACCCCGCTCACCGACTCCTCCAGCCGACCAAAGTTCAGACCGCGGCCCCGTGGGCCCAGGGCAGGGCGGGGAACGGCCGTAGCAGAAAATAACCGAAAAGAACGGGGGTGCGGGTGAAGGCAAGTGGGCGAGACAGCGAAGGCGACCCCCGTGATCTAGGCCCCGCCCCCAGCTCGAGGCCCCGCCCTCCAGCGAGCTAGCTTGAGCGCGGTCCTTCGAACCTGGGCTTCTTGCCCGCCCCTAGGCCTCGTAATACTAAACCCCACCTCTTTGTAGCCCCTCCCCTTCGCGGTGCCCCTCCCCCCTCCGTTAGCCCCTCCTCAGAGCCCGCCCACTGCGAGCATGGTTACGTAGCCCTTCCTCTTGGGCGTCTTATCTGCCTAGCCCTTAAGGAAATTTATCTCTAAGCTCCGCCCTTTTAGGTCCAGGCAGCATCCTCTCTTTCCAAGACCATGTCTTTCCTTGGACCGCTCAGAAGGTCCATCCGCCCATCCCTTCCATGACGCACCCTCTCAGTTCCTTCAGCGTCCAAACCTCCTTACTCGTCCTCAGACCCCGCCCCCTTGCGAACGCTCCTTTCTCGCTCCACCCCTTTCGAACCCCGCCAGGCATCCAGCCCTTCCCATTTTAGAGTCAACCATGGACCACCTCCTCTTTAGAACCCTGAGATCATGCCCTGTCCAGATCCCTTGCTCACATCATCAGGGGGCAATCGTATAGAGAAGTGGATGGAAAAGTGGGAGATTCCCTCTGGATCCTGAGAAAATGGGGGCTAGAGGGGGTGTTCTTTGGCGCCACTACCGGGCTCTAGGACCCAGCGGGCAAGTATGTCCGTCTCCCTCTTACCCCTCCCCCAACTTACCCCCTCCCCCCCACCCGCCCTCCAGGTTCCCCCTCCCTCCCCCCTCGCCCCGGCTCCCGGTGCCGGTCTCCAGCGCCGCGGGAGCCTGCGAGGGAGCCGGAGCGAGCAGGAGGAGGAGGAGGAGGAGGAGGCCGCGTCGCCGCCGCTTGGAGCCCGGCCGGAGCCTCCCAGGCAGGTGCCGAGGGTGGCGAGGGGGCGGGGGCTGACAGATCGCCTGCCCCAGTGAGGGGGCGGCCGGGACGGCAGCTGCACCTTCTGCCTACTTGGGTACCCCACGGACACTGACTGGGAGGATAAAGGGATGGGGCCCTCAAACTACGTGGTGGCCATTCGGGGCTACTAGTCTCCATTTGGGGGTCTTGGACTTCTTCCGAAGACGCTCCATTCACAAAATTCCGTGTTGGACCCTCACCATTGAGGAACACTGAAGCCACTCTCCCCCGGAACATAGATGTGGGGGAAACGTAGGGCACCCCTAAGATCCCAGTGCCCCATCCCAGCTAGGCCCTCGGGAGGAGACCCCTACCCTTTTTCCCTGCTTCACCTGTTGTCGGGGGAGGCGGGCGGACAAAGGAAGCACTGTCACGTGACTGCTCATTCACAAAATCCCATCCCATTGAGAAAAGGGGGCTGGGGGCGCTGTGACCGCCCCTTCCCCTTTCGAAGAGCGGGGAAACCCGGCTGCCTGCAGGTGGGGGAGGGGGCTAGCATTCGTTGCTTTGGGTTCTTAAGGTTGGGACTCCAGGGTCCCAGAGCTGGGGGGCAATGAGGTTGAATGCTAATCCTGATTATTGGGCGGAGGGCTACATTCTCTGAGCTGGGGGCGGGGTAAAATGTTTCTGAAGGATGCTGGGGAGTGCAGGGAGGGTTCAGCGTCTGGCCCCCCGCCCCCCGCCCCATCCCGTTCTCTCCCCTTTGGCTCTCCTCGGCTGGGACCTGAGGGAACAGGCTTAGTTTTTGTGAATGAATGTTCCTTGGATCTCTTCGGCCGTCCGTGGCTGGCTTCATTTACCTCCAGCTCTTTCTCGGTCTCTCTTTCTGGCCATTTCTGATTCTCTCTCTGCTCCCTGCCCATCTCCCCGTTGCTGGGTGACTCAGTGAGCTTTGCATCCGGTCTCATTCATAAATCCGGGAAGGTGGGGGGAGCCAGGATTTCTCTTCCAGCTAGTGGCCTGGGTGATAGGGGTGCGGAGGCAGTGTTGGGGGGATTGGAGCTGAGGTGATGGGCCCAGAGAAAATATATTTGCGCAGGAACCTAGCTGTGAGGGGGGGACGATGGGTGGGGCTGTGGGTATGTGTTGAAGAAGGAGACTAGGGTTGAGGGGGGATCAGCAGGAGGGGGAAGGGAAGTGGCAAAGCTAGGCTCTGGGGGTGGGGACAGGGAAGATGCGGGAAAGGTGGGCATGGTGAGGAAAGGTAGATACCGGGAAGAAAGTAGGTGGTAGAAATGTCACGAAGAAGAAAGAAGCCATGCTGGAAGAAAGTGGGCAGTGGGGGGCGGGCTATAGGTAAGGGTGGTGGGTACTGGTGGTTTAATAATGAGGATCTGGATGTAAGAGATGCAGAAGGGAGAGCAGATTTGGGGGAACTCCAAAAGGGAAAACAAGATTTCATTTCACAGCCGGTTTTGTTGTTGTCCTCCCCTCCTTCTCCAGGTACATGGTGCGGGTCCGAGCCGTGGTGATGGCCCGAGATGACTCCAGTGGGGGCTGGCTGCCTGTGGGGGGCGGGGGCCTCAGCCAGGTGAGCGTATGTCGGGTCCGAGGGGCCAGGCCGGAGGGGGGGACCCGCCAGGGGCACTACGTCATCCACGGGGAGCGCCTCCGGGACCAGAAAGTGAGCCACCTTGGGATGTGGGGGTGGGGTGGGACCCTGGGGAGGCAGGGATGGGAGGGGGGCACAAGGAAACATCAAGGTGTTCCTCCACTACCAAGATCCACAGCGGGGCACGGGATAGAGATTAGAAATGAATATTTGGCTTATGAATAAAAGCTGGGAATTTGGAAAGTATTTGGGTAATTAGGAAGGTCCTGTCCACTTCCTTTCTGGCTAATCTGCCACGGCAGCCTCCATACTGCTTTCCCTGCATCTCCTCCTTCCTGCTCCTCCTCCACCCCAGTCTGTTCCACAGAGGCCCTGCTCACACCCGACTTACATCATGTCCCTTCTCTGCTCAGCACCCTCCCGTGGCTCCATCTTGCTCAGAGATGCTCACCAGGAGGCCCTCCACCAACTGGCCCCTGTCTACCTTAAGTATCTGGAGGCATTCATTGGGGGTCCACCTGACAGTGTCACATGTGGCTGACAATCCTATGGTGCATGTTTATAATCCCAGCCCTGGGGAAGCTGAAGCAGGAAGATCATGAGTTTAAGGCTAGCATGGGCTACATAGAATGTCTCTCAAAAGAACAGAGAAGGCTAGAGGAAGGGTAGCTTTTCAGAGCAGATTTGGAACAAAGTAGAGGAAGTAGTAATAATAGACAAGGATATGGGGGGGACATCTTGGGTATCTTTCTGGGTAAGTTTTCAGGAAATGATTGGAGGTGCCAGAAGGGAACTGACTATACTATTCTGACATGTTCAATAAAGTGTGAAGAATCCTCTTCAGTCAGAGGGGACATATTGGATTGTGAGAAAGGGGATAACTTTTGAAGCCTTTGATAAGATTTGAGGTAAATATGAGGATCAAAGATGAAAGAATATTGGTATATCAGAGGTTTATCTCCTTAAAATTGGGGTATGTTAGGATGTAGTTCAGGAATCAGTATACCTGGGATTGGAGATGCTGTTGATTGGAATGCTGGGGGTGTTCAGAGGGACATGGTTGAGGTGTCTAACCTGGCCTCCTCCTGCCCCTCAGATCACCTTAGAGTGTACTTTGAGGCCAGGCTTGGTTTACAACAAAGTGAACCCCATCTTCCATCACTGGAGCCTGGGTGACTGCAGGTTTGGGCTGACATTTCAGAGTCCTGCAGAAGCTGATGCGTTCCAGAAGAGTCTGCTGGCTGCTCTGGCTGCACTCGGCCGGGGTAAGTGGGCTCTGGGGCTGGGGCACAAGATATAGGAGAAGCTGGGGTTCAGGAACTCACTGCTGCCTTTCTTTCTACTTCAGGCTCGCTCACTCCGTCCTCTTCCTCTTCCTCCTCCTCCCCTTCCCAGGACACTGCAGAGACCCCCTGCCCTTTGACGGTGAGTCTGGGGTGCTTATCTGAAGGGAGTTGGATGCTGGTGTGCAAATATTCTTGAGCACCTGTAGTGTGGCAAGCATGAGGATGTCTGCTGAGAACACAAGCCCAGACCCATAGTGCCAGTTTAATCCTGATTATTCTAGGGTTTGTGTTTTTTCTTTTCTTTTCTTTTTTCTCTTCTCTTTCCTTTCCTTTTCCTTTTCCTTTTCTCTTCTTTTTCTCTTCTCTTTCCTTTCCTTTTCCTTTTCTTTTTACTCTTCTCTCTCTGTCTGTCTTTCTTTTCTTTCTTTCATGTGTATACAAAGGTTTATGTACTTGAGTGCATGTGCCTGTGGAGGCCCAAGGGTAATATTTGGAATTATCCTCAGTCACCCTTCTATTTATTATTGTTGTTGTGACCCTGGATTTCTAATTAAACCCAGCACACACCATTAGGGCTGATCTGGTTAGCTAGTTTGCTCTAGGAAGTCCCTGCCTTCCAGTGCTGGAATCACGGGTGGGCCACCATACCTGCCAGGCATTTTTACGTGGGATCTGGGGAGCCCAATTTAGGTCCTTTTGCTTGTGAGATGAAGGCTTTAACACTGAGCCATCTCCCCAGTTCCTGTTTGTTTGTTTTTGAGAGTCTCATGTAGTCCAGGCTGACTTCAAACTTGATATGTAAAAAAGGATGACCTTGAACTCCTGATCTTCCTGCCTCTATTTCCCAAGCACTGTTGATACAGAGGTGTGCTGCCCTACCTGACTTTATTTTTACTTATGTATTTGTTTATTTGAGACAGGGTCTCTCTATGTAGCTCAGATTAATCTCTAGCTCTCAGTCCTCCCATGTCCCCCATTACAGGCATACACCACCACATTCTGCTTAGTTTTTCTGCTCTGTTAATTTATATATTCTTTCAAGGGTATTTACCAACTGAATACCTTCTGTATATTCAGTATTTTAGGCACAGGGGCTAAACACAAGCAAAACAAATGTCCCTTCCTCCTGGAGGCTTAGTACAATACAGTATATGTGGGGGAAAGACTTTAAAATTAAATAAACATAAAAAGTAAATGATGACTGAACAAATGAATTGACAAGTCTATGTTCTGGCTGGCTCAGGCTGCAGATTAGTCAACTTGGAGTCATCCTGGCTCGTTTTTTTCCCCCCAGTCCTCATTACATAGCTTAGAACATATAATCTGGTGTTAGATGGTATTGGACTTTATGTGCCATTGTAAGGATATAGGCCTTCACTTTGTATGATGGAGCCCTGGAGGGTTTGAGGATAGGAAGGGGTGGGATCTGAGTCAGCAACCAGTAGAGTGCTTATGTTATGTTGTTATATCATATGACTGTTATATGAAACTGACAGGAGACTGAGGAAAGGAGAGACAGTCCCAACAAGAAAGAAAT
Organism: Typhlomys cinereus; assembly: GCA_023101885.1. Classification (NCBI taxonomy): domain Eukaryota; kingdom Metazoa; phylum Chordata; class Mammalia; order Rodentia; family Platacanthomyidae; genus Typhlomys; species Typhlomys cinereus. The sequence continues at coordinate 2,582,631 of JALPQD010000299.1, read as the reverse complement.
AGTTTAGTTAGGAGTAGAGATTGTCCTGGAACTCATGATCCTCCAACCTCAACTTCCCAAGTACTGCGATTAAAGGTGTATGCTACCATGCCTAGCTGAATCTCCTCCTGCTTATCAATGCTTCTCATTGAAACTGTTAAATGTTGGAACTCTCTCTCTCTGTGTCTATCTGTCTCTCTTTTTCTCCCTGTACCAGAGATTGAAGCCAGGGCCTCACACATGCTAGGCAAGCACTCTACCACTGAGTTCCAGCCTCATCCCAATTCCCACTTGCAAAATGATCAAAATCTGCCTCCTGACCCCCTACCTGTAGATATGGCTGAGATACCCTTCCCCCATGCAGGAAACCCCTGCACCAATGACTTCATCACCAAAAGTAAAAGAGAAGGTCCTAACAGTGACATATAAGATCCTATACCATCGGGGCTGGAGAGGTGGCTCAGGGGTTAAGCCTCTGCCTTGCAGGCGGAAGGTCCCAAGTTCAGATCCTAGACCCCACGTATAGATGCTGGGCAGAAGCGGGGGCGGCCTGCGTTTCTGGTCCTGGTAAGGCAGAGCCTGTGAATCCAGGGGCAGAGTAAACAAGGAGGAGGTGGAGGCGTCCATGGTGGTTCCCGAATTCGCCCATGGTTCTACACATACACACACACACACACACGCACACACACACACACACACATACGCACAATTAAATAAATAATCATTAAAAAATATTTTATAAAAAGATCCTATGCCATCAATCCAGGGACCATCAACCCAGGGTTGTTCTCTCCCTCATTCTGCTGCAGCCATATTGGACTCAACATTCTCACTCCAGCATGGTCAGTCAATTTCCTGTCCCAGAGCCCTTGTATTGGTTGTTTCTTTTGTCTAAAGCACTTCTTCAGATTTCCACATGAGTTATTTTCTTTTTTTTCAGGACTTTGTCCATATGTTACCTTCTTAATGACATCACTGAGCAACTTATTTAAATGCAGTCTTTTTTTTTATGTTTTTATGATTTAAATGTACAGTCTTGGAACTGGGGATGTAGCTCAGTTGATGTATAAAGCCCTGGGTTTGACCCCCTGCATTGTATAAACCAGTTGTGGTGGCATACATCTATAATCCCAGCATTGGAAGGTGGAGGCTGAAGGATTTGAATTCAAGGTCATCTGGGTCACATAGTTTGAGGAAAGTCTGATCAAAATAAATAAATCAAATAAAGAAGATAAATTGCAACCTCCCAATAGTGTTTATCTGGTACTAATTTTTCCCTACTTTAGAAGACACTCTCCTTTCTGAAAAGACAATTTTCTTTTTAAAATATTTTATTTGTTGACATAGAGAGAATAAAGAGAAAGAGAGAAGGTACACATATGCATGCCATGATGTACAGGTGGAGGTCAGAGGACAACTTTCCTTCCACCATGTGGGCTTCTGGAGATTGGATTCAGGTTTCCAGGTTTTCAAAGCTTGTGCCTTACCCACTGAGCCATCTCGCTGGTCCTTGCTCACAAGTCTTCTGTACTGGTGTCAGCACTCCAAGGCCAAGGATCTTTTGTTAGTTCCAGTGCCTAAAACAATGACAGGCACATAATAGATGTTCAGAAAATAGCTCAGACAAATTGGATGAATGAATGAATGAATGAATGAATGAAGGCACAGATTGTTTGGATGCATTTTGGCACTCAACTGGCAACAGTGGGCATTGCTGAGAATACCAAGAGGAACATAAATAGTTCTTTGGGTAGAAAAGTGGAGAATCTCAAGGTCACTGGAGATAGAGGAAGAGCCACAGCAGTCTCAGACAATTCCTTATCTTTGGAGCGCTTACTCCAAGATGGAACCCACACCATGACCTTTGTGTCTGGCATGCTGTGGGGCTCAATGAAGTAGACTGAAGGAAATGAACAGATGAGGTTGGGGATTATGTTCAAGACATAGAAAAGGAACAGGAGATCTGAGAAGTGATGTTTCAGCTAGTACAAGATACAGCCTGATTTAGGTGGAAAGAAGCCATCCAGGTTGAGGAAAATGGCCTCATCATGGTGTAGTGGAGGAAATGAGGCAAGTACCACCAACTGGCCGTGGGAGAGGACTTCTGAGAAGCCTAAAGGTTGGTGATCTGTGTAGTTAAGAGTCTACTAATAACAATAATCCCAATTTCAGAACCAGGAATGCTGGCCCACACCTATAATGCCAGTCACTCAGGAGGGAAGAAGGCAGGAAGATCTAGGGTTGAGGCCAGCCTGGACTAAGTGAAACTCATCTCAAAAAACCAGTGGTAGAGTGCTTGTCTAGACTCCAACCCTGAGGGGCTGGGAATGTGGCTCTGCTGTAGAGTGCTTTCGTAGAACACATTGACAGTGGCAGACTGGGGGTTGGGGCTGGCAGTAGATCATCTGCTGGAATCTACAAGTGAAGGGCTGGAGACCAGGCTCAAGTATAAAGTGCCTGCTTAGGATCCAGCAGTGAGGGACTAGGGATTTGGCTGAGTCACGGATGAGGGGTGGGCGTGGGTTGGTGGTAGAGTCTAACATGTGGAAGGCTCTAAGTATTTTTTTTTTATTCAATTGTGCTTGTATGCGCGTGTGTGTATGTGTGTGTGTGTAGAACCACGGACGAATTCGGGAACCACCATGGACACCTCCACCTCCTTCTTGTTTACTCTGCCCCAGGATTCACAGGCTCCGCCCTACCAGGACCAGAAACTCAGGCCACCCCGCTTCCCCCGGCGTCTTATAGGTGGGGTCTAGGATCCGAACTCAGGACCTTCTGCCTGCAAGGCAGAGGCTTAACCCCTGAGCCACCTCTCCAGCCCTTTTAAGTACTCCTTGTATGTGCTGTGCCCTTGACTATATTCTAACCACGTCGTTATGAATTATATATAGTGATCCCCATTTTACAGAGGAGTACTTTGACTCTCAGAGGTGAACTCACAAGCATCAGTAACACAGCCAGGTTTTGAACCCAGGCCTGCCTGGCAACAGAGCCCTTGCTTTCAGTGGAAGCGTGGTCTCTGTGAGGGCATTGGCTGTGTGGTATGCGTGGGGCGACTCCCTGTGCTGAGGCTTCCAATCTCCCCCAGTCCCAAATCGACAGCGACTCTTCCTCCAGTCACAGCCGCCAGGAAACCACTCCCACCGCCGCGTCAGCTCCCATCGTCACTGTGGAGTCTGCTTCTGCCTTCGGACAGGCCACGCCCCCCCAGCGCCGTCGATCCTCCGCTCAGGTGAGACCTACACCCCCCAGCGGTGGTTTAAATAGAATAGGGTTACGTGCTGGGGTCCCTAAGCAGGCCTGCTGATGTCCAGGGACGTGAAAAACTACTGTGAATCCCCGGAAATAGCTGACTTGACTACTGTGGGGTTTGTGGTGGGTGGGTGGGATAGAAAGAGGGATACAGGTTTCAGACTGGGGATGGAGCTCAGTAGTGGAACTTTTGCCTAGCATGTCGAAGGTGCTGGGTTCAATCCCCAGGGCTGGGGAGAAAAGAAAGGAAGGAGAGAGAAAGGGAGAAAGGAGGGGAGGAAGAAAAGGAAGGAAAAGAAGAAGGGAAGAAAGGAGAGAGGGAAGAAGGGAGAGAAGAAAGGAGATTCCTGGGCTTCTCTGAGGGCTGGTGGTAGTTTCCCACATATCTCTTGCTCTCCTAGAATCTAGGGGGCATTGTTACTTACACAAAACCTACAGGGTTTGGGAAGGTATGTGGACAGAATTTGAATTTGTCAGTATTTCCAGAAAGACTCCTTAGTACTTACTGCTTCTTATCCTGGAGGTGTGGGAAGCTGGGCGTTGAGGCTCCTCGATATTAAGGGTAACTGGACTGAGAAGCCTTAAGGTGTGTTACTGGTTCCTGCATTCCTTTTATCTGTCTTTGATCATTGAGGGACTTTGGAAGGAACAGGAATACAGGCTTGCAAGTCTGAACTCTGACCTCAGGCGAGTTTTGGACAGGATCGTTAGTGACTGAGCGCCTGCAGCTCATCTTGGGATTCTTGCGCTTTCCAGGCCTGGGATAGATGGTGTTGGGGGCTGAGTGAGTGGTGGTTGCCACTGTGATCTCTTTGTTTCATGGCTCCGCAGAGCTACCCTCCACTTCTACCATTCACTGGGATTCCGGAACCCTCAGAGCCCGTGGCCGGTGCTGGGAGCCTGGGCTGGGGCGGCCGAGGCTATGAGGATTACAGGCGCTCAGGACCCCCTGCACCTCTCGCTCTGTCCTCCTGTGTTGTCCGCTTCGCCAAGACTGGTGCGTTGAGGGGCGCAGCTCTGGGTCCTCCCGCATCACTACCTGCTGCTCTCACTGAAGCTGCACTCCCCGGTACCCCCTGCCCGTCCACCTCCCGGCCCGGGCCCCACCCCTGCTCCCGCCAAAGCTTCCCCCGAGGCCGAGGAGGCTGCACGTTGCGTGCACTGCCGAGCGCTTTTCCGCCGTCGCGCAGACGGGCGCGGTGGTCGCTGCGCAGAGGCCCCGGACCCTGGTCGCCTGCTGGTGCGCCGTCTCAGCTGCTTGTGGTGTGCTGAGAGCTTGCTCTACCACTGCCTGTCGGACGCCGAGGGCGACTTCTCGGACCCGTGCGCCTGTGAGCCCGGCCACCCGCGTCCTGCTGCGCGCTGGGCCGCGCTGGCTGCGCTGTCCCTGGCCGTCCCCTGTCTCTGCTGCTATGCGCCCCTACGTGCGTGTCACTGGGTGGCCTCGCGATGTGGCTGTGCCGGCTGTGGAGGTCGCCATGAGGAGGCTGCACGGTGAGGATCTTTTGGCAGGTCCGGAAGTCGGGGCAAGGACCCGAAATGGAGGGTCCAGTACCTCAGACTCTGACCCTAAAACCTAAACCTAGGCACATCTGAAACTTGGAACTCAAGTTTGGATTCAGAGATCCCAGAATTGGAGCCTGGACCACAAATCTAGGACTGAGATCCCAGACCCAGTCTCATCAGTCAGTTGGACCCAGGTGTCCTGAATTCTGTATTTTTCCCTCTCTCCTCTGCGGAGACTCCTGACATCTCCAGACTCAGCATCTCCGTGGACCTGAGGAGTGCAAACATCCCTGAGATTCGGGGACCTCGAACCCTGATTCTCTGTGAAGTCAGACCTGGGTCATAGCCAATACCATCAGCCGTCAGATGATATCCCCTAAATCAGTCAGGAATTGCTAATACTTAATTTTCCTATGTCTTGATCTTGAGATAAGAATCACCCCAAAATGGCCCCTGAATTTTCACCTGTGTACCTGTATCTTGGATACTCTTGTATCCCCAGGGCCCCTGAGACACCAAATCCTCCCCAGTCGGTGTCTTAGGATGATTTGGAATCACCAGATACTGTCCCAAAGTCTACCCAATCTCTAATGTCCAAAGATCTAATTTTTGATTGATGTTCAGCTGACCCCAGATGCCCTAAGATGGAAGATTTAAGATATACTGAGTCCTTAGGCTCAAACATAGTGTCCTCTGGCCAAAATGATTTAGGAGGCCCTTTGCAAAACTCAGCTCCAGATAACAAACACCAAGATGTTCTGGGAGCCAAGGATGGAAGACTTTCAGAGATCCAATCTGCTCCCAAAGCTATCCTTTTGGGGCTCTTTTGATCTCTTGCATGGGCTCTGAGGTGCTTGGGACCCCAGATATATGGCTGAAGGCCACCAGCACTTGGGACCCAGTACACTGGACTCAAATATTCAAATAATTCTCTTCTAGTTCCCCTTGGATCTGGATATTGAGAGCCAAGATTTTCTGGAATCTTTAGCTTCTTTCTACATATTCCCCAACCCCTATAAGGATGGATAGGAGTCTGGCTCAGAAGATAGGGTAGTCCTCGCAACCCCGGTTTGTCATTCCTTGGTCTTCAGTTCTTGAGTGATTTTAAGGTGCCTGAACAGCACTGGGTCTAAGACTCCAAGGTGCCAGTGATCCTAATTGCAGGATAAAACCCCCCACAACCTTGGCATTTTCCCTGACAAGGTGCCCCATGACCCTGACTCCCTCACACTCCTTGGACTCAAAGCTCCACTAGATTGATGACTCCTCCCAGCCTTTCCAACTCAGTTCTCCAGGCCTCACTTGTACATCATCTGAGGACTGTTGTTCCTGAATCCTGTCATCAATAGGCCCATGAAATCCCAAGATCTTAGCTATTTCCAGAACCAATTTTTTATCCTAGGAAGAAACTTGCACCAGTTTGAACTGATTTCTGGAATCCAGAACCACCCTAGCAGCTCCCCACTCCCACCTCCAGGGCCTGGCAATAAGACAAAGGACTGTGCAAGCTGTCCCTTAGGCACAGGCAAACATGATAGATTTAGATTGTGCCAGCCTGGGACTCACACCAGCCTGCCATCGAAGCTGGACTATCCAGGGAAAGCCTACCCTTCTCTAATTTGCACAAAGATAACCTTTAGGCTGGTAGTAGCTCTGTGAGGATTCCCATCATTCCAAACCCTGTAGACCCTCCTCTAAACCCAAGCCTAGTTCAAGTCTCCCACTCCATTAACTTCTAATGTCTCAGATCAGATCAGAAGCTTGTTTCATGACTTTTCCCCAAACTTCTAGTGAAAGTATCTTTGCCCCAGCTAGAGTGGGATGTCCAATGCACCTAAGATCTGGTATCCTGGATAAGAGAACCAAGGTCTCAGAGCCAAAATGGTCTCCGTGTTTTACGGACTTGGGACCTGCATCTGACCAAAAGTATCTGGGAATGTGCCCCTTCCGCCCTACCTTTCTTCATTATCTAGACTCGGGGGCCTTGTGATGATTCAAGGGATCAATACTTGTGTCAACTCTTTTAAATTATTAACTATTTATTGCATCCGGAACCTGTGAGATTCAACTCTTCCCAACCAGACCCTGGGATGGGTGAGAGAAAATAGGGGGCTGTTCCTCCTTTCCCCACTCTGCCCAGCTCTTATCACTGTCAGCCCCACCAGAGCTGAGGGCAGAGGGACTGGGGGCTGGGACAGTCATGTCCCTATCCCCCTCTCTGTGCCTCGGTCTCCCCCCTTCCGTGGTGGGCGGGGGGAAGCTCCATTCTTAACCTACCTCGTTTTGGGGGAGGGGTGGGACGGGAGACTAGAGTGCTGTATGGTGCTGTGAGATCTTCAGATAGATTGGTGGGGGTCGGGGAAAACTTCCCAACCCCCATCTCCCAGCACCACCTCTCCCAGGTCCCCCAGCCCTGCTCCCTACTGATACCCACCTCTGATCCATGATTACCCTTCATTGCCCCCCACATCTGGGGTGTGTGGAGGGACTGATCCTGGGAGCCAGGAAGACCTCAGACCCTGGAGTCCCCAGGCCCAATTTCCCAACTGCTTGCCCCTCAGATTGGATGACTGACTCCCAGACTTGGAGGAGGCACCCCAACATTTATCTTCCTGATCTTGAATTCAAGCCAGTCTGTGACCTCAATGTTGTCAGTGACAGTGCAGGCTGAAGTGGTGGGAGGATGGGGCCAAAGATCCAGCCTTGTCATCAGGGGAGGGAGGGGGGCTCGAGATTTGCTCCAAGAAATGTCTGTGACAAAATCTTAGCCTGTGTTCTTTATTTGCGTTGGTGTGCCCTGTCCATTTTCTTTCCCAAACTGCCAGGCAAGTCTTCCACAATTCTCCTTTCTTTCCAAGTACTTTCTTTAGTTCCAAGCAGATCATTAGCATCCAATCCCTTAGCAAGTGCATTTACGAAACACCTATCACGTGGCAAGCCCCACAGGAGCCAACGGTTTAGATAACACAACCAACAACAATCATTGGAATGAAGATAAATCTCTGCAGCAGGTGAGGGGGCAGTCTATGGGTGTGTTCTGGAAATAGAACATAAATATGGGGAACAGTCCATGTGAGTCACTAAAGCAGGAATGTACCTGGTAAATTTGAACACCAGAGGGCTAGAGTGCTTAGAGGTAAACAGAGAATCCTGGGGAAAGAGGGTGGAGAATTGATAGGGTAGATCTGTCAGGCCCTGCCAGACATTGTATGAATGTTGGTTGTTACTCTGAGTGGGATAGAAGCAAAGGAAGGCTTCAAGTCTGGGTGGGCTCCCACTGGACTTAGCTATTCCCAGACTTTCTGTGTCCACGTGGATAACAAGACACCTGGGAGAGGGGCAGATTGACAGAAGGCTGCTGGGATACTCTCTGGGAAGGCAATGGAAGATAGGACTAGGATGTGGGTAGTGTTGGGGGGGAGGAAGATAATGCCAAAAGAAAAAAAAAAAGTCTAGGTTACTAGCCCAAATTTTTGAATTGAGAGATTTTAATGTTTTATTTAAATCAACAAATATTCCTGAAAGTTTCCTCTCTTAGGGCAGGCAGGTATAAGGGGGGGAATGGAGGAAGTACAAATAAATTCAAGTTTTGTTTTTTTTTTCCTGGAGGCTCCTAGCCCATTCCTCCCAGTAGAGTGAAGATAGAAAGGAAGAGATTACAACTGCAATGATGATTTTTGTTTATTATTATTATTGAGACAGAGCTTCAATCATTATTGAGATGAGGCTTCCCAAATATGGTCTTATAACTATAGTGAGACCACAGCTATAGACTGGTCTGGAATTCACTATATAGTCCAGACTGGCATTGAATTTCAGGCAATCTTCTGCTTCAGCTTCCAGCCTGTTGTAATTAACCAGCATTAGCTACCAAGCCTGGCTTTGGAACCATTAATTGAAGCAAAATCATCATCATATTCATCATCAGCAGTAGTAATAACAGAAACAGGTTCAGGGGTTAAAAAGACATAGAATTTGGAATTACAGCATCTGGGCACCACTCTGACTTCTCCAGCGTGGTGATACAGATCTATAATCTCAGCTGTCGGAAGCCAGAGGCAGGAGGATCAGGAGTTCAAGGATATCCACAGTTCCAAATGTGAGGTGGAGACTTTGTCTTAAAACAAAGGACTTACCTTGCTCTGTAAAATGAAGATAAAGCACTGAGCCCAGTTGTTAGTCTTAACTTAGTACAATGCATCAAATTCTATTATCTGTTAGGTACCTTTTGTGTAAGGATTAGTTCCCACAAAAAGACTTTAAGAGGTACCTGGAAGACTAAGTGTGGTGGTACATGACTATAATCCTAGAACTTGGGAGGCAGAGAAACGAGGGTGTTAAGTTGAAAGCTAGCCTAGATAATACATAGCAATACCCTGGCTTTAAATTTTTTTTTTAAAAAGGTATTTGCTATTATCCTCTTACTCCCATTCTTACAGATGGAAAGCAAATTCCATGGGAAATAATTTGGTGAATATTGCAATCTAACCTCAACCCTCTTAGGGTGCATGCAATCTCTCATTCTCCCTGGTGTATTTGTACCCACTCTCTTTTTTCAAGCCTAGAGAAGCAGAGGGGAATAGCCAAGCCTAAGGGGGCCATTGGGACAGAGGGGAAAAGGCGGACTTAACTGTGGTGTAAGGGGGTTTGATGAAAAGATGGCTCGGGTTAACTAACACCTCTGTCTCGAAAGGAGAATTAGGATCCCAGATCTCACGAAAAACGCCAGGCAGAAATGAACTTCTAGCCCTGGAAAGTGGAGGCTGGGAAACCTCAGAGCAAACAAAAGGGAGGAGAGTAATCCAGGATATTCCCGAAGTCATTGTGGGCGTCCACAGGCACAAACCGTGCCCTCTAATACACGGAATACACTCATGCACCAAAAAAAAAAAAAAAAAAAAAAAAAAAACCCTAAACAGTGCACTGACACAATTCCAACCTTAAAGTGGAAAAAGAATGCAAGTTTCTAGTTTTGATACGCGATTGAGTAGACAGTTGCTACAAGAGCAGAGGGAGGCAGCCAGGCGTGGTGGCGCACACCTAAATCCAGCATTCTGGAGGCGGAAGCAGGCAGGGGTACCACGAAGTCAACCTGAAAGCAAGACCTTGTCTCAAAAAGAAAAGGCAAAAAAGCAGAAGTTGATGAAGTGGAACCCATATTTGTCTTACGTCCCCCTCAGCAGCGACAACGGGCCCGGAGCCTCAACGCCCACGCTGTAAAATTTACAATCTCAAAGAGATTACCTGAAAGGCGGTGCAGGAGGAGCGCGAGGTCTCCTGAGCCAATTGAAGCGCCGAAGCGCCTTCGCACAAAGAGTTGATTGGCTAGAGGCTGCGGGAAGGCAGGCGCGCACCGCCCCCCGGGGAGGAGCCTGTGCCCAGCCGGAAGGGGGCACGCGCCAAGACCCAGGCGACGCTTCCATGGAGGGGGCGGAGGCGGAAGCAAGCGAGGAGGTTGCGGTGGCCCGGGACCTGTCAGTTTTGGGGTACGGCGCTAAGCGATGTGGCTGGGGGTGCACGACAGGAGGGGTTCGCACTGACGCACGTCCCACCGCAGGTATGGGGCTCTCCCGGAGGCGGCGTCGCGGGGTCCCGAGTGCCCGGACTTCAGGGCGCTGTGCGCGCGGTTGGCGGCCGAGCTGGCGACTCCGGGAACTCTGGAGCTGCGAGAGGAGGGCGCTGAAGTGCTGAGCGCCGGCCAAGGTGCGCGCAGAGCTGGAGGGACGCAGGATGGAGCTGGGAGAGGGGGGTGATCTTTCCCGGGCGCTGTTCCCCTGACGTCTCCATCTCCTTCCTTCAGGTCCGAGCGCGGAGGAGGAGTTCCTGCGGCAGTTGGCCGGCCTGCTGCGGGCGTTGCACTGTCCCGATCGCGCGCTCTGTGGCGGAGATGGCGCGGCTGTACTTCGGGAACCCGGCTGGGGCCTGCGTTTGCTGCGTGAGCCGCGACATCCCAGGGAGGCGGAAGTGGGCGGGGCCTTCAATGACAAGAGTTCGGACGCTGACCCGGGGCTTCCCGAAGGGGCGTGGTCAAAACTTTGAGGCGGGGCCCGAAGTAGATGGGATCAGAATTGGGGCGGGCACTAGGTTCTGAGATGGATGGGACAAGTCTGGAAGGTGAAGTAAGTTGAGAGAGACGGACCTGTCCGGTCAGGTAGTTCTGAAGTAGACAGGATTCTTTTTTTGCCAAGGAGAATTGCTTCAAGTGGATAGGACTTTTTTTTTTTTATTATTCATTCAATTGTGTGTGTGTGTGTGTGTGTGTGTGTGTGTGTGTGTGTGTGTGTGTGTGTGTATGTGTAGAACCAAGGGTGAATTCGGGAATTATCGTGGACTGCTTCTACCTCCTCTTTCGCTCTGCCCCTGATTCACAGGCTCCGCCCACCAGGACCAGAAACGCAGGTTGCCCCCGCTTCCGCCCGGCATTTGTGGGATCTGAGATCCGAACTCAGGACCCTCTGCTTGCGAGGCAGAGGCTTAACCCCCGAGCCATCTCTCCAGCCCTCTTTTTTTTTTTTTTATTCAATTGTGCGTGTGTGCGCGTGAGCGTGTGTGTGTGTGTGTGTGTGTGTGTGTGTGTGTGTGTGTGTGTGTAGGTATGTGTGTAAGAACCACATGGACCGCCTCCACCTCCTCCTCCTTTACTCTGCCTCGGGATTCATAGGCTCCGCGCTACCAGGACCAGAAACGCAGGCCACCCCGCTTCCATCTGGCGTCTATAGCGGGGGCTAGGATCCGAACTCAGGACCTTCCGCCTGCAAGGCAGAGGCTTAACCCCTGAGCCGCCTCTCCAGCCCCGGATGGGACTTATTCTGAGGGTGGAGCCGTGGGTCTTGATGGGCAGAAGTAGCGTGGTAACCACTCTCTTTCGTTGTGCCAAAGCAGATTCCTTTTCCTATCTTAAGGTTTTCTTTGCTCGGAGCTCCAGGCTCTCCGCCTGTTACAGCTGAAGCTCCGACTGGATCCTAGCTTTGTGCCATCCCGTGAAGAAAGGACAAAGGAGGAAATTGTCATGGTTCAGGAATTGGGGCTTACTCTCCAAGCCCTGGGGCTCCCTAGACCTATGCCTGGAATCCTGGCCAGCCAACTACTTCAGGATTTTTATGCCAAGGTAGAGAGATAGTCTCCTGTCCACTTGCGCACCTTGCTGGGGAGAGGACCTTACTTCCAAAGCAGCTCTAGCAAGAATGTCCCAACCACAGTGATTTTAGAGTTCTCTTTGGTCACTGTTCTTGCTTCTGGGACTTGGGGCCATCCTGTATGTATCTCAGCTAGCCTATCATCTCTCTCATCAGATATCAGAGCTGTTGCTGTCTCTGCCCCCAAATTTCATGCAGCCTCTCCTCAGCTCCCCACTGGATGCACCTCGATGGGTAAGAGCATGGGCAACTGTGAACAAGGTCTTGACCCAGAGATGGAACCCCTGATATGATTGAGATCTTTTTTCCCAGGAAGCCCTGGAGTCTCTGTCCCAAAGCCTGACAGAACAGTACTGCTGCCGTCGCTGCCTCCTCCTCAAGCGCCTGGACCTCACAACATCTGCCTTTTACTGGAGTGATCGTGCAGAGGTGCGCCCAGGGGACCTCGATTAGGAGTAGGGAGGTCCAGCTGTGGGGACCACAACTGCAGGGAAGAGGAATGAGGTCCAGAAATGTTAGCCTCTTGGAGGTTCCAAGACCCAGTTACTTTAGAATCTTGTGAAGTTTGGAGCTTCTAGAATCTCAGGGTCTCCAGAGCATTCTTGAGTGCCCAACTGTGAGCTGGGAGTGTCCTCAGAACTATACTTCTGTACTAAAGTGTTCTTGGTTGATTTTGTATTGACATGTGAAAATACCTGACTGTGTACTTCAAAAGAAAAGTTGTTTTGGCTTATGACTTTAGAGACTGAAAAGTCCAATCTTGGGCAGGTAAATCTGTTAAATGTTCCACATTGTGTCTTAACATAGTGACTGATACCTTGTTGTGGGAAGATGTGAGATGTGTTAAGAGCTAGACGTGATGGTTCATGCCAGCAATTATAGGACTTAGACATGAGGCAGGAGGACTGCAGTGGGTTCGCAGGGGTTAAGACTCTGCCTTGCAAGCAAAAGAACCTGAGTTTGAATCCCAGGTCCCATGTAAAAAACATCAGGCAGAAACAGCAGCGGCCAGCACTTCCAGTCCTAGTGGGTGAAGCCTGGGAAATCCCAATCCAGGATGATTCCCAAATTCAGTCTTGGTCTTCCACAGGGACACACAGTGCCCTCTGAGACACACACACACACACACGCACACACACACATACACACACACACACACACTACATTAAAAAAAGAAAATATAAGTTTTTTTAAAGTGTTAATGCATGTACTTCTGGGGAACAAACCATATCCACATCATGAAGAGGCACTGATTGGAATGAGACACTTCTGAGATGACAGACCCCACTTGGGACACTCTTGGGCCCTTTCTCCATGTGTGTGCTTCTCTCCCCATTCCAGGCCCAAGGAGAAGCCATGAAAGCAATCCTGCTCCCAATTCGAGAGGTTTTGACCTCGGAATCAGATGTTTCCACTGCACATGTTCTGGCTGCCCGAGCTGACCTGTCTCGTCTGGTCCCAGCCACCAGCATGGCTGCCCGCCGGGGGACCTGCTGTGCTATCAACAAGGTGGGCACGCCTGGTGTGGGAAGGATTCTGGCTTCCTGAGTCTTTGCATTGGCCTTTCAGGCTTCCCGGGGGCTTGTCCTCTTCCTCCTGGCTTTTTGTTCTGGGTCCTTTCCCTGGTCTCTAAACTCAGCAGCCCCTTCTACACATTTCACGAAACACCTCAAAGGAACAAACTTTTCTGTTTTTAGTTTTGCCTTTTTTCTTTTTTTTCCATTTTCATGTGCATGGGGAGGTAAAGATGCATGTGTGTGTGTGTTTTGCATGGGGGTGAGCGTACATTTGTGTGTGGGGGGGTGTACATGCGCATGTGTGCTTGGGAAGGTCTGAGATTGGTACTTGACTCCTCCTCAGTCATTCTTCCACCTTACTGTGTTGAGATGGGTCTCTAACTAAACCTAGAACCCACCTATAAATTTCTGACATGGCAGCTTGTTCTAGGGTTTCCCAGGCTCTCTGCCTTCCAGGGCTGGAATTACAGGTCAGCTGCCAGGTTCAACTGGTATTTTATGTGGGATCTGGGATCTGAACTCTAGGCCTTTTCCTCACATGGCAAGCGCATTAACTGCTGAGCCGTTTCATGAAGCTCAGACTGACCTCAAATTTGCTATATAGCTGAGGCTGGCCTTGAGCTCTTTGTCTTTCTGCCTTTACCGTCCCAAGCGCTGGACTGATAAACTTGTGCCATTGTCCATGGTTATTTTATTTTCCTTCTGAAAACTCAAGTCTAATTGATTCACAGGTACTTATGGGTGACATGCCTGACCGAGGAGGCCGCCCAGGTGAGCTGGAGGCTCCCATGCCCCGTTGGCAGAGCCGAAGAGAAGATAGAGGAGGGGGGAAAACTGGTTGCCAGCGCTGGGGCCGCAAGAAGAAGAGAAAGTAAGAGAAGATCAGGGGGCGAGGGCTGGGGGTCTTCTGTGAGATGCTGATGCCATTGGAAATTTTAAAAGTCGTTTTGAGGCTTTCTCTTGGACCTCACCCTCACCTTCTCTGTACTGGAGGTTTCAGATGTCCTCCCCTCCGCTACTCAACACTCCTAACCATGTTCTCTGGAAAATAAATTTAATTTCTGATGGTTACAGGACTTGTCTTTGTGGGGATCATGTCAGGGGCATATGGGTTTGTGAAAGGGGCAGGGTGTCTGCCCTCCAGGCCTAGACAGACTCTTTTTTCTTCAGCAACATGCTTCTCTCTTCCTGTGAGTGCCTGGAAGGATCCACTGAGGGGCATGGGACAGACACATACAGATCCCACCCCTGAGCCAGGCATTAGGGAGTGGAGCAGGAAAAACGAGCATACACATTCCCTGCTGTTCGAGAGCGGTTCTGGTGAGGAGGATCAGACATTTACTGAGATAGATTGGTGAGAGTTACAGTTCAGCAGAGGAAGAAAATAAAGCAAGGAGGCAGGATCAGAAGCCCTCCATTAGCAGAGGAGGAATGTTTTCACCGCCCCCAACCCCAATCATTCTCTTTCCCATCATTAGTTAGAACTTTGTCCCCACCATCTCCACAATCTCCCGATACATGTTGGCTGTCCATTTATTCCAGTGGCCCAGAGAATCAGGGTGTGGGAGTCTTGCCTCTCACCATTTGGGTCTGAAGTTTAATCTCTTAAGTTTCAGTATCCATCTGTGAAGTAAGTTTTGAGGATTCCATGAGGTGACCCCCCCCCAGAGTCCAGATGCAACTCACATAGATCTGTGGTTGCCGAGTGTGGGAAGAGGCAGTATGGCCGACTTTTTCCTCCGCAAGTGATAATAAGCACTTCATTTGAGGCAATCTGCTTTGGGCGGAGACAATGGTTTGCGGGAGTGAGGGAGAGAGGAATCCGGGACGTTGTCTAGACTTTGGAGGATGGTGTGGACTGTGGAACTGGCACTGGGAAGAGGGCCTAGAAAGAGGAAGAACAGGTAATGAGTTCAATGTTTTTCCAGGGGACGATTCACTGCCAGGGGCAGCATCTCACAGTTATGCAGTTATGAATGAATATACCTGGTGGGAGTCTCCACCTTGGAGAACTGGAAATTGTTCCAATAATGATGATCATAGCTTCTGACCTATTTGTCATTATTCTTGCCTTCTTACTTTTTTGTTTGTGTGTTTGACTCAGGGTCTCTTCCACTGTAGCAGCAGCTGGCCTGGGACTCACCCTGTAAGCTGGCCTGGAACTTGTGGCTATTCTCCTGTCTCAGCCTCCGGGGTGTAAGGATTACAGCCATGATCCATCATGCCCACCAAATCCTTTTGATATGCGAATGGTTACCCACTTTTCTCTCCCCAGTAAATCAAAACTTCTATTTCTCTGTCAATAGTAAAAACATTAGTGTCAGCTGGGCATGGTGTCTCACGCCTGTAATACCAGTGCTCAGGAGGTGGAGGCAGGAGGATCATGAGTTTGAGGAGCTTGAGTTGCATAACGAAACCCTGTTTAAAAAAGTTTAGCCATTGTCTATATGCTCCTACTCTCTTAACTGAGGATTTTTGCAGTTTTACTTTTCCATGATTCCCAGATCTGGTATCCAGTTGGGGCTTCTCCTTACCGTCTCCGGCTCCCAAGAAGAGTGTGGGTTCTCCGTCTGGGTCCAAGCATGGCGAAGGTGGCACCTAGTCTCAGGGTCCAGGGGTAGTGTGTAGGAGAGATGTTCCTCTGAGCCTGTTTGTGGGGTAATGGGTGAAAGGGAGGCAGCTGTGACAGGAAGGACTTCATGATCTTAAGAATGGACCACAGTCCTCCCAGCCCTCTTTCTTGCTGGACTCTAGGTCTTACCACAGCTGACAGGAGGAAGTGGGGTAGGTGGCGTGGGAGCTCCCGGGGGGCCCACATCACCCTTAGTTCCGGGTTTCTTCTTACACTCCACTTTCACTTGGTCCCTGCAGTGTTTGTGACAACACAGCCCACAGTCTGGGGGGAGAAAGAAGCAGTTAATATAGGCTGGGGAGATGGCTCAGGAGTTAAGTCTTTGTCTTGAAAGCAAAAGGACCTGAGTTCAGATCCCCAGGTCCCATGTAAAATAGCCAGGAGACCTGCCTAGGAAAGCAAAGCAAAAAGGAGACAGAACAATTCAGGATGATTTCAGAAGTCACCCTTGGGCTTCCACAGGCACACATACTCAAGTGCCCTCATTTACACACAACCCCCCCACCAGAAGCAGTAGCCTCATTCTTCCTCTGCAGATCCCAGAACCCCTTTGCCTCAAGGGTATCCTACTTACCCCGACAACGGTAACCTTGCTTAGTGACACCCCAGAGCTGAAGAAAGAAAACAGGATTAGTTATCTAGACTAGAAGAGGAAGAGGGCTGAGGGGAGGGGATGGAAGCTACCAGGTTTCAAAATTTTTTTAAGAATTGGAAAATTTAACTGAAGTTAAATTTGGAGATTACCTCAAGTTTGAAGTACTACATATGATATTAGAATTTTGTCAACTTTGTGTGTGTGTGTGTGTGTGTGTGTGTGTGTGTGTATGTGTGTGTGTGTGAATCAGAGGGCACTGTGTATTCCTGTGGGGGACCAAAGGTGACTTTGGGAATCACCCTGGATTGTGTCTACTGTTTTCTTGCTTCGCTCTGGGATTAACCAGGCTCGGCCCACCAGGGCTAGAAGTCATTTCCTCCTGGCATTTTTACGTGGGACCTGGGATCTGAACTCAGGACCTTCTGCTTGTGAGACAGAGTCTTAACCCCCTGTGTCATCTCTCCATCCCAACCATCTCTCCAGCCCAACTTTGGACTTTTCATCCTCCTAGAACTTTTTTTCTTTTCTTTTTCTTTCTTTCTTTCTCTCTCTTTCTTTCTTTCTTTCTTTCTTTCTTTCTTTCTTTCTTTCTTTCTTTCTTTCTTTCTCTTTCTTTCTTTCTTTCTTTCTTTCTCTCTCTCTCTCTTTCCTTTCCTTCCTTCCTTCCTTTTTTCTTTCTTACTTTCTTTTGTGCATGTGCATGCGTATGTGCGCGCGCACATGTGTGTGTGGGTGTGTGTGTAAGAATCAGAGGACATTTTGCCTGTGGAGGCCCAAGGGTGACTTTGGGAAACACCCTGAATCGTTCTACCTCCTTTTTGCCTTGTTCTGGAGTTTCCCAGGCTTCACTTTCCATTGTTTCTCCCTGGTGTTTGTACGTGGGATCCCAACTCAGGACCCTCTGTTTGTAAGACAGAGCCTTAACTTCTGAGCCATCTCTCACAGCCCCTTTTTTTCTGTTTTTGAGACCAGCTCATATAACCCAGGCTGGCCTTGTATTTGCCAAAGATGATTTTGAGCTGACTCATCTACTGAATGCTGAAATTGCAGGCCTAAGCCACCATGCCTGGCCGGTGATAAATTCCACTTGGCCATGATCCACTCTGGTATGCCAGAGTTACCCAGGGCTTTAGCTATCACCCACAGCTTGGCTGTTATCCAGGTGGAGATTCCCAGCACTATCTAGAATCTGGTGATTTCCTAGAATATGGGAATGTCCGGTATTAGGTGCTTACATGAACTGTGGGGAATATCTGAGGCTAAGGGGAGGAGTCTTTTAGAAAAGAGGGATTTTTCTGGCTGTGAGGGCTGCCTGTCATTCAGGGAGGCCTGGCCCTGAGCCGAGTTGTGAAGAGCTGGGATGCTGGGGGAGAGGGGATGAACCCAAGGGCGCTTAACAGGGCTGAGTGCTCACAAAGCCGCTGCAGCTGTCACAGAAGGTGGGCTTGCGGAAGGTGACCTCGTGGAAGGTGTGCAGGAAGGCCAGGCCCAGCTTGGAGCAGATGGCGCTGGCTCGAAGCAGGTATTCAGTCAACTCCTCTCTACTGAAGGAGCCACTCCTGGAGGGGTGGGGGGAGGGCAGAGGCCATACCTCAGCATAACGGCCCCTCCTTGCCCCAGGCTGTGAGTTCTCATCTTTGAGGGGGGGATTCAGGGCCTCTTACCCCTGGCGGGGAGGTGGGTGAAGTCCATGACAGGCAAAGGGGAAGTTGCCTGAGAGGCACTCGAAGTCCTCCTGAGAGATAGTGCCCCGGCCTTCTGGGTCGTAGTTCTTGAACACCGACTTGGGAGGAGCATGGAGAGAGGAGTAAGGCCAAGGCGGCTGGGTCTTGGCTTCTCCTCTTCCCCCCCTGTGTCCCTCCCTGCAGGCTTTCTCCAGGCCGCCACCCCTCCTCACCGCCACCAGCTGTTCCACATGCTGCCCCAGGGTCACTCTGTCTGGCTTGGACGTCACGCCGGAGGTCCACTCCACCACGAGAGGAACTTTGTAGGGGGAAGGTGGCTGGATGGACCCAGAAGGGCAGTTAGTCAGAGCGTAGGTTGAACAGGTGGGGTCAGAGGTCAGAGGTTAGGGCTCACCAGACTCTTGGGACAGCGGGGTTCTCTGGCGTAGGAAAGCTCGTAAATCTCATCCTCCGTGTAGAAGAGATCCAGGGAGAGCTGGGAGATGGGCAGGGTGTTCAAGTCCCTTCTTGTTGCTCTCTCTACCTGAACCATCCTCTTCCCAAAACCTTCTCCAGAGACCCTTGGACCTTTTCTGCCACACCTGTCACCCTCTGTACTGCTTCTCTCCTTAGTTTTAGGAATACAAAAGTCCAAAGCAATTCAGGGGCTCAGATGAGTGGACACACTGAGTTCATTATTTTCCCCCCAAACCCTATGAAATGTGATTTTATGTTTAAGAGAGAGAGAGAAAAAAAAGGTGTGTATGTGTATGCTGTGGTGCACAGTTGGAGGGCAGGTTTCCAAAGTCAGATCTCTTTCATCACCAGGGTTTCAGCGAGTAGGAACCTTAGCCCACTGAGTTTTCTCCATGGTCAGACAAGCAAACTTCTTGTTCAGCTTCCCGAATGCAGACACTGCAGACATGAGCCACTGCAACTGGCTTACATTCCATTTCCATCACTTCAAATTACATTTTTGATTGGTTCTTTCCAACCAGCACTATGAAGTGGGTCCTTTTATATCCCCATGGTGTGTCAAAGTCGCACAGCTGGTTAAACCCCTAGAAGTTGTGACCTTGGGAAACTGAGGAGATGGTTCAGTGCGAGGACCCAGTTTGGGTCCCCAGAACCCAGGTAAAATCCAGGCATGTGTGCCAACTGCCTGTAATCCCAGCACTCAGAAGGTAGAGATAGGGAATTACCAGGGTGAGCTGGCTAGCTAGCATAACTAACTGAAAGATTCTTGTCTTCATAATAAAAGTTGAGGGCAGGTGAGATGTCTTAGTGGGTTAAGGCACTTGCTGCTGAGCCTCATGACCTGAGTTTTATCTTTAGAAACCACATGATAGAAGGAAAGAATTGACTCCTGAAAGTTGCTCCTGAAAGGTCTTCTCACCTACACATGTAAGTCATGGCACATGTTTGTGCACATTCATATATGAAATGAATAAATATAAAAATAAAAAAACAGCGACCAAAAAAGACATCCAACATCAGCTTCATGCATGTACACATATATGTACATGAATCCACACACATTTCTACCTACATGCAGTCACTCTCCTCCATCTCTACAAACACATGCAAAAAAAGAAAAGTTGCAACTTTATGAGTTCTATAACTGGGTCCTAGGGCACATGCCTGTAGTCACAGCACTTGGGAGACTGAGGCAGGAAGATTACAAATAGATGACATATATATGCATGGGTTATATATAAATTTCCAGGCCAGTCTGAGCTACAGTGAGATTCTGTCTCAAAAAATCAACCAATCAATAAATAACCCAGCTGGAGAAATGGCTCAACAAGCAGAGATACTTGTCACACAAGCCTGAGTTCAAGTCCAAGAATCCATGTAAAGATGGGAGAACAACACATTCCACAAAGTTATATTTTATGTGTACTTGGGTTGTGCATGCCATGAAAACACACACACACACACACACACACACACACACAAATATAATAAATTACATTTTTTTAAAAAAATATTGGGCTAGGGATATAGCTTAGTGGTAAAGAGCTATCTAGAATCCATTAGTAAGGGGTTGAGGGTATGGTTCAGTGAAGGAGTATTTAAGCAACACACACACACACACATACACACACATACCATAAATTCTAAAATGACTTATTTTGCTCCTGCAGATCCCCAAGGTCCAATATCTAGATCTTGACACCCTAAGGCAACACAGGACTCGAAGCTCACCGTGAGCAGATGCAGCAGGTCCTCGTTGGCACTACAGGGGGGATCCTGCCCCTGGAGTGCTGCCAGCTCCTGCAGCCGTAGGTAGAGGCTGTTCAGCTTAGGCAGGTGTAAGCGGCCATCGGGTAACCTGTCAGGTTGGGCCTCATGCAGGGACACCAGATCCTTGAGGTGCACACCCAACACTGGCAGCCGGAAGCCAGTGCAACTGGTCCACGCACGGCGGTAGCGGCAGTAGTTGTTGTGGGAGGCAAGGAGCTCCGTGAGCTCCAACAGGGCCTAAGTGGGAGGCACAAGATATGGACCCAGAGCAATTCTGTTTGAGCCTCCTGAAGGAAAGTATCTAACAATCTCTTTTGCAGTCTCCAAATTTCCAGGAACACAAGGAATCGTGGACACTTCCTGAGCCCTTCTATATCCCACAGTGATCTCAGTTATCTCCCTCAAACTTTCTCAGAGAGACCCCCACTATCTCCCATTCTGCAGGCTAGAGTGGTTTTGTATATAACCCTAAATACCTTAGTCTAGCATGCAGGATTCCAAAGGAATCTTGTCTATATTCCTGCTTACTTCTTGACCTCAGTCACATACCAGACTCTCTCTCATGTTTTTCCCCTTACAAGCTTGCTCAAGACCAGATACACAAAGTAGACTGCTTTTGTAGAATCCACCACTGAGGGCCTGAGGGGGCCTGAGGACATGGCTTTCTGTTGGGAACGCCATGGTTGGAGACCAGGGAGAAATAATGTGTTGGCTCTGGAGCCCTTGAGCAGGGATGGTGGCAGTCAGGGGTGTCGCCAGTGTGGGGCTTTGGGACAGCCAGCCACTTAGGACTTTGGGGTGGTTAAAGGGGGGCTTACCTTGGTGCTGTCAGGGCTCAGATGGGTATGGGAGTCCTTGAGCCTGGAGATGGCACTGTGGCACAGCCCTCCTGTGACTGCCATTAGCGTGTTGAAATTCTGCAGCTGGCGGAGCCTCTAGGAAGGGAGGTGATGCCAGAGATGGTGGTACCAACAGAAGGACAGGTGGGGTGGAGGTTTTGAGTCAGGGGTCGGTCATGCGTGCATGTGGACCCAGGTGGGAATGGGGCAGGCAGAAGCAGACGGGTGTCAGGCAGGCAGAGCACCAAGCAAGGAGCAGACAGTGGACTGATTTGGAGGACAGGCAGGTGTATGTCAGCCAGGTGTGGAGGATTCCAGCACACTGCCAGGTGTCAGGCTTCTGGGTGAGTCACATGGGTGAGGGCGGGGTCAGTGAGAGGGAGCTGGGGACCCGGCAAAACAGAACGGGATCAGGGAGACGTGAAAGAGCCAGAAAGATGTGGGACAGGTGTAAGGTTCAGGGATTCCCTCACCCGCCCCTTTTCCAAGTTCGAAGGGTAGTCACAGTGGAGAGAGGTGAGGCGGGGGCCAGTAGAAGGAGGCTTCCAGACTTATGCCAGAAACCCCTGAATATAAAAGAGCTAGAATTCTTCATTTGAGAAGCTGGGGACGTGGCTCAGTGATAGAAGGCTTGCCTAGCTGCGGGAGGATAACAGGGGAAATTAAAGAGAGGGGCGTGGTCAGAGGGCTTCCCTTTTCCCAGAAGGGTGGGAGAGGAAGGGCAGGGCGCAGCTCTTGGGGCGGGGCCAGAAAGACACTGCCGGCATAAAGGGCAATGCAGTCTCAGACCCAGAGAGACCGTGGGGACCTGGGGAGTGGAGACAGGAACCTCCGTGCAGGATGATGCAAAGCTGAAGGCATGGAAATGCCGCTTTCATCACCCTGGGGACAGAAAATTTTGGTTTACAGCTGGGGAGACCCAGAAAGGACTTAGTTAAGTCTAGAACCAAAGGGTGGGAATGGAACGGGTTATGAAGTGGTGATAGCGAAGTACAGTGAGGGCTGAGAGTATGAGCTCCACCTCCTGGGTAGGAGGTGATGGGGGAGGGGTGGGGCAGATGCGTGACGTCATCCCTGTCACGGGGTGGGGGTGGCTTGCTGGGATCAAGAGCAAGGGATCCTTGGCTGGCTAGATATTTGGAGCGTCAGGTAACTTTGCGGACCTCGGCAGAAAAAGCACCCCCAAAGTGAGAGTAAAGGCTTGGCGGGGGACTCACCTGTGCCACGTGAATAAACTTCTCCAGTACCTGCGCACGTTGCGCAGGTCCGGGTCTACTGAGCACCATGACCTGCACCCAGCGAGACACGCTGTTGCTGAGGCCCACAGAACCTTCCAGAGTCGGGCAGCCCCGCACAGAACCCTGCAGAACGTAGCCCCTCAGGTCCTGAGGCTGTGGGGACAAGATAGATGTCAGCACCGAAGTTAACTTTGTCACCTCCATTTTCTCAGGTTGCCAGAGGTCCCTGATGTCACCAAGTTCCTCTCTCAGTCTTCCTCTCTCAGGGGAAGAGGACTTGAAACCAAGTTCTACTTGTTCTGCTCAAGGGAATGTGCATTCCACACCCACATCCACCACACACATGCACACACCCCACACGTATGGACACACACACACTCACAAAAGCACACACAATAGGGAAATTGTCACTTAAAAGCACCAGGTCCCCACCTTCCTTCAAAATAGTGTCTAGATGGTAATGGCTAACACATATCGACATCACAGCACATGCAATTGACTTTTAGGGAAGTGAATTTCGGTGATTTCAAAAGGTTCAGCTGGGGAAGCATTTACTCTCCACCAGACTCTGTTTTCTGGGGTAGGAGCTGTTAACATCCTTCTTTTACAGAGGAAGAAAGTGAGACACAATGTCTTTTTTTTTTTTTTAGAGAGATTTTTTTATTATTATTATTTATTCAACTGTGTGCATATGCGTGTGTATGTGCGCGCGCGTGTGTGTCTGTGTGTCTGTGTGTGTGTCTATGTATGTGTAGAACCACGGATGAATTCGCGAACCACCATGGACGCCTCCACCTCCTTCTGACCCGGGAATTCACAGGCTCCGCCCTACCAGGACCAGAAGCGCAGGCCGCCCCCAACTTCTGCCTGGCGTCTATACGTGGGATCTGGGATCCGAACTCAGGACCTTCCGCCTGCAAGGTGGAGGCTTAACCCCTGAGCCACCTCTCCAGCCCCCACAATGTCTTGAAATGTTTGTTGAATAAATGAATAACAGATAAAAATATTTTAAGCACTTAGTAGGGCCAGATGTTGCTCATGACAAGAAGCATTTTTGTTTAAGAAAGGGTGTCATGTAGACCAGTCTGGCCTCAAGCTCTTCCTCTTCCTAACTCAGACTTCTTTTAATTTACTTTTTAAATAATTTAGTGTGTGTGTGTGTGTGTATGTGTGTGTGTGTCTATAAAAGGGCACTGGATTCCCTGTGGAGGACCAAGGGTGACTTCAGGAATCATCCTGGATTGCTTCTACATCTTCTTGCTTTGCTCTGGAATTTCCTAGGTTCCACTTTTCAGAATCAGAAGTGTAGACTGCTGCCTGGCATTTTTTCGTGGGATCCAGGATCCAAACTCAGGTTTCAAGGCAAAGTCTTAACCCCTGAGCCATCTCTCCAGCCCCTACCTCAGACTACTAAGTGCAGGGGGTATAGGCCTGTGTCACCACACTTAAAATTACTTATCTATCTATCTATCTATCTATCTATCTATCTATCTATCTATCTATCTATCTATCTATGAGAGAGACAGGGAGCAAAGCAAGTGTGGAGGTTAGAGAACAATTGAACTTTTGGAAGTTCAGTTCTCCTTTCACCATATGGGCTCTGGGGATGGCACTCAGATTGTAAAGTTTGCACATGGACCTCCTTCACCCACTGGGCCATTTTTGCCAGCCCATGAACACCTTTAGATGTTTTTTTAAATCCTCCCAATCATCCAGTGAAGTATTACAAATGGGTTCTTGAGAGGTGGGGCACTTTTTCAAAGTTACCTAGGTAAGAGGAGTTGATGGGCGAGCATGCACGAAGCCCTGAGTTTGATCCCCACCCTCAAATAAATCAGCGTGGAGTGCACACCAGTAATCTAGCCTTTAGGAGGTTGGAGGCTATCCTCAGCTATGAAATTTGAGGCAGCCTGGACTTCATGAAACAAAAATAATAATAAAAAAAATGGTAGAAGGAGAGAACCTCCAAAAGTTGTCCTCTGAATTCTATATGTGCTCTGTGGCAAATGTACATGTCTCTCTCTCTCTCTGTCTCATATAAATAAATAAAATTTATATGTAAAAAAGTAAGGAGCTGATAAGACTTGAACCCAGGAGCTCTGTGCTCAACCAGCTTAACTGATTGTCTCAGGCCTTCTAACTGCCACCAGGTTTGACCAAGTTTACAGGATAGTTTGGGAGTGTAGTTCAGTGGCATAGAACTTGCCTAGAATACACAAGGTCCTAGATTCAATCCCCAGTACTGCCCTCTCTCAATAACAATAAAAGTTTACATTCGCACTGGATTCCTGAACCAAGGGTTCCCCCACCTCTGCTGGAGTCAGAGACATGCTGGGGGGAGGGATTCTCACCGTAATCGCCTGGAAGGATCGGAACTCCAGGTAAGTGAGGTGCTGAGCCAGTTCTTCTGTCTCTAGATGGTCAAACAGCAAGGACACTTTGCGCTTCTTGCCCAGGCCTGGGCTGCTCATGAGCATTGGGGGGCCAGGCCCTCCAGGGCTCAGACTGGAGGCCGAGAGGGGCAAGCTATTGGAGTGGTCTGAAGGAACTGGAGGTCTGGGGTGTGCAGGGTGAGGGCAGGATAGGGCGGGGCAGGGAAGGTAGCATGGGGCTTGCTCACAGATTGGACGCATCTCCCAGGCTCCTCTGGGCTGAGTTGCCCTCCTGGGCCACCGTGGCCCAGAATCGACCTATGATTTCTTCCATCTGGGGCTCCTGGTGCAGTGCCTCTGGATGCTGCGTCAACCAATACCTGGAAGAGTTCAGAGATCCCAGTGACACCCTGCAGTAAGGCGGAGAAGTTTTTTACAAGGAGGCCTTAGATTGAGGCATCTCTCAATTCTGAACTGAGGGCATTCGCCTGTGTGCAGAGGGTCTCTGGGAGTCAGGGCTTAGAGGGGGCGACTCAGAAGTGATGGGGGATCTCTGGGGTAGGATTGGAGGTTTCTTCAAACAGGATGGGTGCTGTCTTAAAAGAGGGGCTGTTAGGAAGCATGGTAGTGGGGGGTGTCAAGAAGGAACTAGCTGGGCTAAGAGTTGGGGTACAGGACGAGGCAGTCTTTTTTTATTATTATTATTTATTCAACTGTGTGCATATGCGTGTGTATGTGCGCACGCGTGTCTGTGTGTGTGTCTGTGTGTAGAACCACGGACGAATTCGGGAACCACCATGGACGCCTCCACCTCCTTCTGCCCCGGGATTCACAGGCTCTACCCTACCAGGACCAGAAGCGCAGGCCGCCCCCGCTTCCGCCTGGCGTCTATATGTGGGATCTGGGATCCGAACTCAGGATCTTCCGCCTGCAAGGCGGAGGCTTAACCCCTGAGCCACCTCTCCAGCCCCAGGATGAGGCAGTCTTAGGGGTATATGGATGATGGTAACTAGAGTGATCACAGAGCATGGTTTCTTGGTATCAGCTGGGAGAAAATCTATGGGAAGATGTGGCTAGGGGCTCTCTAAGAAGTGGGGGTTCTAAGGAATAGATCTGAGAGGGTCTCAAAATGTACCTTAGCATGATGTTGTTTGGTTTAATTGTGTTTTTCTGAGTCAGGGCCTCACTTTGTAGCCCAGGCTGGTCTTGACCTAGAGAGGATCCTCTTCCCTTACTCTGTCATGCTGGGACTGCAGGCATGAGCTATGGTGCTAGGCTCTTTAGTGTGGGAATTTTAGGGAATGGGTCTGAATGGTTCTGTGAGGGATTACACTAAGGGGGTCTTGGAGAGGTGTTTTGGGGACATCAGGACAGAGACTCGGTTGGCCCAGCCTTACCTGACCAGGTGGCAGATCTGCAGCTGCCTGAGCTCCTGTGCATCCTCAGCAGCCTTCCGGTACTTGGGTTCTGGTTAAGGCTGTTTGTCAGCACCCTGACCTGCCCACTCCCTTATCCCCCTTTACCAGGAGTTTATGAGTCTAGCCCTGTGGCTCCGGAAGGATATGAGGTCAGCAGACGGGCAGCAAGGTCCGCGGAGGGCAGCACCCAGCTGTGCATGGCCAGCACCATCTTGAGAATGTGGTCCCCACGGCACATGCCACCAGCTGAGTCTGAAGGAAGGAGAAGGGAAGCCCTGTTAGAATGGGCTCCAGGGGGCTGAAGAAATGGGTTAAGACTCATCTCCCAAGAAGAAGGTCCTGAGTTCAGATCCCAGGTCCCACCTAAAAAAAACATGCCAGGTGGGAAGAGAGGAGGCCTGCACTTCCTGCCCTGGTGGGCGGAGCCTGGGAAATCCCAGAGTGAAGCAAGAAGGAGGTAGAAGCAATCCAGGAGAATTCCCAAAGTTACCCTTGGGCCTCCACACACAGTGCTTTCTGATACACGCACGCACGCACACACGCACATGCACTCACTCTTAAAAAAAAGAATGGGCCCTGGGCAATAGACCCACAGCTTCCATACCTGGGTAGACAGTCTGGTTCAGATGCCAGTTCTACCAGTGACACCCTGTATAAACTGAGCAAGCCACTAAGACTCATGTCTTGGTGTCCACACCCTGCAAGCCTTGTCAAAGAGCCAAATAGCATCAGTTTGTCTCCCTGTCTTTTTCTCAAAGGAAAGCAGATACATGTTTCCCTTAATTTTTTAAAGTGCTGTCCTAGTTCATGTACAGCTGAGTCCCAGTCTTAGCTCCCCTCCCTCACTGGAGAATTTTAGGCAGGTGCCTTACTACTAAGCCACATCCCCAGTCTCTCACTGATAGATTTTAGGCAGGTGCTCTACCACAGAACCATGCCTCCATCCCCTCACTGGTGGATTGTAGGCAAATGCTTGCCCACTGAGCCATGCCCCCAGTCTCGCATGGGTAGATCCCATGCAAGCGCCATACTGTTAAGCTATACAATCCCAATCCCCCTTTTACCTTCTGTGTTGAGACAGATTTTCATTAAGTTGCCCAGGCAGACTTGGAACTTGCGATTCTCTTTCCTTGGCACCAGGGCAGCGAGGTGGAGTGTCTGGCCTAGTAATGGAGTTGGGGAGGCCCACCCAGGAGGGCTACTTACCAAAGCACTGGATGCATTTTTCCAGAAGTTCATCTTCACTGCAGCTACCCTCACACAGCACCCCCAGATTCATGGAAGCCATAACCTTGCTGATTTCCCGCGGGCTGGGACACGTCTTGTGGCGGCGGGCCTGTCGGGGCCGGCCGCGCCCTCCCACCTTCACCGGGCAGTCCTGATGGGACTTCCTGTGGATACATCCCCCAAAGAATCATTGGGAGCCTCTTCTTCGATATATATTCCCAAGTTCTTCTTGACCTCAATGCCCCTGGGCACCACCCTGAAGGCCCAAATTCCAGGGTTATTCCATACCTACCATGGATTTATGAGCAAAACCCTCTCAATTCATCAACCCTAGGCCAAAGAAAACCCTTAAAAAATGTAAATTCCGTTCTTCAACCATTCCCTGAATATTCTCCTTCTTCTCTTCTTCCTCCTTCTCCCTTTTTTTTAAGGGGGGGGGGGAATGCACACGAGTGTGTGTGTGTGGAGATGAACATGCATGGGGCCACAGGAGGGCATCTTATGTCTTTCTCTATCCTCCCCTACCTTATTCCTTTGTGACAGGATCTCTCCCTGAACTTGGAGCTCAGGGATTTTGGGGTAAGCCAGCCCCAAATCTCTACCACCCCACTTGTTGCTGTATTCGCTGTATCACAGGTGTGTGCAAAACATTCGGCTTATTTCCTGGAGCTGGGATCTGAATTCCCATCTGCATGCTTGCCCAGCAGTTGCTCTTGAGTCTTGAACCTCTACTAGTTCATTTTTACTTTTTTAAAAAAATTTTTGGACTGGGGAGATGGCTCAGGGGTTAGTCTTTGCCTGGAAAGCAAAAGGACTTGAGTTCAAATCTCCAGATCTCATGTAAAAGTGTCAGGTAGATATGGCAGTGGCCTACAATTCTGGTCCTGGAAGGCAGAGCCTGGGAAACCTCAGAGAAAAGCAATAGGAGGGAGGGAAATCCAGGATGATTACCGATGTCATCCTTGGGTCTCCATAGGCATACACACTCAAGTGCCCTCTTGTATACACACACACACATACACACACACACACATGCAAACAAACCCCAAGACCCCACTTTTTTAGTGTACAAAATAATAGGTTTCATTTTTATATACACATATATCATTGTATCTTTCTCATTTGATCCCCAATTTCCTTCTCTCGTCATGTTAGTTCCCTTCCTCCCCTCCAAATGGAATGACATATAGATATATACGTGTCCTGACACATACACACACACACTTAAATCTAGATTCTGCATATGAACGAAAGCATGAGATATTTTCTCCTCTTACATTGGCCTTTTTTCTTCTCCCTTCAACTTCCTCTAGTTAATAAACTCCCAAAGCATCCTGTTGACAGACCCCCTGGGACTGCTCCTGAGCTTTCAGGGAACCTGAGAGGAGACCCGCTAGGACTGACTTCTGTCTTCTCCAGTGGACCACAGAAGGATCAGCCTTTAGGTCCCCTCAGAAAACCCTCTGCCAGCAAAGATGTTCCCTCACCCAGCCCTCATGGAGCAGACTCACGCGGTGGGGGCGCTGGGAATCCATTTGTCCTCTCCCTCCTGTGCTTCACATGCCTCACATGCTTAAGGCAGCAGATACTTCATCCAAGCTAGCTTTCTGACTGAGTCCCTGATTTGGAACCCAGAGAGGAAGTACCAGAGCCTCTCCCCTGCTCCTCAGAGGTAGGCTGGGTCCCTGGGGCCACGAGGGCAGCTTCAAGGAGAGTTTAAAAATAACCCTTGCTTTATCTTATGCCTCCCCAGGCTCCTGTTCCATCAGGTGGGGAAAGAGGGTAATGGAGAGACAGGGATGGTTTGGACGAAGCAGGTAGGGAGAGAGGGAGAGGGAAGATTCTGGGCTTCAGAGTCAGACAAAACTAGGTTCGAGAAATTTCTATTGGCTGTGTGCCTTTTTATGAGTCACTCGATTTCTCTGGGCCTGGATTTCCTCAAATGAAAAATGAGAACCGAACTGGCAAGATGGGTTCTGTGGAAAAAGGTACTGGAATACAAACCCGGAAACTGAGCTCCATCCATGGAAGCCTACATTGCAGAAGGAAAACCCCAGCTTCCAAAAGTTGTCTTCTGACTTCCATATGTATGCATACGATTCTCTCTCCCCCTGCCTCTTTCTCCAAAAAAATTAACTATGCTTTAAAATGAGAGTCATCTTTGGACTTTTCTTAGGAATTACTTGTCTAGCTCCTTAAAATTGCTAAAAATTTTCCCAGCCTGGTAAGTGTCAATCAAACTTGAGGCCAAGAGAGAAAATTGGAGGGGGGTGTTGCATGGTGGTACGTGCTCTTTCAGAGTGAAAGCCTGGAATCTTCCCCCTCTTCTCCCTCCCTGCTTCCTCCAAACCATCCCTGGCTCTTGAGAGGTTAGGCAGAAGGATGGCAAGTTTGTGAACCTCCTGGGCTTCAGAATGAGACCTTATTCCAAAAAACAAGAGATGGAAGAGGCCTGTAAGATGGCGCACCGAGCCAGGGTACTTGCCATTAAGTCTGATGACCTGAGTTCGATTCCTAGAGATGATGAAAAAAGAGCACTGACCTCTGAAAAGTTCTCCTCTGACATCTCATGCATGCTGTGGCACAAGCCCACAGATGCACACACAAAATACATAAACATGAGAGAGAGAGAGAGAGACTAGGGGAAGCAATCAGGGTTGAATGTTGCATGAGAGTGAACCATAAACAGGGACACTTCTAAAACGAAGAAAGCAAAGGTTCTGTGGCCCTTGACACATGACCGAGGGGACTCAACATATGGGTATTGAATGTGGTTAGGTAATAGCAGTTATTATTAAACACAAGTAGAAAGCAGACTAAAGGCTAAGAACTCCAAAAGATCGAGGCCCACTACCGCCCACCAGCAACATTCACTTGGAACTTCAATATAAATTCAGATGCTCAGTCTTCACCAGGGCTGCACAGAGTCCAGAGCTTTAGGGTTGAGCTCAGCAGCCCATGTTTTCACAAGCCCTGGTTGAGAACCGGTTTTCTGAACAGTCTCATGAAAGTCCTACAGCCACTGTGAAGTAGGGTCTATGGTTATTCTAATTGGCAGGAGAAACTGGGACACGGAGAAGTTGAGTAACTTACCTAGGGTTGCACAAACTGGAAATAAGACAGCTAGGATTCCCCTACCAAACCGCTGAATAGGCTGGGGAGGGAACCCCTTTGCTCATAAGAATCAAGCTCAGGGAGGACAGAGGAGCTATCTAGGGTGAGGACCCGAAACCACGCATTCTTGTGAGGACAGGAAGGCATCCCCAGGACACAGAAGCCCATGCCAGAGTCTACGACTTTTGCGGTCAGTCCCAGCCCTTCCCTGCAGCCCAGCAGCCCCAGGCTGTGTCTGAAACAGCCAGGAGTAGTTTGAGAGGCATGGGAGGCTCCTGGCCCTGCGTCACACACCTTCCTCCTGGGACAGGGCCCTGCAGGAGCCTGGAGTTTCCAGTCCAGGTGGTGTGGGGTCCAGGGAAGACCCCAGGGAGGACAGAGACACCCAGCTGAGGGAACTAGGATGGACTAGGGACAAAGGAGTCTGGGCAGCTTAGACCCCAGGGAGAGGTAACAGGGGGAATGAAGGCTCAGGTTTGGGTCCCCTGCTCTTACTTGAACCTGGAGGAACATGACACCCCACATTATTATCTCCCCAAACTTCCCACAGCCAGAAGTCTCAGGGCGTCGGCTACCCCCGAATCTCTTAGGGGAGGCCCCTCTCACCGCTTGCTGTCTTTCCTGTTCATGTTTCCAGAGGTTCGTGGGGTTGTCCTGGCAGGAATGTAGCTCAGCTCCTCCTCCAGCCAGTGCACCAGCTTGTCGGCCCCTTGGGAGCTGGGGCCTCCTTGATGTTTGGGAAGGAAAGAGGAACTTCCCCTCCCCAGCCCCCGTCAGTCGTCCCCCCCCAATCAGGCCAGGGGGAAGGAAGAGGCTGGGGAGAGACCAAAGGCTCCCCTCCCCCTTCTTGGGGATCCCTGCCTGCTGAGGTTTCCGGTGCCCCCTCCCTTCCCCCCCCAGCTGGCTGTCTATCTCTGTATCTTTCTGTCTTGAGTCAGTGTCAGACGATAATAAAATCAGCGTTCAGAAGCCTGACTAATGTATATTAAAAATTCGCAAGCCCAAAAGAAAAGTCTGTTCCTCCTCCTCCTCTTCTTCGTCTTCTATTTTTCTGAGCTTATGTCTCAGGCTGACCTCAAAACTTGTTACCTACCTGAGGATGATCTTGACCTTTTACCTCTCCATTGCTGGATTACAGGCATACAACACCATGCCCAGTTTCTTTGGCACAGGGGAAGGAACCCAGGGCTTTGTGCATATTAGACAAATATACCACCAACTGAGCCACATATTCATGTTATTATAGAAATGTTACAGGCACAGCCAGTGAGATGGCTCAGTGGGTAAAGGAACTGTTTGCAAGTTCATTTGACCTAACTTCTGTCCCTGACATCCCTGTAGTAGGAGGAGAGAACCAGCTCCAGAAAGTTGCCTTCTGACCTATACAAACACATTGTGGCATGTTAGCATACATGTAACCACACGTGCGCGCACACACACGCACATACATACACACACACGCATGTGCATACTAGCTAAATAAATAAGGTTAAACTTTTGCTTTTTGAGTGTTGTAGGTGGAGATAAACTCTCGATTTCCTACCCTTCCACTGTCCTGGTGGGTGTGTCCAATACTGCGTGTTCTTAGCTTTCATCTAACTGTTGCTTGTATGTTTATGTATGTAAATGTGTGCCTATGGAAACAAACTTTCATTTTTCAGTATGTATGCTTTGTTCTTTCACTTAAAGCTGTTATGCTTAACATAGTTTTAGTTGAAGTGCCATAAAAAGACTGCACATTGGTATTTAAGTTGATGAGTTGCCTCCAACTGAGGAAACCTATATGACTATATCACTCAGATCAAGAAAACAACAAGATGGTGTGTGCTTGAAATTCCCAGCCAGGGAAGCTGACCCAGGAGAATCAGAAATTTGAGGTTATTCTCAGCTACAAGTGAGTAAGACCAGGCTGGGCTGCATGAGACACTATTTCAAGAGAGAGAGAGAAAGAGAGAGAGAGAGAGAGAGAGAGAGAGAGAGAGAGAGAGAGAGAGAGAGAGAGAGAGCCAAAAAACAAGCAACTCCGGAACTTTTTCAATCTCTATAAGCCACCATGTTCTTCCCAACTTCACCTTCCATGAGTTCCCAGTAGCCAGAAGTTTAACAGAGCAGTTTTATGTGGTTTTAAACTATATGTGCATGAATATACGTATTATTACTGTGTGTTTCTCCTTTTATTTATCAGTATACTTTTGTAATTCTTTTGTAATCTATTTGGTTATACTGTCTTTTTTTCCTTTTTTGTTGCTGTATTGTTTCATCAGGTATCAGTTCCACGATTGGCTGATCAAATATTTCCCCCCCATTTTCACGTTTGTGTGTGTGTGTGTGTGTGTGTGTGTGTGCATGTGTGTGTGTGTGTGTTTGAGTGAGTAAAGACCCCAGGTTGTTTCAGAAACTGTGATAATTACTCTTATCCTTATCTGTTGCTGTGAGAGAACACCCAAAGTGAAGTAACTTAAGGGAGAAAGGGAGATTTATTCAGCTTATGGTTCCAGAGGGGAGATACAGTCTTTCATGACAGATACAGCATAGCTGGCGGCAGAAGCTGAAGAAGGCCTAGGTCACTGCAAATATCTGAGAACTGTAAGACTGTTGCTACTAAAGCCAGACTTCTCCAGGAAATAGGGTGGGACTAATCCACCTCCTGTGACTGCCTTCCTTCAGAAACACTCCTCCTCTCAAAGGACCTTTCCAAATACATGAGACTGTGGGGGACACATTTCAAACCATGACACTCCACCCCTGACCCCCACAGGCACATTGCCATCTCATTATGCAACTCATATCAGTCCAATTTTAAAAGTCTTTGTAAACTACATCAGCAGTCCTGACAGAGTTCAAAAGTCCAAACTCTAAAGCCTCCTGTAGACAAGTTACATACTTCCAACATACAATGGCATATAACATACAATAAACTTTCCCATTCCAAAAAGAAGAAATGGCAGCATATCTAGGAAAGATTAGTACACAAGACTGAAAACCAGCAAGACAAACTCCAAATCCTGTAGCTCCATGTCCAATAGGTAAGTCTCTTGTTGAAATCATCTTAGTTCCAAAAGGTTTTGGTCCCACCCCTTCAATGCAGTTGCCCATAGAACACATCATTCTCTTGGGTTGACTCCTTCCAGGTATACAACTCTCCTTGACAGATGTCC
Organism: Typhlomys cinereus; assembly: GCA_023101885.1. Classification (NCBI taxonomy): domain Eukaryota; kingdom Metazoa; phylum Chordata; class Mammalia; order Rodentia; family Platacanthomyidae; genus Typhlomys; species Typhlomys cinereus. The sequence continues at coordinate 2,548,734 of JALPQD010000299.1, read as the reverse complement.
CACATTGTCTCTGACATCTCTAACATCTTCACTTCTTGATGACAGACCAGGCTTTAAATCCACAGCACAAACTGCTCTTCTTGGGCTTCTAAACTTCAGACTTTCTGCCATATGCTGTCTGGAGGGTAGACACAGTCTTTCATGGCAGAGGTGGCATGGCTGGTTGGCTGGCTAGATGAAGCTGGAGTCAGGCTAAGTCACTCCCAGCTGAAAGCGGCAAGACTACTGCTACTAAAGCCAGACTTCTCCAGGATGTAGGGTGAGACTCATCTACTTCAAGGCCCACCCCCTGTAACTGCCTTCCTCCAGAAATGCTCCACCTCCCAAAGATGCCACGACCTTTCCAAACAATGAGACTGTGGGGACACATTTCAAACCATGACAGGAATTGTCTGCAATTGCTCTTCTAGCTTATTCTTTTTGAGACACGATCTCTAATCAAAACCAGAGCTCACCTATAGGACTAGTCTGTTCAGCCAGCTTGCTCTGGGGATTCCCAGGCCGAGAGTCCCCTTCCAAACATACCTGTCATTTTATATGGAGTTTGGGGATCTGAACTCTGATCCTTTTGATTGCATGGCAAGCACTTTAACCACTGAATAATCTCCCCAGTCCTTTCGATTTTCTTACAATGAACATCTGAGTTGTTCCCCTGGGGTTGTTAGAAATAAAGCATTTTATTTGTTTGTTTTTTCAAAATTTTGGCTTTTTTTTTTTTTTTTTTTTTAAATGTGTGCTTGTCTTAAGACAGAGTCTCAGGCAGTCTGGGCTGGCCTTCAGTTTGTTAAGTGCCTGAGCATGAGGATGACCTTGAACTCCTGATCCTTCAACTTCTATCTCCCAAATGCTGGAACTGTAAGTATAGGCCACCATGCCTGGCAATCATTTATCTCTGTGGTGTTGGGACGGAACGCAGGGTCTGCATGGGCTGGTGGGTGCTCCACCGCTGAGCCTCGCTGGAACTTTGAACACTTGGCTTTTGATGAACATAAAGTATAGGGTTTTTAGGGTAGTGTTCAAGAGTAACATAATTGGGGCATAGTGGCAGGATTCTGCCAAGCCTAGTACGTGTAGTGAATTCAATGAAACAACACTTTCAAAAGCAAATGTTTGATCCTTCCCTTTCCCCACTAAAAAAAGTCACCCATTTTTCTTCTTTCTTCTTTTTCTTCTATGCCAGAACATTCACAAAGGCAAAGAATCCTATTTTCTTTACTTTTCCCATCAAGTGAAGCACCATAGTTTGACACCTCCCTTCTTCTCCTGGTTCTTAGTCTTTCTGTCTCCCCTGTCTTGTCTCAAGTAGTGCTTCTATGGGTCTCCTCTCTTTCTCTCTTTCTCTCTCTCCCTCTCCCTCTCCCTCTCCCTCTCTCTCTCCCTCTCTCCCATTGAGATGAGGGTTTCATGTAGTGTTGGAGTTTTCTTTCTTTCTTTCTTTCTTTCTTTCTTTCTTTCTTTCTTTCTTTCTTTCTTTCTTTCTTTCTTTCTTTCTTTCTTGCCTGCCTTCCTTCCTTCCTTCCTTCCTTCCTTCCTTCCTTCCTTCCTTCCTTTCTTCTGTGTACATGTAAAAGAGGACACTTCAGCTTGTGTGCTACAGAGATCCAAGGGTGACATTGAGATGGTTCTACCTCCTAACTCCTTTGCTCTGCGATTTCCCAGGCTCTGCCTTCTAGGGCCTGTATTACAGGCTACAAATGCCTGACATCTTTACTTGGGATCTGGGGATCTGAACTTGGGTCCTTTTGGTTGCAAGGCAAAAGTTTCAACCCCTAAGCCATCTCCTCACCTAGTTCTGGAACTGAGGCTGATGACGAACCTCAGATCTTCCTGCCTCCATCTCCACAGTGCTGGGATTGGTTATCTGCCTTCCTAACCCTCTTTCTTTCTCTCAGTCCATCTCCAGAAGCACCTGGTCGCTAGCTGAGCCCAGCACGCAGTAGGGGAATGTCTCGGGATCCTGAAAGAGCCTCATGGACAGAGATGGGAAGAGGCTTGGCACTCAACCACTTCAAGTCTTTAGATGGTTATTGTCACCCATAACAACACTGGTGACCACAAAGGAAGGGACTTTTTAGTCAAACCACAAAAACTCACAAGGCAGAAAAGCGACATGTTTGATAACATGCAAAATGCATTTCTTTTCATGAGGACACAGCGGCGTTTGAATTAGATGGCAGGAAGGGAAAATGTATTTGCAATGCTTAAAATAGTCAAAAAATTACTATCTAGAGAGAAGCTAAGAGGGAGCAGGACTTACAAATGATGACTGTAACCTTGCCAGAAAAGGGGTGATAGCTGGGACAATGGCTCAGGGGTAAAAGTGCTTGTTGTACACGTGTAAGAACCTGAGTGTGGATCCCCAGCACCCACATTTAAAAAAGTCAGATGTGCCCACGCATGGCAGCACCCTTGGGTGGGAGTGGAGGCAAAATAAGGAGGGGGTTTAAGTTTGCTGGCTAGCCTGCATAGTGGAAAAATGACAGGTTTCTAGTTCAGGGAGAGATCATGTCTCAAGGGAACACAGGGAGAGTGATAGAGGCAGGGTGCCCACTGTTCTCTTCCTCTGGCGCCTTGTCATATTTGGGCACAGGTGTCAACTTGACAGTTGAGGCTTTGAGTTGTGGGCATATTTGTAGGGAATTAGTGGTTGAGTTAGGCCCAGAGCAAACCTGCAGGAGATTGTCCAGCGAATGGGAAGGCCCAACCCATAGTGGGTGGGACTAGGTCCTGGAATAAAATACAAAGAGCTGATTGAGAGAGTTGGCATCTTGTGTACACCTGGCCAGACATGCTAATCTGGTAAGTAACGATTGTCCTTCTCTCAGCAGTCATTACGAAGAGATGGCGTGATCAGTCCCCTTGTCCTGATGTTGGTGCATGCTCTCCTGTCAAGCTAGACAGACTATAACCAAACTATCAGTAAGAAAATAAACCCCTTGCTCTCTTAAGCCCTTTGGTGGTCATTTATCAGCAACTATGCAGGCAAACTGCAACACCCTTATACACACACACACACACACACACACACACACACACACACACACACAAATTGAAAAGCAACCAAAAACAAAACGAGGTAGGCAATGACTGAGAAAAGATACCCGAGACTGATCTCTGGCACCCACATGCATGTGCACATACATGTACCCACATGAACATGCCTACATGTACACACATACACAATTAGGAGTTGGAAGATGTCCAGTGGATGTTGGGAAGTACCCACATGAACATGCCTACATGTACACACATACACAGTTAGGAGTTGGAAGATGTCCAGTGAATGTTGGGAAGTAATAAACAAATCCTTATACAGTGCTAGTGGGCAGTCATTCCCCAGAGCACTTAGATAAATTGCATCTAAGCACTTGCCAGATATTTTGTTATATCAATAAGAAAAGTCACAAGGGCTCGAGAGATGGCTTAGGGGTTAGACTCTGCCTCATAAGCAGAAGGTCCTGAATTCAGATACTAGGTCTCACATAAAAATGCCATGCAGAAATGGCAATGGCGGGGCTGGAGAGGTGGCTCAGGGGTTAAGCCTCTGCCTTAGAGGCAGAAGGTCCTGAGTTCGGATCCTAGACCCCACGTATAGATGCCAGGCAGAAGCGGGGGCAGCCTGTGTTTCTGGTCCTGGTGGGCGGAGCCTGTGAATCCCAAGGCAGAGTAAACAAGGAGGAGGTGGAGGCTGTCCATGATGGTTCCCGAATTCGTCCATGGTTCTACACACACATACATGCATACACGCACACATACACATACACACACACATACACGCGCACAACTGAATAAAAAAAAAAAAAAAAAAAAAAAAAAAGAAATGGCAATGGCCTGCACTTCCGACCCTGGAGGGTGAAGCCTGGGAAATCCCAGAGCAAAACAAAAAGGAGGTAGAAGCAATCCAGGATGGTTCCTGAAGTCACTCTTGGTCCTCTAGTACTCTCTCTCTCTCTCTCTCTCTCTCTCTCTCTCTCTCTCTCGCTCACACACACACACACACACACACACACACACACACACAGGCTAAATAAATAAAGTTTGAAACATCTAGCAAAAACAACTTTGGATCTTAAGGCTTATTTTGGCTTTCAGTCCCATTTATTTCCACCTGGCATTTTTATTTGTGATCCTGGGTCATACCACTCAGGACCTTCTGCTTGGGAGGCAGAGGTTTAACCCTTGAGACATTTCTCTAGCTTTCCACCCAGCATTTTTATGCCATATCTGTCTGCACTTTTACATAGGATCTGGAGATCTGAACTCAAGATCTTTGCTTCTGAAGCAACTTTAACCTCTCCTTCTTATTTAATTGAGGACATAGCCCAGGGGTTAGTGCCAGCTTCATTCAAGCCCCTTCTCGCCCAGTTAGACTTCTCTAAGAACACTCTTACAGACATGCCCAGGGGTTAATTTTTCTACATATTTCCAAATCCAGTCCAATTGACAAGCAAAATTAATCATCACAGGGGACATGCACAATGCTGGTCACAGGAACTGGAGGAAGACTGAGTGTCTATCTCCAGGGTTAGGGTGGATAAGCAGAAGGGGACAGTCTAGTCAGTCACCTAGAAATCGTGAAAAACCACCGTGGCCATCCACCGGGTGTCCACAGAGCAACATGAGAAGTCTCCAAACACATAGTGATGACTGACAGAAAGAAGGAGCACTATTAATATCTTATGATATAATTACAATGACACAGAATAATTGTATATTCTATACAAAATTTTAAGGAAAAATAATATTTAGCATGTAATTATATATTTTATAGTGTATGAGATATATCATAAAATTATCCTGTATCATATAATTATATAAGTCTAAATACATAATTATATAGATATACATTATATAATGCATGATTGAATTCATAAGTCAATAATGTAATGTAAATCTATGTGCTATTTAATGCAGTTGTATTAATATCAGTTTTGACAATGCAACTTACTTTAAATAACACTATTATAATATTGTTGAGTTGTAGAATATTGTTCTCTTTTTTTTAAATTCCTCAACACTCTCCTACATAATATTTTATTTAATTTAATATTTACCACTGTCTTAAAGTTTATTTTTTTAATACTGGAGATTAAGTCTCTTTTTCTTTCTTTTTTTATTATTATTTATTCAATTGTGCATGTGTGTGTGTGGGTGTGTGTGCGTGCGTATGTATGTAGAACCACGGGCGAATTCGGGAACCACCATGGACACCTCCACCTCCTCTCTGTTTACTCTGTCCCGGGATTCACAGGCTCTGCCCTACCAGGACCAGAAACTCAGGCCGCCCCCGCTTCCGCCCGTCGTTTATACGTGGGGTCTAGGATCCGAACACAGGACCTTCTGCCTGCAAGGCAGAGGCTTAACCCTTGAGCCACCTTTCCAGCCCCTCTTTTTCTTTTAAAAAAATTTTTTTGAGATCGGGGGGAGATCCATGCATGCATGCCATGGTGCGAGAGTGCAAGTCAGAGGACAACTTTCGCAGCTTGATTCTTTCCTTCCGTCATGTGGGCTTCCATAAGTTGAACTCAGGTCATCAGGTTTTTTTTTTTTTTAATTGTTTTTTTTTATTTATTCAACTGTGCGCGTGTGTGTATGTATGTGTGCGCGCGCGCGCGCGCGCGTGTGTGTGTGTGTGTGTGTGTGTGCGTCTGTATGTGTGTCTGTGTGTGTGTGTAAAACCACGGACGAATTCTGGAACCACCATGGCCGCCTCCACCTCCTTCTGCCCCGGGATTCACAGGCTCCGCCCTACCAGGACCAGAAGCGCAGGCCGCCCTGCTTCTGCCTGGCGTCTATACGTGGGATCTGGGATCCGAACTCAGGACCTTCCGCCTGCAAGGCGGAGGCTTAACTCCTGAGCCACCTCTCCAGTCCAGGTCATCAGGTTTTTGAGTAGATATCTTATCCACTGAGCTATCTCAATGGCATTCTTTGTGTGTGTGTGTGTGTGTGTGTGTGTGTGTGTGTGTGTATGTTTGTGTAAACAAGACTGCACCTGAGTGTGTGTGCTTGTGGAGACCCAGGGTGACATTGGGAATCATGCTGGATTGCTCTTCCATCTTACTGTGTTGCTCATCTTTCAGGATCACAAGTACAGGCTGCCCCATATCCACTTGATATTTTTTACATGAGATCTGAGGATTTGAATTCAAGTCCTTTTATTTTTCGAGACAAAAGCTTCAACCACTGAACAATCTCCCTAGTCCTTGCTGGCCCGCTTTTTTCCTTTTCTTTTTTTTTTTTAATATAATACAAACGCTTTATTTAACAGTCACAGGTCATCTTTGGAGGACAGATGGTGGATATTTGGGATCCGATGGCAAGTCCAGCAGCACAGCCTCCCAGTTTCTCTCTGACTCCAACAGGGGCAGCATGTCACCCTCAAGCAGGGGGCCTTTGGCACTGCAGATGATGGAGTAACTAACTGTGTCTTCCATAAATTCCATATGCACCATTGTGCATTGTCCCTGTGGGCGGGCCCTGCCCACCACTTTGGTGAACCTGGCTAGCTTGTTCAGCTACTCCTGGCTCATATCCACGATGGTGGCAGCCTGGTGGAGAGGAATCTAGGTTCTTACATGTGTTAGTTAGATGCTCTCCCATTAAGGTATATAGCTTCACCTTTTAATGTTAAGCTGTATATAAATTCCTTTGGTTTGCTTGTTGAGACAGGGTCTCCTGTAGCACAGGGTGGTCTCAACTCACTACTTAGCCCCAAGGATGGTCTTGAACTCTTGATCCTCTTGCCTCTCCCACCAAGTTCTGAGATTACAGGCATGAACCATAATGCAATTTATTTGGTGCTGAGGATGGAACCCAGAGCTCATGCTTACCAGGCATGCACTCTTCCAATTGAGCTCCATCTCAGCCTTGGTTTTTTATATTTTTCTAAAAATCTTAATGAGGAATTTAATTTTTTTTTTTAGTGTGTGTGTGTATGTGTGTGTGTATGTGTGTATCAGGGCACTGTGTGTGTATCAGAGAGCACTGCATGTTTCTGTGGAAGCCCAAGGGAGACTTTGGGAATTATCCTGAATTGCTCTACCTTCTTTTTGCTTTGCTCTGGGATTTCCCACGCTCCACCTTCCAGAGCAGGAAGTGCAGGTCACTGCCATTTCCATCTGGTGTTTTTCTGTGAGATCCAGAATTTGAACCCAGGTTCTTCTGTTTGTTCTGCTCTGAAGCGGAGTCTTAACTCCTGAGTCATCTCTCTAAGCCAGTTTACTGTGTTTTGGAAACAGGGTCTTTCTATGTAACCTAGGCTGGCCTTGAACTCAAGACAGTCCTACCATCCCACCTTTGGAGTTCTGAGATAATAGACATGAGCCACCACCCTCAGCTATATGTATATTTTAAATCTCTTTCTCTTTCTAGTTTTAAAAAATTTACTTAAAAAAGGGGTTTCATTGTGGACAAAAGGTTTTATCCATTTATGAGAGAGTGAGCCAGCAAGCTGCTGTGCTCTGGTGTACGCATGTGGAGGTCACGGGGAAGCTTCAGAAGTCAGGGAGTTAATTAAGCATCATGTAGGCTCTGGGACTAGAACTCAGGTCATCAGATTTGCCCACAGGCACCTTTACTGGATGAAGCATCTCACCTGCTCTCATTATGTCACTTCAGTATGTGTACTTTCAATTTTGAGACAGTCTTGCTAAGTCACTCAGGTTGACTTTCCGTCCTCCTGATTCAACATCTCAAGCAGCTATAGCTGCAGACTTGACTTGTAATAACAGTTTTACTAGACCTCCATATCAAGCTATTACACCGTGTATTAGGCTTCATTTATTCCCTTAAGGAATATTCCCTATGGCCCTGGGAGGTAGGAACAAATCCACATTAGCCTATTTTTGGCAGATGAGAGAAACGAGGCTGGGGTCACCAAATTGCCTGCCCGACAGGGAGGCCACGGTGCCCTGTGGACGTAGTTACAGATCTCTGAGCTCCACAGCTGCCATTTGGGGAACTGTCAGGCTGTTCTTGACTGAGCTCTACAGAGGAGGAAGGAACTGATTACAGCTCTATGTGTTCCCCAACTTACAAAGACCCTGGTGCTCATCTACATAAAGGGTTGGCCCAGCAAGTGGTGGGAAAGAGGTGGGGTTAAAGAACCAGCTAGAATCTAGGATTGAAGTGTGACCCTGGGCAAGTAGAGTTTGGTTATGATTAAAACTTGTCTTTTTCATATTTCATTTACTTGAGAGAGAGAGAGAGAGAGAGAAGAGAGGGGGAGAGAGAAGAGAGGGGGAGAAGAGAAAGAGAAAAGGGGGGCAGGTCAGAGGACAATTTTTAGAAGTCAGGTCTCTCCTATCACGCGGGCTTCTGAAGAATTACTTTTGGGTTACCAGGTTTTGTGACCGCGCGCCACATCCACTGAACTGTCTCACAGGCTTTTTTTTTTTTTTTTTTTTTTGAGATAGGGTTTCAAGTAGCTCAGCTTGTGACTTGGAATTCACTACAAAACTGAGGATGACCTTGAGCTCTGGATCTTCCTGCCTTTACCTCCCAGGGGTCACCACAGGAGGCTATAATCAGGAGATCACCTCCAAAAATAGGCAAGCAGTTAAAAGTACCACTTCAAGGGTTCAAATCCCCAGCTCTGTCTCTGTGGGGTTGGGCAAGACCCCCTTGGTGTGTTCAGCTTTCCTCGTCGGTGAAATTGGCTCAGTGAGTGCGACCCCTGAAGGTGGCTGTGAGGACTGCAGGATAGCTGGGAGTTGGGGGTCAGGCTGCAGGCTCTTATTTTCCTTGTAAACAATGCCAACAATCACAGGACTATTATGAGAAATGAGATGTAATACAAAGATGCTAGCTTGCATCTGAAGGTGCGACACTCACGGAAAAGGCATGGTCTGTGACCATGAATGCAAAGGGTGGTTTGGGGCCAGCAAGATGGCTCCAGGGGTCAAGGTACCTACTGCAAACCTGGCTACCTGAGTTGGCTCCTCAGAGCCCACATAGTGGAAGGAAAGAACTGATGTATGAAAAAGTTGTACTTTAACTTCTACAAGCCTGTTGAAGCATGAGTTTTGATGTCTCTCTCAAATAAATAATTTTAAAAGCAGTTTTTATTTATTCTATGTGCCTAGGGGTATGTGTGTGTGTGTGTGTGTGTGTGTGTGTGTGTGTGTGTGTAGAAGAGGGCACTGTGTGTGTCTGTGGAGGACCCAGGATGACCTTAGGAATCATCCTGGATTGCTCTACCTCCTTATTGCTTTGCCTGAACTGTAAGCTGCCACCAGGCGGGGTTTTTCACATGGGATCTGGGATCTGAACTCAGATCCTTTTGCTTGAGAGGCAAAGACTTTAACCCCTGAGCCATCTCTCCGGCCCCTAGAAGCAGTTTGGGTGTGGTGGTACATAACAATAGTCCCAGTACTGGGGAGGTGGAGGCTGGTCACTGCCAGAGTGAGACCAGTCAGAGGTATGTAAGTCCTGTCTAAACAATAACAACAAGAAAAGGCAGTTTTTAGTACTAACAACAATAATGGTACCCTTGCTAGACAGTTTCTATGTACTACACTATTGTAAATGCAGTGAATAAAGGAGTTCATTCTACTTGTTCAAGGTCCTATGAGCAAGAAGACATCACTGACATCCCTCTTACCAGATGTTGAAGCTGAGGGGGAGAAGACAAGACAGTGGCAAGACTGAGATCTAGACCTAGACTATCTTCTGGTACAAAATTCTTGCTCTTCATCTTTATATAGGTTTTGTATTTTAAATTTTTTTGTTGAGAGAAGGGGGAAGATCATGCCACATCACATATGTGGAGGTTGGAAGGAAACTTTCAGAAGTGTATTCTCTCCTCCCACCATGAATCTCAGGTCTCCAGGTTTTCACCTTTGCTCTTGAGCTGTCTCATCACCCTCCACCTTCTGATGATGTTTTGAGACAGGATCCCAGGTAGCCTAGATTGGTCTCAAACTCGCTATGTAGCTGAGGTGGCTCTTGAGTTTCAGATCTCCCTGCTTTCACCTCTTGGGTGATGGGACTACAGACATGGGCCCTCACGCCTGGTTTGTGCTGGAGAATGGAAGCCAGGGCTTTGCGCATGCTAGGCAAGCACTCTAACCTGCCTCATCTGCAGCCCTGTTGTTATTTACTTATTATGTACTTACTTATTTTGTTGTTTTGAGACAAAATTTTGATATGCAGCACTATCCTTAAATCCACAATATTTCTACCTCAGTTTCTCCTGAGCTTGGATGGCCAGACCTGTATCCACACACCTGGTATCTTTTTTTAGTATTTTTTCTTCATTTTAAAAAATATTTTATTTATTTGTGTGTGTGTGTGTGTGTGTGTGTGTGTGTATCAGAGAGCACTGTGTGTCCCTGTGGAGGATCAAGGGTGACTTTGGGAATCATCCTGGATTGCTTCTACCTCCTTCTTGCTTTGCTCTGGGATTTCCCAGGCTTCACCCACCAGAGTCAAACTGTTTCTGCCTGGCGTTTTTACGTAGGACCTGGGATCTGAACTCAGGACCTTCTGCTATGCAAGACAGAATCTTAACCCCTGAACCATCTCTCCAGCCCCCTCACCCTCCCCCCCAACACGTGGTGTTTTTAAAAACAAGATTTGTACTGCACATACAGGTTTAGCTGTGAGAGTACTCAGAAAAAGTTTTCCCTGAAAGTGCTTGAATTCACCCTGTAAGAAACGACATAACTTCACTGATGATGTAGTTCCGTTAGTAGAGTGCTTGCTAAGTACTGTGTTTGATCTTCTGCACCTCATATATAGGCATGGCGGTTAATGTCTGTAATTCCAGCACTTGGGAGTTGGAGACAGAGGATCAGAAAAGCATAAGGTCATTCTTGGGTATATACAGTTTGTAGTTTGAAGCAAATTTGGGATATGTAAGACTGAATTAGAGAGAGAGAGAGAGAGAGAGGAGAAAGAAAAGAAAGAAATGAGAGGAAGAAAGTGCCTTTTGGTGAAGGTGGAGAAAGACAGCAGAGTTATCCTTTAAATACCCTGATCCCCTTGGAGCGCAAGGTTTGAGGTCTATGGGCGGGGTTTGGAAGAAGGGGCGTGGCCCGGCGCCTTCTGACCCAATGGGTTTCGGGGGGCGGGGACTTCCTCGCATCTTGGTGCCACACGCGTGTGGTCCTTGGCAGTTCCATCTACCTCGCGGGTGCCTCTGGCGTCCACAGAGGTCTCTGACCCCAGCCCGGCCCCAAGCCCTCCCTCCTGCCCAGCCTGCAGCCCCCTTCCCGCATCTCCGGACCCCAGCCCGGGGCCCTCGGTTGTTGCCATCATGGGTGACGGAGGAGGAGAAGGCGAGGACGAAGTTCAGTTCCTGCGGACGGTGCGTATGTCAGAGTTAGCAGGCTCTGGGGGTTGTTCTCGCGTATTTCTGGGGGTTTGTCTCTGATGTTTCTGTCCTGTTGCTGGTGGTCTCTGAGGTGTGGGGTCTTTTCCTTTGTCACTTTGGGCGATTGTCACTTTGCCTTTCTGTCTCTTCTGATCACTTCCACCTTTTTTTGCCACCAAGAATTAGCAGTATTTGGAACTACAGAGTAGAGAGGGAGGAATTTTAGGCTGCCCTCTCTTCTGACATCAAAAATTTAGGGACACTGAGGGAGCACCACCTCTGCCATTCTGCAAGCAGGCACTTGGGGGAAGGTGTTTCTAATTTAGCTTAATTTAGCTATCCCCACCCCCACCCCGGCCCTCATTCTCTCCTTGCTCGGGGCTCTGACCTATTTAGATTCCTGGGAAGGGGGCTGGGGTAAGCTGGATAACACAGGCTGGTTTAACTCCTAATTCTTGGGAGGTCTCCTAGAGGTCCTTCGAGTTCTTGATCATTCTGTTTCCCTTGGTGTTGGCAAGGAGAATCAAGTGTGTCTACTAATGGTCTCTGAGGGTCTCTGGGCGCTGTCTCTCTCTGTCTTTGGGGATGCATCTCTGTTTTTGTCTCTATCTTTTGTCTCTTAGTTTCAGACCCTCCCTCTGTATTTTCCTGGACCTCTAGCTTTGTCTCCCTGAACCTTTGATCCCTAGCTGGGGGGGGCCGGCAGGGATGGAACTTGGAGCAACAGGTGTCCCTCCCAGAATAGCCCTCTTTTCTGGGCCCTGGGCGTGGGTGGTGGGGTGGAGAGGAAAGGAGGGGCTGCTCCTCTCATAAGCCTTCCCACTGTCGCCTCCCAAGAGCAAGGGATGGGGGTGTGAACATGGTCAGGTCTGAACATGGGTCAGATCTGCTGACCCTGCGTTGCCCCGCCCCTCCCCATCAGAGGCCCTGAGTCCACGAAGGAAAATGCTGACGTGGCATTCCCGATCCAGAATAGGGCCCTGGCGGCCTGGGTCTGGTTTCCTGGGAGGGAGGGACAAACAGCTGGCACTGGTCATGAAGGATGGGGACAGCTGGATCGGAAGCCACTGGAGGAGGGACTCTTGGCCAGCCTCAGCCCCTTAGCTGCGGGTTGGACCATTCTTCCGCCCTAATAAGACCATGATTGTAGTCATCTGCCCCTGGTGCAGTTGCTTTACACCAGGCGGGGTGCTCAGGCGGTGTGCCCAGGGCCTTGGCCTCTGGAGGCATCTAATTATATTCTTGCTGCCCTATCTTCTGAGGTAGGGCCCTATCTTTATCTCCCTGTGAGATTTAAGGGCAACCAAGCCCCAAGCAAGAGAATCACTTGCCCAAGGTCAAAGCCAGGTCTGGATGCCCTGAGGATCTGTCCTGCTTCTTTCAGCAGAGGGAAACTGAGTCCATGCTTGCCAAAGTACACGGAGTTAGGGGGCTGGAGGTCTGGCCCTGACATCTTCTGACTCCAAATTGGTTCTGTTTTCTTGAATGTTACTGAGGCCACATGGTACTTTCTTTGTATGGTTTTGGGTTGTATTCTACCAGTTGGAAAAATATTCTGTGTTGCAATCCAGGGCATGCCCATATTCACAGATATTATCATAAAGAAAAAATATAACTTCAGAGCAAGGCATGGTAGTGTATGCCCGCAATTGGGCACTCATCAGGCTGAGAAGGAGGATTGCAAATTTAAGGCCAGTCTGGGCTATATCATTAACTCAAGGCCAGCCTAACATACATAAGGGGAATCAGAAAAACAAGGAAGCAAAACATAAAAAGTATCAACTTCATTATGCTGTAATTGACATGCAACAAAACACACCAATTTTATTATAACATGATTGGCATGCAACAAATTATACTGACAATGTTATCCTTCAATACTTTTGTCCAAGACAAAATAAAAGGAAAAAAGGAGAAAAAAAACATTTTGTGAAGTGTGTGGGGATTAGATGAGACAAGTTCTTAGGTAGTCCAGGCTGGACTTTTATTTGATATGTAGACAAGGATGATCTAGAAGTGCTGACCTTCCTGCCTCCACCTCCCAAGTGCCAGGCTTATATGCATGCACCATCATGCCTGGCTTCACTGTGATTTGAGATGTGCAAACCACGTACCCACTGTTATAGTGAAGGCAGAGGACATTTCCTTCATCCTAGCACATTTCTCTCACTCTTGTATCAGTCACCCACTCATCTGCTATCAATAGAGTTTCCATTAGTCACTTCTACAGTTTCACATACAGGGTGTCCATTTGTTGTTTTTCTTTTTGCTCAACGTATTTTACATTATTTGTTAATACAGCAGGTATGTAAAACGCCTTCCTTTCTATTGCCTGGTGGCATCCTACTGTATGACTATATTGCAATTGGCTTATCCCTTCACTTGCCTGATGGACATCTCAATTATCTTCAGATTCTGCTATTATAGACAACCCCTGTAAACATTCACAAATACTACCTATATTTTATAGGAACAGATTCCAGAACATGTAGATCACCCTGCTAACAAGAAGAACATGCTTTTATTTTCTGTTCTTGTTCTGTTTTCTTTAATTTCTTAAAAAAAAAGAACCACATTGCTCACAGTCCTTCAGAGTGATTTCATTTCTTTTGAATGGGTCTAACTATGCCTATGCTGGGCTTTCTCAAAGCTTGGCCAAGTCAAAATTTATAGGGATGGGGTAGGGGTGGGGTGGGGTGTCCTGGAGAGATGGCTCAGGGGTTAAAGCCTTTGCCTCACAAGCAAAAGGATCTGAGTTTGGATTCCAGATCCACGTAAAAATGCTGGGTAGAAGTGGCAGCAGCTTGCACTCCTGGTCCTGGAAGGCAACGACTAGGAAACCCCAGAACAAAACAATAAGGTTGCAAATCCAGAGCAAACCGGGATGATTCCTGAAGTCTCCCTTGGGCCTCCATCCACAGTCACATATAGTAGCCTCTTCTACTACTACTACTACTATTACTACACTCACACACACAACCCCAGATACACTGAATAGGATTTGGGAATGGGAGTGTGGTGATGGGAGTGATTGGGGCGGGGAAGAGAGGGAGGCGGCAAGAAAACAACTTTAAACTACATATAAGTTAATAAATTATTATGTGTATAATCAGTTCTCTTCTTCCACTTCTTCCAGGAATAGAACTCAGGTTGTCAGGTGTGTGTGGCAAGCACATTTACCTGCTGAGTCATCTTTCCAGCCCTTGTTTTGATTTGTTGAGTTCAAACTGTATGATTAGTATGACAAAAGTCAAGCACACACCAGGAGGTCAGGGATGGAAGTAACTAGACAGAGCAGTTCTGGGGTTCTATCGTTATGCCATGCCTCTCCGCCTTCTCAAAGGTCAGTCAGGCTGGCTGAGAGCAGTGCATGGGGTTGAAGCCCAGGATGAGAACATGTTCATAGGGTACGCTTGGAAAGCCAGAGGGCATGTGATGTCAAGCAGGACATGGAAGCTTTTGGAATGGGTTTCCTCTGATGTAAAATGGAATAACTATCGGGCTATGGTGATGAGTGTCTGTAATTCCAGCCCTGGGAGGGGCAGGAGGAGAATCCGGAGTTCAAGGTCATCCTCCAAGACATAGCAAGTTGGAGGCTTGCCTAAGACCCTGTGTCAAGCAAGTCAATCCAAAGCAAACCAAAAACCATTTAACTCATAAGGAGGTTGCTATTGTCCATACTCCAGTGGTCACCTTGCAGATCCCCCCTTGGGAGACCTCTGGGGAACTGGATTTTTTAAGAAAAATTTCTTTCGATGTTTATTTTAATCTATTTGCCCTTGACAGAAATGAAAACAAAAATCCAGAGGTCCTTTATCAAAGTCTCCACTCAGGCTTGTCTTAAACTCTTAAAAGTAAAAGGATACAAATAAAATAAATGCATAAAAGATAAAAGGCATTTAAAATGGAAGGGATTCAGAGAGAAATGGGAAAACACTGAGTTTGCTACTGAAAATGTTTAAACCTCAGAAAAGCTTAAAAACAAAAACGGAAAGAAAAACAGACCTCTCTCGGCCTGGGGTGGCTCTGGTGGGTGGGTGTGTATGGATTCAGGGATCTCGGGGATTAGACTGGTCCGAGTCCCCATGTTCCTATATGGTGATCATTCCCAGTTGTGTTTAAGGCGCCTCCAAGGTTCTGGGAGCTTGGAGTCGTTCCGGGAGGGCTGGTCTTCTTTCAGCCATCCGTAGGAGCTGCCCATGTTCTCAAGTCCGGGCTTGCTGAGGGGCGGGGACTGGATATACTCGCAGCCCCTTGCAGCTACTGTCCTGCACCTCTTCCAGCCTGCGGATGGGCAGTACCAAGGTGTGAATTCTTGTTCATATCCAAACTCCTACTGATTGTTTGGCCTTGGGGGAATCAATGCCTCTCTCAAACTTCGTTTTTCCCATAAAACGGGCTAAAGTCTGGCACGGTGGCCCACATCTGTGATTCCAGCAACTGGAGAGGCTGAGGCAGGAGGGTCTCTAGATCCCAGGAGTTCCGGGCCAACTTGGGCAACTTCAGGAGACCCTGTTTCAAAACGCAAATAATCGAATAAGCTATCCCGGCTTTTCTACAAGTGAGAGGAGGAGGAGGGGAGAGCGGCACCTCAGCATGCAGCGTCCTAGATGTTGGCGTTGGTCTCCACCAGTGAACTCTTAGTCTCTCGTTTCCCCCAGGACGACGAGGTGGTCCTGCAGTGTAGCGCCACAGTGCTCAAGGAGCAGCTGAAGCTCTGTCTGGCCGCCGAGGGCTTTGGCAATCGTCTGTGTTTCCTGGAGCCCACCAGCAACGCGCAGGTCTGTGTGGTGGGAGAAAGGCAGGGTCTCGGGTACCAGGACCGCAGCGGGAGCCGCTGACCCGAGGGGTGGAAGGGACTACGAGGGAAAGGGGTGGGAACGGATGTTGGGGGCGGAGTCTCAGAGGAGTGGGCGGGGTCTGTGGTCAGCCAGGATATAAGCTGGGTGGAGTTGGGCGGAGCTGGGCCTGAATGTACCTGGAGATGTCTCAGGACAGTGGGATGGGGGATGGGGAAGGTTGGGGGTGAAGTTTGAAGCGAGTGGGACATCGTGTGCAGTGGGCAGCATTTGAGGTGGATGGAGCAGGCTGGGGGAGGAGTCTAAAGTGAATGTTGGAGTCCAGGCGCCGGGCAAGATCTGAGGAAGGCGGAGCTGGGGTCTAAAGGGAGGTGAGGGAGGAGTCTAAAGTGAGTGAATGGTGTATGAGCTGAGAGGCCTTTGGGCAAGGATTCCTATGGATTCAGAGAGTGGGATTCACGAGGAGGGGAGAGGGAGACTGAGGATATGACATAATACTTTAGGATCAGAGGAGGAAGTGACTTGGGTGTTTTAGAGGGGAGCACCTCCCTTCCCCAAAGGAAAAGTACTGGGACCTTAGATGAAGATGTAGAGGGAAGGCAGAGGGTATCTAGGAATATATGTGTTAGACAGTTAGGGTCTCAGGGGAAGGTGATCTGAGGATCACCTGCTTGGAATGCTAAGGGTGGAGGGAAGTTAGGGTGTGAAAGGCAGAGAGGGCCTTGCATCCAGAGTAGAGGGCCCTCAGGCCAGAGGGGATGTTAGCAGGGGCAGCAGGAGAGCAAGGAGGTTGAAAGGAGGTCTGAGGGTGAGGTAGACCCAGGTTTAGAGAGGATAGGGCTTAGGATCGTGAGCTGGGAGAGAGATGTGGTGCCGGAGGTAAGAACACGCGTGTGTGTGTGTGTGTGTGTGTGTGTGTGTGTGTGTGTGTTCCTCCTACTATCTGAAGGTGAAGGTCAGAGATGGGGTTCTTCTGGGATTGGAGAGATTGGAGGGAAGGCACAATAAGAGCTTCCCGCATTGGGAGTGGGTCCACTTGTTTGAGGTACACATGAGACCAGAGGGATGTGGGGTACTCGAGTAAGCTGGGTGGGACAGGAGCTTCCATGGAGTTGGGTAAGTTGAAAGTGTGTGAAGGAGGAGGTTGGAAGGTGGAGGTGTTTATTGAGATGTCGCTGAAAGTTCAGCGTATCTGAGGCCTGGTGGGGAGCAGGAATTTCTCTCGGGGTTGGGTTGACATCTAGTTGTGCCTGAGATGTGGGTGCACAGGCTCAGATAGGAAGCAGGGAGGAGGCACGGTGGGGCATGGTGTTTGGGAGTCTTCCAACTACAATGTCATTTGCTCACTCCCCCCAGAATGTCCCCCCTGATCTGGCCATCTGCTGCTTCGTCCTGGAGCAGTCCCTGTCTGTCCGAGCCCTGCAGGAGATGCTGGCTAACACAGTGGAGGCTGGTGTGGAGGTGAGACTCCCCACTCAGGGAGACAGGGACAGAGATGGGTGCGGACTTCTGGGGTCATTCACCGTATGCTCTTCTTCCTCTTTTTGCCCCGTCCCCGCAGGCCCTCAATTTGGATAAGTGGGTAGGTCCGACCTTGGGTGTCACCTGTCCTTCCCATCCTTTCTGACCCCAGGTCTGCCACTTAGGCCCACGTCCTGAACATAGGGACTGGAGGGTTTCCCTCTGCCCCAGATGTCAGGGACCGTGGAGCCTAAAACAGGCCAGGCAGGAAGGAAGGAGGGGGTGGAGGCTTCTGAGCCTCTATTCCTCTACCTGTTCCTTTCTCCTATCCTTTCCCTCGACCTAGACCCCAGTACCCCACTGCATGGGACTTCTTCCCTCATCTCCCTCCATCCCAAGTGTGGGTCCCCTCCAGTTCAGGAGTGGATTGCCATGTGATCATGATCCTCATCACGTGACCCCCTCAGAGCATGGGCATGGGAGAGCCGTGATGGAGGCATGATGCCATCAAGGAATTGCCATAACTCTCCCTTGCAGAGGGACAGTCTCGTTGTGCATGGGAGAGAATGTGTGGTAGTCACCTTATCACTATGGGTACTAGGCACATGTTTAACAACTGCCAGGATTCTGTTGGTGTGCATAGGTGCAGTTCAGCTCTGTTATTTCAGGTTAGAGCAGAGGGGCTCGGGTACCTGATCATGGGATACAGGGGCATCTTCAGTCACCTGGAAGGTGGGTCATTTTCCCTGGTGGCTTTAGGAACTGGTTTACAAAATGGAGCCAGAGAAAAGAAAGTTGGCTTTGGAGAGCTTTCTTTTTCTTCTCTTCCTTCCTTCCTTCCTTCCTTCCTTCTTTCCTTTTCTTTCCTTCCTTCTTTACGTTCTTTTCCTTTCTTGTCTTTCTTTCTTTCTTTCTTTCTTTCTTTCTTTCTTTATTTCTCTCTTCTCTCTCTTCTCTCTCTCTTCCTTCCTTCCTCTTCCTTCCTTCCTTCCTTCTTCCTTCCTTCCTTCTTTCTTTCTTTCTTTTTTTCTAAAGAAAGAGAGAGATCTCAAGGACAACTTTCAGAAGTAGATTTTTGCCCTACAATGTGGGCTCACTATTAAACTCAGGTCACCAGGCACCTGTATTAGGTGAGCCATCTTGCCAGCCTGGAGAATTTATTTTATATATATATACATACATTTTTTGAGACAGAGTTTCAAGTAACCCAGGCTGGCCTCAAACTACATATAGCTGAGACTAAATTTGAACTTCTGATCCTCCTGCCTCTACCTCTCAGGTGCTGGAATTACTGTGCACTCCTGAGCTTCAGAGAATGTAAAACCATACCAACCATACCATAACCTCTGTTTTATGGGTGGGGAACAGAAGCAGGCAGTCTACTGAGGGCTTGAATCAGGCTTCCTGATCTTTGTGCCTGAGCCCAGTGTTTTATGAGGTGCATAGACTCACCAGATGTTTTGGAGAGCCCCGCTTATGACTTGCTCTGTGCTCTCCCTTTCCCTGCAGTCATCTCAGGGCGGGGGACACAGGACGCTCCTGTATGGCCACGCCATCTTGCTCCGGCATGCACACAGCCGCATGGTGAGTGCCTCAGTGATTCGAGGTGTGGTGGTAGTAGAGTGGGGGGGCCAGGCCTGCCAGAAGGAGGCTGACTCCACTCTCTCCAACCCTAGTACCTGAGTTGTCTCACCACTTCTCGTTCCATGACTGACAAGTTGGCCTTCGACGTGGGTCTGCAAGAGGATGCAACAGGTGCAGGGCCTGCGGGTGGGGACAGGGGGCACTCCAAATTAAGGTACAGAAAGTCTGTAGAAGTCCAGAGATGGGCCTGAAGCTACACTGGGTGGGGGTGGGGGAGTGGAGGGGTGGGGTGGGGTGTAAAAATGGAGGTTTTAGACCCAGGCAGTCTGGATATGCTAGTGGAGGGATACATTCTTCACAAGGAGACTGAGGGTGGGTGGGGCTTGTGATAGAAAGTTGGTGGCAGCAATAGGGGATTTATGGCCTTGGGGGTCGCAAAGGCTCAGTGACTCATGAGTGCCCCGGAGAAGAGCTTTGTGGGAAGTCATCATTTGACAGCCACCCCATCCAAAGGAGAGGCGTGTTGGTGGACAATGCATCCGGCCTCCAAGCAGAGGTCTGAAGGAGAGAAGGTCCGTGTTGGGGATGACCTCATCCTTGTCAGCGTCTCCTCTGAGCGCTACCTGGTGAGCTATTCCACCCCCGCAGTGGCTCCTACCACTCCCCTGGAGATGCACAGGATGACCCCTCTTCATAGGTTTCCCCAGCTGGTCTTTGGTCCTCAACACTCTGATTCCCAGCTTCTGGCTTCTTGACATCCAATTTCCTGATTTCTGGCCCCCTCCCATTTCTCTATTTGATCTCCGTTCCGTCATCTGTGACTTCTAACCTTCTGTCTCCACTGTGTTGGTTTCCTGGTGCCCATCCCCCATTTCTGGCCACTGACTCCCATCTCTTGCCGACTCCGTCGCCTCTGACCTCCCACCCTGGTTTCCTCCAGCATCTGTCCACGGCAAGTGGGGAGCTCCAGGTTGATGCCTCCTTCATGCAGACACTCTGGAACATGAACCCCATCTGCTCCTGCTGTGAAGAGGGTGAGTATTCCCAGGCCTGGCTTCTAAACTGACCGCTCCCCTCAAAACACCACCCGATCCTCAGACATACCCAAACTTGGAATCTCAGACTTCAAACTTAGATCTTCAAATTATAGCCCTTATACTTAGATTTCCCACTGACCCCAAAGGAAGAACACAAGAGCTCAAGGAGCCCCAAATCCCAAATTCAGTATCGCTTCTAAACTTAAATCCCACAGCTCCCACACCAAGCTCAGTCCTTATATGTCAGCCTCAGATCTCTAAAATCAGTGCTCAGAATTCAGGTCTTCACTGCCAAATCCAGCCTAAGACTCACCTATCACACCTCTAAATATCAGCCTCAAGTTGGTATTTAGCCTAAGCCAATCTAAGCCTTGGAACTTAGACCCCAGCAGCAACAAACTTAAATCTCACACCCAGACCATGTGATGTGATCCCAACCTCAAAAAATCCAAAGGCATACCCCTAAATCACAGACCCCACAGCCTCCCATCTTCATCCCTGAATATCTATACTTCCAAGTGTAGAACCCCATAATCTCACATCCCTATTTTAGACCTTAACTTAGTCAACATCTCAGACTCAGATAGTCAACTGCGGAGTCCCCAAATCCAGTCTTTGTCCTCTAACAGGGGATGATATAGGGCTCTCAGACCCTAAATGGATTCTAGGTCTTTCTAGGGTTCCTGCCTCAAAACCACCATCTTCCTTTGCTCCTTCCCAGGCTATGTGACAGGGGGTCATGTCCTTCGTCTCTTTCATGGACACATGGATGAATGTCTGACCATCTCTCCTTCTGACAGTGATGACCAGCGCAGGTCTGGGCTGGGAACCAAAGGGCCAGGGTCTAGGAATGGGGTGGAGAGAAAAGATTAGCCGGGGAGGTAAGACCCTGTATTAGTTAACTTTCTGCTGGTATGACAAAAACTTTGAGATAGTCATCTTAATAAGGGAAAGTTTTATCTGGACTCACAATCTCAGTCTATGGTTGCTTGGTCCTATTGTTTTGGGTCTGTGGTGGCCCAGGATGTCATGGTGGGAATGTGTGACTGGAGTTAGTCTACTTCACAAAGAAAGTTCCAATATTCATTCCGAGGTCATGTCCTAAATAACCTAACTCCTCTCGATTAGGCTCCACCTCCTACCTCCTAATGGTGCTGTAGGCTGGGATGGGCAAGTCTTCACCGTGTAGATCTTTTAGATACATCCCAGATCTTATGGACAGGATCAGGGAGCAACTTCTCAGGGGGTGGAGCCTTCGCTCTTGACCTCACTCTGCTCCTCAGACTTGTCTACTACGAGGGAGGATCCGTCTGCACCCATGCCCGCTCCCTCTGGAGGCTGGAGCCACTGAGAATCAGGTGTGTGTGTGTGTGTGTGTGTGTGTGTGTGTGTGTGTGTGTGTGTGCACGCATGAGCATGTGTGTGGTTGGGAGGGGGCTGAGGTCTCCTGGGAGGCCCAGGAAGGGAGAAAGGGTCTTGAAGGATATCTGAGTAAGATACTAGAAGGTTTTAGGGGGCAACCTGGAGCGGGGTGGGAGTTAAAAACACAAGGAGTGTAAAGAATTGGAAGTTGGGATTCCTGGAGACTTCTGGGGAGCTTTAGGGAATGTTCAAGGGTCTGAGAGAGGAATGGAGTTTCTGAGAGGTGATGAAGAGGTTCTAAGAAAGATTCGAGAGCTACAAGGAAGTTTTGGACAAGTCTATGATGTTAATGGATTACAGGGAGAGGGTACCCCCGTTTTCTTTATTCTCACCCTCCACAGTTGGAGTGGGAGTCACCTGCGCTGGGGACAGCCTCTGCGAATCCGGCACGTGACCACTGGGCGGTACCTGGCACTCACAGAGGACCAGGGTCTGGTGGTAGTTGATGCCAGCAAAGCCCACACCAAGGCCACTTCCTTCTGCTTCCGCATCTCTAAGGTCTGCAGGGGTTGGGGGGGGGGTCCTTCACCTGCAATCCTGAACCCCACCTCCACTTCTTTTCTACATTTTCTTTCTGGGAGGGGTCCCCCATGACATGCCAGGTAGAGTGGAATCTGACTGCTCTCTCCTTGCCCTTGCAGGAGAAGCTGGATGTGGCCCCCAAAAGGGATGTGGAGGGCATGGGCCCCCCTGAGATCAAGTATGGGGAATCCTTATGCTTTGTACAGCACGTGGGCTCAGGCCTGTGGCTCACCTATGCTGCCCCAGACCCCAAAGCCCTGAGGCTCGGCGTGCTCAAGAAGAAGGTGGGCTTCTGGAAGGGCCAAGGGTACTAGCAGTGAGGGGCTGGGATGCTCGTGTATAGCCTTGTAGAACTTGAGGCTAAGAAGGGGAGAGAAAGGACCATGTATATGAGTGTGTGGGAGTGTGTGTGTGTGTGTAAGACACAGACAAGGAGACTAGAAAACAGAAAAATAGATATATAGAGACACAGAGAGAAAAGATAACAAACTAAAATAATTTTCAATGAAAAATTATTGGCTGTGCATTGTGGGCCACACCTCTAATTGTAGCACTCAGAAGGTATAGAAAGGTAAACTGTTGAGTTTGAGGCTAGCTTGGGTTTTATAATGAAACCCGATTTCAAAACACTCAACTAAACAAGCAAAGCCTGCATGGTGACCCTTGTTTATAATCCTAGCACCTGGGGAAGTGGAGACTAGGGTCACTAGGAATTCAATTCCTGTATGGGGCACATAGCAAGTTTGAAGTCAGCCCTGGCTCTGTGAGACCATGTGTCAAAAAATAAAATAAAAATAAAGTAAAATAAGAAATCTGGGTGTGGTGGCTCATGCATGTAATCCCAGCACTCAGGAGCTGAAGTAGGAGGATACCAGGAGTTCCGAATCAACCTAGGCTATGGCAGGAGACCCTGTCTCAAACCAACCAACCAAACCAAAATAATCATAATAATCAAACTCTTTAAAGCAAAAACAAATCACCACTAATGGAAACAAGGAAAAACAAAATAAACACTTACAAAAACTCAGTTATCAAGTACTGAATTGTTCTGCATGTGTTTAACCCAGGAACAATAGTTAAACAGCCACTAATGAAGTTCATAGACACACGACTGAATAGGAAAGTTACTTTTGTCTGAGGAAATTATGTACAAAGGCCCAGGGGTTGGAATGAATTTGGTCTGCGGTACAGACAAAAAGACCCAGTGTGGCTGGAGGAGAGAGAATGAGGAGCGAGTAGTGGGAGGTGAAGATAGAAACAAGATGGGAAGGGATGGGATGTGGTGCTGTGGGCCATGGAGAAAGTTCTGTTTTTCATCTAGTGAGATGGACCCACTAGGTGGTTTTGAGCAGGCCAAAGACGTGACCCAGAGTCCTAAAGTCCCATGCTGCTGTGAGAACAGATTATGGGGTGGAGGGCGGAGTTGAAGTAGGGAAGATGCAAAAAAAAAGCCCTCAGTGAAGGTCCACATAACAAGGGCCAGCACGGGGTGGGGACTGGAGGTCCTGGATGTATTCTAAACTTGGAGCCAACACATTTGCTGACAGAATGGCCGGGGGGGTGGGAGGGGGAATATGACTTTCACCCAGAGCAGCTGCGAGGATGGATATGCCATTTGTTGAGATGAGAACAGCCAAGTGTCAACTCAGGACAAGGATCTTAGAATTTACTTCCAGCTGGGCTTAGCGGTCTGGGCTCATAATCCCAGCTACTCTGAAGGGTCAGGCAGCCAGATGACGAGTTTGAGGCCTCTATGGACTACAGACTGAGTTCCAAATCAGACTGGACAATATAGTGAGACCCTGTCTCAAAATATAAAAAGAGAGCTGGAAGTTTGGCACAGAGACTCATGCCTGTAACTCAGGAGGCTGAGACAGGAGGATAGATTGAGTTTGATGTCAGCCTGGGTTACACAGTGAAATTCGGCTCCAAAAAGATTAAAGATGGGGATGTTGCAGAGTTGGTAGAGTGCTGGCTTAGCCTCATGCGTGATCCCCAGTATCCCATGAACCAGGGAGTGAACCCCTCTTGACCTCCGTGTGTCCCCTCCCCAGGCCATGCTGCACCAGGAAGGCCACATGGATGATGCGCTATCACTGACCCGATGCCAGCAGGAGGAATCCCAGGCTGCCCGCATGATCTACAGCACCGCTGGCCTCTACAACCAGTTCATCAAGTAAGCAATGTCTCCCTGCCCTGGGTACCTTACGTATCTGGTGCTCTGCACCTGACCGACGCCTCTGTTTCTTTGGAGACCTGGCACCACAGTCCTGTCTAATAAGTGTGTGTGTGTGTGTGTGTGTGTGTGTGTGTGTGTGAGAGAGAGAGAGAGAGAGAGAGAAGACATTGTGTATGCCTGTGGAGGTCCAAGGGTGAATCTAGAATCATCCTGAATTGCTTTATCTCCTTTTTGCTTTGCTCTGGGATTTTCCAGGCTCCGAGGGTCAGAAATGAAAGCCACCATCATTCTGCCCAGTGTTTTTATGTGGGATTTGGGATACAAACTCAGATCCTTCTGCTTTTGAGGCAGAGGCTTAACCCCTGAGCCATCTCTCCGGCCCCTAACCTCACATTCTTGATATCACCTATTAAACAACATTATTGCTATTGTTATTAATGTACCTGTGTGTATGATATGTGAGTGTAGGCATGTGCATGCCAGAGGTCAGACAACTTTATGGAGTCAGTTCTCTGTACCCCTCTTCTCATGAATTTCGGGCGTTAAATTCAGGTTTGCACAGTAAGTGCTTTTACTCTCTGGGCTTTGCCACCGACCATCATCTAACTTTCACACCCCTGACACTTTCCCAGACCCTTGAGTGTGGACCTCCCGGGATTCCTCTCCTGACTTCTTGTCATTCAGGAGCTCTGTCTGGGCTCCTTTGTAATGACCTGGAGTCTGTGGGAATCTTGGGTGGTGACAGGCTGTGCTTTCGATCCTGCCTGAGATCTGGAGTCCTCCGCAGGGGCCTTGATAGCTTCAGCGGGAAGCCGCGGGGTTCGGGGCCGCCGGCTGGCTCGGCGCTGCCCATCGAGGGCGTTATCCTGAGCCTGCAGGACCTCATCGGCTACTTCGAGCCGCCCTCGGAGGAGCTGCAGCACGAGGAGAAGCAGACCAAGCTGCGCAGCCTGCGCAACCGTCAGAGCCTCTTCCAGGAAGAGGTGAGCCCAGGGGGCGGGGCCTGGGCGGGGTCTGGGGGTCTGGGGCGGGGCCTGGGCGGGGGCTGGGGGCCTAGGGCGGGGCCGGGGGCGGGGTCGCACTTGAGTTGTAGGAGACTTGCAGCTAGCACCTCCAAGAGTGGACAGAACTTGGGAAGGAGCCAGAGAAAGGACCCTGCCTTTGAGAAAGTGAGGGGCAGGGCCCTCCGGAGGAGTGGCTCAGCCTTGGCGGGCCAGGGGATAGAACCTTGTGACAAGGGGGGGTGGGAGGGCAAGACAAACCTAGGAGTTCGGTCTGGGAAGTCTGAGGCTCATCCGGGTGCGGCTGACAGCTCTTGGGCCTGTGGGTAGAAGGGAAGAACCAGACTTGGAGGAGGAACAGAATCGATCTTGGGGCGTCAGAGAGAAGGTAGGGAGGGACCTCAGCTGGAGTAAGGGGCTGAGTGTCTGTTAAGTGAATGTGAAGGGATGAGGTGTGTGTATGTGTGTGGGGGGTGGGGGGGTGCCACCCAACCAGAGGTCTGAGTGGGAAACGCTGAGAGAGTGGGAGGGGTACCGACAAAGGTCAGGAGATAAGATGCTCTCCTCCTTTGTGGGAGAGTGTGTGTCTATTCAAAGGCATCACCCGGGCCCCTCCTCTCCAGGGCTCCCAGTTAGACAGGATGGAGGGAGAAGTGGGGAGAAGGAGGAAAAAACAGGGGGTAAGGAAGACCTGTAGGTCATCACAGTTAATAACATCGATGGGGTGGTATTGGGACAGTATAAGCAGATGCTTGGAACAGTTCCAGGACAGAGTAGATGCTGTGTGAGTAAGGGGGATTCTTACCAGGCAGTAAAGATTCTCTGTACTCTGGTTGAACCCCATGTTACAGATGAAGTCACCCAAACTCAGAATAAGTAACTTCCAATAATATCCATCTTCTTAACTAATCCACAAACTGAGAATAAAACAGACAGAAATCTAGGTTTTTACGGGGTTAGAAAGGCAGAGGAGGGAGGCAGATGATCAATAAATAGGTTCAATGTGATAGTGCAGACCTGTGATTCCAGTACAGAAGAAGGGCAGTCAGAAGCAGGAAGATTGTGAGTTTGAGGCCGGTTTCAACCCTGGCTTGAAAGAACGAAAAACCAAACTGAACAAATAGTAAATTTATAGCAGATTATTGTATATAGTAATAAGTGCTGAGCAGAAAAATAAATCAGGAAAAAGACAGAGAGTTGCTGGGGTTTTGCAGTTTGAACTAGAGTCTAGCTCAGGTAGCGTGACTGGAAGGAAGAGGAAGGGTAGTGGGTAGAGGGGAAAGCAAGTGTAAAGGGCTTGGGATGGAGGCTGCTTGGCTTGTTCCAGAAAGATCAAGGAGATAACTGCAGCAGAATGGCCTGGGGAAAACTGGGAGGAGATGAAGGCAGAGTGGTGACAACAGCTAGGGAATGGTGAAGTCTTCGGTTTTGTGAGCCAGTAGAGGTTTAGGTCTTCTAAAGTCAGTTATCGGCCGAGCCAGTCCATGTGACTCCTCCACTGCCCACCTTCTTCTTTACTTGTCATGTCTGGAGATTTAGATATAGTAGCCACTCTTTATCTGTAAGGGAAACATTCACGATACCCCCGGATGCCTGAAACCTCAGATAACACGAGTCTATGTAAACCATATGATTTCCTGCACATACATATCTATTATGAAATTAGTTTTCTTGGGCGTGATGGTACACATGCCTGTGATCCTGGCACTCAGGAGAATGAGGCAGGAGGATGACAAGTTCAAGACAGGACTGAGCTACAGGAGGGAAGCCCTGTTTCAAAATGCAAAACAGGACCAGTCCAGTGAGACAGCTTAGCAAGGTAAAGTCACATGCTAAGTAAGCCTGCAACCTAAGCTTGATTCCCCAGGACCCCTGTAAAATGGGAGAGAGAACTAACTCTATAAAATGGTCCTCTGAACTCCATGTACATGTCATGGAACATCTACACACACACACACACACACACACACACACACACACACACCAATAATAATAATAAACAGTTTTTAAAGTAAAGTAGGGCCGAAGAGATGGCTCAAGGGTTAAGCCTCTGCTTTGCAAGCAGACGATCCTGAGTTTAGATCCAAGATCCCATGTAAAAATGCTAAGAAGTGGTAGTGGCCTGTACTTCTGGTCCTAGAAGGCAGAGAGTGGGAAACTCCAGAGCAAAACAAATAGAGGTAGAAACAATCCACGGTGATTCCTGAAGTCACCCTTGGGCCTCCACAGGTACACAGTGCCCTCTGATGCACACACATGCAGGATAAAAAAAATCCTATCACTTAAATAATTAAGTAAAAACTTTAAATATTTAAGGTAAGCACAGTCAGAGGTTTAATAACAATAGCACTAATAGAAGAATGATTATAATAATAGGCTACAATGGAAGTTATGGGAGTGTGACCCCCCTTTCAAAATATGTAATTTCCTACTTGGCATTTTTGGACTGTGACTGACTAGGATAATTGAACCCTCAGAGGGTGAAACCTCAGATAAGGGAGGAGACTGCTGAATAGGAATTGTCATAGCATAATTATTTGTAATGACCTAAAACTAGAAACATACCAAGTGTCCACTCGCACTAGAATAAATCCACCATCATGGTGCTTCCCAGAGGTGGGAATTAATGAAGACATATTACAACACCGTACTTGAATCTCAATAGGTAATATTTCTACTGGGCCTGGTGACTCATGCCTGTGATCCCAGCGTCCAAAAGGATGAGCCTGGACGATTATCATGAGTCTGGGCTATGTAATGAGATACATATGTAGCAAGACTCTGTCAAAAAACAAACAAACAAAAATCCACAAGAAACAAATGAAAAATAATGACTTCCAGGTAGGATGTTATAGTCCTAAGTACTAGAAAATTGGGGCACGTCTCACTGAGGAAATAAGTACATGTTAGGTAAGTTTTATTCAAGCATAGATATAATGCTGCTGTCTGTGAATTTAATGTTAAACAATCAAAAATACATAGTGAATAAGTAGCCTGTTTGTACAAAAACACATACACACAAGGTTATATAATGGCTAGTTGATTGAAAATTGACCAGAAGTTGATCAATAGCTCATGTCTAGTTTCAGCTACTTGGGAAGCTGAAGCAGGAAGACCATTTGAGCCTATTAGTTTGGGACCAGCTTTGGTCTGATCACTTAGCAAGATATTTCACCCCCCTCCACATCCTTCTCCCTCATCTCCCTCCCCATCCCATCTTCATCTTATATATCTCAGCTGGTCTTGAACTTGCTATGTAGCAGAGGATGACTTTCTAATCTTCTACTTCCACCTTCCACTTGCTAGGATTACAAGTGTGTTTATGTGGTGCTGGGGGACCGAAACCCAGGGCTTTGTGCTCAGGGTTGGCAAAAATTCTACCAACTGAGTTACATCTCCAGCCCAACCCCATCTCTTAAAAAATATTATAAACCAGAAGTGGACCCAGCTTGGGTTACAGTGCAAGT
This sequence comes from Typhlomys cinereus, assembly GCA_023101885.1. NCBI lineage: Eukaryota > Metazoa > Chordata > Mammalia > Rodentia > Platacanthomyidae > Typhlomys > Typhlomys cinereus. The sequence goes on along the minus strand of JALPQD010000299.1, from coordinate 2,519,945 downwards.
GCTAGGTTCAGCCAGGCCTACATAGCAAAACCCTGTCCCAAAGGAAAAAAAAAAAACCCCACTGAGTCAGGCTCACACCTATAATCTCAATACATAAGAGGTTGAGGCATGAGGATTAGGGTGAGTTCCAGGCAAGCCTGGGCCACAGAGTGAGACCATCTTTCAAAGCAAAGTGGTGTTCAGAAGCTCGTAGGAATTTCCTCTATATCTCCCATGAACAATGACTCAGAGTTTGATAATTCATTGTTCATGTGACTTTATAGGATCTTACCATGAATAATGAGAATCAATTGTGCATACTGTACATACTTTTCTGTGTATATTGCATGTTTAAAATTCATAGTAAAAGAGCTTGGGAGCCAGCTCAGCCTGTATAATACTTGCTTTGCAAGCATGAGAACCTCAGTTTGATTCCCAGATCACACATAAAAATATGGGATATGACAGCAGGTAATCCATCACTGGAGAGGTACAAACACACACACAAATAAACATGACTAGGCATAAGCACATGCCTATAAATATCACAATAAAGAAGGAAAAGCACTGGAATGTCAAAAAAGAGAAAGTGAAGTAAATTTCTTGTGGTTGATATGGAAGCAGACTTGGCCAGTTGGGACCAGGGGTAGAATGAATGAGGAAGAGAGCAAAAACTTCAGGGGAAGCCCAGATTCAGTCCTGATGTTAAAAGAGTCATATTCTAGGCTAGAAAGATGGCTGGGGGCTAAAACTCTGTCTCACAAGTAGAAAGTCCTGAGTTTGGATCCCAGGTCCCACATAAAAACTCCAGGCTGAAACAGAGACAGTCTGAACTTCTGACTCTGGTGGGCAGAGCCTGGGAAATCCCAGAGCAAAGCAAAAAGGAGGTAGAAGCAGTCCAGGATGAATCCTGAAACCACACTTGCTCCTCCACAGGGAACACGGTGCCCTCTGATATACACACACGCGCGCACACACACACACACACACACACAAACATTAAAAAAATAAATAAAATATTTTTTAAAAGAGTCATATTCTGCGCTGGAGAGATGGTTCAGGTGTTAAGACTCTGTCTCACAAGCAAAAGGTCCTGGGTTCAGATCCCAGGTTGTACATAAAAAGGCCAGGCAGAAACAGCCAGGGCCTGCACTTCTGGCTCTGGTGGGAGGAGCCTGGGAAATCCCAGAGTGAAACAAAAAGGAGTTAGAAGCAATCCAGGATGATTCCCAAAGTCACCTTTGTCCTCCACAGGGACACACAGTGCTCTCTGACACACCACACACACACACACACACACACACACACAAATATTTTTTAAAAAAGACATATCTGTTGGAGATGGTGGCAGAGAAGAAACGGACAGGTTGGTTGAGCCAAGGAGGAGAGGAAAAGCTAAAGAGACTGTGTTAGATCTGGGAACACATAGCCCTTTTCTGTTGGTGGGATATAATTTACCAAATCCAGGAAAACAAGGAAGAACCATCCTGCAGATGTCCCATGTTAGCTCTGACATCGCCAACATCTTCACTTCTCATGGCAAACTAGGCTTCAATTCCACAACCCAAAATGCCCTTCTTCGGTGTCTCTGCAGACTTCCTGCCACACGCTGCTTGGGTTCCTGCCACTCTCTGAAACCATGGAGGAGAGATCCATGACCTCCTCCCTCTTGCATCTTTGATGCTTCTAAAACCAGTACCATGTGGATGATGTGGCCAAGTTCTGCCACTTCATCCTGACCCTCCAGTTGTAATCTCATCTTCCTTACCCCAGGGGATGCTCTCCCTGGTCCTGAATTGCATTGATCGTCTAAATGTCTACACCACCGCTGCCCACTTTGCGGAATTTGCAGGGGAGGAGGCAGCTGAGTCCTGGAAAGAGATTGTGAATCTGCTCTATGAACTTCTGGGTAAGCGAATTCAGAAATGACTTCCCTGAGATCACCCTGGATCCCAGACCCACTGAGTCTGACCTCTCAACTCCTTCCCCCCTCAGCATCTCTGATCCGTGGCAACCGTACCAACTGTGCCCTCTTCTCCACCAACTTGGACTGGCTGGTCAGCAAACTGGATCGGCTAGAGGCCTCCTCTGGTAGGAGAACCCGAGGTAGAGGGGTGAGAGGGTGGGGAAAGGAGGGCTATGTCACCTTACCTCTACTGTGTCCACCTGACAGGCATCCTGGAGGTGCTGTACTGTGTCCTGATCGAGAGTCCTGAGGTCCTGAACATCATCCAGGAGAACCACATCAAGTCCATCATCTCCCTCCTGGACAAGCACGGGAGAAACCACAAGGTCAGCCTGTCACTCCTGACCTCTCGTCCCTGACCTCAGAACCCTGATCTCTTCCTATAACCCAGGGACTCTCTTCTATCTCATCTCTTCCTGGACTTTTGATTCCCATGCTCTTCCATCCCAACCTGAGGGTCTCAAACTCATGGTTCTTCGATGGGTAATGCAGGTTTTCTCTGCATGCAGGGTTTACAGTCATTAGATGAATTTTATTCATGCTTTGCAGTTTTTTATGTTTTTTTTGTCGTTTGTATACATGCAGAGTAAGTACATGTATGTTCACAAATGTGCACATGAACATTGGTGTACCTGTGTATGGAGGCCTGAATTCAATGTAGAGTGTCTTCTTTAAAACATATATATTTTGGTTATTTACTTGAGAGAAAGGTGGGGGGAAGAGAGAGAAAAAAAGAGGATATGCATGCATGTCTTCGTGCACGGGTGGGTCAGAGGACAACTTTCTGAAGTCGGTTCCCTCCTTCTACTATGTGGGTTCCAGTGTTCAATTCAAGTTGCCAGGCTTGGGGACAAGAGTCTTTACCCGCTGAGCCATCTTGTAATGCCAGGAGTCTTCCTGATCACTTTCTACTTTACTGAGGCAGGACCTGGAAACTGAACGCAGAGCTCACTGATTGGTTAGTCTACCTAGTAACCTTGCTCCAGGGATCATGTCACTGTCTCCCAAGTGCTGGGATTACAGGAGCTGAGAATTCTGCCTGGCTTTTGTGTGGGTTCTGAGAATCCAAACTCCAGTCCTCATGCTTGTGTGGCAAGTGCTTTGTCTACTGAGCCATCTCCCCAGCCTCCACCACATTATAATTTCTTTTTAAAAACTATCTATTGTTATTGTGTGAATGTGCGTGTGTGGTGTGAATGTACATGTCAGTATACATGTGGAGGTCAGAGGACAGCTTCGTGGAGTTAGGTCTTTCCATCTACCTTTATGTGGGTTATGAGGATTGAAAGTCAAGTCATCAGGCTTTTGTGACAAATACCTTAACCCACTGAGTTTTCAGTGAACTGGAGGTTGAACCTAAGACTTTAAGCATGATAGGCAAGCTCTCTCTACCACTGAATCACAGCCCCAGCTGTACTCCTGCTTTTTTACCCATGCCTTTATACCCATCCCCTGGCTCCTGAAGTCACAAGTTTACAAACCTCTAATGATCCAAAAATCTCATCTTGACTCCTTTCACTGACTTACTCTGCCCTTCAATCTCATTCTTCACTAATCCAGCATGTTCTTTGTGTATGTGTGTATGTGTATGTGTGTGTGTGTGTGTGTGTGTGAATGTATACATAAATGTATGTGTTGGCATGTGTGCAAGAGAGCATTTGAATATGTATACCTGTAGAGGCCAAAGGGTGACATCAGGAATGAACCTGAATTGTTTTTACCTCCTTATTACTTTGCTCTGGGACTTTCTAGACACTGTCTTCCAGGGCCAGAATTGCAGGCCTGGGCCATAGCCACCTGACATTTTTTACTGTGGGATCTGGGGATCCTAACTTAGGTCCTTTTGCTTGCAAATCAAAGCCTTAACCCCCAGCCATCTCCCTAGCCCCCAGCCTCTCTTTTCTTACATTGATGCTGCCTTACCCCAACATAAGACCTCCATCCTTTTTCTCCTTCCTCTTCGGGACTTGACTTTTCACTCCTCCCAGCTCCTCTTAGGCACAACCCATGTCCTGTGTGGATGCACCATCCTTTCCTCTGGCTTTCTGCTCTGGTCTTTCCTTAGTCTTGCCGCCCCGGTGCTCTCACTCTCTTTGACCTTCGAACTTGACCTCCAGGTCCTGGATGTGCTGTGTTCCTTGTGTGTGTGCAATGGTGTGGCCGTGCGCTCCAACCAGGACCTCATCACTGAGAACTTGCTCCCTGGCCGTGAACTGCTGCTGCAGACAAACCTCATCAATTATGTCACCAGGTGAGCCTCCTAACCCCCTGCTCAGAGCCTCTCAGTTCTTTCTGACCCTGGAATCACCCTTGGTCCCTTACTCCTCTCCTCTCTCTTGGGCTCTGGTTTTACCTGTCTCCTCCCTCTGTGTTTTCTTTTGTTCTTTGCCTTTTCCTGTCCTCTGACTCTTTTTCCTTGATCCTTTCTTGTCTCTACATTTTGATATCTGTGTGTGTGTGTCTGTCTCTCTCTTCTCCCAAACCGACTTTCCTCTCCATCTCTCCCGCCCCTTATCTCCTGCAGCATCCGCCCCAACATCTATGTGGGCCGAGCAGAAGGCTCCACTCAATATGGCAAATGGTACTTTGAGGTGATGGTGGACGAGGTGGCTCCATTTCTGACAGCTCAAGCCACCCACTTGAGGGTGGGGTGGGCCCTCAGTGAGGGCTACAGCCCCTACCCTGGGGGCGGCGAGGGCTGGGGCGGCAACGGGGTTGGCGATGACCTCTACTCCTATGGCTTCGACGGGCTGCATCTCTGGACAGGTACCTGGGCCCTTCCAGAGGACCCTCACCTTTGATCATTAACCCTGGGATTTCCAAGTCTCCAACCTCAAACCGTGAACTCCAGGATCCCAGCTCCCAGAAGAGGCAAACTTTTGACCTCTTCCTCCTCTTTCCCAAGACCCAAACCCTAGAATTCCCAGAATCCTGGCTGTGACTTGTTTCCTCATATCCTTAAATGCCCCACAGGAGGTACCACCTCTGACCATAGATTACCCAGATTTTTATAACCTCTGATCTTTGACTTATAACCTCCCAAATTCCGTAACGCTCATTCCAGGAAGACTAATATTTGACCTCACATCTCCCAGGATCCTAACTTCAGAGGAGTATTGGCCTTTGCCCTAATTACAGAATTTCCATGATTCAGAACGTTAGTCATGGGTTCCATAGGTTTGAGCCTCCACAGGACTCTCAAATATCTCTGCCCCTTGTTGATAACATTGCTTTCATGGGATCTTGACCCATGGTACAGTTCTTTTTTGGTGACCTCATTGTAGGACACGTGGCACGCCCAGTGACTTCTCCAGGACAGCACCTCCTGGCCCCAGAGGATGTGGTCAGCTGCTGCCTGGATCTCAGTGTACCGTCCATCTCCTTCCGTATCAATGGCTGTCCTGTGCAGGGCGTCTTTGAGGCCTTCAACCTCGATGGACTCTTCTTTCCTGTTGTCAGCTTCTCCGCCGGTGTCAAGTGAGGATCTTCCCCTTTTCACTGTCTGTTCCAGGTTTGGGTACTGATCTTTAATGGCTTTTCCAACCAAAATTTGGCCTCCTATGAGATGGGGACAGAAAAGTCTGCCCTGCAGATTATGGTTGGTTTTCCTGGCCCCTGTATGAAGGTCCCAGTGACTTAAGTGTGATCCCAGTGATTTGAGATTCCTACGTCTTCTCGGTGATCTCTAAGTGACCCAGAATGTCACAATGATCTTATATTCTGGACTCTCCTAGGGATGTGCTAATGAAACAAAATCCTTCTAGTAACCTTCCAATGATTTCGAACTCTTCCAAGTAACTTTAGAATTTGCTAATGATCAAGAGCATGGGCCTCAAGTGACCTCAGATTCCCAAAGATGGTCCAACAGGCCCAGACTTGTCCAGTGCCTTCCCATACCTCCACTTATTTACAGAGACTGGTGGAGGACCAAATCCTTTCCCAGTATCCCTAAGTTCTCTCAGTATCCATTTAGTGAAAATTCCTGTTATCTTATCATTATTATGAAATCCAAGGGACTCCCAAAATGGCCTCTGTGATACAAGAAAGATCCATGACTTCCCAAAAATGATACATCCCCCCCAAGAGCCCCACAGAGTTGCTCCTGTGCCTCCCCGCATCCTCCACTACTTCTGACTTTCCCCTGTCACTCCCTCTGCAGCCCCTGCCACAATACCCATTCTTTTTCCCAGAGTTCGATTCCTCCTCGGTGGCCGCCATGGTGAATTCAAATTCCTGCCTCCACCCGGTTACGCCCCATGCCATGAGGCTGTGCTCCCTCGGGAGCGACTCCATCTCCAGCCCATCAAGGAATATCGCCGGGAAGGGCCCCGAGGGCCCCACCTGGTGGGCCCCAGTCGAAGCCTGTCACACACGGACTTTGTGCCCTGCCCTGTGGACACCATCCAGGTAACTGACTGCCCTGAGGCCGGCTCACTTAGGAATCGGAATGGGTGGAGGGCTGAGCTGAAGCTGGGAACCCTGATGTTTAAGAGGTGGAGAAACCGAGGCACAGAAGAGGCAATGGGCTCTCTCAAGACAGAATCCTAATTTCAGAAGTCCTTTAGATGACCCCACAAAGAAACAGCCGCTACTGTGTCTGAGCAAAATGAGGCCCAGAGAGGTTAAGGGACCTGAGCAAGTCACACAGATGCTTAATCCCAGCCTGAGGTCTTACCTGTCATGTGTAGGGTGTCTCTTATATTTTTTTTTCATAATGCTCACAGTCTTTTTATACCAATCTTGTCTTCTCTCTTTGCCTCTAAGAGCATCACCATAGGAAGGGATATGTGTTGTGACTGACAGCTTAGCATAATGCTGCATGACTAGTCAGCGCTCAGCATAGCCACTGGTTAGTGTTAGCAACAAGATGACCTCAGGTGGCCTTCCATCTCCCTTTCTCACCCTGAATTCCTTTTTCTGTCTCCTCCCCAGCCTGTCTGCTTCATGGGTTATCCTCAGGGGCTCTTGAGCATCCCTCCTCCCCTACTCCTCTGCCCTGGTCCTTACCATCATAATTTCTTGCCTGCAAAACACTGACAATATCAACATCTTTTAGGCACCTACTATGCAAGGCATTTCCATAAATACTGTAACATTGAACGAGCACTTTTGCTGAATCCTTATGAAACAAGCACTGCAATTTAAGAAGGGGTATGGGGGCATCTGCCCCTCATGGCACTCCACATGTGGAGTCCATGAGTTTTTTTCCAACTCCATGCTCCTCATGGATTCCATGCCTGGAGTCCATGAGTTCTCCAAGGCGCCTCCCCCTCCTGGTACTTCACGTCTGGAGTCCATGAGTTCCATTCTTTCTCTCCTCTAATAAACTCTACCTTAGTCGTCTTAAAAAAAAATGAATTGGTACAGAGCTGGGGCATGGCTCAGAGATAGACACTTACCTAGAATCCAACAGTCAGGGCAGAGGAACTGGCTCAATAATATGGCATTTGCCTAGTATGCCTCGAGACCTTGAGTTCAATCCTTCACAATGAAAGATAGATAGATAGATAGGTAGGTAGATAGGTAGGTAGGTAGGTAGAAAGAGAGAGAGAGAGAGATATTTTAGAGAAAAGGGAAAAAAATCATTTAGTTAATGTTTCCTGAGCATTTCTTATGGCTCTGGACTCTAGCTCTGGTTGGTTGGATGTGTGCTGAGAGCTCAGTGGACACTAGAGCAGCCAAGTACTGTCCTCAAAGGGTTCCTAGTCCCCAGGGGGACACAGACCTGCCCACAGATGCTCCTTAATGCTGATGCTATGTCCTTGCTCATTAGACCATCAACCTTGGAGTCAGGATGGGGGGGAGAAAGGTGGAATTTCAGGGGAACGTCACTCATGTTCTTGGGGAGAGGGGTCACAGTGGATGTGGTGAGGTCTCAGTGACCTTACATATGTCTCCTGCCCTAGATCGTCCTGCCACCCCATTTGGAACGCATTCGGGAGAAGCTAGCAGAGAACATTCATGAACTCTGGGCACTGACTCGAATTGAGCAGGGATGGACCTATGGCCCGGTGAGAGGCTCATGGTAGTCTAGGGGAAGCAGCCAGACTTTGAGAGGGAGGAGCAAGAATTGACTGGCAGGGAGGGTCACTGCATGGGGACTTGAGGGGACCAAGGATTCTTAGCCTGTAGGTGGCAGAAATGCAGGTTGAGAAGATCATGGGTCAATAGAGAGGGTAAGGGAACCCCAGGAATTGACTCCAGCATTTCTCCAGGTTCGGGATGACAACAAGAGGCTGCATCCGTGTCTTGTGGATTTCCACAGCCTGCCAGAGCCCGAGAGGAATTACAACCTGCAAATGTCGGGAGAGACACTCAAGTGAGGGGGGAAAGGGAGATAGGGGAGCTGAGGATGGGCATGACTGCTGGTTAGGAGGAAAGACAGAGACTGAAAGAGAAGAAGCCAGAGAGACTGGGGTGGAGAGATATGACTCAGTGGCAGAATACTTACTTAGATTCCTCCAGGGAGGGTCTGGGGTATAACTCAGTGGTAGAATATTCCCCTAGCATGTAGGAGACCTGGGTTCCAAAGTCAGCATGCTAAAACAAAAATAAAAACAAAAAGAATGCAAAGCAGACAGGCAGACAGACAGACAGACAGACAGGGACTGCAAGACACAGAGAGGATAAAGAAAAAACCTATAATAAAAGGGCAGTAATAAGCCAAGTGTGGTGCACATTGGTCCTGGCTACTTGGGAGACTGAGACATGAGGATGACTTGGGTCCAGGAGTTTGAGAACAGCCTGAACAACACAATGAGAGGGGGGTAGAGGGGGTGTACTGGGGCAGGAAGTTCTGTCAGCTGTGACTTTGTTGCCCTCCTGTCCTGCCCAGGACTCTACTTGCCCTGGGCTGCCATGTGGGAATGGCCGACGAGAAAGCAGAGGACAACCTGAAGAAGACAAAGCTCCCCAAGACGTGAGTGTGGGTGGCATTGTCTGGGAAAAGGAATTGGGGTGCTGGGTATGCTCAAAGAAGTGTAGGGAGGCTGAGATCAGAGATGAGGGGATACCGGTTAGGTCATAAGGTCAGGGGTCAGAACTGTGGGATCACAGATGAGTGTTTAGGACTAGGAGTTGGGGTTCCAAAAAGAGTAACTGAGCCCAAGATGCAGGATTAGGGTCTTCCCTGAGACACCTAAAATGAGATGTTCATCTTAGAGGTCAAAGAGGTAGAGGTGAGACATCCATAGGTGGCTAAGTTGTAAGTAAATGATCGTCTGGATCACAGGTAGAGATTAGAGATCCTGAGTTCAGAGCTCAAGGATACCAAAGTTGGGTGGTTCAGAGTGACTGGTTACTGGGTCAGAAAACCTCAAAGTTAGAGATCAAAGAGTTTTATGTCAGGGTCAAAGATGAGGTGGATATGGTGGCACACACCTAGAATTCCAGCATTCAGAAGACAGAAGCAGAAGGCTGTGAGTTTAAGGCCAGTTTGGGATATAGCATGAGACCCTGTCTCAAAAACAATAATAAAACCCTCCAAACCAAAAAGGACAGAGCTAGGACTTCTAGAGTTAGGATGAGGGGGTCACAGAAATCAGAGATTTCTGGAATCAGAAGTCAAAGCTTGTTTTGTAGAGTTCTAAAACCATGATATTAGGGAGTCAAAGGCAGTAATTCTTCTGGGTGAGATGCTGTATTCTGTAAACCCAGCACTAAAGAGACTGAGGCAGGAAGATCTCAGGAAATTCGGGGCCAGCGTGGCCTATATAGTTTCAGGCCAGCCAGCCTTCATGACAAGACCCTGCCTTGAAAAATAAACACAAACCAAAAGGTCAGGAATTCTAAACCTCAGGGATGCAGATCCTGGGGTTTGTGGACAAGTCAGGGATCTCACAGCCCAGAGCCCAGAAGTGTGGGGGAGAGGGAGCCCCTTCTCACGTGCTCACCATACCCTCAGGTATATGATGAGCAATGGGTACAAGCCGGCTCCACTGGACTTGAGTCACGTGCGGCTGACTCCAGCACAGACAACGCTGGTGGATCGGTTGGCAGAGAATGGGCACAACGTATGGGCCAGAGACCGCGTGGCCCAGGGCTGGAGCTACAGTGCTGTGCAGGACATTCCAGCTCGAAGAAACCCTCGCCTTGTGCCCTACCGCTTGCTGGATGAGGCCACCAAGCGCAGCAACAGGGACAGCCTCTGCCAGGCTGTGCGCACCCTGTTGGGCTACGGCTACAACATTGAGCCACCTGACCAGGAGCCCAGTGAGTGCAGACCCCTGATTGCCAGCTTGACTCCTGACCCTTGATCTCCCCCAGTGGGTAACATCTATGACATTAAGTGGCTTGATCCTCCCCCCCCTCCCAATTCTGACCCTTATTTATTACCTAACATTGACTCCTATGTGTGCATTGGCCTTGATCTAACTCCGGGCCTTTGCGAGCCATAGATAGATACCATGTTGAGCTGTCATTCCATGAGCACAGTGAATAGTGATGCCACCCCCTGTCTCCAGTTACTGACCTTGATTTTTGACCTCTAATCCTCAATTTCTGGATTATAGCTATAACCTGAAGCTACTCAGCCAAGAAACCAAGGGCTGAGAGAGTGTCTTCCTTCCTTCCTTTCGTTCTCTTTCTTTTCTTTCCCTTCTTTTCTTCTTTCTCTCCCTGCCTTTCTCTCCTCTTTTTTACTTCTTCTCTTCCTCCTTTTTTGAGACAGGATTTCATGTACCCCCAAGCTGGTCTCCATCTTACTTTGTAATGGAGAATAAACTTGAACTTCTGATCTTTTTGCCTCTTGCCTCCACCCCCCCAAGTTCTGACATTACAAGTGTGTACTGCAACACCTTGTTTATGAGGTACTGGAGATCAAATCCAGGGCTTTGTACATGCTAGGCATGCACTCTATCAACTGAGCTATGTCCTTAGTTATGACTAAATTTCTAACCTCTACCTCTTACCTGACCTTCAGTTTTTTTACTGACTTCCAATCTAATCCTTGACCCTATCCCTCACCATAGTCACTAACCCTCAATTTCTTTTCTCTCCCTTCTTCCTTTTCCTTCATACTTTTTTTCATCATTTGAGGCAGGGGCTTGTTATTTTCTTCTTATTATTATTATATTAAATACATTTATTATATATTGGTCTTTAGGGTAAGGTTTATTTTACTTTATTTTATTTATTTTATTTTATTTTATTTTGTGTATATACAAGAGGGCACTTGAGTATGTGTTCCTGTGGAGGCCCAGAGTGACACTGGAAATCATCCTGGATTATTCTACCTTCTTATTGTTTTGCTCTAGGGTTTCCCGGGCTCCACCTTCCAGGGTTGGAGTTACAAAATGTTGCCATATCTACCCAGCATTTTTTACAGGATCTGGAGATCCTAACTCAGGTCCTTTTCCTTGTGAGACAAAAGCTTTAATCCCTGAGCCTTGAGTCATCCCCCTAAACCAAAGCAGGATCTTAAAAAAAAAAAACAAACACGTAATTATTTGAGAGAGAAATTGGTTCTCTCCTTGCACCATTATGGGGTACTGCCTTCTAGTGATTGAACACAAATTTCCAGGCTGGGAACAGACTCCTTATCCGCTGAGCTATCTCATAGACCCCACAGGTAAGGAAGTACCAGCTGACCCTGGTACTCATTATGTGCTCCAGACTGACCTCAAACTCATGATTCTTTTGCTTTAGCCTTTCAAGTACTATAATTGCCAGTATGCACCACTATGCCTGTCTACCTCCTTTTTTGTTTTTAAATGTTGATCATTTATTTACTTAAGAGGAAAAGAGGGAAGAAGGGGGCGGGGGAGAATTGTGGAAATCAGAGCCCAACCTTCAGAAGTCAGTTCTCTTCATTGTGTGGGCTTCTGGGAATTTAACTCGGATCACATTGAGCAGGTAGCTTACCTGCTGAGCTGTCTTTCGAGCCCCAGTTTCTCTCTCTCTCTCTCTCTCTCTCTCTCTCTCTTTCTTTCCCTCTCCCTCTCTCTCTCTGTTTGTTAGACAGTGTCTCATGTAGCCCAGATTGGTTTCTGGCTTGCATTGTAGCAGAGGTTGGCCTAGAACTCCTGATCTTGCTGCTACTTCTGAGTGCTGGGATTGCAGGCAGAAGCTACCATGTTCAGCTCTCTGGACAGCTTCTGTTCTGTTGTGCTATCCTCTCCTCTCTTCTCCCCTTCTTTCATTTCCTTTCACTGTTGTGGAGATGAACCCAGGGTCTTGTGCATGGTACTTAAACACTTCACCGCTGAGCTACTTCTCAGCCTCTCAATCCTTAATTCTTAACTCTTGACCCCAATCCTAATTTCTGAGCTCTCCTGACCTTGACCAACTCACTTCCAAGTTCTGCTTGATTCTAAACATTGACCTTTAATCTTGATTCTTAACCCCAGAGCATAGCACATAGTCACTGACCTGACTTTTTCCCTCTATGTCTCTGTATCTAACCTCTACGCATTCACTGCTCATGAGATGCAGTGTTCTCATCAGGTCTCTTCCACTTCTCTAATTTGCATTTTCTTGCTTCTCCTCTAGCACCAAGAAATTGTCCCATTTCCCCCTGAGTTCTTCAAGGCTTTCTTACTCTTTTTTAAATTTATTATTATTGTTATAATTGTTGTTTATTGCTGTGCGTGTATAATGTACATGTGTGGATGCACATGCCAAAGCACGCATGTGCAGAAGTCAGAGGACACCTTGTGAAGTCAGTTCTCTCTCCTTCCACTTTTACGTGGGTTCCAAAGATTTAACTTGGTCTTGGGCAGCAAGTGCCTTATCCACTAAGCCATCTCACCAATCTCTGTTCTTTCCTACTCCTGATGTCTTAGAATCTACTTCCTGTCTAGCCTTTCTGATTCTCCCTGGCCTCCTTTGCAGGTCAAATGGACAGCCAGTCTCGTGGTGACCGGGTACGCATCTTTCGGGCAGAGAAATCCTATGCAGTCCAGAGCGGCCGCTGGTACTTTGAGTTTGAGGCAGTCACCACAGGCGAGATGCGAGTGGGCTGGGCGAGGCCTGAGCTGCGGCCTGACGTAGAGCTGGGAGCTGATGATCTGGCCTATGTCTTCAATGGGCACCGAGTAAGTACCTTCCTAGGCTCTACCCTATGAGGTCTTATGGTTTCTCCTGCATCACATACTCTAGTACTGTCTGTGTCTTGCTGTCCATCTACATATTCATCCACCTATCCATACATACATACATACATGCATGCATACATCCATACACTCTCATTTATCCATGTTAGTTTCCTTACTTATTGCTGCAATGGAATATCTGACTCAAACAACTTTAGGGGGAGAAATTGTCTCACAATTTCAGGGTAGAGTCCACCATTATGGAGATGTCACAGCAGCAGGAGCCTGAAGCAATGAGTCACATCATGTCCACAGCAAGAGAATAAACCAAAGCATGTATGCTTGCTTGTGCTCACTTCTCATTCTTATACAGCTACAGATCCCCCACCTAGGGATGGTCCTGCCCACAACTGACCAGACCTTTCCACATCAATTCATGTCATCGAGACAGTCCTCACAGGCTTGTGCAGAGGTCAACTTTAGTGCAGAGATTTCTTCTCAGGGGAATCTAAAGATCTTCCTCCCTGGTGTCAGGTTGACACTTAACACTAACCACCACACTATTCATCCACCCATCTTTTCTTTTTGACAAGGTCTTTTTGTATAGACCAGACTGGCTATGGATCCCAGACTTGCCTCAAGCTCATGATCCTCCTGCCTCAGTTTCCTAAGCGTTAGGATTACAGGCGTGTACCATCATGGCCAGTATCCATCCATCCATCCATCCATCCATCTGTCCATCCATCCATCCGTCCGTCCGTCCGTCCACTCTGTCCATGGATCCCCCTGTCCATTCATTTGTCTGCTCACATTTTCTTCCCTCCTCTCCCACCATATCATGTAGACTCTCAGCTTTCTGTGCGTCCAGTCACATATCCACCTTCTCATCAATCCTCCTCTTGTTCTACTCAATCAGGAGACTTAGATGGACACATATTGGACTACATGGAGGGCTCTGATAGGGTCATTTTTTACCTCTCCATGCCTCTGCTTAATGCTGTCACTTCCCAATAATGATGGACTATAACGAAATTGTAAGCCTATCAGTGAGCCTACTACCACTCTAGTGGTCTCCACAGCCCACTACAGGAACAGCAAAGAATTCAGACAAGGATGAGACAAAGATTAGTGGAGAAAATGGTCCCAAGGGTCATGAGGGTTGATCGGGGACACTGCTGATGACCCTCTTCTTTCTTATGCATCTTCTTCATGTGTGTCTCTCTCTGTATCTTTCTCTTCATGTCTTTGTACTGTATCTTCCCTGGGGCCTCCTCGCAGGGCCAGCGCTGGCACTTGGGCAGTGAGCCTTTCGGACGCCCCTGGCAGTCAGGTGACGTTGTGGGCTGCATGATTGACCTCACAGAGAACACCATTATCTTCACCCTCAACGGAGAGGTCCTCATGTCTGACTCTGGCTCTGAGACAGCCTTCCGAGAGATTGAGATTGGGGACGGTGAGAGCTGAGCCCCAGTTTCGTGTCCTTTCCAGCTTTCCTCTATCACCCTTGACCCTGTCCATAAACCTTCTGCCTCCAGTTCTCCCCTCCCTGCCACAGTACTTCCTGCTCGTAGCTGCTCCTAACCTTCCCACCTACTCACCACCGCCCGTTCATCCTCTTCCCTCAGGCTTTCTCCCGGTCTGCAGTTTGGGACCTGACCAAGTGGGTCACCTGAACCTGGGTCAGGATGTGAGTTCCCTTCGGTTCTTTGCCATCTGTGGCCTCCAGGAAGGCTTTGAGCCATTTGCTATCAACATGCAGCGCCCAGTCACCACCTGGTTCAGCAAAAGCCTTCCTCAGTTTGAGCCTGTCCCCCTTGAGCATCCACACTATGAGGTAAGAATCAATAATAATAATTACTAATAATATTATTATTTTGCTGTGCTGTAGATCAAATCCAGGACATTGTACACTTTAGAATAATATTTTTTCTTTTTTTAAATATCTTTTTCTGAGCTGTAAAGATGTCTCAGGGGTTACGACTCTGCCTCACAAACAGAAGGTCCTGAGTTCGGATCCCAGATCCCACATAAAAACGCCAAGTGGAAATGGCAGCAGCCTGCACCTCCAGCCTTGGTGGGCAGAGCCTAGGAAATCCCAGAGCAAAGGAAAAGGGAGGTAGAAGCAATGCAGGATAATACCTGAAACCACCCTTAGTCCTCCATAGGGACACATGTGCCCTCTGATACACACACACACACACACACACACACACACACACACACACACACTAAGTAAATAAAAAAAAGTTCAAAAAAGATTTTTGAAGACCACAGGCCACTGGTTTTGTATGCTGCCCTTCAATTTGGATCTGCCAAATATTTTCTCACATTCTAGTTGAGATGATGTGTGTTTGGCAGGGATATCACAGAAGCGAGGCGGTGCCTTCTATGGTGCATTGTGTGATATGCCTGTGTCTTGTAGCAGCACTGTGAGTTCTGTCTCCATGGATTCCACCAGCTGCAGATCAGAAATATCTTTTTTAAAAAAAAATCTGCACCTGTGCTGAACGCATAATAGGTTTTTTCTTGTCATCATTCTTTAAAGAATACAGTATAACTGTTTTTGTGTCATTGACATCATATTACACATCATATTGCAATCATCTTAATAGGGTTTAAAGCATGAAGAGGCAAACTGGGGTGCAGTTCAGTGGTAGGGTGCTTGTCTAGTATGGGCAAGGCCCTGGGTTCCATTACAAGTACAGAGAAAAAGTAAACAAGTAAATATAAAGTCTACAGGGGGTATGTCTAGGCCATATACAAAAACTATGCTATTTTATATGTGATCAAAACATTGTCTATTTTAGTACTTGTAAAGGTTCCTGGCATTAGTACCTGTGCACATTTTAATTATTAACTTTGACTGTTTGAGAACAGAAGAGTCTATGAGGTTTCTTTTCTGTAAAGGTACTGGTTTTCTCTCTGTAATTAAGTGATTTAAAAAAAAAAAGTGGCAGGCCAGTGAGATGTCCAATGGGTACAGATGCTTACCAGTCCGATGACCTGAGTTTGATCCCTGGAACCCATATAAGAGGATAGCACTAACTCCTGCAAGTTGTCCTATGACTTCTACACTTGTCCCATGGTACAGTACAAATGTACATGTGTACCTCCTCCTCAATAAATAAATTAATATTTAAAAAGCTTCTAAAAGCTAGACATAGTGGTGCATGCCTGTAATCTCAGCACTTGGGAAAAAGAGGCATGAGGATCAAGAGTTCAAGGTTATCCTTCTATATATATTAATTTGAGAGCAGTCTGGGTTACAGACTCTGCCCCCTCCCCAACAAACATTTAAAAAAATAAATGATGAATGTGGAGATATTTTAAGAATATGCAACATGGGGTCTGAAGAGATGGCTCAGGGATTAAACCTTTGCCTGCATGATGCAAAAGGACCTGAATTTGGATCCCAGATCCCATATAAGAACCCTGGGTTGAAATGCCAGCTGCCTGTACTTAGACCTGGAGGATGGAGCCTGGGGGAAAAAAAACAACACAAAGTAATAAGGAGGTAGAGGAATCTAGAATGATCATCCCTGAAGTCACTGTGGGGCTTCTACAAGCACATACAACACACACACACACACACACACACACACACACACACACACACACACACATACACCTATGCAGAAAAGAAAAATAATATGCAATATGGAAGGGTTTTTGGTACAGGCATGTCAAGTTGAGACAGGAGTTTGGGGAGAGCTTCTGTTAGCAATAGATTATAGGAGTAATGGTAGAATCTAAGGGACCAGAGACGTGACTAGAACAGAAAAGAAGGTGGATGTGGACTTGCTCCAGCCAGAGGGCCATCACTACAGGGAACTGAATATTAACACAACAGTGAGATGAAGCAACCAAAATGCACACACCCACCTGGACGAATCTCACAGATATAATGTCGAGTGGAAGAAGCCAAATACTAAAGAGCACAGGCTGTAGGATTTCATTCATAGAATGTTCCAAAACAGCAAAACTAATCTGTAGTTGACAGATTGAAAATCTGGTTACGGGGAAAGAATAACTCAGAGACATTGCTAGTTTCTTCACACACAAGTCATGGGACAAAGTCTGTTGTCAAGGAATAGAGGCAAAGCAGGATTTCTATGAGCAAAGGGAGAGAAGATGAAGAAAACCCTACAGAGTCTGGCAAGAGGGAATTTAGTCGGCTCAGTGAATCCCCAGGCAATGAGGACACAGAGATCTCAATTAGCAATTGGTACATGAAGTGATCAGCTCTCCCTCTGTAGTCTATGGACTAAATATTTAGAATATCTATGAGAAGTGTAGGATAGTTGCACAGTTTGGGTTCCTCACATGTGGGAAATTGAGGCAGGAGGATCATCAGTTTGAGGCCAGCCTGGGCTACATAGCAAGACTTTGTCTCTTAGAACCAAGGACTAGACATGGACATAAAACAGAGCATTTGTTTAGTGTGTGTGTAAGGCCAGCAAAATACACAAACTTCAGAGTCTATCTTGAAAACACAGAATAGGTCTCTGTCTCTCCTTTAACCTCTGCTCCTTATTTAAGCCAGAAAGGCACATTTCCTTCCCACTTAGTAACTACTGAGTGGTCCTTGGGGACCTAGAACTGTTTTCCTATTTGAATACAGGGTACATAGGAATGTTCAATCCATGAAAACTAATCATAGTACTATATACTTGTAATGTGTACACATTGCTGAACATTACAGTTACAACACATGCCAAAACAAACAAAAAAATTTTTCCTTGTGGGGGAGGAGGCTGGAGAGATGACTTAAGGGTCTCACAAGCGGAAGGTCCTGAGTTCGGATCCCAGGTTCCACGTACAAATAAATGTCAGGCCGAAATGGTGGCAGCTGACACTTCCAACCCCAGTGTGTGGAGCCTGGGAAATCCCAGAATGAAGTAAAAATGAGATAGAAGCAATCCAGGATGATTCCTGAAGTCACCCTTGGGGAGTCTTTCCAAAACTCTCCAGAGGTCTTCCTGGGAATCCAGCAGGGAGAGTCCTCATTTTGTTCATTGATACGTTATTGGTATTGAGAATCCTGGCTGATACACAGCAGTTGCTCCTGAAATATTTGTAGAATTTTTAGGATGGATGGATGATTCATCAATGGATGCATAATGCACAGATGGCGCATGATACATGGAAAGATACTGCATGGATGGATAATGCACTGACAGATACAGGGAAGAATGATACATGGCTGGATGGATGGCTAGATGGAAGATGGAGAGATGGAAGATGGAAGATGTATGATACATGGAAGAATGATGCATAGGTGGATGGGTGATATGTGGATGGTGGATGGATGGATGGGTGGATGGTGCATGGGTGAGTGAATGATGAATAGAAGGATGATGCGTGATAAATGGATGATACACAAATGGAAGGATGGATGGTGCATAGATGAGTGGGTGGATGGTACATGGAAAGATGATGCATAGGTGGATGAATGGTGTATGGATGTGTAGATTATACATGATGATAATTGATGCATGGATGGAAGGATGGAGGGTGCATGGATGGGTAGACTATGCATGGATGATCCATAGATTTCTTGATCGGGAGTGCATAGGCAGGATCTGAAAATTCCCTGACTGCCTTTCTATGTAAAGTGTCCCACCAAGGTTGACAGGGAGCTGACAACACCCTACATCCAAGCCACATGACACATGTCTAGGTGTTTCAGCCACACAAAAGAGGGGATGCCTTTGGCTAATTCTCATATCAGGGTCCAACAGTGACTTTATATGTAACCGGGTTTAGGACCGATAGCCTGACCTAGCTCACCAGACTGGTTCAGAACATTCTGCTTGCCTCTCTCCAGGTGGCACGTATGGATGGCACTGTGGATACACCCCCCTGTCTGCGCCTAACCCACCGTACCTGGGGCTCCCAGAACAGTCTGGTAGAGATGCTATTTCTCCGGCTGAGCCTTCCTGTTCAGTTCCACCAGCACTTCCGCTGCACTGCAGGGGCCACACCTCTGGCATCCCCTGGCCTTCAGCCCCCAGCCGAAGATGAAGCCCGGGCAGCAGAACCTGATCCTGACTATGAAAACCTGCGCCGCTCAGCTGGGGGCTGGGGCGAGGCTGAAGGAGGCAAGGAAGGAACTGCCAAGGAGGGGGCTCCAGGGGGCACTGCCCAGGCCGGGGTGGAGTCCCAGCCTGTCAGGGCAGAGAATGAGAAAGATGCTACCACAGAGAAGAACAAAAAGAGAGGGTGAGTTAAGATGAGCTGGGATGTGATTTGAAGTCTGTCTTGGGACACCCCTCCAATTATGAAAACCTCAGTCATTTGGGAAACCTTCAGTGTATTCCCAAAATGCCCCATATGTACTAAGTCAGAATACTGAGAGATACGGTCTCAAGAAAACTTTGTTATTCTCAGAGAAGCTCAAATTTCTCTAAGCGCATAAAAACCAAGGAACCCTCGCATACAGAGAGCTCTATTATTCCTGAGTACCTGCTTAGCCCCAAAGGACATCAATTCAGTGGACTTCATTATCCATGAGCATGGAAGGGAGCTCAGGTTGTTGTACCCCAAAATGCCCAAGTGATCCAGGTGGCCTTCTCTATTGGGATCCTGTCTGTATCATCCATGCAATCTGGCTAAACCCTGCTTTTAATACCAGAAGTTGTTCTCGGGAGGCAGGGATTCCTAACTATCCCAGCCTAGACCACAGAGGTGCTGTACACTGTGCTTGTGGTGCTGGTCAATGTGCATTCAAAGAGGGCCTTGTAATAAACTGACTCCAAAGGAGGCCCTTAGAAGACTGGATTGAGGTTTTCCCCTATCGTGGAGTGATATTCTGTGTCTCTTGGTGATGGGGGTGGTATTTGGAAATGATGGACTATTGCCCCCCAGGGATTGCTGTTGCTAGAGGGCTCTGCATGTCTTTTGGTATACAAAATAGTGACGTATAATAAAGGACTGCCAACTGGAAATGGTGGCACATAACACTTGGGAGGTAGGGATAAGAAGATGGTGCGTTTCAAGACCAGCTTGGGCTACATGGAAAGACTCTACTTCAAAGCAAACAAATATATTTTTTTAAAAGTTACTTTTCCTAACTGCACTTAGCATCCACAAGCAAAGGGCTAGGAAGATAGCTTAGCTGGCCAAGTGCTTGCTCCGCAAGTGTGAAGGCCCAAGTTCAAGCTCCAGTACACGTGTTTCATTTTTTTTTAAATCTGGGTATCATGGCACAAACTTGGAATCCCAGTGCTGGAGTAACAGAGACAGGCAGATCCTGGGGTCCAGTGGACAGCTAGCCTAGTTTATTCAGGTAAGCTATAGACCAAAAGAGAGACCCTGCCTCAAAAAACAAGCTAGACGTTATCTTCTGGGAAACACTCCACCTATGTGCACAGACACATGCACGAACAGGCCATAGATGTGCACATGCATGCACACACACATATACAAACACAAATGAGAAATACTTAGAGGAACCACTGTCTTTTCCACAACAATTGCCCAAATTTCCAGGGCCCTCTTTGAGTGTCAGTGAGTGACCCAGCATCCACAAGCGTAATGCACAGTACTTCCAGAAGGGACTGGGCTGAGGGAGTCAGGAATCCTGCCTCTCAGAGGAGAGCCAGTTTTAGAGGCCAAGCCTAGCTAGGATGCATGTGGTATAGATGGTGGTGTGGTGGAGGCCAGGGGTTGGGCTACAGAGCTGATTCTCACAGCAGGCGCTCCTCCCATCTCCAGGTTCCTGTTCAAAGCCAAGAAGGTTGCTATGATGACCCAACCACCCACCACTCCTGCTCTGCCTCGACTCCCTCGGGATGTGGTGCCTGCTGACAACCGAGACGACCCCGAGATCATCCTCAACACCACCACGGTGTGAACCTGGAACCCTCAACTTTAGGGACTCCCCTCAGCATAACAGACAAACCACCAAATCTCCAAATTTAATGCTGGCATCCCCCATCACCTCATATCTGAGAAACCCCCATTCTCACAGTGGAAATAACCCTTAGAACCCCTCCATCTATGTAGGTAGTGATCTAAAAGATGTCAGGAGCTCAATGAAGTTATAAAGCAAACTAAGAGAACTCTCAGGGACCCCTAGGTCCAGAGGATAAACCAGTACAGATCAACATTTGGAACTTCCTGCACAAACAGTCTTTAAAATCCAGTAACTGCTACTTCCATAATTATCTCAATCTAGTTTTAGGATTCCTTGGATATGTAATATTTGTTGAGGCAGAAATTCTAGTGGTGTCTAGCCTGTGACCCCAGCTAAGCCAGCTAGAACACAAGCTCCAGGTCTGCTTGCAGAATGAGTTCAAGGTCAACTTGGATAAGTTAGTAAGGCACTGATTCAAAATAAAAAGGGAAAAGGAGCTGGGGAGATGGCTCAGGGATTAAAACTCTGTCTCACAAGCAGAAGGTCCTGAGTTCAGATCCCAGCTTCCATGTAAACATGTCAGGTGGAAATGGCAGCAGCCTGCACTTCCAGCCCTGGTATGTGGAGCCTCGGAAATCCCAGAGCAAAGAAAGGAGGTAGAAGCAATCCAGGATGATTCCCAAAGTTACCCTTGGTCCTCTAAATAAATAAAAACTATTTATAAAAAAGAAAAAGGAAGGCTGGGGTATAGTTTAAAAATAGGGCTCTTACCTAGCATCTTATCTATGCAAGGAAAGGAGAGGAGGAAAGAGAGAACAGGGGAAGGGAGGGGAGAAAAGATCCTAGTGACTAGAATCTTACAGTCATAGGTCTTCTAGGTGCCACTTTATGCTGGTGCCTTTTCGTGGAGACTGTGCTTTCCCAGGGGTGAGACAAGAATTGTCCTCCTCTGGCCAGGTGGGTAGGTGGGTGGAGTGAGTTAATCTGTAAAAAACCCCTACAGCAGTAACTATTTCTTGTGAGCTATTATTTATGACTTTGGGACCTATAATGTGTAGGGGTGCCACAAAATATTCCCAAGGGATTCCCCAATATAAAAAAAATATGGGTAGCCATGCAAATATATACACTCAGGAGGTTTCGAATCAAAAGGACCCTGGAATCCATGAAAATGAATTCAGAGTCCCAAGGCACGCCATTTTCTTGAATGACCTCTGGTCCTCTTTGTGTTCTCAGTACTATTACTCCGTGAGGGTCTTCGCTGGTCAAGAGCCTAGCTGTGTGTGGGTCGGCTGGGTCACCCCTGACTACCATCAGCATGACATGAACTTTGACCTCAGCAAGGTCCGGGCTGTGACAGTCACCATGGGAGATGAACACGGCAATGTCCACAGCAGGTACCACACTGGGGGTACTTTGTGAATTTGGGTGGTCAGCATGGGCAGGAAGCAGTGGGAGTTCCAGTCACCAGCTCTGTGGCTGGGGTTCCTGAGGACATTCTAGAACAGGTGGAAACTGGAGTCAGAGCATCTGGCTCAGAGCTTTCCTCCTCATCCTCTTCAGTGTCCTCCAATTGTTTCTTTTCTGTTCTGTTCTTCTCTTCATCGTTGTCTATTTCATCAGCTCTGGTTTTTTCCTTCTTTTTCTCCCTGTATCTCATCTGACTCTCCTTTGTTGCCTCCTTTCTCTTCTCTCTCCTCTGCCTTCTTCTAGGACACCCCCCTAACCTTTAAGGATCCTAGCTCTGATGAGCTCAGGGGTCTGGGGTGAGAGGTTTCGGTGTTTAGGCTTCAAGTGGTAGATACTTGGGAGTGGGATTCTATGTCTAAGATCATGGTCTTCCGGGAGCTCAAGAAAGAGGTATCTGTGGTCCAGAGTTCCTGGGCTAAAGATACACGCCATAACCATTCCTGTCTCTTTCAGCCTCAAATGCAGCAACTGCTACATGGTATGGGGAGGAGACTTTGTGAGCCCTGGGCAGCAAGGCCGGATCAGTCACACAGACCTTGTCATTGGCTGTCTGGTGGACTTAGCCACTGGTTTAATGACCTTTACAGCCAACGGCAAAGAGAGCAACACCTTTTTCCAGGTAAGCACATTCCTCAGCCACTTAGCAATAACATCCATGATTCCCAAATATGCAGGACTCTTTCTGACACCTTCTAAGACCAGAAACAGGACAGACCTATTCCTCGACTACCCCTGAAGGTCCTTAGGAGATCACCTAGTTGAACCTTCCATTAACCAGAATCCCAGAATAGAGAGAAATTACAGCCCTGACTTTGAAGAGAGGTCTATGAATTCATAAGGTTTTCACCAGTTATCTATTACCTTCTCACCAGTTAGCAAGCACCACGGGATGAGCCAAACCCCTAAGGCAGATTTTTTCCTTTTCATTATTATTTTAAAAATATACATTTTGGGGTTGATAAGATGGTTCAGGTAACAGAACTTGCTACATTAGGCTGGTGACCTGAGTATAAACCCAGGTAAAGGTGGAAGAAGAGAACCAAATTCATGAAACTGTCCACTGATCTCCACATGCATACCATAACACACACATCTGGCATTCCATATCATACACATGTAATAATGGTAAATAAAATTTAAAAATTAATGTACAGATGTACTTCTTATGTATATTATAGAGACGTTGAAAGAATTTTACATTTAAATGTTCATTTATATCCCCACCACCAAAACTCTATCATTAATGCTTACTACACTGGATGATATATACTTATCAGTCTAGCCATTAATCTAGTAAGGTAGGCTTTGCAAAATTTTATTTGATTTTAATTTCGTTCATATATTTACTTTTTTGAGACAGTCTCTCATAGTCCAGGCTGGTTTTGAACTTACTATGTAGCCAAGGATGACCTTGAACTCCTGATCTTCCTGCTTCTGCCTCCCAAGTGCCAGGATTACAGGTCTATGCCACCATGCCCAATTTGCACAACTATATTTTAAACAGAGAATTTCAGAAATATACAAAAGCAGAATAGCATAATGAACCACCAGATCCCCATTACCAGCTTCAACTGCCACCCACTCACAGCCAATCTCATTTCATCTTTACGCCTACTTCCTTTCCACTCCCACCAGAGGATTTTGAAAAGAGTTGCCGACATCATATAGTTCCATCTCTTTAAAAGATAATTTTTAAAATGCATAACCACAATACCGCTGTCACCTAAAAAGAAAAAAATGTTCCTGACTGCAGTCAAATATCCGGTCTATATTCAAATTTCACTGGTGGTCTCAAAAATGTCTACTTGCCAATTCTTTGAATCAGAATGTAAGTGAAGCCATATAATTTATGTCCTTGAGTCTCTTCACACATTGGCCCCTCCTTTTTGTTTTGAGGCAGGATCTCCTGTAGCCCATACTAGCCTGGAATTGTACATAGCACAGAATGGCCTTGAATTCTTCATCCTCCTCCCTCCACTTCCCAAGCTCTGAGATTGCAAGTGTGTGACCCCTGGGCCATGTATTTGCTGAAGGAAACAGGCTGTTTGAGCTGTGGCAGTTTATTCCTTACAGTGTGGTCCTTGGACCTACATCTCTTGGGAGTTTGTTAGAGCTGCAGAGTCCCAGCCCTCTCCCCAGAACTGCTAAGCATGCATCTGCATTTTATTGAGATCCCAGGGAATTTCTGTATCTGTTAACACCCGAAGAGTGTGGGCCCAGCTGTTCCCTCCCACCAGAGTGTCCACTGTCCCTAGAGTGTCAGTCTCACATTTTTCTCAGTCCTTTGCCTTACCTATAAACTGAAGGTGGGGTCTAGAGGTGTGATTAGAATCTAGTTTGGTTCTGGCAAGGCCCACTCCTTGGATGATGTTGTTTGGGAGTGAGGCATGCTGGCAGAGGGAGGAAGGGCAGGGAGGGGACACTCCTGGGTTTGGAAGAGTGGGTATGTCTAGGAGAGAACAGGGAAAGGCATTCCTGGAGGGGCCCTCTTATGCACCAGGAGGCAGGCAACAGGTTGTTCTAGGGCAGCTGGAGAAGTTGGCATGGCTAGATCAGTGATGGCTCACCCCAAGGATGACCTACAACCCTTGGAGCCTCCACTGCCCAAGGGTGGATATCCAAAACTGGCCCCAGATTTGGGGTCCAGGGCTACCTTCTTTTCCCACACCAGGTGGAGCCCAACACGAAGCTGTTCCCTGCCGTCTTTGTCCTGCCCACCCATCAGAATGTCATCCAGTTTGAGCTGGGGAAGCAGAAGGTGAGAGGGTAGGGGTAGGGACAGGCAGGAGGTATGCCACCACTCGTGCAGGGTTAGGGAAAATGAGGATCCTGACCTATCCATTCCTCTTTGCTTGCAGAACATCATGCCACTGTCAGCTGCCATGTTCTTGAGTGAGCGCAAGAACCCAGCCCCACAGTGCCCACCGAGGCTGGAGGTGCAAATGTTGATGCCAGTCTCCTGGAGTCGCATGCCCAACCATTTCCTGCAGGTGGACACCCGACGTGCTGGCGAGCGGCTGGGTTGGTCTGTGCAGTGTCAAGAACCACTGACCATGATGGCACTACACATTCCCGAGGAGAACAGGTCAGGGCCAGTCTAGGCTCTGTGTTTCCCTCTATCACAACCCCTTGGGCTCCAGATCATCCCAGGAGGCTGCGGGTCTCAGGTCTCCTTAGATAACACCCTATGGGGCTCTAAACCCTACCTTAGGGAGCTTTCTAGATCCAATGAACCACAGATTCACCTTAGGCAACCATGCCACCAGAGATTCTAGATTCATCTACAAGATCCTAAATGCACCTAGCAAAACTCAGAAAATGACTTAGCCACTTATCACTGGACATTCAGTGGGTTGGGTGTATCCCAGAGCCTCTAAGCATATCTTGAAGAGATTTCAGGTGTGTCTCTTGGAAATTTGGCACTGAGACATAATCCTGGGCTACAGATATATTCACATAGATGGTTAGAAATGTGTGTTGTTGTTGTTGTTGTTGTTGTTGTTAGGGATTGAACCCAGGGGCTCCATCATGCTAGGTAAATTTAGATTTAGACAAGATCTCACTAAGTTTCTGGTTTAGTTTGAGGCAGTACCTCATGTGGCAAGGCTGGTGAAATTTATGGTCTTGATCCTCCTACTTTACCTCCCAAGTATTGAAGTTACAGACACACAATGCCTGAGAGGACCTCACTGAGATATTCTGGTTGGCCTTGAACTCACCTGGAGCCCAGGCAGCTTGAACTTACAATCTTCCTGCCTCAGTCTTGTGAAAAATACTGAATGTGGTCATAGATCCCAGACTCTACCGGGAGGCATCTCACACGCCTCAGTCTTTACTCAGTCATTTGGCAAGTAGCTCTAAGTCCTTCAGTGCGACTGGCAGCACTGTAGGTTGGTGATACCAACCCTGTAACATTCTCCAACTGTTAGGGTGATTATGTGTCCCAGGAGAACTCAGATCCCCAGAAACCTCTGATGCACTTATTTATCCACTCAACACTTGCTATGTGCAAAGTTCCATTTCAGGTCCTGGTAACAGAGCACACAAAGGTGGAGCAGATGTGCTGTGCTGGCCTGTAACAAGCAAAACAAAAAAAAAGGGGTGGGGGTGGGGAAATGATCTGCTTGGCATGGGTGACAATTTAGTGGTACTCAAACATAACCAGGGTTCTGGGACTTGCCAGAAGGGCTTAAATCCAATCTAGAATCTCAGAGACAGAGATTCTCTGGATTCGGAACCATTTCCAGAAATCGTAGGCGGGGAGAAAACTCGGACCTTAGGGTTGTCTGGACTCGGCTTCAGAGTCTCCTTGGGGCCCTGACCCAGCAAGATACTAGGTTTCTCTCTCACCCCCCTTGCCTGTGTTACCCACGCTTGGGTCCCTCATCTCATCCGCAGATGCATGGACATCCTGGAGCTTTCCGAGCGTCTGGACCTGCAGCGCTTCCATTCGCACACTCTCTCCCTGTACCGCGCCGTGTGCGCCCTGGGCAACAACCGCGTGGCACATGCTCTGTGCAGCCACGTGGACCAGGCGCAGCTGCTGCACGCGCTGGAAGACGCGCACCTGCCCGGCCCCCTGCGCGCGGGCTACTACGACCTTCTCATCAGCATCCACCTGGAAAGCGCCTGCCGCAGCCGGCGCTCCATGCTCTCCGAGTACATCGTGCCCCTCACGCCCGAGACCCGCACCATCACGCTCTTCCCGCCCGGCAAGAGCGCCGAGGACGGGCCCCGCCGCCACGGTCTGCCCGGCGTTGGCGTCACAACCTCCCTGAGGCCCCCACACCATTTCTCGCCGCCGTGTTTCGTGGCTGCCCTGCCCGCCGCGGGAGTGGCGGAAGCTCCTGCCCGCCTCAGTCCCGCCATCCCTCTGGAAGCCCTGCGGGATAAGGCCTTGCGGATGCTGGGGGAGGCCGTGCGAGACGGGGGACAGCACGCGCGCGACCCCGTTGGGGGCTCTGTGGAGTTCCAGTTCGTGCCCGTGCTCAAGCTCGTGTCCACCCTGCTGGTAATGGCTTCTGCCTGCTGCCCTCTCCCATTACTTCACGTTCAAAATCACACACTGATCCATGTATCGGTCCCCCTCCACTGACTCATTCAGATACCCATTTAGGGCAGGGGACATGGCTCAGCGGGAAAAGGTGTTGGCAGGAATGCCTGATGACCTGAGTTCAATCCCCAGAACCCACGTAAAAGCAGACACATAGAATCTCCTCCATAAAGGTGTTCTCTGACATGGATGCCGTGGCACTCCCCCCTCCACTCCCATATGCAAAAAATTTAAAAAGAAAACCATATACCCATACCAAATATACAATGCTCCCTCCATATAGTTATTCATCTACCTTTCAATTTACCCATGTACTGTCTGCCTATCCATTACTCAATTCTCCTTCAGTTCACTCACCTGTATTCTATTCCTGTCTATTTTCTCCTCCTTTCTTCCTATTTCCCATCCAACCAGGCATACGTCATCCATTCATTCAACCATCCATCACCACTTTTCCATCCACCCGTGTAGTCACACATTTTTATATACCTTCATCTTCTCATCTATAAGTCATTCACCTTTCTCTTCTGTCCTCACATATTCATCCACCCACTTATGTATCTATCTATCCACTTTTCAATGTATTTACTCGCCTGTCTTGCCATTTATACATCTTATCACCCAATTATCCCACTCCTTCATCTGTCTATATACCCAGGTATTTATTAATTCATTTCCTTCAGATACATCCAGTAATCACCTTCCTATATATCCATCTATGTATCCATCCATATATCCAGTTACAAATCCATCCATTTCTGCACTTTACATTTACCTTTCCATCCATATATGTATATCCATCCATGTACCCAGAAATACATCCAACCATTTACATCCATTCATCTACCTGTCCACCCATTCATTGTCTATCTTCTTATCCATCCCTTATTTTAGTGATTCCCCTTATTTGCATGCTAATATAACCATTCATCCAATCGTGCACAAATCCATCCATCCTCCATCCATTTCTCTTCACTCATTTATTTATCCATACATTCATTTATTTGTGCATGTATCTATCAGTCCCTACCTTTCTACCTATATAACATGTGTTCTTTAATTTATCCTCCAACTCTTCCTCCTACATTTCTCCATCGTCCAAATATTCATTCATAGTTCTATCATCATCCACTCATTCATTCATCTCCCCTTCACATTCTTATGATTCCATCTATCAACTCATTTAGCTAGCCACTAGTCCTCCCTCTATTCATTTCTCTCTCTCTCTCTCCATTCTTCTTCCCCTTCATCTACTTTCTTTCTGTATGTCAATCTGTTAGTATATTCATTGTGTTAAATGAGGTTGGTATATGCTGGGTTGGATCTGTGTATCCTTTCCCAGAACCACATATATTTAGACTTAGGAAGAAAGGACATTTATCTGTGACGATAGAGGGGCTCATGTCTAGTGATGTGGCTTGGGCCATGCACATAAGACACAGATATGGACTAGAAATCTTAAAGGTGGACAGACAGCAAGGTGGGAAAGACCTTCTGCCTGTAGCAGGAGCCTGGATGTGTGGAAGGATCAGGTCTGCAGAGTGAGACTGGGGAATGATCATGGAGACCCTGAAGGCCACAGTGAAGGACTCAGACTTTGTCCTGCAGGTGATGGGTGTCTTTAGCGATGAGGATGTGAAACAGATCTTGAAGATGATTGAACCTGAAGTGTTCACTGAGGAAGAAGAGGCAGAGGAGGAAGAGGAAGAAGAAGAGGAAGATGAGGAGGAGAAGGAAGAGGATGAGGAGGAAGAGGCACAGGAGAAGGAAGATGAAGAAAAAGAGGAAGAGGAAGCAGCAGAAGAGGAGAAAGAGGAAACACTGGAGGAAGGGCTGCTCCAAATGAAGCTCCCAGAGTCTGTGAAGTTACAGGTGGGCTGGTTCTTCTGGGCTTTCTGACGCCATCCATCTGAACCAAGAGATACATGGTCTATAGTGTAGTGTAGTATAGACTATGGCCTATGACTGTGGGGGTCTGCAAAAATACATAAAGAAGCAGGATGATGCTCACTTGAAATGATCTCTCTAGTTTCCATATGATAGGAGACCTGACAGGACCCAAGCGGATGATGGTGGTTGGAGCTTGATCAGACCATGGAAAGTGGGGGAGAAAGTTCTGGTGGGTTAACCCCCTCCCTTACTTACTACGTGGTTGTCCTCTTACAGATGTGCCACCTCCTGGAGTATTTCTGTGACCAAGAGTTACAGCACCGTGTGGAGTCCCTGGCAGCCTTTGCAGAATGCTATGTGGACAAACTCCAGTCCAACCAGCGGGGCCGCTATGGCCTCCTTATGAAAGCCTTCACAATGAGCGCAGCAGAGACTGCGAGACGTACCCGAGAGTTCCGCTCCCCACCCCAGGAACAGGTACCCTGACCCCTCCAATTCCAGCTTCTCTTGCTGTCTAAACCCCAACTTTAACTTCCCTTACCCCAAATGACCATTGATGGTCACCTTCAAAATCAGTGCTGCACCCTCAAACATACCTATATATTTCTGTTACTCTCATGAACTAACCTGGCTTCCAAGTCACCCTACTAAACCTCAGCCCCTAGCTGCCCATATGTTCTTTACTGACTCCTATTTTGGATCATAACCTTAGAGACGGAGTTACAGTGGGATTGTTGATTTTTGATCCTGCTCTGACATCACATTCATTCTTTGAACTCCCTTTAGATCAACATGTTATTGCAGTTCAAAAATGGTGCAGATGAGGAGGAGTGTCCTCTCCCCGAAGAGGTCCGGCAGGATCTGGTTGACTTTCATCAAGACCTGATGGCACACTGTGGTAAGGAGAGGTGTTCAGAGAGCCCTCCCCTCAAACTTCTCTCGACATCTCTTCCAAAGTTTCCATAAGATTTCCTGACCTTAGACATCTACGTATTAGTGCTATATGAGGGTGAGTTGAATGAATGATTGAAAGTGTTGATGAACAGATACTGAATGGAATGATATGCTCAAGTGAGTATTGAGGTCAACTCAAAGGATTGAAAAAAAGAAGGAAAATGTCAGTAGTAAGTTCAAGGCCAGCCTGGCTACGTGGGACTCTGACTCAAAAAGAAAGAAAGAAGAGGCTGGGGAGATGGTTCAGTGGTTAAAACCCTTCCCTTTCAAGCAAAAGACCCTGAGTTCACATCCTATGTAAAAATGCAGGCAGAATGGTGACAGTCTGCAATTCCAGCCATGGAAGGATGAGTCTGAGATACCCCAGAGCAAAATAAGGTGGAAGAGCAATCCAGGATGATTCCTGATGTCTCCCATGGACCTCCACAGGCACACACACTCAAGTGCCCCTTCTTGTATACAGTCCCACATATGCATGTAGACTTACACATGTGCAAACACACATGCACCTCACATACACACATACATAACAAAGAAAGGCTTTCACATGCATTCAAGCATGTATGCATGTGCACCCATTAGCACATGTGTGCTTACACACATGTGAACACACATACATACACATGCACTCCACATATACATACAAATAAGTAAATGGCACATACTTTTAAATACGGTGGCTCATGCCTGTGATCCTAGTACTCAGGAAGCTGAGGCAACTTCAAGACCAACCCTGGTCACATAGGGAGTGCAAGGTCAATCTGGGCTACATAGAAGATCCTGTCTCAAAAAAAAAAAAAAAAACAATAAAAATAAATAAGTAGAGGTGATGTGATGGACATATCTTTAATCTCAGCCCCTGGCAGGTGGAAGTAGGATTCCATAAGTTCAAGGTCAGCACAGGCTACCTACGTGAGACCCTGTCTCAAGAAAACAATTGGTACGATAAATAAATGGCAAACTCTTGCAGAATGAATAACTGAGAAAAACAAAACATAAAAAGAAATAGACTAGGAAATCCTAAAGTACTGCCTGAAGAAGAAATGAATGGAGAAATGAATGAATGATTCAGTAGGTAAACCAGCCAGCATGTGAGTGACATCCAGTTTCTTCTTGATCACTCCAGGAATCCAGCTGGAAGGAGAGGAGGAGGAGCCAGAGGAAGAGACCACCCTGGGCAGCCGCCTGATGAGCCTGCTGGAGAAAGTAAAGCTGGTAAAGAAGAAGGAGGAGAAACCCGAGGAGGAGGAGCCAGCCGAGGAGAACAAACCTCGTGAGCATCCCCACCCCCACCCCTGCAAGGACAGGATGGGACCCAGCAGCTCTGTGTGAAATTAAACCATGTGGAAGAGAAGCTCAAGGGAACTGTAGACAGGCAGAAACAAGAAAGAAAACTGGAGTTGGGGCATGCCAGAGGTGTGGCCCAAAGCTAAGGGCTACAACATGTGCGTATCGACCATGTGGTGATGACATTTCCCATGCCACCAGGGCTCCCTTGTCCTTGTGGTTTTTATTTCTTTTTTTTCTGAAGCTGAAACAATGACCACAGTGAGGTACCGGAAAAAAACAGCTATGACAATGTTGGGAATCATGGTGCAAACTATCAGTTAGCCACATCTAAGAAAGAGTCCCTGACTGTTTATAAAGGTTGGGCCCTTCAATGCTTGAGAAACTTCTGCTGGGCTAGCACTGGGCTAGGCAATATCTGCAGGGCTGGGAAATGCCATAGGGGGAAAACTCAGGAATCCTGCCCTCCAGGAATTTAGAATGCTTTATCAAATATAGATATGAACTTGTCCATGTCAGGAGACCACCTGAGCTAAAAAGGAAAGAGGTCTGAGTGAGATGTGAGGGAGAGGGACAGAGATAGAGGGGTCAGAGGAAGGGGGTGTATTAGTAACTTTTCTTACTGTTGTGGCAAAATAACCTGGCAGAAGTAAGTTAAGGGAGGAAGGATTTGTTTTTGGCTCACAGTCTGTCATGGTGGAGTTCCATGGCAGTAATCTCAGCAGCTTAGAAGGCTGTGGGCAGTTCCATGATTGGGGGGAGTGTAAGGTGGCTTGCTTGTTCACGTCTCAGGAGATCAAAAAGCAGAGACATGTTTGTGGATGGAGCTATAACCCTTAGCGTCTACTCCTGCCCAAGAAGGGCAGGAGGATTATGAGTTCAAGGCCAGCCTGGACTACATATGACTATTTATTTATTTTAGGTGTGAGTGTGTATAGAAGAGGGCACTGTGTATGCCTGTGGAGCCTCAAGGGTGACTTCAGGAATCATCCTAGATTGCTCTACCTCCTTATTGTTTTGCTCTGGGATTTTCCAGACTCTGCCTTCCAGGGCCAGAAGTACAAGTCATTGCCATTTCTACTGACATTTTTAAGAGGGCTCTAAGGATGCAAACTCAGGTCCTTCTGCTTATTGTCTCTCCAGTCCCATGAGACTCTATTTAAAAAAACACACACACACTACATTTTTATAGAGCCAATGGGACTCTGACATGTGCTTCCCTCCCTCCCCATCCCAATAATGGGGCTTGAACCCAGGGCCTCTCACGTGCCAGGCAAACGTTCCACTGCTAGAGTCCAACTCTAGCTCCAACAGCTGTACCCTAAACCACTCTACAACTGACTCATGCCCCAGCCCCCTGTTTGCTTTTTATTCTGAGCAAGAATCTCTTTTAAGTTGCCCGAGCTGGCCTCAAACTTGCGATCCTCCTGCCTCAGCCTCCTAAGCTGCTGAGATTACAGACACGTAGCACTTTGACTGGCCTTTATGTTTCAGTTTTGTACTTTCAGAGGCACATGGCAAGTCTCTGAGAGGGCTCTAGGGTTCGGTAACTTTATTTTTTCTTTTGCAATTTGGTTGGAGAGCTTATGGTTTGAGTATTGGGGTGAAGGGCACAGGAAGAGGGCTGATGGTGTGGTTTCAAGGTAGCGTGCTTGCCTACAGTGTACAAGGACCTGGGGTTAGATTAGAGAGAGACAAAAAGTGGAGGGGGGGGGAAGGAGGAGGAGGAGGAGGAGGAAAAGAGAGAAGAGGAGAGAAAATGAACAGGGAGGAGAGGAAAGGAGGAAGATGTGTCTGGGGCAATAAAAAGCCTGAATCCACATGCTTCTGGCAGGAGGATGAATTGATTAAAATGCAACACAACATATATACATATTAAAACATCACACATCAGCCCCTTCATGCATCCATGCTCTAATGTATCAGTTAAGACAGGTTTAACTTATTTAAAAAGAAAAAGAAAGCATACTAGAAGGTGTGGGCAGTGACCAAAAGGAGGGTTCTTTTTCGCATCATCCTGGGTCCAGGCCAGCAATCCGACACCTGCGCTTTCTCCTAGAGTCCCTGCAGGAGCTGGTGTCCCACACGGTGGTGCGCTGGGCCCAGGAGGACTTTGTGCAGAGCCCAGAGCTTGTCCGGGCCATGTTCAGCCTTCTGCATCGTCAGTACGACGGGCTCGGCGAGCTGCTGCGGGCCCTGCCCCGGGCCTACACCATCTCCCTGTCCTCTGTGGAGGACACCATGAGCCTGCTGGAGTGCCTCGGCCAGATCCGCTCATTGCTCATTGTGCAGATGGGGCCCCAGGAAGAGAACCTCATGATCCAGAGCATCGGGTGAGCATCCCACCTAGCACAGCTGCAGTCAGTCCCAGTGCCTAGTCCCTCCTCAACATTTCCTGGGTGTGTGTGTACGGGGTACACGTGTGTTATGCTAGTGCACATGCACATGAATGGGGACACATAGAAAGGCCCAAGGGTGACATCAGGAATGATCCTCTTCCACCTTGTTCTTTTGGGGCTAGTCTGGCTAGCCACCTTGCTCTGGGGACTTCTAGACTCTACCTCCCTGGACTGAAATTACAGGTGGACCACCGATCTGCCTGGCATTGTACATGGGCTCTGGGATCTGAACGCTGGTTCTTCTGCTTGTGTGGGAAAAGCTTTAACCACTGAGTTGTCTCCCCAGTCCATTGTGTAGAATCTGGGCAATACATTTGCCCTTTTTGAACTCAGCTTGTTCATCTATAACATAGGCACAGCCATGCCTACCCTCTAAAATGGCCGGGTGTCTTTAGTGACCCCATGATCATAGTAGCAATAAACTGTAAAGTCCAGAGGACCGTCTCAGGACTCTTTCTTGGGGGATGGAGGCAAGAAGATCAGCACAAATGAGACACCAGCCTGGGTTACAGAGTGAGATGTCTCAGGTGCCAAGGATGGCGATGATGATGATACAATGAGTTACTGAACAACTGTCTTCCCAGTACCCCATCTGCTGAGGCAGGAGGATCTTGAGTTCTAAGCCAGTCAAAGCAACATGTGAGATCCTGTATTAAAATGGAAAAAATATTGGGTACTCAGTGTCAAATATACACTCAGCAGACATTTATCAAGCACTTGCTGTATGCTGAGACTTCTCTAGGCACTTGGGGATACAGTGGACAACGTGACAAAGACCTCTACCCCGGGTAGACACACCTCGGATCCAGACTTTGGTCTCCTTATCTGTGAAATCACACAAGTATGATTCCTGCCTCCCAGAGTGGACATTAAGTTGAGTAAAGAGTCACACATGATGGCTCGGGTCTGTCATTGGGAAAATGAAGACAGAAGTATCCCTGTGAATTCTAGGCCAGCCTGAGCTACATAGTTCCAGGGTAGCCTGAGCTACAGAGTAGGAAACAAACCCTATCTCAGAAACAAACCAAACCAAACCAAACCAGGATGAACGAGTTCAGATCTGCAAAGGGGGCCGTGCCAAATGCCTAGAAAAGCGCAGGCTACTCTCACTGTGGTGACTGCGGAGCCCCCTGGGTCGGTCACCCCAGCCCGAGCTGACCCCATACACTTCATCCGTCCACAGGAACATCATGAATAACAAAGTCTTCTACCAACACCCAAACCTGATGAGGGCGTTGGGCATGCATGAGACAGTCATGGAGGTCATGGTCAACGTCCTCGGGGGCGGCGAGTCCAAGGTGAGGGTCCTCGTGGATCACGAAGGACAGGGAAAGGGTCACAGAGCACAGGCACTGACCTCTGACCTTCTCTGCCCACCTCAGGAGATCCGCTTTCCCAAGATGGTGACAAGCTGCTGCCGCTTCCTCTGCTACTTCTGCCGAATCAGCCGGCAGAACCAGCGCTCCATGTTTGACCACCTGAGCTACCTGCTGGAGAACAGTGGCATCGGCCTGGGTGAGAAACCCAGGGGCCCATTTTCTGTGACCCACTCACTTACTTAGTCATTCAACAAACGCTCTCTAATCCTACCACTTGGGAGTTGGAGACAGGAGGATCAGGAGTTCAAAGTCATCTTGGATTTTATAGCGAGTTCAAGACCAACCTAGAGTACATAAGACCGAGCGAGCCCCAAAAACAAAGCAAAACCAAACCAAACAAGCAAAAAGAGTAAGCTGAGCCCACTGCAATTAAAGACACGGTAGTAGCTCAGACAACCCTGCGTGAGTTACGCTGGGCTCACAGCGCCACCAAGAGGACAGCCTAGTTTTAGCAACTGCCAGAAAGGTCAAGATTTAGAAAGGGGAAAGCACAGACCAGACCGGGCATTCTGGAAACGCAGTGGTGAGGGAGGGCTTCCTAGAGGAGGTGGCACCATCAGGCTGGCATCGATGCCTGCAAAGGCCACTCTTACCATCTTGTGTCCCCACAGGCATGCAGGGCTCCACGCCCCTAGATGTGGCAGCCGCCTCCGTCATTGACAACAACGAGCTGGCCTTGGCATTGCAAGAGCAGGACCTGGAAAAGGTGAGGTGGGAGGAGACCTGGTTGCGCCCAGCTGCATGAGTGCGCTGGCTCTGAACCTCGTAGGAAGCCATGCTGGGCGGCCCAGGGGCCAACCAGAAGGAATGATTTGTAACACTGGGAGTGGGTAAGGGAGAAGGCTTAGACAGTAGAACACGTGCCCTGCAAGCAAAAGAACCAGAGTTTGAATCCCCAGTGTGTGACTCCAGAAGGCAGAGTCTAGAAAGCCCCAGAACAAGCTGGCTTGCCAGATGAGCCCTAATTAGAGACCCTGGCTCAGAAGAACAATGTGGAAGAGTAATCGAGGATGATTCCTGATACCAACCTCAGGTCTCTACATGCATGTACACTCTTTTTTTTTTTATTCAATCGTGTGTGTGTGTGTGTGTGTGTGTGTGTGTGTGTGTGTGTGTGTAGAACCACGGGCGAATTCGGGAACCATCATAGACTGCCTCCACCTCCTCCTTGTTTACTCTGCCCGGGGATTCACAGGCTCCGCCCTACCAGGACCAGAAACGCAGGCCGCCCCCGCTTCCGCCTGGCGTCTATACATGGGGTCTAGGATCCGAACTCAGGGCCTTCTGGCTGCAAGGCGGAGGCTTAACCCCTGAGCCACCTTGGACAAGTGACAGTTTCTAATGACCTCTTTTTTTTTTTTAGTGCGCATGCATAAGCCTGCATGCACATGTGTCTTTGTATGCATCTGTGGGTGTGTGTGTGTGTGCGTGCGTGCATGCGTGCATGCATGCGTGCATGCATGCGTGTGTGTGTGTGCGCGTGCACATTAGAGGACACTACATGTGCCTGCAGTAGGCAAAAGGGTAACTCTAGGAATCATCCTGGATTTCTCTACTTCCATTTTGCTTTACTCTGGGTTTTTTTAATATATTTTTTATTAATAATAAAAAAATTTTGCTCATACAAACTTAATATGTACATCAGTTCCCTCCCTCCCTCTTCCTACCCCCTACCCCCCTGCTCCCCCTCCCCTCACCCCTCCCTCCCCATCCCCCAATACCTCCCCCCAATCCCTGGAGAATCCTTTAATGTGCATGCCAGACTCTCCTCTGGGCCCTCCTCTCTGATGACGTACAAGAACCCAGTGGCTTTTCTCTGAACCCTTTCCTGTGTTCTCCTTAAGCATAGGAACACTACTATGGCTGTCAATTCCTTGCCTCCAAGGATCTTGATACTCTGGGTTTTTCTAGGCTCTTCATTCCAGAGTGAGAAGAGCAGGTTGCTGCCATTTCCATATGGGACCTGGAATCTGAACCCAGGTCCTTCTGCTTGCAAGGCAGAGTCTTCACCCCTATCTACTCCAGCCCTTTCACTTCATCTTTAATACAGTTATGAGTACAACTTCTCAGAATTGTTCTGAAGTATTACGTGAGCTTATTCAAGAAGGCATTTATACACCAGTGCTCAATAATGGCTAGTTGCTACTCCACTGTTATTCTTCAGTTAATAAATACCTGTTCAGCCCCTATACCTCAGGAGCCTGCCCAAGGAATTGACAGTATTGTATTCAAAACTCCCTGTCCTGAATGAAGCTGGACACGGTGGCTCGGGGTTGACTGTAAGCTTAGGACAAGAGATACTGAAGCAGGAGGGTCAAGAGTTCCAGATCAACCTGGGCTACCTAGCAAATAAAATAAAAATGAAAAGAAACTCGCTGGGCCTGGGAGATGGCTCATGGGTGAGAGCTCTGCAGGCATGAGGACATAAAGCTGGGCGTGGCCACGTGTGGCTGGTACGCCAGAGCTGGGGAGCAGAGACAGGCACATCCTTTGCCAGCCAGCTAGCCTAGTGTGTGGGAGGGAGTGGGGGAGGGGAGCGACAAACAATGACAAAAACGAACAAAGAAACAGCAAGCTCCAAGGCGACTGAGATATTCTATTTCAAGGGAATAAAGCAGAGAGAGATAGAGCAGGTACCTGACATTTCTCTGGCCTCTGTGTGTGTGCATGTGGTTGTACATATCTGCACACACACATGCATGCACATCTACACACTACATAATTTTTTTTAACAAAATTAAAGTTGGTTAATTAAAAATGGAGGAAAACAAACGGGAAGGCAATGGCTAGTGTAAGGAGTTTAAGTGAGACTAGTCAGGAAAGTTTCACTGAGAAAGTGACCTTCGAATAAGCTCAGCATGATCTCAGGTGCCAGATGGACATCTGGAAAGGGCAGTGAAAAGGCCCTGGGATAGGAGAGAGCCTCAGAGCTGTAGGAATCACCGAGGGACCAGTGCGGCTGGAGCAGGAGTGAGGGCTGAGTGGTCATAGATGAGGTCAGGGAGGTCACAGGTCATGTGGGGGTCCTATGGGTTACATTGGGAGTACATTGGATAAGATGGAATCATAGCATCTGAGTAGGGTAGGGACATGACCTGTCTCAGGTATTTAAGGGGAGGGGAGGGAGCCATGGGAGGGGGCTGCTGGGACAGACAAGATGAGAGGGACCATGGCAGCTTGCATGAGAGATGAACAGGGATGAGGACATCCAAGCTGCAGACTCAAGCCTTTGAGAAAGGAAGGTGATCATGAGTCGGTCCCTTTCCTGTCCCCAGGTTGTGTCCTACTTGGCAGGCTGTGGCCTGCAAAGCTGCCCCATGCTCCTAGCGAAGGGTTACCCAGACATCGGCTGGAACCCCTGCGGGGGCGAGCACTACCTGGACTTCCTGCGCTTTGCCGTCTTTGTCAATGGTGAGTGGGGAGTGGTCGTGGCAGGGTGACAAGGGCATGTCACTGACGGAAGCGTCCCGAGGGTGACAATCCATACCCTGACCTGGGCTAGAATCCCTTCAAGTGGGTCTCGGGCCAACAGGGGCCTGTCTGTTTCCCTTGGGAGTACTGGGTCCTGAGACTCCATGGCGTGGGAGGTGGGGTTCCTGATGCCTCCTCATCTCTCCACGTGCCAGGTGAGAGTGTGGAGGAGAATGCCAACGTGGTGGTTCGGCTGCTGATTCGCAAGCCTGAGTGCTTCGGGCCTGCCCTGCGGGGTGAGGGTGGCTCAGGGCTACTGGCTGCCATCGAAGAAGCCATCCGCATCTCTGAGGACCCTGCCCGGGATGGCCCGGGTGTCCGGAGGGACCGCCGGCGCGAGCAGTGAGTTATTGATAGGGTATTCCTCCTTCCCATCACCCAGATTCCTCTCCATGACACCCATCTCCCCCACAGCTTTGGTGAGGAGCCCCCCGAAGAAAACCGAGTACACCTGGGACATGCCATCATGTCCTTCTATGCCGCCTTGATCGACCTGCTAGGACGCTGTGCACCAGAGATGCATGTAAGACCCGGAAGGCTGGGATGGGAAGGGGCAGGGTATGCATGGTCAACATGAAGCTCTGCGTTCAGGCACTAAGCGATCCAGAGAGCTCACTGTGGACGTGGCCCTGACTGAGGCAATGCTGAGCACACAAGAGTGACCAAGACTGTCTCAGGTTCCCATCCCATGGGTTTCCTAGCATGGTGGAGGAAATAGGTGGTGACAGATCAAAGGAACCAAGGCGGGTCTAGGGGAGACACAGAGAGAGCAGTGAAGCTGGGAGCCATAGGCTTAGCTCTGCCAAGAAGGCTTGAACTAGGAATGGTGGCAGCACCCACCCAGCCACATGTTAAGAATTCTGGTACTATGGAGGGAAGAGGATTGAGAGTTGGAGGACAACCTCTGTTGTATACACGACCATATCTCAGCAAACAAATATAGCTGGGCATGGTAGGGCACACTTATAATCTTTGCACTTGGGAAATGGAGACAGAAAGATCAGGCATTCAAGGTGAACCTCAGTTACATAGGGGATTTGAGGCAAGCTTGGGATATATAAGATGCTGTCTCCAAAAGCACAAATATTTTTTTAAAAAAGAGGCTTGGGTTGGGAAGATGGTTCAGAGGATAAAGTGCTTGCTGTGCAAGAATGAGGACCTGAGTTCTTAGCACCCATGTAACAGCACACATGTAAAAGTCAGGCACAGCAGTACACACATGTAGCCACAATGCTGAGAAGGCAGAAACCGATGGATCTCTGGGACTGGCTGGCCAACTAGTCTAACCAAAGTGAACTATAGGTTCAATGAGAAAGTGTCTCAAAAAATAAGATGGTGAGATAGAGTACACCTAACACCTGGCCCACTTGAGCCACTTGGGCCACATAGATGAGTGTGTTTACACACACATACACACACACACACACACACACCACACATATATACCACACACGTGCACACATCCATGCACACGCACACATACACATGAATGAGTGCACACACACATGGCTTGCTTCACCTACT
Source organism: Typhlomys cinereus (assembly GCA_023101885.1). NCBI lineage: Eukaryota > Metazoa > Chordata > Mammalia > Rodentia > Platacanthomyidae > Typhlomys > Typhlomys cinereus. The sequence goes on along the minus strand of JALPQD010000299.1, from coordinate 2,479,685 downwards.
AATGTGACAGGAAATGATGGTATGGGAATCTCCAATGGGACACAGCTGCCTAACAATATGCCTACCCCTCTTCCCTCCACCCCCAGCTAATCCAAGCCGGCAAGGGTGAAGCCCTAAGAATCCGAGCCATCCTGAGATCCCTCGTGCCCTTGGATGACCTCGTGGGTATCATCAGCCTCCCACTGCAGATCCCCACCCTGGGAAAAGGTAGGAAGGGGGCAGGACTTGTTGAGTGAGTAGTGCTGGAGGGGCTGCTGGGTCTGATCCCTGCTCTCCTTGCCTGTAGATGGGGCACTGGTACAGCCAAAGATGTCTGCATCCTTCGTGCCGGACCACAAGGCATCCATGGTGCTCTTCCTGGACCGAGTATATGGCATTGAGAACCAGGACTTCTTGCTGCATGTTCTGGATGTGGGGTTCCTTCCGGACATGAGGGCGGCTGCCTCGCTGGACACGGTGAGCAGAACTGCCCAGTTGGCCACCCTGCTTGCTGCCTTCACAAAGGGCACAGGATGGGTCATGGGACAGCATCGGCAGCAATGGGGCTGTCCACCTAATCCCCACTATTACCGTCCTGGTACAAAAGAAAACTCAAGACAAACAGTTCTGCTGGAGGGTGGGTAGGCTCTGACACCCCCAGTTACCAGAAATAATCAATCAGGAATATGTGATACAGGCCTGAAATCCCAGCAGCAGAGACAGGGGTACGGGAGGATAGCAAATTCTGGGGATTGGGTTACACAGCAAGACCCTGTTTCAAAATCCCAAACCAAACAATAGCTGGGCATAGTGGCTTATGCCTGTAATCCCAACACTAGGAAGGTAAGTAGAGGCAGGAGGATCAGGAGTCCAAAGTAAACCTTGTCTACATAGTCAGCTTGAGGCCGATCTGTACTACTACATAAGACCCTCCAAAACAACCAAGAAAAAAAAAACCGAGAAAAGTGTTTGAGTTGATAATTTGTGTGTGAAATTTACACAGTCCTAATAAAGATGTTTAGTAGAGAAGGAGGAGGAGCAGGATTTAGGGGAGCTTAGAGGCTCTTTAAACGGGTACCCCGGGCTGTGCAGCAGGCTTGAGGTCCTCACCCTGTGTCCCAGGCCACTTTCAGCACCACGGAGATGGCGCTGGCGCTGAACCGCTACCTGTGCCTGGCGGTCCTACCGCTCATCACCAAGTGCGCGCCGCTCTTCGCGGGCACCGAGCACCGCGCCATCATGGTGGACTCGATGCTGCACACCGTGTACCGCCTGTCGCGGGGTCGATCGCTCACCAAGGCGCAGCGTGACGTCATCGAGGACTGTCTCATGGCGCTCTGCAGGTGGGGCGAGGGCCAGGGCATGGGCGTGGACACGGGGCGGGGCTTGGACAGGAGGCGGGTCTCAAGTGAGAGCTCTGGTTGTCTCCGCAGGTATATCCGTCCGTCCATGCTGCAGCACCTGCTAAGGCGCCTGGTATTCGACGTGCCCATCCTGAATGAATTCGCCAAGATGCCACTCAAGGTGAGAGCAGGCTCACGTCCCACCCATCGCCGGACTCTGCCTTCCGACCAGGGATTTGGTCTGATACTGTCAGTCACTCCCATCCCAGCTAGCCCGCACCAAGAGGACAGTGTCATCTGAGAAACCAATTAGCGTCCTCATTTGCCTACCAGGATTCCCAGGACATTTGCTTTGCGTCACTGGCGCCGCTAACATTCTCTAATTAGAGCTTAATTTGCCTAACCAAATGAGCCAGCCCCCGCCTCAATTAGCATATATCTTCATGGGGCACATCACTTTCCCTAGTTAGCATTTTTATCGCAAACCCAGACCACCAGCCTTCCAGGATTCAAATGAGCGGATTTATTTGAATAAACAGTCCCATAGCTATTCTGAATATTTGCACACTGTCTCTCCTAGTTTTTCATTTACATGCTAGTTTGCATAAGGAGACACCTCCAAACTGAGATATCTTGAATGTTTTGCATAATATGCCTAAATTAGCCCCTTCTTCAAGTTTGCATATTGGATAGTGGAGGCTTTCTTTTGGATTACCATATATTTGCATGGGCACTGCCTGTGTTTCTATTTGGCATACTCATTTGCATAAGCACAGATGACACCATTCATAGGCCCATTTGTACACCACCCTACCTGTGGATTATTAGCTTGCTTATTTTTTGTAAAAAAAAAAAACAGATAAGCCCAGCCCGTTAACTGCCTGCCCATTCTGGCTCTCACCGAGACTACTGACTTAGTGTAATGAGCTGTCCAAGACAATTATCCAACAAGCACACCGTTGCTTTTCTTGTTATCATCTTATTTGCAAGCTCTGCCTCCCTGTGCCTTCTGGGGTCTTCACTGCCTGCCATCTGCTCATGCCTCCTGTGTGTTCCCTCTTGCTTCCTTCCCTGCAGCTCCTCACCAATCATTATGAGCGCTGCTGGAAGTATTACTGCCTCCCCACCGGCTGGGCCAACTTTGGAATCACCTCTGAGGAAGAGCTGCACCTCACACGCAAACTCTTCTGGGGTATCTTTGACTCTCTGGCACACAAGGTCTGAGCACTCAGGGGATCCCAAACTAGACTGGGTGGAGGATTTGGGGTTCAGACTTGGGAATTCAGAATGTTTGGGTTTCACTGGTGTGCTGTAATTCCAGAGAGAAGCAGAGATAGGATGATCGGGAATTCAAGGTCATGGTGATATAGCAGGTTCAGGGCTAGCTTGAGCTACATGAAACCTGGTCTCAAAAAAACCAAACCCTAAAAAAAAAAAAAAACAAAAAAAAAAACAAAATATATTTGCATAAATTTGAGGAATCCAGGGAAAGAGAGGGATGGCTTTGTAGGTTTGGGTTTAAGATGTATAATTTGAAGTCAGTTTAAAGGTTAAAAGAGAGAGGATGGGTCTCCAGATTTCAGACTTGGAGAGGATGAATATGCAGGTGATTTGAGGGTTCACTTGAACCTGAGGTTTAGGTAGTAGGGAGAGGGACTTTGGGTCAGTCTTCTGGATTCACAGAGGAAGGTTAATGGTTAGCAGACAGATTGGAAGTCCTGAGGCTCCAGCATTTGGGGGCTCAGTAGGACCTATGTGAACCCCCCCCATGCCACCCTCAGAAATACGATCAGGAGCTTTACCGCATAGCCATGCCTTGTCTGTGTGCAATTGCTGGGGCGCTGCCTCCAGACTACGTGGATGCCTCATACTCATCCAAAGCAGAGAAAAAGGCCACAGTGGACGCTGAAGGCAACTTTGATCCCCGGCCTGTGGAGACCCTCAAGTAAGAGCTAGGGAGATTGAGGAGTGGGGTTGGGAAGGGAATTCTAGAGAGAGGAGGCTCTGCCCTAGCACGCCCCATCTTCTCACAGCGTGATCATCCCAGAGAAGCTGGACTCCTTCATTAACAAGTTTGCAGAATATACACACGAGAAGTGGGCCTTCGACAAGGTCAGCATCCCTCAGAAATCTCCCCTCATGTCCACCTTCCTCAGCCTCAGTCCTAGAATGTCCTAAGATCCTTCAGTTTGCCTCGGAGTCCTCAGTCCTTATATAGGTCACCACCTGCCGTGAAGCCCACGCTGCTACCTTACCGCTCACTCTGTCCTCACTTCTAGATCCAGAACAACTGGTCCTATGGAGAGAACATAGATGAGGAACTGAAGACTCACCCCATGCTGAGACCCTACAAGACCTTTTCAGAGAAGGTGATTTGATCTCAGACCTCCTGTTGGGGTGAAATTCCAAAATGTAAGAGAGGAGTGAGGCAACTTCGCAGGTTTGCATCTAGGTAGATTTATGGTGGGGCTCCCCAGCTGTGGACCTTTGCTTTTTCTCAAGTTTGGCTGCCCCCACCTCAGAGGACCTCAGAATCCTAATGTCCCTCGTCAAAAAGTGAGACTTCACTCACACAAAATGGGTAATGGGAGTCTATTTTGAATGGTTGTTTATAATGTAAAGACCCTGAGTTCCAACCCTAACTAAGCCACTTACTACATCCTAGCTGTGTGGTGGTGGGCTTCTCAGTCTTGGGACTCTGGAGCCCATCTCACCAACTTCACTCCCTCTGTTCACCCAGGACAAAGAGATTTACCGCTGGCCCATCAAAGAGTCCTTGAAGGCCATGATCGCCTGGGAGTGGACCATAGAAAAAGCCAGGGAGGGGGAGGAGGAGAAGACAGAGAAGAAGAAAACTCGGAAGATATCCCAAACTGCCCAGGTGAGGTCAAGGAGGGAGGAAGTAAGGGGAGGGGTCAGGGAAGGGTGATCCAGATCCCGGGGGATTAAGGGAGGTGGAGTCATCAGGAGGTGGGGTTTGGAAACAAAATGGGCCCAGGGAATAGCGGGCCAGATGAAGCTAGGATTGCCAGATGTGAGGGTCAAGATGAGGAAAGGCCATAGAAAGGTGCGGCCAGATGGGTGGGATAAAGTGGGTGGTTTTGCCAAGGGAAGGAAGAGGGCGGTTGAAGCCAGAACAGAAACTGGACAGGGCTTCAGGACAGCCTGAAGAACTAGAGAGAGACAGGGCCTTCAGTTGGGGTGCAGGGGCGGTGTTTGGAGCCAAGAGTGGTGCTGTCCTGCATTTCCTGCTAGTCCGCGGAGTTCTCCTCTAAACTCTTACCCTCTCAGACCTACGACCCACGCGAAGGCTACAACCCGCAGCCCCCCGACCTCAGCGGAGTTACCTTGTCCCGCGAGCTGCAGGTGAGACCTCCAACCCTATTTGAAGGGCCTGGGGCCGGCTGCATCTGACTCTTGACTCTCAGCCTCCTTTCCCAGGCCATGGCAGAACAACTGGCGGAAAATTACCACAACACGTGGGGGCGGAAGAAGAAGCAGGAGCTGGAGGCCAAAGGTGAGGGCGCCATCCCTCGCTTCTGCGCTCCCGTCTTCACGGCCCCCTTCCCCAAGCTTCAGAGCCATCCATCCACCCGCGGTCCGAGTCGTGGGCCTCTGAATAGTGGGCTTCCTCCCCGTCTGGGGTGGCGGGGAACCGCTTCACAAAGCTCTGTTTCTCTTAGCACCTCTTTTATTACCATGGTCCTTCAAGCCCCCAGCTGCAAAAGCCCTCTTCGCTGACAGCGGCCCGGGTCCTCCCCTAGCCGCTGATCTCCTATCTTTGCCTCCCCAGGGGGTGGGTCCCATCCCCTGCTGGTCCCCTACGACACTCTCACGGCCAAGGAGAAGGCACGAGACCGAGAGAAGGCCCAGGAGCTGCTGAAGTTCTTACAGATGAACGGCTATGCGGTCACTAGGCACGCGAGCCGGGAGCCCCGCCAACGGGTTGTGGGGGTGGGTGGGAGGGTGGGGGAAGGTGGAACCAAGTCTGTGCGGCGCTGGGCTGGAGAGGAGGGTGACTAGGGGGCGGGGCTTATGGGGCAGGGGCGGGGCCAACAGGAAGGGGGGGCTGGAAACTGACGGGGGGGGGGGCATGTGGGGAGGCGTGACCTTAATGGTGGAGGCTGGACCATAAGGCCGGGGCTTCGGAACATCGGGGAGAGGCCCCAGAGGAGGAAGCCAAGTGGGCGGGACCTGGGTAGCAGGTGGAGTTAGGCGTGAGGCAAGTAGAGGAAAGACTCGCTAGCCAGAGCCAATCAGGGCGGAGCCTGTGTCTGAGCTAACTCCTCGGCCTCTCTGCTCAGAGGCCTTAAAGACATGGAACTGGACACATCTTCCATCGAGAAGCGGTTCGCCTTCGGCTTTCTGCAACAACTGCTGCGCTGGATGGACATTTCTCAAGAATTCATCGCCCACCTGGGTAGGAAGAATTCCTTCCTCGATTTTCCACCTCGCATGCAAATGAGTCACCTAGGAAACTAGTTCTCCCCCATCTACCATCTATTTGAGCATCTACCCTGAGCCATGTTTCAAATGGGAGCAGAGTGGACAACCACAGGACTCTGCTTTCTGCAGTACATTCCTGAGACAGAATCAGTCAGCATCATATGTAAGGAAGCCATTTGGCCTGCTAGGAGATGGTTAGTACTGGGGGAAGAGCTCAAAAGAGCCCGGGAAGGGGGAACAGGACTAGCTGTAATTAGACTGTTCAGGGAAGATTTTGAGATGGTGTGATATCAAGGCCAAGATATGCAAAGGGAAGAGGGGCAGGTGAACTTCAGAGGATGTCCCAACAAAGGAGCCGCACCTCAAAGACCCCAGAGGTCCTGGCATGTTTTACTCTGGAGCAGTGATTGAAGGGACATCAGGAGGACACGGGGCCACAGAGGCAGGCCAGGCAGCCCCAGCAGCGTGTGGCAGGCAGTGATGGGAACATTGTCCTGAGTGTGGTGGTGAGATGGAGTTACACACAGGAGGGCTTTGAGACTGGATCTGACTCCACTGCTCAGAATCCCTCTGGCCAGGGAGATGCCCGCCAGTCTTGAAGGCTGAGGCTCTGGAATGTTCTTTGTGCTTTTTTTTTTTTTCACTCTGCAGCCAGGCTGGGCTTGAGCTGGCAGAAATCCTGTGTGGGTCTACAGAGTGCACCACCACACTGGAGTTTCTCCAACAATCATAGCTTCCCTCCTGGGGGAGGGAACCAAGGGGCTTCAAGTCCCCACCCTGCATCCCAACACTGCCCTTGAGAGCCACCCCATGACCTCCATGTTCCTTCTGGATGAACTTCTCACATAGCTCCCCCCCTCCCCCCCAAGGCTCCCTCTCTGTTGCAAGCTGCTCACTGGGAATTCCCTCACCTCTCTCAGCCTTGGTTTCCTCATCTGTGATACTTGGCATTGTTAACCATAACCGCCACAGTTTTGGCATTCATTGGCTAGGTCACCACAGTGAACTATTTCACCTGAGTTACCTCATCCATAAAGTTGAGGGTGGGGCACCCACCTTACAGACCTTCAAGTGGGGAAGAGACTTTGCAAGTGACATTTCTCAGTGCCAAGACACACTATATTTTTATTGAATTGAAGCTGGTATGTTGTATTGATAGCTTATCACTATTTTTGAAGCTCAAAAAATGATTACTTTTACCCTTGTTAGCTGAAATTCATTTTTGTTTTTAAATGAATTCTGATTATATCAGCTGGATGTTTTATTCATTCATCCATCCCAAATTAACTCATTTCCATGTTCTGAAGAAGTTCAGGAAGAAAAAGGCTAGGCAGGGTATGATGGCCAATATTTGCAATCCTAGACTTGGGCGGGGGGGGGCCTGAAAGCAGGGGACTGCTGCAAATTTGAGGTTAGCCTAGGAAACAGAAAATACACTGTCTCAAAAAGTTAAGAAAGGAAGGAAGGAAGGAGAAAGAGAGAGAGAGAAAGAGAAAGAAATGATAATGAAAAGAGGTCCTATAACAGGTGAAAAGAGAAGAAGAGGGCTGCTCAGGGCTTACTCCAAGTCCAGTTTGTTATCTTTACCATTTCAGCTTCAGTAAGGGTTTGATCCAAGTTAGAAAAATCAGATAAAAGGTAGAGGAGAAGAGTTTTATCTGAACACCAATAGAAGTGACTTCATTCTAAGAATTTATACATCACTGGGCCTGGTGGTGCCTGCCCATTATCCTGGCACTCTGAAGGCAAGAACCCGGAGGATCATCAAGAGTGTACAATCAGTTTGGGCTATATAATGAATTCCAGGTGAGCCAGGGCTGCATAAATGAGACCCTGTTTCAGGAAGGGAGAGAAAAAGAGAGACAGAAGAAAAGCTGTCTGTCATTATTTCCTAACTCTGCTCCCATCAGAACAGGTGGGCTTTTCCAGCCTTAAACCCGGTGTGACCTCTCTTGTCTTTCCCCACAGAGGCTGTGGTCAGCAGCGGACGAGTGGAGAAGTCCCCACACGAACAGGAGATTAAATTCTTTGCTAAGGTGAGTAGTGGGCTCAGGAGCTGAAAGAAGCTTGGCACTGAAAGGGTTTTCCTCCCACACGTCCCCTCACCAGTTCCCTCGCCTCTCCCACTCCCCAGATTCTGCTTCCTTTGATCAACCAATACTTCACCAACCACTGCCTTTACTTCCTGTCCACACCGGCCAAAGTGTTGGGCAGTGGCGGCCACGCATCCAACAAGGAGAAGGAAATGATCACCAGGTGGGCAGCCTGTAACCTCTGACCTCACAAGACTGTAATCCTAAATCTCCGACTCCCAGCAACCACCACTCTTGGAGGCTCTATCACGTGTGCTTGTCCTTGTCACTCTGCCTCCAGAGATGATGGAAGGCTAGAATCACCAACTAGTTCTAGTTTTCCCTGGGTCTAAAGGGTCTCCCACAATGCAAGATCCTCAGGCAAACTGAGATAAATTGGTCACTCGACAAAGGCATCCTCGCCCTCATCACCCAATGCCTGCCTGTTACTGTCTGTGACTTTCATTTTCTTTGTCTTGCTTGGGATCGATCCCAGGAAGTCACACATGAGCAAGCGCTCTACAGCTGAGCCAACTATACCCCCAGCTCCTCACTGGTGAATTTTAGGGAAACGCTCTGTCCATCATCCTTCTTCCGCATGTCCTCCTGCCTGCTCCCAGGCTGTCTTCTGTCCCTCCTTTAACCATGTCACCCCTTTCCTTGCACTCTTGATCTCCTTGCTCCCTGTTCCCCTGCCTCTCCGACCCTTTCTCTTTCTTCAGCCTCTTCTGCAAACTTGCCGCTCTTGTCCGCCACCGAGTCTCTCTCTTTGGTGAGTAGCCTGCCCCTGAGCCTGTCTGGCAGGTCTCTGTCACCTCCTCTGTCACCATCCCTGCCCGGAAGAAAGAATTCCAGGCTGGGCCTCCGAGTGGATAATCTTGGTCCTTGTATTCTTTCTCTGAATCTGGATAGGGTGATCCTGAGGGTAGAGCAGAGACGGGGCCAGGTCTAGAAGGATCAGGGCGAGGAGGAGAAAAGGAAAAGGAGCCCACAGTAGTGGGTCAGGGGAGCCAGATCTACTGGGAAGGTGGTGGCATAATTAGACAGGGAAGAGCTGGGATGGTGTAGACAAGGGCTGCCTTCCTAGCCCCTCTTCCTCTCTCAGGGACGGATGCCCCAGCTGTTGTGAACTGTCTTCACATTTTGGCACGTTCCCTGGATGCCAGGTAAGGCTTGGGAGAGGGGGGGTTCCCATGCCCACTCTAATCATGCCAACTCCAGTTTCCAGCCCTCCGACACTCTGAGATTGACTCTCTAGCTGCACCTGACCTATGCCTGTGAGCTTAGCACCTGGGAGGCTCAGGCAGGAGGGTTATGAGTTCCAGGTCTACACGGACATACTTTATCTCAAGAAGAAGATGGAGGAAGATGGAGGGAAGAGAGACAGAGGGAGAGAGGGAAAGGAAATAATGAAATCAAGAGGAAATTGAGACTGTCCTCTTCCAGAACTGAGGGCCCCGCTTCCCTCCCAGGACGGTGATGAAGTCAGGCCCTGAGATTGTGAAGGCTGGCCTCCGCTCCTTCTTTGAGAGTGCCTCAGAGGACATTGAGAAGATGGTGGAGAACCTGCGGCTCGGCAAGGTGTCCCAGGCGCGCACGCAGGTGAAGGGCGTGGGCCAGAACCTCACGTACACCACAGTGGCCCTGCTGCCTGTCCTCACCACCCTCTTCCAGCACATCGCCCAGCACCAGTTTGGAGATGATGTTATCTGTAAGAGCTCTTGACTCTGAGGGTAGGGGAGTGGGGTGGGGAGGTTATTTTGGCCAACGCTCCCATTCCAGGGTGTATGGTAGTGTATCTCAGGTATTAGAGTATGCAGCTTTCTTGCCATAAGCAAAACATTCAGTCAGTGACATGTAAAGGACAGAAGTTAACTGATTTGAGTTCAAAAAGCCCATGTGCGGCTGGAGAGATGGCTCAGCATATAAGACTGTGCCTTGTAAGCAGAAGGTCCTAAGTTCGGATCCCAAGTCCCACATTTAAAAAAAAAAAAAAAAGGTGGAACCGCAATGGCCTGCACTTCCTGCCCTGGTGGGTAGAGCATGGGAAATCCTTGAGCGAAGCAAAAAGGAGGTAGAACCAATCCAGGATGATTCCTGAAGTCACCCTTTGTCCTCACAGGGACACACAGTTTCCCCCCACCCCACCCCACACACACACACAAATAAATTTTTTTTTTTAGAAAAAGCCACATGTGGGGCTTGAGGAATGGCTCTGCCTCAAAAGCAGAATGATCTGAGTTCAAGAAGGACCAGGATCCCATGTGAAAAATGCCATGTGGAAATGACAGTGGTCTGTACTTCTAGTCCTGGAAGGCAGAGTCTGAAAAATTCCAAAGTGAAGCAAAAAGGAGATAGAAGTAATACAGGATGATTCCTGAAGTCGCCCTTGGGACCCACAGGCACACACAGTGCCCTCTGATACACACACACACACACACATGCACGCACGCACACACGCACTCAAATATGTACTCATGTAAAAAAAAAAAAGTAATCTCAGCACCTAAAAGGCGAAAGCAGGAGGATTGCCATAAATTTTAGTTTAGTTTAGAGTACATAATGTTTTATTCCAGTTTTGACTGTAAGGCAAAAACCTTTTCTCATGAAAAGTCAAATCAAAACACCAGGGCTGAGACACAGCTGAGCACTTGTTCAGAATCCAACAGTGAGGGGCAGGCGGCCTGGCTCAATGGTAGAGCACCTGCCTAGAATCCAGCAGTGAGGGACTGGGGGCGTGGCTCCATAGTACAGCCCTTGCCTAGAATCCAACTGTGAGGGGATATGGGCATGACTCAGGGGCAAAGGCTCTATAATTATCCCATGTTATAGAGATAGGGAAGCGAGTCTAAGAGAAAATTGGTCCTTTCTTGAGCCATGAAAAATAAATGGCAGGGCCTCCAGGCTTCTGTGCATACCGACGACCAACCTTAAGGAGACAGGGAAGATAGGAAGGGGTAGGCGGGTTTGGTGGCCATATCTCAGACCCTGGTCTTCCTCCTTCTTTAGTGGATGACGTGCAGGTCTCTTGCTACCGGACACTGTGTAGTATCTACTCTCTGGGAACCACCAGAAACCCCTACGTAGAAAAGTAAGGAAAAGGGGACAAAATTTGGGACTGGGGTGGAGGGGAAGGAGGGAGCAGAAGATTGTGGGAGTGCAAAGCCTAGAGATGGTAAAAATCTTCAACCAACTAGTCAGTATCTCAGGGCAACTGTAGTTTCCCTCTCGGCCACGTGAGGGCGCTCAGATGTAGGACCAATTATGGAAAGAGGAGTCTGTGGGATCCAGACACTCGCTGGCCCAGGATGCTTAGTGGATTCTCTTTGGGGATCAAGCTTGGTATCCCGGGCACTAGTCAGGAGCCACAGCATCTAGGGAACACTGGAGAGGAGCATTTCAATCAGCCTAGAAGTCTTTGTGAGAAACCCAGTCAACAGGGCGGATGAGAGGTTCACCTGCCCCGTTCCGCTGTACAGGGTGCTGAGGAGGGGTGCGTCTTTGCAGGTTGGAGCTGGAGCCTAAGATTCCCGGGAGGGGCCCATGGAAGCTAATCTCTGCTTTTTCCCCCCAGGCTGCGACCAGCCCTGGGGGAGTGCCTGGCTCGCCTGGCTGCAGCCATGCCAGTGGCCTTCCTAGAGCCCCAGCTGAATGAGTACAACGCGTGCTCCGTCTACACCACCAAGTCTCCCCGCGAGCGGGCCAGTGAGTTGTGGGCTGGGGCCGTTAGCAGGGTCACATCCAGCACAGGGCCAAGAAGAGCTCCCCCAGGGTAAAGTTAGCCCCAAATTTGGGCTATGTGGGACTGACGATTCTTCAAAGAGGGAGTGTCTCACAGTCTGGAATCCCTGGGTTTGAGGGGTCCTGATCGCGCTAAAGGGCCATTTTGAGACTGAAGTAGCAGGTCAGAGATGGAATTTATTTCGTAGAGTTTATTTTGGAAATGGTGGCATGACTTGGGAACATGGGACCTTTCCATTGGTCCTGAGTTTTGGGTGAGAGGTGCTCAGCTATAGCACGTCTGGGAAGAGCGTGGGTTTTCATTCATTCAGCAGTGTCTCTGGAGCGTCCTCTAGGGATGGGATGCTGACCTAGGAACAAGGTGGGGCATACATCCTGAGTTACGGCGAAGTTCGGGTCTCCAGGCGGGAAACTTGTCCTTTAGGTGAACAAGTGAATTTTAAAGGACAGAATCGGGGTATAGGATTCAGGAAGATAAGATCGGGGCCTTGAGCTGGGTGGGATGTTACAAATCTGGCATTAGCATTCAGGAAGTTGAGGCAGGAGGATAGGGGGCTCCAGGTCAGCTTGGGCTGGTTAGCCAAGACCCTGTCTCAACAAGAAGAAGACTGGAGGATACTCTAGGGCTGCAAGAGGTTTTGGTGAGCTTACTGCATAGTGAGATATAGTGTGGGTGATTCTAGGCGTGAAGGTTTCTAGGGTTCAAGGCCTGGCTGAGCCCCTGCCAGAAATTAAAAAAAAAAAAAGACTAAGATTCTTGCTTCAGAAGTTACAGGAACAAATTCATGCTAGGACTCCAGTTTTGTATTGAAGCCACAGCTAGAATTAGAATGTCATTTTAGAGGAAATACAGGTTGGGGTGTAAGGTTTTGGGAACTGCAGTATGGGAGTTGTAAATAGCATGAAGGGTGGAGGTTGGGATTGGAAGAATACAGTTTGGGAGAATACTTTTGTGGGGACAATTTGTCAAGGGTCAGGTGGTTTGTAGGGAAAGTCTGAGGGTGATGGGATGGCATTCCCTAACTCCTCCCTGCCCCTCCAGTCCTGGGGCTCCCCAACAGCGTGGAGGAGATGTGTCCTGACATCCCAGTGCTAGAGCGGCTCATGACAGAAATCGGGGGACTGGCTGAGTCGGGAGCCCGCTACACAGAGATGCCCCATGTCATTGAGATCACGCTGCCCATGCTGTGCAGCTACCTGCCCCGCTGGTGGGAGCGTGGACCGGAAGCACCCCCACCAGCTCTGCCCGCAGGCGCCCCACCACCCTGCACAGCAGTCACCTCCGATCACCTCAACTCTCTGCTGGGGAACATCTTGAGAATCATCGTCAACAACCTGGGCATTGACGAGGCCTCGTGGATGAAGAGGCTGGCTGGTGGGTCTGGAGGGCACGAGACCCCCTGGGGCAGCAGTATGCTGGAACCCCCTAGACTAGGGGATCTAAAGTGAGATTTGGGGGTCCCTGGGAGTTGAAAAGAGTTAGAGTGTAATCTGGCTACATGAAACACTGTCTTAAAGAAAAATAGAAAAGGGTCTTTAAAACTTTTTGGGATTCCTAGCTAGGTATAATGCTATATGTCTATAATCTCAATTTTGGGGAGCCTGAAGCAGGAAGATCTTGAGTTCAAGTCTTATCTGGGCTACATTGTGCGACCATGTCCCTTCCCCCCCAAAAAGTGAGATCCTTACTTCAGAAGTTCCATGTCAGGAATCTGATTTTGAATTGGGATCAAGTTAAAGATCAAAGCTGAAATCAAAGGTCAGGTCACAGGTCACTGGGATAGAGCCAGGTTCTGTGGGGGAAGGGGGGGAGCAACGAGATGGCTCATTGAGTAAAGATGTTTGGACACAAAACTAGAGATATGAATTCAATCTCCAGAGTCCACATATGGAAGGAGAAAATTGACTTCCAAAAGTTCTTCCTCTTTTCTGTTCCTTCTCTTCCTTCCTCCTCTCCTCGTTCTCCCTTTCCTTCTCCTCCGTCTCTTGCAAATAATTTTTTAAATAAAAAATGTTAAAAGTTAGGGTCTCCTGGCTCAGGAGAAGATGTAGGGCCAAGAATCAGTTGCTGAGGTTCAAGGAGTGACAGGCTGAGGTCATAGGTAGTAGCTGGGTCATAGGTTCAGTTTGGGGGTTATGGTTAGGATTAGAATTCAGGGGGCAGAGAGAAATGCTGGGGTCAAGATCAGGATCAAACTGGAGTTATGAACTCAGCAGTCCTGGGTTGGGAATGAGTCAAGGGCTATGGTGAAGGTCAGAGGTAGACTCAGAGGTCAGAAATCAGGTATGAGTGACCCCCCCCATGTTCCTCCTTTGCAGTGTTTGCCCAGCCCATCGTGAGCCGTGCAAGGCCAGAGTTGTTGCGTTCACACTTCATCCCCACCATCGGGAGGCTGCGCAAGCGCGCAGGGAAAGTGGTGGCCGAGGAGGAGCAACTTCGCCTGGAGGCAAAGGCAGAAGCCGAAGAGGGTGAGCTGCTGGTGCGGGATGAGTTCTCAGTGCTCTGCCGGGACCTGTACGCCCTCTACCCACTGCTCATCCGCTACGTGGATAACAACAGGTCAGCGTGTCCCCAGCCTGCACGCCCACTCAGACCCTTTCAATCCCACCTGGCCCAGGTTCTGCCCGGCCCTTTTGCCCTCCCTCTGTGCCCCTTCTGAGTTTTACCAGCTTAGCCCAACAACCTCCTGAGTCCCCTTTCTGCTCCTTGATACCCCCAGTGAGGTTTCAGGGTCAGCCTTAGGAGCCTTATATTTCTCCTCCAGAATGGTATCTACCTGTGTAGATTGACGAGGTTTCTGGTTTATGCAGTAAAAACAAAAGATAGTCCGCATCTGGATGATCCAACTTCCCCCAGGAACGAAGAACTTTAATAAAAAGACACATGCAGCTGTCAGCTGATTTCTAGTATTTCTCTAAAATCAGAAACACTGTTTAAAATCTTCAATTCCAAAATTTATACTGTTTGAAAAAGACTGTAAGGCTGTATCAGGACTCTGAGATTGATTAGCTATGTCTGCCCTGGAGTAGAAATTGAAAGTAGCTTCAGTTTTCAGTTTTGCTATTCTCAGAACATATCAAATGGAAAATTCCCAGCCAAGTATGGTGGTACAGACCTATAATCCCAGCATTTAAGTGACTAAAACAGAAGGAGTATCTGGGTTGCAAATGTGAGACCAAGTCTCAAAGAAAAGAGAGAAAAAGACAGAAAGAAAGAAAGAAAGAAAGAAAGAAAGAAAGAAAGAAGAAAGAAAGAAAGAAAGAAAGAAAGAAAGGAAGGAAGGAAGGAGGAAGGAAGGAAGGAAGGAAGGAAGGAAGGAAGGAGAAAAGGGAAAGAAAAGGAAAATCTAGGTTATCAAGATGGTTCAGAGTAGGTAAAGGCATTTGCCAACAAACCTGATGACTTGAGTTCAATCCCCAGGGTCCATATGGTAGAAGGAGAGAACCAATTCCCAGAAGTTATCCTTTGAATTCTATATATGTACTGTGGCACATGCACAACAACAACAAAAACAACACACAAATAAATAAATAAATAAATCTGTAAAACATATCTAAAAATCATAAAAACAAAAAAATAGAATAAATAGCTTTTTGTTTATTTGTGTGATGTTCAAGAAAGGTGAAAAACAATACAGGTTCTAGAAAGCAGGCTAAAAAGTCACCTTTCAGGAGAAAGAAGAGGGCGTGGTGGAAAGAGGTCACATGGGTACTTCTGGAGGCTGGAAATTCTCTCTTTTTCAACTAGGTATATTTCTATGGTGGTTAGGCAAGTGTATTCGTTCTGCAATAATTCACTACCCTGACACTTGTTTATATGTATGGTACATGTCAATGAAAGGACTGTCCAAAGATACAGTGGCACGAGCCAATAGCACCTAGGAGGCTGAGGCAGAAGAATCCAACACATGTGGTCAGAAATCAGGTTCTAGGGATCCAACTCAGGTTACAAGATTTGTCTGTAGACACCATTACCCACTAAACCATTTCATCAGCCCATTATAAAAAATTTAAAATTTTCATCGGGCTAACCAGATTCCTTTAAATCACTATATCCCTCCCATAAGCTGCTCTTGGTCCCCGTGGGCCCCTCTGAATTCTGTGTGGTGCCTTCTTTGGGGACCCCCTGCCACCGCTCATGAGCTGCTTCCCTAACTCCAGGGCACACTGGCTGACCGAGCCCAATCCCAACGCAGAAGAGCTGTTCAGAATGGTGGGCGAGATCTTCATCTACTGGTCCAAGTCCCATGTGAGTCCCTGTCCTGCTCTCTCCTCGAGCTGAGCAGCTGATGTCTCCCTCTCCCGGTCTCGAAGTCTGATCCCACTCTGCCTCCCCCATCAGAACTTTAAGCGGGAAGAGCAGAATTTTGTGGTCCAGAACGAGATCAACAACATGTCCTTCTTGACCGCTGACAACAAGAGCAAAATGGCCAAGGTGGGTGCTGGGCGGAATGGAGGACTTGGGGTGGGGGGACCTCCCGTTGCAGGCCCTGTAGCTCTCAGAGAAGTACCTCTTTTCCCATCTCTCACTTCTTCCTTCCCTCCCCTCTTCTTCCTCACCTTCCTGTTGCTCCTCATCAACCTTCTCAACTCCCTTTCCTTCATCTTCCTTCTTCTCCTCCTTTCCATCTCCCTCCCTTCTTCTCCCTCCCTCTCTCCTCACCCTCAATCAATCTGCTTCTTTCCCATCTTCCTATCCCCCAACTTTTCTTCCTTTCTCTTCCTCTCCTTCTCCCCCTCTCCCTCTTCTGTCTCTTCCTTCTTCCCAAGTCCCTCATCCCCATTTTCTCTTCCCTCCTCTTTCTCATATCTTCCCCTCCCTCTTTTCCATCTCCCTGTCCATCTTCCCCTTCCTGCCCATGTCCCCATCTCATTCTCTCCCCTTCCTTCCTCCATGTCTTCCTTTCCTCCTCTCCCATTACCCCATATCCTCCCTCTCCTCCCCTCCCTTCTTCTCATAAAAAGCACACTCCCTCAAGTCAAGGTCTGGAAATGCCCAACTGATGGATGGGTGTCAGGGTGGGGTAGAGTAATTGGGGTCTTGACAGTTTGGAGTTGGGCCTGGGACTTTCTGTTGGACTGGGGTAACCCTTCTTGTCTCTGTCTGCAACCCGGTGAAGCAGGCGGGAGACGTGCAGGTCAGCCCCACATCTGGAATCTTCTGCATGGCTTGGCTAATACCCTTTCCTTCCAGGTCCCACCCCCTCCACAATCCCCTGTTCTTGTCTCTACCCTTTGTTCTTAGCTCCCAGCCTCCCCCCCCCATTCTCTTTCTCAGCCCTCTCCTATCCATTCCTTTCCCCACTCTCTGCTTTTGGTGATTGATTGAAATTTTTTTTTTTCCTCTTCTTCTTCCCTTTTTTTTTTTTTTTTTTTTTTTTTTACAAAAAAAAAAAAAAAAAAAAAAAAA
Organism: Typhlomys cinereus; assembly: GCA_023101885.1. Lineage (NCBI taxonomy): Eukaryota > Metazoa > Chordata > Mammalia > Rodentia > Platacanthomyidae > Typhlomys > Typhlomys cinereus. The sequence continues at coordinate 2,462,694 of JALPQD010000299.1, read as the reverse complement.
ACTGTCAGTTTTCCGCCTTGCTTTGTGAGCTGAGGTTAAGGGAAAGAGTGTGGGACAGATGCATGGTTGGGCAGGCAGCACTCTCCGAGCAATGGCATATGTCTTGGGCTCTGGGATTCTACAGACTTGGTAGCCCCCTGTAATGGCAGTTAGCTGTGTGACCGAGCGTCTGATGGCATCTGGCCGGCAGGCCCCAGGCTGCGCGAGGCCTTGGGGAGGTGCTGCATGTGGGGTCTTCAGCAGTGCCTGACATTTAAGTCATGCCCGGTATTGCCAGGCAGTGTGGATGGGGCTCTGGCCACCGCTTATGACTGGGGCTTCTCGTTGGCATGAATGGGGTGGTCCTTGACAGGGGTCTGCACCCAAGTCTCCACAACACAGCTGTGGGACTGTGTCTTGGCTTCCAGATCTTTCTGGATGTCTTTTGCATCTTCTGTACCTTCATCTCCGTGCTTGTTTCAGTCTCTCTCTCTCTCTCTCTTTCATTTCTCTTGCTCTTGAGGCTCTTTGAGAGTCTGCTCTTTGATTTCTTTCTTGGGAGCTTGGTCTTGGGATGTGAAGTGTGGGTTTGTTGTGCATGATGAAGATGGGACTTCACCCAAGAACTGGGAATGTGGGGGACAGGGCTGGGTTTTGGATGGACTATGATCAGAAGTAGAAGTGCATGAGGTACAAGGACAGGAAAGTCAGGATAAAGGGGGAGACATGCTTTGAGATGGAAGGGGGACGCCTGACATCCAGGTTGGAAACTGAAGTGTGTTGGTTGTATTGGGGTTGGGGCTATGGGTTGGGGTTGGGGCTATGGGTTGGGGTTGGGGCTGTGGGTTGGGGTTGGGGCTGTGGGTTGGGGTTGGAGCCGTGGTTGGGACATAGACAGGCACTAAGTCCTCTGTCCCCACAGTCAGGTGGCTCAGACCAGGAACGCACCAAGAAGAAGCGCCGGGGGGACCGCTACTCTGTGCAGACGTCGCTGATCGTGGCCACACTCAAGAAGATGCTGCCTATAGGCTTGAATATGTGTGCCCCCACTGACCAGGACCTCATCATGCTGGCCAAGGCCCGCTATGCCCTGGTGCTTGTCCATCCCCACCTAGCACTCCCCTGGGCCCCGGGACTCTAGGGAACCCCAGGATCCATGGAGCCCCTCATAACCTTGCTCTAGAATACCACTATGTCCTCCAGAACCCTGAACACTCACTGAGTCATCTAAGATGCTCTGAGCCTTGTCCCAGGATGCGGAGGAACCCACTCAAGAGACTGAGGACCTTAAACTGGGACCCATGTTACCCACCAAGTGCAATCTCAAACCTCTGGGAATCTAATAGATTCTGTAGAACCCCACTGACCCCCCTCAACAATGCCAAACCTGCAGAGACCCTGATGATCCCCCCACAAGACACCATGAGCCTTTGAACTGCCCATCCATCTCATGGAATCTGCTGAGCTCCTCATGACCCCCAGCCTTCCCCGAGACCCTCAGGTCTAAAGTCTGGGGAGCCATAGAACTCCAGCTCACCACTTTTTGCTGACCTCTCTGCTTAGATTGTGTTGACACACAGCTGAGCTCCCCCAGAGGCTATAGGGGTCCAGGGAGCCCCTGTGATTCTAAGAACTGCCTCCCAGAATCCCTGTCTTTCCCACTCCTGGAACCATTCCCAGTTTCTGCTATCCCAAGGGACCCAGTCCCAACCTAGAAATCCCCCTAGGACTCAATTCTCCCATTTGTGGCATAAGAGGGACCTAAGAATCCTTTCCAGCCTAGGACCTCTAAGGAGTCTGTCTCCTAAGACCCCTCTCTAATCCACAAGGATCCCAAAGATCCCTGATTTCTCCCCTGCTAATACAAAGACCCCTTTCCTGAGACTCCAAAGGCCCTTTCCCTCAGCCCTGACTAGGAACTTCCCTCCTCCTAGGAACTGCTGAGTCCTGCAGAACCCTAAGGAGTCTTCCAGAGGACTCTGCTCGGACCTTGAGGAACCCCCACACACACAGTTGACCCCTCCTTTGGCTTCTGTTTCCCAGACCCTTGGTTGGCTAACCTTCCCATCCCATGACTTTTAACTGACCTTGTCAGTATCATAATCCTCTATTATCCGTGAACCTCAAAAAACTCCCTGTCCTACTCTACCCATGAAACCCCCCTGAGTTGTCTGACTTCTGATAATGTCCTCTAGTGACCCTCTTCTTCTTCTCAGGCCCCCCAGGTTCTCTAATCCCTTGTGGTCCCCTTGTCCCTTCTTTTAGACATCCCTCTATTCACAGCCAACCTTTGGGTCCTTTAAGTTTCTCCTGAGTTATCCCCACACGACCCCCTCCACCAAACCCCGGAATGACAGGCCTAGAAGGGGGAGGGTGGGGCCTTCAGAGTGATCTAGTGGATCTTGTCTTCCCAGAAAGATACTGATGAAGAGGTTCGGGAATTCCTACAGAACAACCTAAACCTTCAAGGAAAGGTATGTGCTTTGAGGGGGTGGGAGCAAGATCTCACAAAATAGCTCGATTGGCCCCGAACTCCCAACTCCTCCCTGCCACACACACACACACACACACACACAAGTATTCCAAGTGCTAGGGTGACAGCTACACATGCCTTTTTAAGAAAGGCCCAGAGGGGTGGGCCCAGAGAAAAACCTTAAAGCAAAACGTTCCAACACTTGTGGAAGAGACCTTAATTCTTACGGGCCCACTTAGGCCAGACCGTGGAAAGAGGGGGGCTGCAGGAGAGGCGCCCTTCACTCTGGTCCCTGTATTCCTCGCAGGTGGAAGGCTCCCCATCTTTGCGGTGGCAGATGGCGCTGTACCGCGGGGTCCCAGGCCGCGAGGAGGATGCCGATGATCCCGAGAAAATCGTGCGGCGAGTCCAGGAGGTTTCTGCGGTGCTCTACCACCTGGAGCAGGTGGGTGGGGCCTGGAGAGCTCTCCCTGCTGAGTGACTGAAGCGGGGACCGTGGGCGGGGCCTAGGGCCTGTGGAAGCTTGCATGTAAAGAAGAGGTGTAGGATCAAAATTTGGATCTGAGGGAGGGATCTGGTGCTTCTTCCAGCGTCCAGGGGCAGACCAAAAAGGACAATGGAATACTGGGGCTAGAGGCGGGGGGGGGGGGGGGCTCTGGAGACTCCTCGAGATTGGGGTCTGGGCCTAGGGTGGAAATTTAAACCTGGAGGCTGTTATAACCTCAAGTCTGTGGGTGGAGCCAGCCCTTTCCTGCCATCCTGGCCAGCCCTGCCACTCGCATGGAGTTGCCCCCAAGACTGGGAGGGGGGACTCAGAGCAGGGACACGATCACGGGACGTGACGACTATCCCACTCCTCAGACCGAGCACCCTTACAAGTCCAAGAAGGCGGTGTGGCATAAGCTCTTGTCCAAGCAGCGCAGGCGCGCCGTCGTGGCCTGCTTCCGTATGACGCCACTGTACAACCTGCCCACGTAAGCCTCCCCCCACCCCTACCCCCTATCCCCCTAGGAAAGGGGAACCCAAGGGACTGCTGAGAGTGGCTGGATGGATTACCAACACAGTGGGGCTCTGAGCATGGTTGGGGGTGTCAGATGCAGGGAAGGCTCGGAGGAAGAGGAAGGGGTCAGTGACCCAGGGACCTTGGCCCTGCAGGCACCGGGCGTGTAACATGTTCCTGGAGAGTTACAAGGCCTCCTGGATCCTGACCGAGGACCACAGCTTTGAGGACCGCATGATAGACGACCTATCAGTGAGCTGGGGGCCTGGACAGGGTTGGATGGGGCTGGAGCATCCTTCCCATTGACAGATTTCCACCACCACCACCACCCAGCTTGGATATGGGAAAAAGAAAACTCCTGTACAGCGGTACTTTGGGAGGAGAGTGGAGGGGATCCCAGAAACCCCTCTACAAGCTCCACCCTTTCCCCTGTAGAAAGCTGGGGAGCAGGAGGAAGAGGAGGAAGAAGTGGAGGAGAAGAAGCCAGACCCGCTGCACCAGCTAGTTCTGCACTTCAGCCGCACAGCTCTAACGGAAAAGAGGTAGGTACCTCCCTGGGAGAGACCCATCAGAGACATTTTAGTGTCATGTGAGGACAGGTAGCTACCGTGTATTGTTGCACAGGATGAACTCATCACAAGAGTGTCTTGTCTGAGGGATATGCATCACTGACAATGTGGGTTTGCTGAAAGAAAACATCTTGCCAAAGCATAATCAGGACTGGGAATGTAGCTCAGTGATAGAACCACTTGCCTAGTGTGCATGAGGCCCTGGCTTCAACCCTCACCCCAGAGCTGTGAAAGACAAAACCATAAAATAAAGACAAGCAAATAAGTCTTCTTGTCTGACAAAACCAGAATGTGATAGACAAAATCAATGTTTATGAAAATGTCCTACTAGTAGAAGTAAGATGTTTTCTAACACACTTGAAGATTTTGATGTGTTACTGGCAGTCTTAGGAATAAGTAATGGGAGTAAGGATGCTCCTAGTAATAACAATAGGCTGGGGACATGGCTCAGCAGTTAAAGCCCCTTCTATGAAAACTAAAGGACTGGACTTTGGATCCCTACATCCCCTGTAAAAATGACAGGTGGGCATAGTGGCCAGACCAGCCCTGTTGGAAAACATGCATTCAATATAAACATATACCATACATACATATGTCTAAAAATAACAAAAATATGTAACACTTGTAACATGCTTCTGATGTGTCTGATACCATACTAATCACATACACATGGGTTCACTCATATTTTTTTCATAAGAAACTGATCTTTATTCACCAAAGTTCCACAGAAGTAGAATCTCACTCCACCTCAGTGCCAGCGACTTAATCTTTATATTACTCTTGCCACTGTTTTTAGGGAGTGAGAACATGAGGGGTTTGTTTTTCTCACATACATGAGGTCAGGAGCTAGGCTGTTTGGGGCCCTGCGGTAGTGCAGTGACTTTTGTAAGGACTTAGGCTTTGTCTAATGTTTTGTTCTGTCATTCTTAACTGCTTCTTATGTTCTATGTCAACTTAAAACCACCATTCCTGAGAGAAACAACTTAGGAGAGGAAAGATTTATTTTGACTCAGGGTTTCAAGTACAGCGTAGGTTGGGAAGATATGGCTGTGTGTGCAGCGAAGTCTGTTCACCTCATGGTGGACCAGGAAGCAGCTAGTGAAAACATAGTCCTAGAGGGATATTACTCCAACCTGCAACCCCAGTAACATGCTTTCTCCAGCTATGCTGAATCTCCCCAAATTTTCAGAACCTTCCAATAGTGCCACTAGCTGGAGACCAACTGTCCAATACATGAGCTTTTGAATGACATTTCATATTCAGATCATAGCATCATCACAAAATGGATGCTGCACTCCCAAGCATTAAGATCATGTCTTTTTTCCCTCTAAGCAAGATGTTAGTCTTTTTAATTTTTTGCTTGTATTTTAGCGTGTGTGTGTGTGTGTGTGTGTGTGTGTACATGTGTGTGTGCATGTGCATATGTGTATACTTGTACTTGTAGAGAATAGAGGACAGACAATTTTGGGTAATCACTTCTTACCTTCCACCTAATTGAGACAGGGTCTCTCTTGTTGTTTCTTCTTCAGTGCACTCCAGTCTAGCTGACCTGCAAGTTTCTAGTCAATTCTCTTGTCTCCACTTCACATCTCACCATAAGAATTCTGGGATTGTAGATGCATAAAACTGCATCCAACTGTTTTTTCTTATATAGGTTCTAGAATCGACTTGGGAGGTTTATGCAACAAGCACCTTTAACCACTAAGCCATCTCCCTAGCCTGTCTTTGATTATTTTTATCCAGCAGAGGAAACTCTCCCTGGTAGGCTTCTGCACATATTTCATTGACCAAACTTCTGATATCTGTTCACCACAGCTGCAAGGGATCTGGGAAGCCAAGTATTCTGTTTTCTTCTTGTGACAGAATTCTGACTGTAAAATTAGAATATCCAGGCTGAATCCTAGTGCAAGCTGTGCAACCTTGACCATAAAGATTTATGTGACCCAGTTCTTGTATTCATAAAATGGAGCTCATACTATACCTGCCTGAAAGTACTGTTATGAAGATAAATTGGTAAATATATGGAGAGCACTTATTAGCACTCTGAAAATAAAACAGGAAGCTGTTGCAAGATAAATAACCTCAAGCTGGCAATATGGCTCAATAGGTAAAGGCACTTGCTTCTCAGCCTGATGACCTCCACACGCATGCTTATGCATACCCACACACATACACATATGCTAAATAAATAAATGTAATACCTTTTTAAAAGATGGATAAGCCTCAAGCTGGACATGGTGGTACACACCAGTAATTTTTTCTTTTTTATGTGTGTAAATGCCAGGGGAGTGTGTGTGTGTATGTGTGTGTGTGTGTGTGTATGTGTGTGTGTGTGTGTGTGTACATGCACGTGTGTGTAGAAGGCAATGTGTGTGCCTGTGGAGGCCCAAAGATGACTTCAGAAGTCATTCTGGATTGCTCTAGGGTTTCCCAGACTCTCCCTTCCAGAACCAAAAGTTCAGGCCATAGTGATTTCCACCTAATATTTTTACATGGGATTTGGGATCTAAATTCAGGTCCTTCTGCTTGTGAGCCAAAAGTTTTAATCCCTGAGCCATCTCTCCAGCCCCACACCAGTACTCTTAACACTCAAGAGAATAAGGTAGAAGGATTAAGAATCAAAGATCAGTGTTCTCTACATCCTCTACATAGCAAGACCCCATCTGTAAAAAATATTTTTGAAAAGTCTGGGGATATGACTTACCTATAATGCACAAAATCCTGAGCTTGATCCCCAGTTCCATGTAAAACTGAGTGTGGTGCATGCCTGTAATCCCAGCTTTGGGAAAGGGAGGCAAGAGGATCAGAAATTCAAGGGCATCCTTGGCTACCATAGCAAGTATCTGATTATCCCTTCATTTACTTCCTCAGCAAACTGGATGAGGATTATCTGTACATGGCATATGCTGATATCATGGCAAAGGTGAGGCCTGTCCTATCTATATGGGGTGACTCCCCTGTTCCCCACTGCAGTACCCCTGCACAGAAAGGGCTGGTTGGCAGGGGGCATCATCACTTTTGTTTACCATTAACCTTAACCTATGCTCCTCTTCAGAGCTGCCATCTAGAGGAGGGAGGGGAGAATGGTGAAGGTGAAGAAGAGGAAGCAGAGGTGTCCTTTGAGGTAGGTGGACCCGGAGAAAGAGCTTAGAGATGCTGACTTGGGTCATCTTCCAATTCATTCAGCATATGATCACAGATCAGTGACACGGCTCTGACCAAGTAGTCTGTGGGGGAATTAGGCACCGTAACCTTGCAGCAACAGTGCGGAGTGTTCATTGTAGTATTGGGGGAAGGGTTGGGTCAGGATGCTATCAACTCAGATGGTATAGCAGACCTAATGAGGCCCTTGGCCCAGAGTGTCAGGGAGCTTCTCAGAGGAAGAGGTGGCCAAGCAGGATAGAAGGTATATGCCAGGAGCCCTCCATGGTGACACATGTCTATAATCCTGGGATTTGGGAAGCTGATGAAAGAGAATTTCAAGTCCAGGCCAGCCTGGGCTATACAATAAGATCCTGTCTCCAAAAAATAAAAGTAGAGATAGAAAGATGGCTGAGAGGTTCAAATGCTTGCCATGCAAGCCAAAGGAGTGCACTTCAAATTCCCAGATCTCATGTACATGCTGGTTGGATGTGACAGTCTGCCTGTAGTTCTGGCCTTGGGAGGCAGAGACTAGGAATCCCAGGTCCAGCTGGCTGGACTCTGGTTAGTCCCTGGAGATCTGTGGGCCCAGGGTAAGGCTGCTGTGCGTCAAGTCCTGATTCACGTAGACCCGTCCTTCCTCACACCCAGCCCCGCGCCATGTGCAAGAGACCAATGGATTTAAGTCCCATGGAGGACGGAGGGAGCTCACTGTTGAAGGGATGGGTGGTACAGGGAGAAGGGCAAAGAGGAATGACGAAGCCTTGAAGACAGGCTGGGCGGTGAGCTCCAAGGCCCCGTCCCTGTCCCAGGAGAAGGAGATGGAGAAGCAGAGGCTGCTGTACCAACAGTCACGGCTGCACAACCGGGGGGCGGCTGAGATGGTGCTGCAGATGATCAGTGCCTGCAAAGGTGTGGCGTTCCCCTCTTCCAAGCACGCGCCCCTCCATGCTCACGCTCCCTAGTGCACCCCATATACACCCTGCTACCCCTGCATGATCCCACAACCCTTACAAGTTCTCAGTTTGCCATGCACCCTCCACTCATGGACACCCATGTCCCCTTCCTTCGTGACTCCACCAAGGCTGTTTTCTGGGGAGTGGTACCCCCAAGCTGGAAGGACCATTTTTATCCTTCCACCACTGTCTGCAGGGGAGACAGGTGCCATGGTGTCGTCCACCCTGAAGCTGGGCATCTCCATCCTCAATGGAGGCAATGCTGAGGTGCAGCAGGTAACAGGGCACAAGACCTTGGGCAGAGGGCTGGGGGGGGGCAGTTCCCAAGTAACTCCTAATTCTCCTCCTCCACCACTCCCTCTGCAGAAAATGCTGGATTATCTGAAGGACAAGAAGGAAGTGGGCTTCTTCCAGAGCATCCAGGCCCTGATGCAGACATGCAGGTAGGGGCCTGCGCCCAGCTTCTACTTCAGCTCTGTGAGGGTCACTGGGCCCCTCTTCCTCAGGCCATTTCCATTCAACCTCTGCTTTTCTGGGTCAGGGAAAAAGACCCATACATTCAAACTCGTAATCCTGGAGATTACTGGAAGAATTATAGCCGCGAACTGTCAGATTGAGTTGTGGGTTGGGTTTAGCTCAGTGTCAGATCACTTGCCTAGCATGTGCAAGGCCTGGGTTCGCTCTCCAGGACAAGGAGTAAAGGGGGAGGGGAGTGTCTGGGATAGTTGGGTGTGGCACATGCCTGTGATCCTGTAATTTAAAAAGGCAGGGGCAGGAGGATCACAGAAAGTTCAAGGCCAGGGTTATATTTAGCTACTTGGGAAGGAGAGAGAGAGAGATTCAAAGGTGCTGACAATCCAAATGGCAGGTGACAGCAAGTCATTTGTCTTGCATGACCCTATTATTCTGTCTCTACTGTTGCCTGCCTTTCCTCCTTTGCATCATCTGACTTTACTATGTGTCTCGGTAGCTTTTGCTAGTTGATTTGTTGTTTCCTCTGGTTTCAGGGGTCTTTCTCACTTCATAGGGCCAAAGAGGGGGAGGCTTAGGCAGAGGATGAATGGTGGGTTGGAGTGCAGGCAGACAGATTGTCAATGGTGAAAGAGGATTCAGGCAGAGAGTGGGGGACAGACAGGGTAGGATGGGGAGGGGCATAGCTTTTGCCTACTCTCAGGTTTGGGAGTCTCTTGATTCTCACCTATACCCAGCCCTCCTTGGCTGTCCATCTATGATGGGGAACTGCCAGACCCTCACAGAGGGGACAGAGCCCTCATCACACCCACCCCCTTTGCTCAGCGTGCTGGACCTGAACGCCTTTGAGAGGCAGAACAAGGCGGAGGGGTTGGGCATGGTGAACGAGGACGGCACTGGTGAGACCCTCTCCTGGGCATCCCTATCCTGGAGACCTCACCTTCCTCCGGATCCCCCTCCCTGCCCACTGCCACCGCCCTGCCCAGAGCCCCTGCTCCCCAAAGGACGCCCTTCCCAAAAGTTCCCTTGGGTTCCTCCTGGGGCTGTGGTTCCCCAGTCCCCAGTGGCCTTTCCATTCCTCCAGGGGCTCCCTTCCTCATGGGTTCCACCCCCGGGTGTCATTCTGTCCTGTGTCCCCCTCACCCATCACCACGTGGGCCCGTCCTTCGCGTGGTGGGGGAGTCTCACACCCTGACTGCTAATTCTTTCATTAATGTCCCTAATCCAGTTAATCAAGTCTCCTCTTTGCTGTGTTTTGACGTGTCTAACCTTCCCGATCCTCGCCTCCTGCCTCTTCCCCCCTCTACCTATCTTTTCATCTCTCTCTCTCCTCCTCCTCCTCCTCCTCCTCCTCCTCGCTTTATCTCATTCCTCTTCCTGGCTAACCTACTTCCTTCTGTCTCCTTATGACTGTCTTTCCGTGGTGGTTGTCGCTGTGCGTCTGTCCCTGTCTTCGTGTGTGTCCTGGTCCCTGACTGAGTGGCTGTGTTTTTTGCTGTGGGTCTCTGTCTCTTTTTCTCTCTTTTCTCCTGCTTCCTCCTCCCATCCTGTTGGCTGCCCCAGTCATCAACCGCCAGAACGGTAATTCCCCTGCCTATCCCATTGCTGTGCTGAGCCCCCCACACCTGCCCCTTCTAACCCCCTTTCCCTCCTGGAGCTGAGGATCTGGGACCGTGAGGAAGGTCAGGGAGGGGTCCCCTACAGTAAGGGGGCGCATGCCTGGGGAAAACGCTGAGATCCCTGAGTTGAGAGACAGATGTGAGTCCCTGTTTATGTGGTTTTGCAGACAAGTCTCTTCCCCAAGCTTCAGTTTCCCCGCGTGTAAAGCAGGGTAGATAAGACAGCAAAGGTCCTTTGCCAGTGTGCAGACCCAGATTCACAGTCCAGGGTGGGGTGAACCCTCCCCTATTCCCACCTCTTCTGCGCTCTGCGTCCCAACTTCAGATTGGTCAGTTGGTGATATTCCCACCCGCCAATCAGAGTGGTTGCCTCCACTCTGATTGGTGTCTGCGCATGCCTTTTCTGCGCCTGCTCTGATTGGCCTGCGTCCTTATCTAGCTTCCTCCCTTATAGGCCACTATGATTGGCCTCTTTCAGACGTAGATTCTGACTGGGCCCTGCGATACGCGGCCCCTCTGGTTCTCCTGGATTGACTGCTTTTGAAGCTATACGGCCAATTGGCTGGCTTTGAATCCCTTATCCCCGCCCCGTCCTCTCCTGCTCAGAACCTTCGTATGAAAGTGACCCCCACCCCTATAATCTATTAACCCCTGAAGCCTGGAGTGAGGCTCAGGGTGATTGCAGTTGCCCGAATGTCTGCGGGGTCAGTAGACACTCCCAGATGTCACACAAGTAGTGACATCAGAGAGGTACTGATGCTACAGAAAGACACTTGAGGCCCCAGCTTCAGGACCCAGGGCCCCTCGGGCTGACCTTACTAGCTGGTGGCCTGGATGCCGTAGCCCTCAGAGTGTCTTTGAAATGTTGGCCGCTCCTCCCAGCCCCCCATGCTTTGTGCATGTGTGTGCAGTGTGCATGGGTCGTGAGCATGCGTGTGCTGTGTCCTGGCGTCTCTGACTGTTCCGGGCCCTGGGCCTTCCCTTCTCCCAGGAGAGAAGGTGATGGCAGACGACGAATTCACACAAGACCTGTTCCGTTTCCTGCAACTGCTCTGCGAGGGGCACAACAACGGTGAGGAGGAGGGTGGTTAGAATGGAGAGAACTCCCGGGTCTGGGGCCTTCTGGAAATTTCCAGAGCTCATCTCCAACCACTGTCCACTCTTCGATGGCCTCCTCGGCACTCAGACTTTGTCCACTCCCCACCCCCCCTTTCACAATCTCTCTGAGGACACCGAGTATGGTGACCCCTCTACTGAAACCCCAGCATTCAGAATGTGGAAGCAGGAGAATTCAAGGTCATCCTCAGCTGCATAACTAGTTTGAGGCCAGTGTAGGCTACTTGAGACCCCGTCTCAAAAAAAAAAAAAAAGCAAACATAAAATTCAAAATCTCTGAAATTCCTACAATTTAAGATGTCTTCGTTTTCATTTCCTCTGACCAAAAGGCACCCTTCCAAAATTCATTTTGGCCTGCCATCAATTTACCCAAATGGACAATCTGCCATGGTCCATTTTCCCACACACATTTGGTAACATTCACTACAGGGGGGGCTTTCTGCATTTTGAGTTCACAGAGGAACAGATTGGCCAGTATTTAAAAATGAACCTATTAGATTTATTCATTTGTTTGGTGTATAAAATACTGTCCCAGGAGACAAGATCTACAGATTTTTTTTCTCTTAACATAAGCAAGAATTTTCACAAGTTCTGTTTTCGTTATGCCAGTTTCACAAAATCCAGGGTGACACGGCCTGTTAATTAAACAGTGTTGATGGAAAAATAGAACTCTGTGTCACTTGCACCATTTACAATCTAAATGAACAGTTGAGCCCAGTGTGGGGAGCACGCCTGCAATTCCAGCACTCAGGAGGTTGAGACAAAAGGATCGTGAGTTCAAGGCCAGCCTGGGCTACATAGTGAGATTTTATTTCCAAAAACAGAGGATGACTAAATCCCATAGGACACACATTCTCCCCAGTGCCATTCCCTGTAATGTCCCATCCGTTGCAAGGGTTAGCAGATGCTTATGAACCAGACTACCTAACATTGCCGACGAGAATCAGAGTCATAACTCCCATCATTTTCAGCCCACCTGGCTAGTCTCTTTAAGGTGTCAGATTCCTAAATATCTTGAATCTTCACTCTTCTTTTTTAGTTTAAAAAGGTCTTATTTACTTAGAAAGCGAAGAGAGAGTTACAGTTACTCTGTATTGTTACTGATAACTTCAGGACCAAACAACTTAAGAGGAACCAAGGGTTTTATTCTTGGTTAAGATTGTGCATCCACATCTTAGTCCAGCTTGACAGAACTTCACCACAGGCTGATGGAACGGGCCACACTATATCCATATAACTGCTGAGAGCAAAGCAAATCTCGCTTGCTAGACCAATATGTCTGGCCAAGTGTGCAGAAGTATGCCAACTTCCTTAACCAGCTCCCTCCACCTTATCTACTTGCCCAAGGATTAGTCTTGCCCAGCATGGGCTGGGAACGCACTGCACCATCAGTTAGACAGTCCCCTACAGGTTTGTTCAGGGCTTAACTCAACTGCTGATTCTTCACATGCGCCCAGAGGTTGAGCTTTCAGTCGTGAAGTTCACACCTATATCTGTGACAGAGAGAATGCATGCATCCGTGTTATGATGTAGAGGTCAGAGAGAATGCATGTAATGGCCTCTCAAAGGACAGCTTTCAGAAGTCCCCTCTTTATACTCCGTGGGTCCCAGGGACGGAGCTCAGGTCAACAGTTTGCGAGCAGGGACCTTACCACCGAACTGTTTTTGAGACAAGATCTCACATAGCCCAGGCTGGCTTTGAATTAGCTATGTCATTGAGGCTGCCCTTGAACGTCTACCACTGCCATCCAAGTGGCTTTGCTCTTCTTTCAGGCAGAAGATAAAGCATTGGCAGGTGTGGGAGGTTGAGGCAGAAGGACTACAAGTTTGAGGCCAGCCAGGGTTACCAAGTAAGATCTGTCTAAAAAGCAGTCTTACAACAGTAGACTTGAGGGGGTTAGAGAGATGGCTCAGGGTTAGGACTCTGTCTTGCAAGCAGAAGTACCTGAGTTCTGATCCCAGATCCCCCCCCCCAAAAAAAAAAACACCAGGTAGAAATGGCAGTAGCTTACACTTCTGGCTCAGGAAGTGGGAACCTGGAAAATTCCGAAGCAAAGCACAAAGGAGGTAGAAGTAATCTGGAGTCATCTTTGGGTCTACACACACACATACACACACACACACACATATGCACTCAAGAAAAAAACAGTAAAATTGATTGTGGCCTCTCCCTACATATGCCACTTACATATGGAGGAATCAAGGCACACTCTGTGCTACACAGAAAGTGTTATGACTTCTCAGTGATGACACAACTTGGAATTTATCCAGCCAACGCCTTTTCAGCTATCTGAAAGGCCTCCTCCTCCAGGAAGCATTCCAAGCTGACTTGATTGGGAATTCAAGACCGACCTTGGTTACATAGGGAAGGCATTTTTTTTTTTTTTTTGATGTGTGAATACCACTCTTCCTTTTTCACATAGTAAGCATTCAATTTTAAAAAGTGAACTAGTATGGTAATGCACTCCTGTAATCCCAGTAATTCTAGAAAGGGAGGATTAGGAGTTCAAGGTGATTTTCAGTTATATTGTAAGGCCAAGGCCATCCTGGACTATATGAGACCCTGTATCAACTCCTCCTACTAAAAAAGAAAAGGAAAGAAAGAAAAGAGCCAGAAGAAAAAAGTAAATGACTTAATGCTTCCAATCTCTCTTTTCCTCTAAGTAGATGCTCAATAAAAATGAATTTTAAAAAAGCAGTTGAAACTGGCAGTGTTGGTGCATACCTATAATCCTGGCACTTGTGGGCTAACAGGGAGATCATTGGTTTGAGGCCAACCTGGGCTACATAATGAGACCCTGCCTCAAAAAGACAGATGGGGGGTATCTGCTATATACATCTGGTACACAAACATTCAACAATATTTTGCATAATATATAAATGATCCTCCAACTCTGTGATACATATGTATGATCAATACTTACTGAGATAATGATACATACCTTCCAACACATAACAGGTGCTCAGTGGTTACTGCATACATGGTCATCCCTCATCATGTTTAATGAATGAATAGGTTGTTTTCACCTCCTTAGATTTCCAAAACTACTTAAGAACACAGACAGGGAATACGACCACCATCAACATCATCATCTGCACAGTGGACTACCTCCTGCGGTTGCAGGTGAGGAAGTGACGCCATTCAGCGAGACCTGAGCCAGGGAACGGGAGGGAGACCATGGTTGACCCCGCCCACACCGCTCTCACCCTGCGGGTCCCATAGGAGTCCATCAGCGACTTCTACTGGTACTATTCGGGCAAGGATGTCATTGAGGAGCAGGGCAAGAGGAACTTCTCCAAGGCCATGTCCGTGGCCAAGCAGGTGTTCAACAGCCTCACCGAGTACATCCAGGTAGCCTTCGCCCATTGTATGGGGGCAGGACGGGGCACCTCATCGGAGTTGCTGGTTCACTGTCCTCTGCTTCCAGGGTCCCTGCACCGGGAACCAGCAGAGTCTGGCGCACAGTCGTCTCTGGGATGCCGTGGTGGGGTTCCTGCACGTGTTTGCTCACATGATGATGAAGCTGGCTCAGGTTCGAGCCCCCTGCTTCTGGGTATCCCCTAAGCAAGCTATTCCTGCTCTTGCCTCACTGGTCTGGCTCCTTCCAGATGAGTTCCCTCCCCAAGGCCAAGTCCATCTTCCTTCTGGATTGCTCCTCCTCCTCGCCCCCCTCAATTATCTGACTCCCCGTTTCGCCTACACTTATATGTGTTTGAAGTTTGGGGCCCCACCCCATCTGGCCAGAATTCTTCTATGATAGGTTCCTGTCCTTTCATTAATGAGATCATCTCAGAATCCCACAGTTTGGGGAGGACGGGGTCCGGCTTCTAAATTAGGGTCAGAGGATGAAGGACTGTTGCTTTTTTATCCTGCCTGCGGCAGATGACTCCCATGTCCACCACCCATGACGTAAGGACCCTGCTGAGCCCCTGCTCCTTCTGTAGAATCCTTGGCCTCTCTTTTCCCCTCTATTCTTGCACCCTGCAGCTTTGTGAATGCCTCTCAAACACCCCCTTTTGTTGTGCTTAGTAAATGTATTCAAGTTAGCCAACATAAACGTTATGCAATGGTGTAGTACAGAGGTTACCCAGCAGATGGCAGTAAAGCATCTTGTATTTTATCATTTTCCCCAAAAGAACCAGGACCAGTTTCAAATTTCCACCTCTACCCTATTTGATGCCATAGGACTTTGAAAGGAGTTGAACCAAGAAAGCTATTTTTCAGTGTTAGTACAGATAAACTTGTGACGTTGATGGAAATCTTAGCATGATAGTAGAAATAGTCTTCCAATTAACAGGATACTCAATGTAAAGGATTGTGGACATGGACCAATAATAGAAAGTTTGGCTAAAATGCACTAGTGAGGGGCAGTGGGCATGGCTCAGTAGTAGAATGCTAGTCTAGACTCTGCCAATGAGGGGCAGTGAGGGAAGTAACTCAGTAGCAGAATGTTAGTCTGGAATCCATCGGTCAGTAAAGAACTGGGGTGTGCTCAGTGGGAGAAAACTTGCCTAGAATCCAGCAGCGAAGGGCTGGGGAGTATGACTCAGAGTACTTCCCCAGAATCCACTGCAAAGCACTCAAAAAGTGGCACCCCAGATTTCTGCGCAAAAACAGTTCAAGAGTGGGGGGAATACATCTCTCTTGAGGGCTTCAACAAGAAACCTGAGATTCTCTGACTGTATTCTTGGGTTCCGTGCTCATTACTGAGCTTAGGTGATAGGAAAAAGTTTCTGATTGGCCAGGTCTACTAGCCACGGCCTACCCTCAGAGCCAGGAGGTGGAGTTATTCCCAAAGAAGGGTGGGAACCAGATGGCTGGCAGACACAGAGCAGCTGCCCATTCATCTCAGGACTTTGAGATTCTAAAATATTGGGACCTTAAAGTCAAACTGCACATTGCAACTGTGCATGTCAGGATTAGAACCATCAATTTCTAGAACCAGCATAAGGGTGGAAGGAACCTTAGAAGTGACAACACAAAGCAAACACATCAAGATGTAACTTTGTGATGGTGATGTCTGTGAGCCCTACAGGAAACATTATGTGACCCAAAACAAGGCTTGCCTTTCCTTTTGAACTTCCTCATAGTCCCACCCTCGTGATTATATTCAACACGCATATGCCAAGTAACCCCATATTCCAGACACAGTGCTGGGCTTGCATCTGTCCTTGTCTGTCTGTCTGTCTGTCTGTCTGTCTTTCTGTCTGTCTGTCTCTAGTCTGAATGTCCATTTGCTCTCCCAGTCTTCTTTGTCTGCCCACCACATACCCCTCTTGCAACTCTCCCCCCAGTGCCAACCCCACTCCCACAATCTTGTCTTTCTGTCCCTCCCCTGCTTCCGAGGAACATGTCCGGACTCGGGTCCCCTCGGAGGTAAGACAGGAAGAGAAGGGGGTTTAGGCCCTGCTGGACAGGTGAGGGGGGCTGAAACGGTTCGCAGCAGGGTGATGTCTCTGCAGAGACCAGCCCTTTATACCATTGGGATGTGGGGCTTCCAGGACTCCAGCCAGATTGAGCTTTTGAAGGAGCTGCTGGATCTACAGAAGGACATGGTGGTGATGCTGCTGTCACTGCTAGAAGGTAAACACCCCAGGCAGGGATGGGGAACATCATAAACATTCAGATAAACTCCAGAATGGGGCTCTGAGATCAGAGAGTCCCTAATTCTGAGCCAAATCTGACATGGGTGAGAAAGAAGTACTCATAGGGCTGGAGAGCTCAGGGGTTAAAGCCTTTGTGTCACAAGCAAAAGGACCGAGTTCAGGTCCCCAGATACTATGTAAAAAATGCTAGGTAGATATGACAGTGGCCTGTGATTCCAGCCCTGGAAGGTAGAGCCTGGAAAACTCCAGAACAAAGCAATAAGGAGGTAGAGCAATCCAGGATGACTCCCAAAGTCACTCTTGATCCTTCACAGGGACACACTGAAGTGCCCTCTGATACATACACACAGACACACACGAGAGAGAGAGAGAGAGAGAGAGAGAGAGAGCCCAATAACAAGGTCAATTATGGAGCTAGTGCCCTGACTGCATGGATAAGTCATGTATTGATTCTCCAGAAAAGTTTAGTACAGTGAGTGGCCTAGACACTTCAATTTGTCCCAATATTTAAATTTTTGGTTGAATGTATCAATATAATGTATTAATAGTTATGTATTATATGTATCTGTGAACTTCTGCTGTGTAACAAATGTCCCCTAAATGTAACAACTTGAAACAATATACTTTATTTAAAGAGGGAGAGAGAGAGCATGCCTGCTATGGGACATGCATGGTGGTCAGAGGACAACTTTCAGAAGTCAGTTCTCTCCCTCTGCCGTAAAGACTCCAGAGTGCATTCAGATCACCAGCCTTGTGCAAAGGCACCTTTACCAACTGAGCCATCCCACCAATCTGAAAGAATAATATTGGCTTATTGGCTGGTTAAATGATTTAAGCCTGGGCTACATGGTTAATTCTAGGCCAGCCAGAGCTAATGGGGAGGCTGTTTGAAACAAGCAAGCAAACAAAAAAACTAAGTTGGGTGTCATAACACATGTGTGCAATTCCAGCACCCAGGAGGCAGAGGCAAGAGGATCAACAGTTTGCCCACAGGTCTGGAGAGATAGCTTAGTGGGTCAGGTGCCTGTTTGCAAACCTGGAGATCTGAGTTTGAACCTCAGAAGTCACTTGACCGCTGACCTATGCATCATGACCTGTATGTTCGCCTCTCCTCCCTTCTCAAATAAATAAATAAAACACTTTTTTAAAATTGAAAACAAGAAAAAAGGGAAGAAACTCGACACTCAGTCCAAGAGGGGTAAAGAGGAAGCCATAGTTTAGCCTTAAGCTCAGACAGCATTATTAGGACTAGGAGACATCAAAGTCAGAGAGAAGGAGAGAGGGCTGCCATGACCATGAGACCGCATAGCAGGAGACCGGGGTAAAAGCATAATTAAATACTTTTTTTTAAAAGTGTTCAGCTACATTCAGTTACAGAGAGTCTGAGGCCAGCCTGGACAATATAAGATCCTATCTCAAAAACAAAATATAACAATTTAAGGAACACATTTTTATATAAAAATTCAGTTTATATATATATATATATATTTTATATATAAAATTCTCCCTTACTCCTTGACCCTGTGGATGACCCAGGCAATCCAATACCAAACAAACATTTTGCCACAAAATTACACCCCAGACCACTCATTCCTCTATGTAGATGTGTAGGGGCCAAATGAAATTAACAAAACCCTATTCATTCGAGTTTTTTTTTTTCCTTTTCTTTTCCATGGTGCTAAGAAGGGCTGGAACTCAGAGCCTTGTGCCTGCTGGGCACGTATTCAGCCACTAAGCTGCCCCTTGGCCGCAAGCATTCTTCTCATGTGTTCAGCTTTGGAAACAGCATCCCATTCTATAGGTAGCTAGCCTGGAACACATGACAGTCGCTTGTCTCAAGTGCTGACAGCCATGTAATAATACCACCACGCCTGGCTCTATGAGCGAAGGTTTTTAGATGTGTGAGCTCTGAAACCGTGCAGCTCTGGGTTCAAATTCTCCATCATCTACTTACCAATTATGTAGCTACGATCAAGCAACTGTTTCTGAATTTACTTCCTCACCTGCGAAGTCATACAGTGAAACACTTCCCTTGCGAGGTTGTCAGTGTCGTGAGGTTGTGCCAGGGCAGCTGTTGCCACAGCCTGTGGCATGTGACGCCCACTGTCAATCAGTGAGAGGGGCAGAAAAGGCGGTGGCAGCAGCTTGGCAAACGATGTCACCACAGATCACAAACTGACCCTCTGCCAGGAAGCATGGGAGCTGGTGGGCAGCATCCTGGGGAGCCCTGGTGGCCTTCTGAGTTGGAGAGAGAGAAGCAGGCCACCAGGGCTTCAGAAAGGAAGCACTGCCCGGCCACGCCGACACAAGGCTCCTTGCAGGGAATGTGGTCAACGGCACGATTGCCCGGCAGATGGTGGACATGCTTGTGGAGTCCTCATCCAACGTAGAGATGATCCTCAAGTTCTTCGACATGTTCCTCAAACTCAAGGACATTGTGGGCTCCGAGGCCTTCCAGGACTACGTCACGGATCCCCGTGGCCTCATCTCTAAGAAGGACTTCCAGAAGGTAGGTGCCGGGCCTCGGGTGAGCCTGGGATCTATGCAGGGTGGCCGAATGCCAGCCCCACTTTTCTTGCTGGCTGCCTTGGGTCAGAAGCTTCTCTGCAAGCCTTAATTTCTTTATCTGTAAAATGGGGATAAACACGGTGTAGTGGTAGTGCACACCTATAATCCCAGAACTTGGGAGGCCTGTGTTCCATCCTCAACTCTGCAAAAAAATATATATATATTTGCTGCTACATTGCCACCATATGTTTTGGGGGACAGCTGCTAAGATTGGGAACCCAGGACCTCACACACCCTAAAGCATGCACACTAACATTGTGTCATACCCCTGCCCTGATCAGATGTTTTCCATCACCAATTTTTAAAAATATTTTATTTACTTACTTGAGAGAGGGAAGAGACAGACAGAGAGACACACATGAAGGTCAGAGGGTAACTTTCAGAAGTTGATTCTCTCCTTTCACCATGTGGGCTTCAGGGATCAAATTCAGAACATCAGATATTTGCCATAGAATAAGGGTGACCAGATGTTTTCCATCACCAATTTTTAAAAATATTTCATTTATCTACTTGAGAGAGGGAAGAGAGACAGAGAGACACATTTGGAGGTCAGAGGATAACTTTCAGAAGTTGATTCTCTCCTACTATGTGGGCTTCCAGGGATTTGTTCAGGGCCCACTGAGCTCTTCGTGAATCCCTCCTTTTCCTTTACACAAGTGCCCGATAGCTTTGTGTGTATGTGTTCGAGTGCGCGTGTGTGCGCATGTGCGTGTCTGTGTGTGTGTATGATTTACTTGCCTCTTCCTTGTGAATGGACACTTGCGTGGTGCCTAGTGTTTTGCTGACAGTGCCCATGGTGGTTGCTATGCAGTTATCAGTACCCAGGGTGCAGTTCACAGCACAGGTGTTGTTGATTGTCACTGCAGAGTCCCAGCACTTGGAATCAAGTGGCCTAAAGAGGCTCCTGGGGTCATTGACAGTGCCGGGCATGGCAGATGCCCTTGTGCACACAGGTATAGACGTTGGAGCAGAACAGGTCCAGAAGTACAACTGCCGGGTAAAGGATACAATAAACGCCTCCCACATTAGGGTAGATATTGCGACTTTTCCTCCTGGCCATGGTAATGTG
Source organism: Typhlomys cinereus (assembly GCA_023101885.1). NCBI lineage: Eukaryota > Metazoa > Chordata > Mammalia > Rodentia > Platacanthomyidae > Typhlomys > Typhlomys cinereus. Next base: position 2,442,126 of record JALPQD010000299.1, on the reverse strand, counting down.
TGAGATTGCCTGCTTTCCACAGTCCCACCGCCAGACCACACTGTCAAGTCTTTGGATTTTTGCCAATCTGGTAAAGTGAAAAATGGTGCGAGAGTGCCGTTGCTTAGGAGGAGAGCAGTTCAGCTTCTTAGCATATCAGTCTTTCATCTTACATGTCTTGTGAACTGACCATATCCTTGCTTGCTTTACTTGTTTATTTTATTTATTTTCATTTGGGGGTAGTACTAGGTAGGAATTGAACCCAGAACCTCTTGCAGGCTAGGCAGGGACTCTCCTATTGAGCCACACCCCCAGCATTCATTGAGTGTTTTTTGAGACCAGATCTCACTCTAGACAAGAGTAGCCAGAGCTCATGTGACCCAGGCTGCCTAGAGTTCCTGGCAATCATCCTGCCTCAGTTCCCCAAGTACTGGGTCACAGATGTGCACCAGTGCACTGGCATCTTATTTTGGAGTGTTAGTGTTTTTCTTCTTGACTTCCAGGAGCTATTTATATACTGGGTTGACGAGAATTCTGTTAGTAGTAAGAGCTGTAGCTAACTTTTTAATATGTGTGGTGTGTGAGTCTCTGTGTGTGTGTGTGTGTGTGTGTGTGTGCATGCCACAGCAGCTCGAAGCTCAGAGCACAACTTTCAGGCGTCAGTTCTTTTCTTCCACCATGTGGGTGCATTCCAGGAATCTAACTTAGGTCTCTGGATTTATGCAGCAAGCACCTTTACCCACTGTGCCACCTCGCCAACCCATTCAACTATTTTTTTCCTACTATATCATTTGTCTGGTTTGTTTTGTTTTGCTTGAGACAGCTTCTTATAACAAATCCCAGGTGGCTTCATACTCAAGATCCTCTTGCCTCACCCTCTGGAGTGTAGGTATGTGCCCACGTGCCCAACATCGCCTGTTTTTATTTATTTATTTTTGCATGTAGGTCTGTGTGTCTGTGTCTGTGTGTCTATGTATCAGAGGGCATTGTGTGTGCTTGTGGAGGCCTAAATGTGACTTTGGGAATCACCCTGGATTGTTCTACCTACCCTTTGCTTTGCTCTGAAGTTTTCCAGCCTCCACCTTCTAGGACTGGAAGTACAAGCCACTGCCATTTCCACCTGACATTTTTACCTGATGTGGGATCTGGAATCTGAACTCAGGATCTTCTGCTTGTGAGGCAGAGGCTTAACCACTGAGCCATTTCTTCAGCTCTATCTTTTCACTTTCTTTATAGGGCCACGTGGGCTATGCAAATATTTGATGGTTACGTGAAAGATCCTTTTAAATTTTTTTTTTTAACATGGGACCTGGGATCCGAACTCAGAACCTTCTGCTTGTGAGACAGAGTCACAACCCCTGAGCCATCTCTCCAGCCCCGAAAGATCCTTTTAAATATTTCATGTTTTTTTTAAACTAAAGAAGCAATACTGATTAAAGAAGAATACGTTTCTCCTGTAAAAATTTCAGAATTTAGACTGAGGAGGTGGCTCAGGGTTTAGACCTCTGCCTCAAAAGCAGAAGGACCTGAGTTCAGATCCTAGATCCACAGAGAAACACTGGGCAACTGTGGCAGTGGCCTGTCATTCTGGCCCTGGAAGCCAGAGCCTAGGAAACCACAATGTTTCACCATTGGGCCCCCACAGGCACACACACGCAAGTATCTTCTTGTACACACGCCTGCACTCGAATGTACCACACCCATGTGCAACACACACACATACATGCAAAAAAATTTCAGAGTTCATATTCAAGGTTAATGTCACTAGCAAACATGGAAGAATGCCTTTTCGGGTGGCTTAAACATTTTAGGGTATTTATTTATTTATTATGTATGTGATATGAGGAATCACATCCAGGGCCTCAAACATGCTAAATGGTCACTCTGCCAATTGAGCTATGTCCCCAATCTAAAAGCATTCATTTATTCTTGGCTAGTAAACTATCTTCAGAGTTTCTCTCTCTCTCTCCTTCCCTCCCTCCCTCCCTTTCTCCTTTCCTCCCTCCCTCCCTTCCTTCCTTCCTTTTTTTCTGTCTCCAAATATCAAATATTTTTTGTGTTTTGCGTATGGTAGAATCGGAGATCCACTAAGGCTTTGCACATACTAGATTAGCACTCTCCCCTGGATGACACCCCCAGGACTTCTGAAGATTTCAATTAAAAGGCTCCCTGACTCAGCAGGTACCGGCTCCTGCAAGTAGACGGGGCCACCTGAGGGCGGTCTCTGGAGCTCATGTGGAGGAACTGGACGACTGACCTCTGAAAAGATATTCATTTTGTGTGTGCGTGGATGTGTGTGGATGTGGGGGGGGGACACTGTATATCCCTGTGGAGGACCAAGGGTGACTCAGGAATTGGATTGCTTCTACCTCCTTCTTGCTTTGCTCTGGGAGTTCCCAGGCTCTGCCTATCAGGGCTGGAAGTGCAGGCCTCTGCCGTTCCCGCCTGGGATTTTTTTTTAGGGGGGGACCTGAGATCGTCTGCTTGTGAGTCAGAGTCTTAATCCCTGAGCCATCGCTCCAGCCCCAGACTCCTTTAATTGTGATTGTAAGTAGTTTATGAAGTTGCGAGCTTCTGTGTGTAGCACTGGTTTTCATGAACCCAGCTTCTCCCCTCTTTCTGGTTCTTTTTTAAGACAGGATATCACTCTGTAACCCAGAATCTAAACTTGCCTTGAACACATGACAGTCCTTCTGCCTCAATCTCCAAAGTGCCAGAATTACAGTTGTGTACCACCTCGCCTCCTGGTTTGTGGATGGTATATATGGGCTCAGGAATGGAACTCAGGTGGCCAAGTTTGCCTGCAGGTGTCTTATCTACAATTGCTCTGCTTGTCTGACTTTTCTTTAATCTAGGGCTTCCTTCTTTGTTCTTTTCTTATCATTCATCTATTTATTTTATTATTGAGACAGGGATTTGCTAGTAGCCCATGCTGGTCTTAAATTCAAAGCAGTCCTTCTGTCCCAGCCTCTTAAGTGCTAGGTGACAAGTGTAAATCCTGTGGCAAAGCAAACAGCCACCTCAGAAACTAGGCAAGAAGGTGCTGGGATCCCCTATCCTCTGCACCAATGACCGTAAGACCCTCCACTAATCTGGACCTCCTCAATGTCCACATCATCTCCCTTAGAAGTCCACCTATTGACCAGGTCTTTAATACCTTTCGAGGACATACCCAAACCATAACGCTGAGTAAATTCTCCCCTCCCAGGTAACAGGTGCTGCCCTAGTCATGAGGGCACAACAGTGAGCAAAAAAGAGAGGTTCCCCCCAACTTGAAGCTGAGGTGAAAAGAGATGCATGAAATAAGCTAATCACCAGAAAGGTTCCGGCTTTATCTAGTCTGTCAGAGAAGGGTGGGGTGGAGTAAGTTATGTAAACTAGTGGCTGGGAAAGGCCCTTCTGAGGGAGGGAACACTGAAGTTGAGATTTGAGAGGTACCACGTGAAGGTGGAGGAGGTTGTAATGTCCCACACAAGAAGGACAGCTAGTTCAAAGGCTGAAAAACAGGAGGAGAACGACAGGAAGGAGGCCAGCGTGACTGCAGAGGGTTGCTCAGAACGATCGAGGAAGAGATGGAGTCCCAGAGGTCAGGGAGCAATCCTCGGACCCTGACCGGGAGGACTTTGACCTTTAACTTTGAGGAGGTGGAACCAAGGGAGGATTCCGAGCAGGTCCTTAAGAATTCTGCCCACCATGTATAGGGACAGCAGGGAGGAGCAGGCAGGAGGCTGCTGTCATGCTCCAGATGGATAACACTGGGAAACCAAAGTAGAGTGGGGGCCACGGAGGAGGCAGACATGGATGGGCCCTGCATCTATGTTGAAGGCAGAGCTGCCTGATGAACTAAGGGATCAGTTGTGGGTGGTAAGGTAAGGTGGGCGAGGAACCGAAGATGACTCAGAGATTTTTAACTTAAGCTCCTGAGTGGGTGTGAATGCTATTCCTGAGATGGGTCAGACTGGTGGAGGAGAGTGTGTGCGTGTGCGTGTGTGTGCAGATGTGCATGCACGTGTGTGCACAGAGAGGCCAGAGATCAACCTCCTGGTGTTACCAGAAACGTAAGTTCCCTTCAGGCTCTTAATCTCATTAGTAAAATAATTTAAAAATGGGACTGGAAGGCTGGAGAGATGGCTCAGGGGTTCAGCCTTTGCCTCAAAAGCAGAAGGACCTGAGTTTGGATCCCAGATCCCAGGTAAAAATGTCAGGCTGAAATGGTGGTGGCCTGCACTTCCGACCTAGAAGGCAGAGCCTGGGAAACCCCAGAGCAAAGTGATATGGAGGTAGTAATCCAGGATGATTCCCAAAGTCACCTTCGGGCCTCCACAGGCACATACACTCAAGTGCTCTCTTCTACACACAAACACACACACACACACACACACACACTCTCAAGTGCCCTCTTCTACACACACACACACACACACACACACACTCTCAAGTGCCCTCTTCTACACACACACACACACACACACACACACACAATTTTAATAGACTCAGAAGGATGCTGGAGGATCATTTTATTAGAGTTTTAAAGAAATATAGGCCACATAAGCTGCCAGGAAGAGAGGGATGGAGACAGGAAAGAGATAGTCATGCTTTTTGCTGTAGGCAATGGAGGTCAGCAGTCAGTGGCAGAAAGTGGGGGGTCTTCAGAGAAACAGTGAGAAAGATGTGGGTGTTACCAGATGCCAGGCTCTTGTGTGCCAGGACAAAGGAATGGACTGGGGATACATGATTAGAAATAGAAATAGAGAAAAAGAAGAGGAGGAAGAAGAAGAAGAGAGAGAGAGTTTTAACAGGCAAAACAGTCCTGAGTGTGGAAGTGGGCTAAGGAGTTGAGGAAAAAGCCCCGGACCACCATGACCCGTCACAAGACATTTACATAGCTCCCACTTCCTGGGCCCTTCTTGCACATGCTCTGTTCATTAGATGAAAGGAGGCAGGTGTGAAGGACTTTCAGTCTTCTTCCACTGGCTTATTTTTTCACATTAATCTATTTTTTTTAGCACACACACGTGCGCGCGTGCATGCATATCAGAGGGCACTGTGGTGGCCCAAGGATGACATCAGGAATTATCTTGGACTGTTCTACCTTGTTTACTTCCTTACTGCTTTGTTCTGGGGTTTCCTAGGCTCCATCTTCTAAGGTCAGAATTGCAGACCACTGCCATTTCTACCTGGTATTTTTATATGGGATCTGAACTTGAGTCCTTTTGCTTGTGAAGCAAAAGCTGAACCATCTCCCCAGTCCCTCATATGTGATCTTGACGCAGTCTTTTTCCAGTCTATACTCTCCTGCCATACTGTTTCTTGGAAACTGTCCACCTTGGGCTTTTTGCTTGGCACACACACACACATACACACACACACACACACACACACACACACACAGACACACACACAGCTTTTTGCATAAATTCTAGGGATGGAATTCAAGTACTTGTGCCTGCACAGCAAGCACTTATTGACTAAGATGTCATAGATATCTATATATCTTACTTCTAGCCATTTGCATGGAGACATGCCCTAAGATATCAGCTAGGCCTTCAGCTGTAAAAGTCAGGATTCTAGAGCAATCAGGGCTGAGGACAGAGATCTGACTAGGTACAGAGTGGCATTCAGACCCTGGGGCCTTAGTGATACGTCACAGACTGAGTACAAGAGAGTAGGGGGTACAGAGTGTAGATGGAGTTACTCCTCACAGAGTGATCACTGATGATCAGCTGGCCAGAGGGCGTGGTCCCTCGTGGTACCCCCACTGAAATATTGCCTATGTTGCAGTGGGTGCTCAGACACACACAAGAACAGTCATCCTCTGTTCGACTCAATGGGACACACACATAAGAAAGGACACTAGGAGAGAAGCATGTTGGGGGAAAAGTCTTCCAGGGGAAGGAGGGATGATGGGATAGGGGAGTCTATGGGATAACACTAAAGGCTTCTACAAATCTAGAAGTAAAGGAAAGTGACAGTGGTCAGAGAAGCTCTTGGTGGAAGGGGTGAGGCAAATGGAGGATGACCAAGAGCAAACAGCATATTTTAAGAGCAGAGTTCTGGAGCAAATGGAGGGACCCCGTCTGAAGGGCGGGCTGTCACTTCATCCTGGGGGAGGCAAGTCAAGTGGGTGGAGCCAGAGCAGACTCTGAGAAGTTCCTGTGTGATTGCCTGTCTGTGCTCTGTGGTTTTAGAGCCCTTCATGATTTGCAAAGCCCGTTACTCATTCTGAAAGCATTTTGCAAAGTTCTGGGCTTTTTACAAAGCACAACTTAAGAGTCAGAAATTTTCGCTTCTGTTCATACCCCAGGGCGACGTTTGTCAGTCTGCATTTTGCAGCCCATCTATAGGTCAGGAAATTAATCTAGTAAATCATGACCAGCATTTTTTAAAATAAAAAGGAAACTCGCAGAGTACTGCTGCACAGTAGAAGTGTGTCAGAAAACGTTCTTCTCTTTCTTTCGCTCTTTCTTTCTTCTTTCTAGTGTGACAGTAAAATACTTTCTTATTGCTGCTGAGGTTAAGAACATCTGAAAAACTGCCTTTGAAAACTGCTTGCAAAATGCATAGGAAGGCTGAGGAAGGAGATGAGTTGGCAGAGTGCTTCCCTAGGGTGTACAAGGCCCTGAGTCCATCCCCAGCACAGCATAACCGGGCCTGGAAGTACACCTTTGTTGTTTTCTTTTTTAACTTTATCTTATCTATCTCTCTATCTGTCTGTCTGTCTATCTATCTATTTATTTATCTACTTATCTTGTGTATGTATGTGTGTGTGTGTGTATCAGAGTGCACTATGTGTCCTGATGGAGGACCAAAGGTGGGAATCATCATGGATTGCTTCTACCTCCTTTTTGCTTCACTCTGAGATTTCCCAGGCTCCATCTACCAGGGCTGGAAGTGCAGGCCACCACCATTTCCACCTGGTATTTTTAAGTGGGACTTGGAATCCAAACTCAGAATCTTCTGCTTGTGAAGCTGAGTCTTAACCCCTGAGCCATCTCTCCAGCCTAGAAGTACACATTTGTAATTCCAGGACTCTAGGAATGGAGGCAAGAAGATCAGAAATGCAAGCTCATTCTTAGTTACTTAACTCAGACTGGATACATGAAACCCTGTCTTAAAAAGACAGAAAGAAAATAAAAAGATGAAAGGAAGGAAGAAAGGAAGGAAGGAGGGAGGGAGGGAGGGAGGGAGGGAGGGGAGGAGGGAGGGAGAGAAAAAGAAGGAATGAGGGAGGGAGGGAGGGAGACAGGGAGGGAGAGAGAGAGGGAGGGAGAGAGAGAGGGAAGGAGAGAGAGAGGGAGGAAGGGAGAGAGGGAAGGAGGGAGGGAGGAAGGGAGAGAGGAAGGAGGGAGGGAGGGAAGGAGGGAGGGAACAGGTGTGGTCTTTACTGCTATAGTCCCATCACTGTGTCAGGGGAATCAAGAATTTAAGGCCACCCTGAGCTACATAAGACGACCCTATCTGAGAAAAAGAGGAGGTGGGGGAGTGAATAGTGATATCAGTGCACGGATGTTCCATGAAAGTATTGTCTGTAAAAAGAAAACAGCCAGGGCTGGAAAGATTTTTCAGGGGTTAAATTTCTGCTTTGCAAGCAGAACTTGAGTTCAGATTCCAGATCCCACATAAAAACATTGGGTGGAAATGGCAGCGACCTGCACTTCCAGCCTCGGAATGCAGTCTGTGAGATGCCAGAGCAAAGCAAAAAGGAGGTAGGGCAATTCTTCAGGATGAGCTAAGGAAGGAAGGGAAGGAGGGAAGGAGGGAAAGAGGGAAAGAGGGAAGAAAGGAGGAAATGAAGACAGGAGGTATGGAGTTAAGAGAGGGCTTGAAGGACGGAAGGAAAGTGGAGTGGAGGGATGGAGTGATGTTAAGGGGATTTCGGGAGGGAAGAAGAAAGAGCCAAGTGTGGCAGTTCGCATGTGCAATCCCAGCCCTGTTGAAGTTAAAACAGGAGAATCACAGATTCAAGGTCCACCTAGGCTACACTGAAACAGCACTAATGAAACCTTTTAGCCTGCACTATGACTTCAGGGGTAACGGCGCCTCTACATAAACCTAGCAATTTGAGTTCAATTTTGGATCCCACTTATTGAAAGGAGACAACTGACTTCCAAAAGTTTCTTTTGACCACCACATACATCCTATGGCATGTTCATGAGCTCATTCTTTCTCTGTGTCTCTCAAAAATAACTCAAATAAATAAAATAATAGTTTTTTAAAATACGTAAAAAGTTAGTAAATTTAAAAATTCACCTTTTTTTTACAAAGAGCACTGGGACTTCCGTTTTGGTTTGAGATGGGGTCTCACTAGGCCAGGCTTCCACTTCCCCAGTGCTAGGATCACAGGTGTGTGGCCACCACACCCAGTATGGATTGCTGGGAATCAAATCCAGGGCCTTGTACACCCTTGGGGGCTAGGAAAGCGTTCTACCAACTGAGCTACATCCCAGACTTCTTTGGTTTTTACCGTGTTCTTTTTGTTAGCACTGACACTTTAAACAATTTGGTTTTTTTACAATTATTTACTTGTCTTCCCACCTGCAGGCCATGGACAGCCAGAAACAGTTCTCTGGCCCCGAGATCCAATTCCTGCTTTCGTGCTCCGAAGCAGATGAGAACGAGATGATCAACTGTGAGGAGTTTGCGAACCGTTTTCAGGAGCCAGCACGTGACATCGGTTTCAATGTGGCGGTGCTGCTGACCAACCTGTCAGAGCACGTGCCCCACGACCCGCGTCTGCGCACCTTCCTGGAATTGGCAGAGAGCATTCTGGAGTACTTCCGGCCCTACCTGGGCCGCATCGAGATCATGGGTGCCTCCCGCCGAATTGAGCGCATCTACTTTGAGATCTCAGAGACCAACCGCGCCCAGTGGGAGATGCCCCAGGTGGGTAGGTCTGCGCATGTGCGTACTTTCCTCGCTCCACTGGCTTGCCCCTTGTACCCTACATGGGTCTCTGCCCAACTAATACTTGTATACCCCGCCCTGGCTCATCCCTGACAAGCCCATACCTACCTTTTTTCTTTCTTTCAAGCGTGCACCATTACACATAGTTTCTATGGTACTGGGAATTGAACCTAAGGCTTTTTGCATGACACACTCAGCTGAACTGCATGTACCTAACCCCACACCCAGCTTTTTGCAGACTGTTTCCTGCTATGATCATGGCCACCTTTTGAATGCACACTCCTGGTGGCATGGATGTGCCCTCGTCATTTATGTCATGCTCGTGGCTTGCATACTAACCCAGACACTCTGGCATAATCTCATCACCCAGGTAATGACACTGACGCTTTTGTGTTCTTGAATCTATGTGGTTACATATCTCTGGCCCACCTTCCCAGAGATTCTGAATGTGTCTTCTGGCCCAGGATCAACCTGTGTCCATCTTTACACACACACACACACACCCTACTGGGACTCTGGGGTACACTAGCATACTGGCCCACCCCTCTTCATTTACCACATGTGCCCTCCTTCAAATGCCTTCTAAAAAACACTTTCTCCAGGCCAGCATGTGGACACGTCTCTTGCACACACACTCTGAAGATGCCAGTGTGTGTCGCATCCATCTCCCACATACCCTCACTGTTGCCCTAATACAGCCATGATTCCCCCACACACTTGGACAACTCTCTCAGGCATACCCTATGGAAGCACATCTCAGGAGCATGGACTAATGCATCCTTATTAGTTCCCAAGGGCCCAACTCATCAAGGCCTGACTACCCCTCACACACTCACCCTCTTAATAACCTCACAAGCCCAGATGGTCCTGACCCGCTCTGTGTACTATGCTTAATTGTGGTTCCAACACCCCCTGTTGCAGTTTGCCTGCATGGTTGCTAATAAATGACCATCAAATGGCTTAAGGGAACAAGGGCTTATTTCCTTACTGATAGTCCGGTAACAGTCCATAGTCCAGCTTGATGGGAGAGCATGCACCAACACACACCAGAGCCTAGGGAACTGGCCACACCATCTCTACGTAACAGCTGAGAGAGGGATGATCCTTACTTGCCAGACCAGCATATTTGGCCAAGTGTACAAAAGGATGCCAACTTCCTCAACTGATTCTGAGTATTTTTTTTATTCATCTATTCAGGGCCTAGTCCCACCTACCATGGACTGGGTCTTCCTCATCAGCTAGACAATCTCTTGCAGGTTTACTCTGGGCCTAACTCAACCACTGATTCTTTACAAATGTGCACAGAGCTCAAACCCTCACCTGTCAGGTTGACACCTGTGCCTAATTATGACACTCTCCAATGCACTTTTCATGTACCCTCAGACATTCTCAGCCCCTGACCTACCCTAACACACCAGTGACCCATGCACACACACAGTCTGTCCCCCAGGTGTCCCCATACATGCTTTGGGCTGTCTTCCAGTGTCTCCTGGTCCCTCTTATGTGCACTGACTAGTTTTAGACCTCTGCATACTTAACACTTGTCCTCTTCTCCACATGATCCCAGACAACTTCCTGCACATGTAGACTGACACATTCTAGCATCCCCCCATGCTGCCACCACACCGCCTCACAACCAATCCCTCCCTCTTCTTTGGAGCCCCCCTACTCTCCACACCTCAAGATCTTGCCTACTCACCTGTGTCACTTGGGACACTGTGGAACATACATACCCCACTGGAGTCACAAGTGGTTCCACCACCCTTACCTTCTACAAATTCTTGCATCTACAGGAGCTCCCATTACCACGTTCTCCATGCTGGCTCTTTGCACAGGCTGTGCGAGCGCTGTCTGTCCCCCACTGCTCCTCGATTGCTCCCCAATGCACTCTCCCTTCCCATTACCCCTCACACTCACATGCAAAGTCACTAAAACTGGATTCCAGAGCCAACTAGTTGAGACTCTGCATCTTCTGTATGTGTCCTCTTTGATATGTGACTTTCTGGGCCTCTATTATCTTCTTCTGTAAAAGTGGTACCTACTTCCAGGCTTATGTGTAAAGATTAAGGAAGTTATTCTATATATTAAAAATGTTTGGTTTGCTGCCTGATCTGATGAAGCTTACAAACCTATCTGCAAATCAATGGTTTAGGTTTGCTGACAACTTTTAGTGATTTCTTCCAGACAGAGCCTTGTTGTGTAGCCCAGACCTGCCCATCAATTCACTATGTAGACCAGGCTGCAGGAATCACAGGCGTGCACCACCAAACTTGGCTGCTGTCAATCATCTTTAGACCCTGTACCTGTAAACCCAGCTACTCCTGAGGCCACATGTTAAGGATCAGCCTGGGTGTCACAGCAAGACCCTGACTCCTAATACAAGAAATGTAAATCGCAGTGGTGCAGGCCTGTGATTCCAGCACTGTGGGGGTGGAGCCAGGAAGATCAGGGGGGGTTCAAGGCGACATAGTGAGTTTGAGCCCAGCCTGGGCTACATGATCCTGTCTGGAAGGATGCCCGCTCCAGTGAGCCCTGCTGAGGTAACCGTGGTCTCTCGTGCTGACCGACCCCCTTCGGTTCCCTCCTACAGGTGAAGGAGTCCAAGCGTCAGTTTATCTTCGATGTGGTGAACGAGGGCGGCGAGTCGGAGAAGATGGAGATGTTCGTGAGCTTCTGCGAGGACACCATTTTCGAGATGCAGATTGCTGCACAGATCTCAGAGCCCGAGGGAGAGCCGGAGGAGGACGAGGACGAGGGCGCAGAATCTGAGGCGGCAGAGGAGGGCGCGGCGGGGCCCGAGGGCGCGGCGGGCTCTGCAGCGGCCGCGGGGGTGACGGCCTGGTTGGCGGCGGGGGCATCCCGGGCGCTGCGGGGTCTCAGCTACCGCAGCCTACGGCGGCGCGTGCGGCGGCTGCGGCGGCTGACGGCGCGGGAGGCGGCCACGGTGGTGGCCGCCCTGCTCTGGGCGCTGGTGGCACGCGCGGGGGGCGCGGGCGCGGGCGCAGCGGCGGGCGCTCTGCGTCTGCTCTGGGGATCGCTGTTCGGCGGCGGCCTAGTGGACAGTGCCAAGAAAGTGACGGTGACCGAGCTGCTGGCGGGCATGCCCGACCCCACGGGCGACGAGGTGCACGGCCAGCAGCCATCCGGGCCGGGCAGCGATGCAGATGGCGAAGGCGCAGGCGAGGGAGATGGCAATGCCACGGAAGGCGCAGGCGACGAAGAGGCCGCGGCGGACGAGGCCGGGTCTGGAGGGGCCGATGGGACGGTGGCAGTGGCTGATGGAAGCCCCTTCCGGCCAGAAGGAGCTGGTGGTCTTGGGGACATGGGCGACACGACGCCCGTGGAACCGCCCACTCCCGAGGGCTCCCCCATTCTCAAGAGAAAACTGGGGGTGAGAGAAATAGGGGTGAGAGGGAGAAGGGGACAGTGGGTGAAGATACAGAGATACAACATCCAGAAATTGATCCAGAAGACCTGATAGAGAAAGAAGGAGAAAAAGAATCCTGGGGAAAGGCTCCCTGTAGGGGATGGGGGGGGAGGACATATACTCACGTATAAAGAGATGCAAAGACTCAGAGACCAAATCAGAGAGGGAAAAGGGACCAAAACTAAAAAAAAAAAAAAAAAAAAAACTAAGGACACTGGGAAAGACACTCATGAACATGGGGAGTTAACTGGCCCATGCAAGAAAGGCCCTGAGGGATTCTCAAGGCCTTGGTGCTGTGATGTGATAGTCTGTGGGTGTCACATGATAAGGGGTCACAAGGGACAAGAGCATCCCTTGGGCAGCATGGTGGCACATGCCTTCAATCCCAACACTGGGATGCTGAGGCAAGAGGATCTTAGGTTCAAGGCCAGACTGGGCTACATGGTGATATCCTGTCAGCAACGATCAACAAAACAGCAGTGTGAGCCAAGTGTTCCAAATGTCTGAGCCTTGGTTTCCCCTCTGTACAAAAAAGTGAAGTGTAGTACTTGAATTACAGAGAGAGGAGAGATGGTTGCTTTTAGGAAATGACAGTCAAAGGACAGAGAGCAGACAAGGAGCTGGCAGGTAAGCACCAAGAAGGCTCAGATGTGTGCCCTACCCCCAGGTGGAAGGAGAAGAGGAGGAACCAGAGCCAGAGCCCGAGCCCGAGCCCGAGCCCGAGAAGGCCGAGTGAGTATTCTAGAGTAGAAGGGGCCTTGTCTCTCTCTTGGACCAACAGAGGTCAAGGCTCCATGCCAAGCTGGTTGCCTTGGGCCTCAGCATGGTCTAGCCCAACTCTCAGCACAAAGAGACAGAGAAATGGAGCAGAAATGTAATGCTGCCTCAAGGTTTTAGTGCATGGGGTTCCTTTTACCCAGAACACCCTTTCCATGATCCATATGAGTTGTTTGGGCTGGGGTTTGTGGGCCAGGCCTGTAAGCCCAACAACTTGTGAGGCTAAGGCAGGAGAACCATAAATTAAATAGCTATCCAGGCTAGAGGGAGTTTAAGACCAACCTAGACATTTAAATGAAACCAAGTGGCAGAGCTTGCCTGGAATACACTAGGCTTTGCTTAGCTTACACAAGGTCTCAACCTCTAGAATGGCAAGCAAAGATTATTTTTGCTTTTATTTTTTACTTTCATTTAATTTTTAAAACATTATTTTGCTTTTATTTGATGCTGAGGCTAAAACCTAAAGTTTTGCACACGCTAGGTGAGTATTCTGCCATCAAACCCTAATCTGTCTCAAGCTTATCCATCTTCCTCACCCTTTCTGATCTGGCTCATGCATCTTCTCCAGGATGCAATGTTGAGCACCTGTCTCTTCCAGCTTCTCAGCTCCCTGCACCCCAGTATCCTCATCTCACCCAGCATTACTCAAGTCCATTTGATTGGAGCCCCATGGGACAGTTCCCATCACTCTGGATGCCCCATATCATCCAAACCTGACCTGGCACAGAATGGCCCTCAGTATGCAATTTTAAGTGAATGAACCACCCAGATAGATACTCACTGGCCTCTTTTCGTGTCCCATCACAGTACCGAGAATGGGGAAAAGGAAGAAGTCCCTGAGCCCCCTCCAGAACCTCCCAAGAAGACACCACCTCCACCCCCTCCAAAGAAGGAAGAAGCAGGAGGAGCGGGTCTGGAATTCTGGGGAGAACTGGAAGTACAGAGGGTGAAATTCTTGGTGAGGACCCATTCTGGAGCCTGCAGATTTCTTTTCTGGGGAAAACTGCTTTGCACTCATCTCTCCTTGTGCTCATCTTAAAGAGCACATGAAGGAGGGGATAGAGCTATCTCCAGACACAGTCAGGAGGTCTCAATCCCCAGGGTTCCTAGGCAAGAGTCCCATCACCACATCTGACTTGGAAGAGGAAAGTATCAGGAAGCAGGATCCTATTTCTTCCAGGCCAGTCCTGACATGAGCACATGAGGCAGACATGGTGGGCGGAAGATGGTTCCGTGAGGATTCCTGGGAGGAATAAGGATAGAAGGAGAAATAGAAAAGGATGGTGTGATGAAGGCGTCTTCTGATTAGGTGATGCAGATAGGAAGTGGCATAGCAGAGGAGCTAGGGAAGTGAGTTTGAATCTGACTGCCTGAGTTCAAATCCCAGGTCTGGGTTTGGGGCATGAGTCAGTAGTATACCACTTTCCTAAAATCTATCAGTGAGAGGCTGAGGCAGGACTCAGCAGTGGCACACTTGTCTAGAATCCATCGATAAGAGATTTGGGGTGTAGTGCAGTACAGCACTTGTCCAGGACCCACCAGTGAGAGGCTGAGGGCATAATTCAGTAGTAGAATGCTTGTCTAGAACCCACCATTGAGGGACTAGGAGGGGATATGGCTCAGTAATAGTAGAGCACGTACCCAGCATGCTCAGGTCCCTGGGTTCCATCCTTGGAACTCCACCTTGAAATCACATGCTGACATTCCGAGGTTATAGGACGCTGAAAAAGGCACCACCACCCTAAGGCTCAGTTTGTGCATTTGCAAAGGGACATCCCAGCCATGTCCCCTTCATCGAGTTGTGATGAGAACACAGCAAGTTCACTCGTAAAGTGCTCAGCTCCAGCAAGCACTCAATAATAAGGAGTTTGAGAAAACAGCTGTTGAGATCTGGGCGCTTCAGTTGTGGATAAAGGATGAGATAGGGTCTCCAGAGAGAAGTCTGGATCTGATCTGTCTTTCTCTTACCTTCTAGAACTACTTGTCCCGGAACTTCTACACACTGCGATTCCTTGCCCTCTTCTTGGCATTTGCCATCAACTTCATCTTGCTGTTTTATAAGGTATTTGCCATGCAAATCCTAACTCAAGGGAAGGACCAGACCCTTATCCTGCTGTGGGGTGGGGGGTCTCCATCTCACATGAGTTCCAGAACCCTTGCAGAAAAGGGACAAGATTTCAGACTCAGCCTTCTTAGGAGAATTTGGACTGGGTCTTGGGCACCTGCAGGTCTGAGTCCGGGCATCTGGGCCCACCTGGCACAGATGTCTGAGTGTCTGCCAGAGTAGAGCAAGGCCCAGAACTGCAGTCCCCGCCAGCTCCGCCACCCACCAGACGTGGGATTCCTTCCTCAAAGACACCCAGTGAACTCAACAAGACCCCTTTGTTTTTAATGAGATTTGTGGGCAGCTCACAGAGTAGAGGGAGCTGGTTAGAAACCAGGCCTCTTGAAGGCCTCAGGAATGGAGACCGGTGGTTGTGGTAGGAAACTCAGGGCAGGGCAGGGGCAAAGATGTCAGAGTCCCCTTCCTGATTAATTTCTGTCCCCACTCCAGGTTTCAGACTCGCCACCAGGGGAGGATGACATGGAGGGCTCGGCAGCTGGAGACATGTCTGGGGCGGGGTCCGGTGGCGGCTCTGGCTGGGGCTCTGGGGCCGGTGAGGAGGCAGAGGGTGACGAGGACGAGAACATGGTCTACTACTTCCTGGAAGAGAGCACAGGCTACATGGAGCCCGCCCTTTGGTGCCTAAGCTTGCTGCACACTCTGGTGGCCTTTCTCTGCATCATCGGCTACAACTGTCTCAAGGTGGGACATGACCTGTGGCCATGGGAGAGGGGCGGGGCTTGAAGGGAGGTCCTGGCAAAGACCACCTGAGACTTGCAGGTAGGGTAAGGATGATACACTGATAGAGGACTTGGGTCCTCAGGAAGGATGACTGTGGCCAACAGCTGGTGCAGACCATGGCCAATCAGCCAAACCCAGGACTGTCAGTACTGTGCCCATGGGGCTTTGTTCATTTCTGGATGTTGGTCAATTGATGAATTAAGCTATCCCCCAGGACTAGAGCTCAGTCAATAAACTGCTTGCTATGCAAGCATGAGAACCTGCATTCCATCTCCAGAACTGTCTTTAAAAAAAAAAAAAAAAAAAAAAAGATGTGATGGTATTTGCTTGTAATCCCAGAACTGGAAAAACAGAGACAGGGGGGTGTCTGGGGCTTTCTGACCAGCCAGCCTAACCTACTTGGTGAGTCCCACTAGTAGGAGAACCTGTCTTCTGTCTCAAAAAAGGCAGGGGTCAGCTCCTGAGGGCAAACCTGGTGACCTGAGTTCTATCCCTAGAGTCTACATAGTGAAAGGACAGAACTGACCTCCAGAATTGTTCCCTGAGCCTCCCACACTCATTCTATCACTCTCTCAAATAAATAAAATATTTTTAAAAGGTGGATGGGAACTGGAGAGATGGTTCAGGAGTAAAGACTCTGCCTTACTAGTAGGACATAAGTTTAGATCCCATGTAAAAATTCCAGGTGGAAATGACGGTGGCCTGTGCTTCTGGGTCTAGAAGGCAGAGCCTGGGAAATCCCAAAGGGAAGCAGAAAGGAGGTAGAAACAATCCAGGATGTTTCTCAAAGTCATCCTTGGGGTTCCACAGGCACCCATAGTGCCCTCTGATGCACATGGATATATATAATTATATTCTCTCTCTCTCTCTTTCTCTCTCTCTATTAAAAAGAAGGTGGATAACTGGTGAGACATGACACCCAAAGTTGACCTCTGGCCACCAAATGCACATGCACACATGTGTACACACACACCACACATGATTTCTGTGAAGCTACTTGGTATCATATGCCCTAATCCCAGCACTGAGGCGGAAGAGGTGCAGCAGGAGGCCTGTACAGAGAAACTAGACACCAAGGCTTTTGCAGGAAGCAGTTTCTCAGAGCCCCTATTAGCTAGCAGATTTGTGTTTAACCCCTGAGCCCAGCAAGGCTTTGTCTTATATAGTTTTAATCAGTTCCCCCTTCCGATTTAGTTTTCTCCCCTATATGGTCAACCATGCATTCCACAAACGGGGGTTATGCATGTATATTAGCCTAGAGCTGATGTAGCATTTCTGTTGTAGAGAAGCCCTTACCACAGAGGCAGGAAGATTGCAGAAAGTGTGAGACTTGCCTGGTTTCTACAGTAAGTTCCAGGCCAGCTAGGACTAGCTAGCAAGACCAAGGATAAAAGGAAAGGAAGGAGGGAAGGAGAAAAGGAAGAAAAGAGGGAGGAAGGGAAGAAAAGAGGGAGGGAGGGAAGGGAGAGAGGAAGGGAGGGAGAGAGGAAGGAAGGCAAAAGAGAAGGAAGGCAGAGAGAGAAGAGAGAGGGAAAGAAACAAGGAAAGAAAGACAAGGGGAAAGAAAAATTAAAAAGAAAAAAGATCTCTTGGAGTATCTGTGCGGTCTCAAATGTAACAGGGCCCCCAGAATGTGAATCC
Organism: Typhlomys cinereus; assembly: GCA_023101885.1. Taxonomy (NCBI): domain Eukaryota; kingdom Metazoa; phylum Chordata; class Mammalia; order Rodentia; family Platacanthomyidae; genus Typhlomys; species Typhlomys cinereus. Next base: position 2,424,553 of record JALPQD010000299.1, on the reverse strand, counting down.
TGATATCACATGCACCTGAAGTCTGTGCTGCCCTGTAATCTGGATCCCATATTTCCACAGATCTGGAAGTTGTAGTATATTTTGAAAACCTTGCTGTTAACTGACCAGAGCTCTTTGGTCTAGATCTTTCACACAGGCTGTTCCCGCTTCTTGCCCCTTTCCCCTTCCACTGGTTTCTGTTTTATCCACCCACCCTTGCCTTCTGAGTTAGTACCTCCCTCTTTTTGGAAGCTCTAGCCTACATCAGGAAGTGCTCAGCTTGCATTTCCCCCATGGGCCTCCCCATCTCACTCCTCCCCTGCACTCAAGTCTCCCCATTTCTATCCCAGTCACCCTTGGAAAGCTCCCCTGGCGTTACTTAGGCTCTGGTGAGGTCGATGGCTTCTGCAGAGACTAAGGTCTCCCTGCAGACCTCACCATCCCGCTGTCTCCCACCCCAGGTACCCCTGGTGATCTTCAAGCGGGAGAAGGAGCTGGCCCGGAAGCTGGAGTTTGATGGCCTGTACATCACGGAGCAGCCGGAGGATGACGATGTGAAGGGACAGTGGGACCGCCTAGTGCTTAACACACCGTAAGGACCCACCCATCTCGGGATGAGAGAGGGCGCAGAGGAGAGTTTCCACCCCAATCCAGGCTAGACCTCCAAACAATAGTCCACCAGCCCCTGTGCCCAGCTTGTTCTCCACAAGCCTGGGTTTCCTTCCCGCACAAAGAGCACACATTAAAGTTCCTCAGTGGGTGCTGGGCGTGAAGGCTCAGGTTCAGTAAGTGTGCGATGAAGATTTTAAATCCTGTCCCCAGGGGCCATCACCACCCAGAGACTCTGGGCTGAGCAGGAACTGTGAATTCACTGGTGTTTAATCTCTTGGCAGGTCTTTCCCCAGCAACTACTGGGACAAATTTGTCAAGCGGAAGGTGAGCGGGCGTGTGTGCGTGGAGAGAGACCTTCTGGGCTGGGTCCCTTACTGCCTCCAAACTGTTCACTCTCCCCAAGAGGCTCAATTTGTGTGTGGCTGCAGGCAAGGGGCGGTGCCTCTCTGAGGAGTTTCCCTGCAAGTACTAAAGTGTGATGGCCACACTTCCTTCTCATGAGACGGCGTATGTAAAGTGCATGGCCTGGCACCTGGGACTGAGCAAAGTCTCAGTCCATAGCGAGGGAGGAGGTGATCACCACTGTTGTAAGCACATAACTAATTACCCATTTGGGGATGCAGGGGATGGAGGTCAGTTGATAGAAAGCTTGTCCAGCATGCACGAAGTCCTGGGTTCAATCCTCAGCACGACGTAAAGCCAGGCATGGTGGTACACAGTGAGTTCAAAGTTAGACAGAGATCCCTGGGACCACATCTCGGGGGAAAAAAAAGAAAAGAAAAGAAAAGAAAAGGTGAGGAGAGCTCAGAAGCAAGAAACAACAACAAAAAGAAAAACAAAAACAAAGTAGGTCTGATGTGGCTCCGTGGTAGAGCACTTACCGAGATGTGCAAGGCCCAGCACCTTAAAAGAATAAATAGATAGGTGCTGTCAGATGTGGTGGTGCAAGTCTGTAATCTCAGCATTGGGGAGGCTGAAACAGGAGGTCATAAATTCAAGACCACCCTGGGCTACCTGGAAAGATCCTGTCCCCAAAAGGAGGGAGTGGAAGTAATAGGTCTAAGTTCACAGGACAGATATAACCATGAGAACAACTACTTCATGAGCAGAGTCAGGCCCATAGGAAAACAGGAGACAGGTGTTGGCTACTCCCAGCTGATCTATGACACGTTTCTTGAGTGTTTACATTGTGCCAGGAAACTTTTCAGGAACTTGGGGCCCAACAGTGAACTAAACAGGAATTGGTGCCACTTGAGGTGGGAACATTAATGACGAGTGCATTCGTGACATGTAGTGGTGACGGGCACATTCATGACATGTAGTGGTGATGGTGATGAGGGGCTGGCAAGGGCATGAGGGTTGGCCAGGGGAGGTTGTATTCTCAGGAATGGCCCTAATAATCCATCAAGGGCGGGGGGAGGGAGCCAGATAGAAGTCTGTGGGGAAGCACGTTAAGATGGAGGAACAGCTGGTGGAAAACACCCCAAGGTAAGAACATACTGTATTGTTTGAAGAACTGAAAGGAGACTGGCGTGACTGGAGCAGAGTGAGTCAAGCAGGATGAAACTGGTTCATAGAGGACAGGGGTCCCCATTACACAACCTTTGTCTACCTCCCTAAAATAGTAACTTACTGGGCTGGGGAGATGGCTCAGGAGCTAAAACTTTTGCCTCACAAGCAAAAGGACCTAAGTTCAGACCCCAGATCCCATGTAAAAAAAAGAAATGCTGGGCAGATATAGCAGTGGCCTGGCTCTGGAAGGTGGAGACTGGGAAACCTTAAAGCAAAGCAATAAGAAGGTAGAGCAATCCAGAGAGTTCTGCTGTCACCCTTGGCTCTCCACAGGCATATACACTTAAGTCCCCTTGGATATGTGCGCACATGCATGCGCACGCACATACAACACACACACACACATACACACACACACACAATAACTTATTCCAGTTAACTAAGGAAACTTCTGGGTATCAGTCTTGTTGAATCCTCCTCCTGCAGTTCTGCAAAAAGCTCTGACCCTTCCCCCAGAAAAATGCACCCCCAACTCCACATGCAAAGTTCAGAATGTCTCCAGACCCCAGATGTAGGCCTTCCCTCCCTTCCCCCAACTCCTGTCATGAGTGTATGGCCCAACACGTGCCCATGCAGGTCCTGGACAAACACGGTGACATCTTCGGGCGGGAGCGCATCGCCGAGCTGTTGGGCATGGACCTGGCCTCACTGGAGATCACAGCACACAACGAGCGGAAGCCAGAACCTCCTCCAGGGCTGCTGACATGGTGAGCCGGGGCAAGGTCCTCAGCCCAGGCAGGAAGGAGAGGTGGCCAACGTCTGACACGCAGGCATCTGGATATGTCCCCTCTCTGTCCACCCAGGCTCATGTCCATTGATGTCAAGTACCAGATCTGGAAATTCGGGGTCATCTTCACAGACAATGTGAGGAGGAGCTGTGAGCAGGGAAGGACTCAATAGGGCAGGGCCTTAGGAGCTTGGAAAGGTGGGGGGTGGGGGACCATCCTCAGGTGTCCCTAACCAGAAAGACTCCTGAGCTCCTGCGTGCCCTTGATCCTGGAGTACCTTCTGCCCCTGAGGTCTCCTATCCCCAAAATATCCTTGACTCTTGGTTGCAGACACTGTCCTGCAGTGGACTCCCGTCCTCCCTCAGGGCGCTCCCTGGCTCCCTAGTGCTCTTGAGATAGTCCCAAACCAGTGCTGGCACCCAGCCCCAGCATGCCGAAGGTGTGCCTTTATGTGCCCCCTGACTTCAACCTTTTTGTGTTCAGTCTTTCCTGTATCTGGGCTGGTACATGGTGATGTCCCTCCTGGGTCACTACAACAACTTCTTCTTCGCCGCCCACCTCCTGGATATTGCCATGGGGGTCAAGACGTTGCGCACCATCCTCTCGTCTGTCACCCACAATGGGAAACAGGTGTGGAGAGGACCTGGCAGGGACAGGATGAGTAGTCTAGGAGGGACAGGGTGAGGTGCGGAGGTCTGGGAGGGGCGGGATGTGGTGTGACGGTCTGGACGGTGAGGCATGGCGATAGGGAGTGTAGAGGAAAGACACAGCAGTGCAAAAGGGGCCAAGATGAAGGCTGTGGAGTCTGGGAGAAGGAAGAGGAACAGGGAGGTGAAAATTCTGCGGGGTAAAGACACAGCGCTGACCCCCTCCTGCCCACCCCTCAGCTGATGATGACTGTAGGCCTCCTGGCCGTGGTGGTCTACATCTACACCGTGGTGGCCTTCAATTTCTTCCGCAAGTTCTACAACAAGAGTGAGGATGAGGACGAGCCCGACATGAAATGTGACGACATGATGACGGTGAGTTGAGCCCCCTCTAGTCCTCATTATGAGCTGCTTGCCCCGCACTGCCCCTCTGGGAAGAGTTCCTAATAGTGCCTTCCTCATAACCATGTGACCAGGCTCACCACTGATACATCCACATCAAAGGTGTGATGGACTGAGCACTTGTCCCTAACTGTTAGCCGTTGCTTCAGCGACAGCCCAACTGTTGAAACTTCAGGTTATCCTGCTGGGTGGCACGTTAGTTTCTCTTCTGTTGCTGTGGCAACCTACCTAGACTAAAATAGCCTAAGGAGCCTGGGGAGATGGCTCAGGAGCTAAGGCAAAAGGACTTGAGTTCAGATCTCCAGATCCCACATAAAAATGTGGGGTAGAAATGGTGATGGCGGGCTGGAGAGGTGGCTCAGGGGTTAAGCCTCTGCCTTGCAGGCAAAAGGTCCTGAGTTCGGATCCCAGATCCCACGTATAGACGCCCGGCGGGGGAGGCCTGCGCTTCTGGTCCTGGTAGGGCGGAGTCTGTGAATCCCGGGGCAGAAGGAGGTGGAGGCGTCCATGGTGGTTCCCGATTCGTCCGTGGTTCTACACATACACAGGCACACATGCGCACGCACATACACACACACACACACACACACACACACACACACACGCACAATTGAATAAATAATAATAAAAAAATTAAAAAAAAAAAAAAAGAAATGGTGATGGCCTGCAATTCTGGCCCTAGAAGGCAGAGTCCGGGAAAACCCAGAGCAAAGCACTAAGGAGGGTAGAGAAATCCAGGATGGTTTCCAGTATCACTGTGGGACCCTTAGACACACACACAAGTGCCCTCTTACACACACACACACACACACACACACACACACACACACACGCACAATCCTAAAGGAGAAAAGCTTTTTCTGGATCATAGTTCAAAGATACAGCCCATCATGGTGGGGGAGTCAAGGAGGCAGTGAAGCAGCTGGTCACATCCACAATCAGGAAGCAGAGAGTGACGGATGCTGTTGTCGCTTCACCCTCTCTTGATACAGTCCAGGGTGCAGCCCAGGGAATAGTGCCCCCACAGTGGGTGGATCTTCTCCCGTCAACTCATGTAACCAAGACAATCCCTCATAAGCACCCCCAGAGGCTCCTGTCCCAGGGGAGTCTGCGTGTCCTCAAACTGACTATCAAAGCTACTCTTTGTGCTGCTGTGAGACAACACTCGGACACAACATAAGGGAGGAAAGGAGAGATTTTATTGGCTTACAGTTCCAGAGGGAGACATAGTCCCTTATGGCAGAGAGGGCGTGGCAGGCGGCAGAAGCTGGAAGAGGCCCAGGTCACCGCTGACACCCTCACAAAGGCAGAGAGAGCAAGCTGCAGACTGAAGAGTAGACTCCTAGCAGAAGCAGGGTGGGACCAACCCACCCCAGGCCCTGTGACACGCCTTCCTCCAGCAAGGCTCCGCCTCCTAAAGGTGCCACGATCTTCCCACATATTAACATCAGCTAAGGATTCAAGCACATAAACCTGTGGGGGATGAATCACAGTCAAACCACGACCCTGACAAACCTGTCATGTGATGTCTGTCCTTGGTAGAGGTTCCACCCGAAACACAACGCGTTATTACTAGAAAGGTGTTCTGATGCAGAATTCCACTCTGAGCTGTGTGATTTGCAGCAGGCTGCCTGATCACTACTCTGTGCCCTGGCCACCGTAAAGTGGGCATAGTGCCCATTTTATAGAGTTACTTCTTGCATCAAAAGGCCATCAAAAAGTCAAAAGTCTCAGAATCAGGGATCAGATGGAGTTGGGAGAGAAGGCTCCGTTGGAGAAGGCCTGAGTTCAAATCTGCAGTACCCATACGAAAGTCGGGTGTGGCAGCATGCTGTCTCTAACCTCAGCAACTGTAACCCACTGTGGGAGTAGGAGGGGGGAATGGAGACGGGGAGGTCCCAGTGGCTTGCCGGCCAGCCAGTTTGACCATTCAGAGTCAATCAGCAAGCTCCAGGTTCACAGGTTCAATGACAGATCCTGTTTCAAAAAAGGGGAGGAGAGAAAGAACAAAGAGAAGATACCAACATTGACCTCTGACCTTCCCACAGGAGAGCCCTTCCCCCAGCACTTGTGGTGATGTTAGGGGTGCAGTGTATGCCGTGCCTTGCGTGTGGAGTCGGTTCTCTCCTTCCACCATTATGTGGGTTCCAGGAATCAAGCTCAGGTTGCCAGACTTGCGCTCAGATGCCTTTATCTGCCGAGCCCTCTTGCCAGCCACGGCCTTAGTTCTAGGCTAGACAATTGGTTCTTTCATCTGCTTGGGACACAAAAAGCACAAGAGTGAAGCCTGTCCCAAATGCAGATGGATCGTGTCCCCCCCCCCCTCCGCACAGAACCTTCTTGTGGCTCCCACATGCAGGTTAGAGAGCAGAATCATGTCACCATGGCTTACAAACCAGGGAACTGCCGGCTCGCCTGAGGTCTGACCTGTCTACATCTAACCACAATCCTTCTTGCTTTCCCTTTCTGGCTCCAGAGTCCTCTTTCAGTTCCTCTAATATCATATGTTTCTTCCTCACTCTGGTCTTTTGCCCTTGACCTCTCTCTGCCCCCAATCAGATTTGCCAGTTGTATGCCTTCTTCTGATGGCTCACCTTTCACAGCAAATGCCAGCTCCTACAGGAAGCCCTCCCTGACTTCTGCCTGGACCAGGGTCTGCAGACCCTGCCACATCCCTCCTTGCTTTGGTTCAGAGCACATCCAGTTTTTGACTTTATCAAACCTCTTTCTGTTCCTCATGGGAGCAAAAAACAATTTTAATTTGTGTGTGTGTGTGTGTGTGTGTTGATTTTGGCATTCAGGGCTTTGCTACATCCCCAGCCTTCAGTTTCTTCTTTCCTCCCACATGGTAACATGTAAGTTTCCTGTTTATGGAACACACTATCATTGTCCCAGCACCTTCTTCGGGCTTCAGCTCAGAGGCACCCCCTCTTCCAGGCAGCCCCGCTGCTTGTCCACCTAGGCTGGGTCAGCTGCTTCCTGGGCTCTCCAAGATTTCTGCACCTTCTGGAGCTGTTCCCCATCACCCCGGGCCTCCCCACCCAGTTGACCCTTCTGTCCCTGTCCCCACACATCCTGTTCCCAACCTCTTAGGTTAGTTACTCTTTCCTGTTGTTGTGATGATAAAACTCTAGGGGAAAGAGCAAGGGAAGGAGAGGAAGGAGGAGGGAAGGGAGGCACAGAGGGAGGGAAGGAGAGAGGGAGGGAGGGAGGGAGAAAAGAAAGGAAAGTTGTTTTGCTTCACAGTTCCAGGATACGGTCCCTCATGACAGGAACAGCATGGAGACAGGAGCATGGTCACACTGCATCTGAAATCCAGAAACAGGAGAGGGCTGGATCCCATGTACAACTGCTGGGTGGGCTGGTGGTTTGTATTCAACCCTGGAAGGCAGAGCCTGGAAATCCCAGAGCAAAGCAGTCAGGTAGAAGAGCAAAGGTTGACTCTGATGTCTCCCTTGGGCCTCCACAAGCACACACATTCACACACACACACACACACACACACACACACACACACACACACACCACATGCAGCAACAATAAAGCAGAGGAAGAGAAATCTGGTGCTCGGCTCGTTCTCTCCTTTTATTCATTCTGGAATCCCAGTCCACAGCATGGTGCTGCCCGCCTCAGTGAACCCATCTAGACACTTTCTCACAGACCTGCTGCAGGCTGTTTCCTAGATGATTCTAGACCTTGTCAGTTGACAGGGCACACCGTCACACACAAACCTCTGCCTTCGTCTTCCAGCCCTGACTCTTTCCCCAAGCTGTGTCTGCCATTGCTGAGTCTCCAGACCTGTTTGTCCCCATCTCTGGTAACTGATGGTAGTTGCTGAGTGGCTAAGTGACCGTCCTCTCTTCTCCAGTGCTATCTGTTTCACATGTACGTGGGTGTCCGGGCCGGCGGAGGCATTGGGGATGAGATTGAGGACCCGGCGGGCGATGAATATGAGCTCTACCGGGTGGTCTTCGACATCACCTTCTTTTTCTTCGTCATTGTCATCCTGTTGGCCATCATCCAGGGTCAGTGCTGGCTCGGGACGTGGCTGGGAGGGGTGCAAGGCGTCTAGAGGCAGGCGAGTGGCTTAGACCTGGCTCAGCCTCTCTCTAACATGAACCCCTGGGCCTCTTCGGGTCTCAGTTTCTCCATCTGAGGAATGGTGTGTGTAGAGGCCAGACACAGTGACACATGCCACTCAAGAGACAGAGGTGGGGTGACTGCCAAAATAGAAGCTAACCTAGTCTACATAGGGAGTTCTAGGTCAGAAAAGGTTGGGGGGGAGGGAAAAAAAAGAAAAGGTTGGGGGGTGGGGGAGGAAGGGGGAAAAGCCGGAAGAGAGAAAAAGAGAGAGAGGTGTTACTAATGTAATGATACTAATCTTATAAGGATGCCATGACAATTATGTCTTCTATGCCTTTGAAGTGCTCCTCTCATAGTAAGTGCTCACTAAACACTTAGTTTGAGAAGCATGGTGAGATTAGGTAAAACGCAAGACCCAGAGGCCTATGGGTAGGAGGTATAGGTGGGCCTGAGTTGGGCCTTGACCTGTGTCCTGCCACCCCAGGTCTAATTATCGATGCTTTTGGGGAGCTTCGAGACCAACAAGAGCAAGTGAAGGAGGATATGGAGGTGGGTCTTGTCTGTGGGCGACCCAGAGGGATTTGGGGTGCTAGGAAGAGCCAGATGGGCCTGACTGCCTTGTCTTTCCTTGCCTACAGACCAAGTGCTTCATCTGTGGCATAGGCAGTGACTACTTTGACACCACTCCACACGGGTTTGAGACCCACACGCTAGAGGAACACAACCTGGCCAATTACATGTGAGGAGGGGAAGCACTGGTCAATCAGGGTGGCAGGGCTGTGGCTGCTGACTGCAGGGTTGGGGTGGCTGAGCCTTGTTGTTATAGAAGCAGGATGTGGTCTTACCTAGCATCTGCCAATCAGGTTATGGAGGCATGGCTTAGTGCTAGGATGCTTGCCTAGAATCCACCATTGAGGTTTTGGGGGTGTGGCTCAGTTTTAGAGCACCTTTCTAGAACCCACCAGTGTGATGGGCTGAGATTGTGGTTCAGCTGTAGGGGGCTTGCCTGGCCTATGTTAGGCCCCTGAGCTCCATTCCCAGAACCAGACCCTGAATGGAGGAGAGGTTCCGACCCCGCCCCCCCGTGGCCCTCCCTCCTGCAGGTTTTTCCTGATGTATTTGATCAACAAGGATGAGACAGAGCACACGGGTCAGGTAAGGGGCGTTAATGGAGGACAATGGGCAGGAGAAACAGTTAACTTTAATAACTAGCCAGCAGGCCGGCCGTCCTCATTCCGGCCAGCCCACTGCTTCCTTGGAGTGTGTCAATAGGCTAACCTTAAAAAAAAAAAAAAAAAAAAGACCACAAGCAGGTGGCAGCATAAAGTGTAACTCGATGTCAAGCATCCGAAGATGTGACCAAAGAACTCTTGTCCCCAAACCCTAGGAATCTTATGTCTGGAAGATGTACCAAGAGAGATGCTGGGATTTCTTCCCAGCGGGTGACTGTTTCCGCAAGCAGTATGAAGACCAGCTTAGCTGAGACTCCACAGCTGGCTGGCCCCCACCTCAAGTGCCTTACCCGCACCGCAAACCCTGCACCCCCAACTCCTTTCCTCGGGCAGCCGGGGGACAAATGACCTTGTGCTGGATAAATAAAGTGCTACACCCCCTGGCATTGTTGTGCTGGGTTATTTACATTTTAAGGGACAGGGTACTGAGAAACCATCCCTCCCCTCATCCCTCCCCTCATCCCTCCCCTCATCCGAGAGGCAAGATAACAGTAGAGATTGAAGTCATGTTTATTGAAGACAAAGACACGTCCAGACGACCAGTGTGTTTGGTTGGGGATGGGGTGCTGGAGTCTATTCCTCATGCACCCCCTCCCAGGATTCATTCCTGGATGTAGAGATTGCTGGGGGCAGTGGGGTCATCTGAAGGCCGTGTCTCCACCACTATAGATCTGGGGAAGAGAAAAGTAAGGTCATTCATTCATTCACCAATTCATTCATTTAGTAGTTAGAGACACTGTATCAGCCCAATGCTAGGTTGTATCAATGAATAAACCACCCCTGCTGGTATTTGGGAAGCTGAAGCAGGAGGATCAAAAGTTCATGATCATCCTTAGCCACATGGCAAATTTGAGGACCAGCCTGGGTGACATGAAAGCTAGTCAGAGAGAGAGAGAGCTCATCCTTGGCTACATAGTGCATTAGAGCTCAGCATGGACTACAATATGAGACATTGTCTCAAAAACAACAAAAAAAATAATTAACACAAAAACTTCCTTGTGTCTATTTCACCAGATTCCCCAATGGTGACTTCTTTTTATAAAATACACTTACCCCCCCCATCTTCAGTGCTGGATGGAACCCAGAGACTCAGTTATGCTAAGCACATGACCCATGGGACTGAGTCACATCCCCGAACTTCTTCTCTTCTATACACACATAGACGTATGTATTTTGTTTTAAAATTTTTTTTCAATTCCCATTTTTAAATATTTGGGAAATATAGGTAAAAATAGCTTTTAAAAAATATATTTGGGAATAGTTTCAGATGCTCGTTTAGCCCCAAATGGTCCAGTATATGTTTCCTGATTCAAAACAATCGATGATTTATTGATTTTTTTATTAATTTTTTAAGACAGTGTCCTACTATGTGGTCCATCTGACCTGGAACTCCCAATCCTTCTCCTCTTTCTGCCTTAGTTTCCCCGGACACAAACACCACCCAATAGCTTTTGCACAGGTGACCAAGTGTGGAAACAGAGATGGAGGCAGGGGGACAGGCTGTCCAGGCCAGAGAAACAAGCAGATGCCTCGGAATGTCCACCCTCTGTCCCAGTCCCACCATACCTGGAAGAGCCAAGCAGACGAAAGGTGAGGGTGGGGTCTCTCAGCTCTTGCAGCAGCTGTGGAGAAAGCAGGGTCTGTACTAAGAACCCCTCCCGTCCCTGCTCAAATACGGCTTCCAGAGGAGAGACCTCCGAAGGGCCACTCCACACCCAGACCACCATCCTTTTAACACAAAGCTGCCTGACTCCAGGCAACTCATTTAACTGCCCTGTGCTTAAGATTACTAATCTGAAAAAACTTAGGACCTATGTGACACATGACTAGAAAGAATAAGAAAAGGATAAAGGCAAGGTCTGAACACAGGGCTCTAGGATACGAGTCCCATTTACTCTTCATGATCCAAGTTGTTGAGGAGAAGTTCAGAGGGAAGCAAAGTCCCTTGCACATGGCCATACAGCGACATGAGATAGCACTGGGACTTTAGAGACCTTGGATCAGACACCAGGACCCATCTGAAGGGAAATTAGGTGAAGCTTCCCTTGCAGGACCTTACACCCCGACCCAAGCTTCTCTAAGCCCCTTGCATGGATAAGAAGACTGGGGAGACAGGGTCCAGCAATGATGCGGAGTGGAAGAGCCTACCTGGTCAGAGCCTGGAGCCCACACCTGCACCCCATGCCTCCAGAAGGCTTCCAGTCGATTCCCAACCATAGCTGGAGAGAAAACAGTTGCCCATGACCCATGGGATCACTGGGGCGCTCACCCCTGATCCTGGGTTCACTCCCACCCAGCGCATACCCACGGCTTCCACGGCTTCAGTCATGGGGATCTCAGGGCTACGAAGCTCCCGAACAAGGGTCCCCTCTGGAGTCACCAGCTTCAGACAGCCTGGAAAGAGGTACAGTGAGAGTTTTAAGAACCATCAGAGCTTGAGACGCAAGAGGTCTAGTTGAAAGCCAGGCAAGGGAAGGGTGGGAGGCGCTTACCATCCATCAACACCATCACCATGTCTTCCTTTACTTGGGTCACCTGCACTGGTCCCTTGTGTTCTGCACGGGAGAGGGGCGAGGGCCAATTGGCTTTGTATGCATTAGCCCCCAAAAGCTAGTATTGCTGCTAAGTATCCCTAAACAGGCAAGAAAGGGCTGCTCCCAGGGCTGGAGAGATGGCTCAGGGGTTAAACCTCTGCCCTCCAAGCAGAAGGTCCTAAGTTCAGATCCCTGATTCCCACACCAGGTGGAAATAGCTGAGGCTTGGAAGGCAGAGGTGGGAAACTCCAGAGCAAAACAGGAGGTAGAAAAATCCAGGGTGATTCTGAATCACTCTTGGGTTTCCACAGGCATGTACAGAATCCTCTGATTCACACAGACAGACAGACACACACACACACACACACACACACACACACACACACCAAGTCCTGTCTACCACAGAGACATCCCCCCCATACACACACCCTGTTATCCATTTGACCAATCAAGATTCCCACCCTGGTTCTCTCTCAGTATTGGCTTAGGCTCACCCCTGCCCACCCACTCAGATCCTCCCCTCCACAACAAATCCTTGTGCCCTATCTTGCTTTACAGCCCCACCTTTCATGAAGCCCTGCCCCTCATCACTGAAGCCTGCCCCACAGTTCCATCCCCCCAGAAGCCGCCACCCACGGTGCTCACCCATGCTAGGGTCGTCCAGCCAACTGGACAGCGCGCCGAAGCGCAAGGTGTGGAAGAGCACCGACCGCGCCGCTTTCCCGGGACTCACGCCGATGCACAGGGCCGGCAGTTCGGAGCCCGGTACCGTCAGCAGCGAGAACACCGGCAGCTGCGAGGGCAGAGGGAACAGCACCTGCTGCGGGCGCAGAGGGAAAGCGGGCTCAGGAGGGCTCAGGGATGTATCCTGGGCCCTCAGCCTTGGAAAGTGACACCACAGGCCCTAAAGGACTTAGGTGGCACCTCATTAGAAACAAGGGGTGTCCTTGGAGTGGGTGTGGCTTCGCTCCAGGGCATGTCACCTTGGCAGCAGAAAGGCAGGAACCCCAAGATGCAGAGCCTCCAGCGAGCATAGCAAAATCACTACTGAGAATCAAAAGACCAGACCCTGGATGAGGGGGGTTCCCTGAAGACCTGAAGGGACAAACTTAGGTGTGAGGGACGGAGCTCAGGGATCTGAAAGTTTTTAAAATGCAGATGGGCGGAGCCTCTGTAAAGAGGGTCACCGAGCTCTCCAGAGAGCCAAGTGTGGAAGCTCAAGCCACAGCCTCGGGGCGCCCCAACGCCCTCGCCCTGGGACCTTACCCGAACCAGCAGGAATTTGTTCATGGGCTGGTACCACTGGAGCAGGACCACAGACGTCTCCAATGCCCCGCACAGGAACGGACCCCCGGAGCTCGCACCCTCGGCTGCGGGAGTGGGCCAGAGGGGGTCAGAGTGCCCTGTTTCCTCCCAGAAGGCCCAGACCACACATCTTTCCCCATGGCACCAGAGCAAAATCGCTGCTTAAATACGTAAACTTCTCGACTGGATGTTGGCCGAGCTTCGCCCCCTCCCCTTAGTTACCCTTGGGGCTCACTCTCACCCACACAGCAAGCCCGGCAGCCTTTGGTGTCGTGGATCTTGGTGGAGACCATGTTCTTCCTGAAGAAGGAGGAGGGGTGAGGAGACAGTGGGAGCAAGGGAGCCGCTGGGAGCCCTCGGTGCCGGGCGCCCCGTACCTTGCTAGCAGGCGGTGAGGGCTGATATGGGCGATGGGGCTTCCTGCTCTGGTCTCTTTCCGCTCTAGCAGGCCCAGGATGCTATGCGAATACAGGTGAGGGGTCTTTCCTGCAGTGTGTGCATGGGGTGGGGGGAGAGGCAGTTACAGGACCCCCCCCACACACACACCATTTCTTTCTCCCATCCCATCTTTGAACCAGCCCTATGTCTGAAAGCCCCAAGACTGCAAATTTCAAACATGTTTCATTCAACCATTTCTGGGTGGACACATTTTGTGTTGTTTTTTGCATATCTGAGTATAGTGTGTGCATGCATGTGTGTGTAGAAGTAGATACTTGAGTATGTGTGCCTATAGAGGCCCAAGGATGACTTCAGAATCATCCTGGGTTTCTCTGCCTGCTTACTGATTTGCTCTGGGATTTCTCAGGTTCTGCCTTCCAGGGCCAGAAGTGCTGGACATTGCCCCCATTTCCGCCCAGCATTTTTATGAGGAATTGGGGATCTGAACTCAGGTCCTTTTGCTTTTGAGGCAAAGACTTAACCCCTGAGCCATCTTGCCATTCCCCAGATGGACACATTTTTAAAGGACCACTGTATGTCAGGTATTGTGCTTGGCTCTGGAAAATAGGAGAGACAAAATAAATACATCCCCTGCTCTCCCAGGACTGTAGCCACAGAAGAAACTATGAAAATTTAGTCTGATGAAGTTGCACATAGCAAAGGGTGTTATGCTTTGAGACAGGGTCTCATGTTGCCCAAACCCCCATGTAGCTAAGACTAGTTTTGACCTGCCTCCACTGCCCAAATGCTGGCATTACAAGCATGTGCCACCTGTAATCACACTGCATATCAAAGTGTAGGAAATAACACAGCTGGGCCACATCTGGACTTCTTGGCTTCTGACCCCTCCCCTCCCCCCAAGCCACAGGCTGACCTGAGAGAGACATGAGAACGTTGTTGATGGAGTAGATCCAGGTAGTCCGACTAGGAAAGAGCTGCAGAGGATGGGGGATGGCTCCTGTGATGCCCAGAGAACCACGTCCCGTCCCACCCCGGGCACTGCAACTTTCTCTCACCATCTCCAGTGTGGCTTCCTGGTCACTCCGGTTCAAGATGAAAATGCCTTCCTCGGCCCCCAGGAGCAGGTGCTGATCTGAGCAGGGCAGACAGAAGGGTGCAGGCCACAATCTCATCCTGCCCATCTGAACCCCAAAACTGGCCCTGGCCCTTTATCCTCTAACTCTCCCTTCAGACTGTCAGTCCATTGTTTCACCAAATCAAATCTTGCCCAGTCCCTTAGGTTTCTGTGTCCCCATCTGTCAGTGTGGGGGTGGGAAAAGTGTTTCCATTCCTGACCTCCAATCCTGATCCTTCATCTCCTCGCTCTTTACCCCAACCCTAGACTTGCCTCAAAAGTAACCCTCTAAGGTCCAGCCTTCCTTCCCAATGCTGACCTCCAACTGCTATCTTGCCTTCACACAAACCCTTAAGCTCAGACACTCCCCCCAATTTTTTTTCTGTCCAGTGGGCGACTCAGTTCTGATGTGTTCTTTTTCCTTCCTTCCTTCCTTCCTTCCTTCCTTCCTTCCTTCCTTCCTTCCTTCCTTCCTTCCTTCCTTCCTTCCTTCCTTCCCTCCTTCCCTCCTTCCCTCCTTCCCTCCTTCCCTCCTTCCCTCCTTCCCTCCTGTGTGTGTGTTTTGTATTCTTTTTATACTGAGACAGGCTCTCATGTAGCCAAATCTAGATTCAAAACTCCTGCTTCTCCCCCTCCAGCTCTCAAATGCTGGGATTACAGACGTGTGTTTCCATGTCTTAGCTTCTTTTCCTGCTAAAGCTCTATGTATCATCGCCCTGAACACCTACCTCCAACTCAGGAATTGAGAATGGACCCCAGGGATTCATGCCTATTAGCCAAGCACTGTACCAATTAAGTTACAACCCTACCTAGGTTTTTCTTTTCTTTTCTTTTTTCTCTTTCTTTTGAGACAGGATCTAATTATAGACCCCTGGCTGGCCTCAAACTTAGTCGGTGATCCTGCTGTCAGCCTTGGGAGTTCTGGGGCTGACATTAAACATCATTGCAGACCCTCTAATGCTCTTTCAATGCTGAGCTTGTCCATTTTTGGTTCACAGACCGTTGGCCCCAAAATACTGATGCCGGTCTCTACTATCAACTTCTAGGGGATTTTCAGTGCATCCATCATTAGACACCCCAAACATTAGACTATATTTTCACACCTTTGCCTGCAACTCATGGTTTTCACTTTCCAATTCAACTTCTCTCTTTCCCTCTTGAACCCCCAAATCCAACAGTTACCACAACGTTCACTCCTGATTTAGCTTGGTTAGTACTGTTCCACTAAGACTCTCTGACCCTGCCTTCGTGTAACTTCCATTCATTCGGGCCCCTCCACCCCCAACTGGCCACACACACCACCCTCCAGGTTCTCCTGAATGCCCACCCTTGGTGGAGGGGTGTGTCCAGGCAGCCGTGCTGTGGATCTTGAGGGGACAGCCGTTGAACAGCTTCACTAGAAGGGCACATTCCTGGGTCGTCACAGCCAGTGAGCGGGCAGCACAGCCGGCAGGAGCAAGCAGAGGACAGGAAGGGGCCATGGTTATGTCAGGATTCCAGCAAGTACCACTGTTCACAACTCACCTCTGCCTCCTCAGAGGACAAACCCCCTCCCCATGTGTGTTCTGCTTCCAGTTACCATGGTCAACCATAGTCCAAAAATAGTACATGGAAAAATCCAGAAATAAATAAAATCATAACATTTAGAAAATTCCTGACTCCATCTCCCAAGCACTGGGATTACAGGCATGTACCACCACAGAGAGTGTGGGTACTATCCAGTTTCAGGCATCCCTTAGAGGGTTGGATCTAATTCCCCAGAGATAAAGAAGACCTTGACAGATACAAACTTAGGCAAGCTACTTACCTCTCTGTGCCGCACTTTTCCAATCTGTAAGATGGACAATATCCTCTTTTGAAATCAATTCCTTTCTTTCCGTCTCTATCTTTTTTCCCCTCCCCTCTCTTCCCCTCCCTTCTCCTCTCCTCCTCTCCCTTCCCCTCCTTCTTTTGCAGAGTCTCACTATGTAACCCACGCTGGCTTAAAAGATTCCCCACACCTTTAGGTACCTGGGGTGGAACCCAGGACCTTATGCGTACCACACAGGTGCCCGACCACTAAGCCATACTCCTAGCCCCTCACTGTTGCATTTTGTTAAGTACTTTACTGCTGGGCCACACTCCTTATAGCACCCTCAGCACTGGGGTTATAAACATGGGTCTCTACCCACAATGGGTGATATCTCTGTCTAATTATGAAGGTCTAAAGTGTAGATACATAAGATCAGTATCTGGCACAGAGAAAAGTCCAGTGTTTCCTGTTACAACCTCTCCCTCCCTTTCCCATCCCAAGACCTACAGCCAACTCTCACCTTTCTTCTCATCTTTTCCTTCTTAGGGGGTAGCAATGGGGGCTGGCCGGGCTCACGGGAAGCTGGGTTCCAGAGGGAGGGTTCTGAGAGAGGTCAAGTAAGAAAATGAGCCTCCAAGACCCGCTCCCAGTGCCACCCGCTCTCCCCTCCAGGTCACCTTAGTACCTGAGTGGGCAGTGAGGTGGGGGCTGGGGGTGGCTGGGGGAGGCCCAGGACGAGGGATACGTGGGGGAGGCCCACTGGCACACCGAACCAGCACCCCTGGACTCAGCCGTCCATCATCAGCCATCCCCCCGGAGCCATCATCCGATGGAGAGCGGAACTTGGGCTTTGGAGACAGGAGTGAGGAGAGAACATGTCAGATGGTCCAAGACAGAACGCACCTTGCATCCGAGTCCTTACTTTGCCCAGAACTAAGAAGTTGCCGTGGCTCTGACCCTCCCCATGATACCATGGCCTCTGCCGCAGCTGACCCCTGGCTAAACCAAGACAGTCAGCAGGGCACTCCAGAAACCAAGTTAGTGGAAACACAGGGTCTGCTACTTACCTATGGCCAAAAGCCCAAAGTCCTAGACTCCCAGACCCTGGTCCTGCTGGCTTGTTGTTTTGAGAAAGTTACAGACATGTGCCACTATTCCTAGCCCAGCCCAAAATTCTAATCCCTCGTCTTTTATCCCCAAAATACTGCATTCATTCTGCATTAAAAAAAAAGGGGGGGGATCTTATCTGCATAGCTCAGACTGGCCTAGAACTCACTATGTGGCTGACAGTGACAATGAATTCCTGATCCTCTTGCCTCCACCTCACTAGTGCTGGGATTGCAGGTGTGAGTTTACACAGTGACACACTGTGGGATAGCAGGTGACCATCTCGTACTCCACACTCTAACCTTTCTGTTATATTCAGATACCTGGGGTCCCCAAACTCTGAAAGAATAAGTGTCCCAACATCTAAAGACTTGGCATCAAGGCCTTACCTTGGGGGGCAGTGGAGGAGGGGTGTCTTCTACTGGGGCGGGGCTAAAAGAAAAATACGCAGTAAGTTAAGTAGGGGAGTGTGGGAAATAAGATTGGTGTTCCAGGCTGGTGGCTGGGGGTGGGAGGGACCTGGCATGGTTGGAGCTGAGGATGCCAGGGCTGACTATCACAGTGATTGACAGTGGCAGCAAATCTAGATGTCGGAGGCTGGCTACAGGTTCTGGGGACGTGGAGAATACAAGGTCTTGGGCCCACTTCTTACCCTCTACCTGTGTCCCAAGAGCCAGTGCTCAGAGGGTGTGGAGTGAATGGAGAGGGGCCTTGGACTGGGGCTGGAGGAACATTGGGGATTGGGTCGACTGCTGGGGTACAGGTTTAGGTCTGGGGCTCAGGATCTGGTTTGTGGGAAATTTCCAGGGATCCAGACTCAGTCCTGACATTGGGAGCAAAGGACGGGCCCTATGTCACAGGCCTGTCATTCAGCTACTCGGGAGGCTTAGGCAGAACAATGGAAAGTTCCAATCCAGCTTGAGCTACGGAATGAGATCAGGTGAGTGTCAGAGACATACAAGTGTCAACTTGACAACTGAAGTCTTGAGTTCTAGGCACATTTGTAAAGAATTAGTAGTTGAGACACAAGCAAGTCTTCAGAAGATTGTCTGATTGATGGGGAAGACCCAGCCCATGGTGGGTGGGACTAGTTCCTGGACAGGTGAATAAGATGGTGGGAACTGGTTAAGGAAGTTGGCATCTTTCTGCATACTCGGCCAGACATGCCGGCCTGGCAAATGAAGACTGTCCCTGAGTCTCTCGGTGATCCTATGGATGCGGTATGGCCATTTCCCTCAGCTTCTGGTGTTGGTATTAACTCTCCTGTCAAGTTGGACAAGGAACTGTAACCAAGAGCCATAAGTCAGGATCAGGGGAGGGAGGGGAGATGGAGGGAAGCAGGGATGAATACTCAATATGCTTGTAAAACTAGAAAAGTAAATTTAAAAATAAAATAAACTAGGATAAAACTCCTTGCTCCCTTAAGCCATTTGGTGATTTCCTGGCAGCATGCCAACAAGCTACAATAGTGAGAAAATGCCAAGAGAGTCTGGGGGTGGAGTGGGGAGGGTTAAGGTTAAGTCTGGCTGGGGAGGGAGATGGCAATGGCTGAGCGGAATCTGAGACTAGGAGAGGGCTGAAGGAGCACAGCTGAGGTGAAGCGCTAAGCTGCAGCCGGGCCTGATGGGACAGGTGTGTAATAACAGTTACTTGGGAGGAAAAGATACGAGGATTGCAAGTTCAAGGCCTGCCTGGGCTACAGAGTGCATTCAGTGCTGGCCTGGGAAACTTAGCGAGGCCCTGTCTCAAAATGTAAATGTCAAGTAAAAAGAAGGCCTTAAGTGCAGCTCAGTTGTAGCATTTGGGTAGAATCCCTCAGTGAGGGGCTGAGGGCCTGGCTCAGTGCAGAGTGCTTGCCTAGTATATGGAAAAGCCTGGGGTGAATCTTTTAGTATGAAAGAATGTTAGGAGGAGAGGAGCTAGGACTTGAAGATAGGAATGGGATTGCGTGGATAGAGCGTGAGGGTAGAGTGTGGAGTGTACTTGGAGATCGGGACTTGAAAAGTAAGAAAGAAAGGGGAGGTTTTACTGGGGTCAGCAGGGCTGAAGAACTAGGATTACAGGAAGATGTTGGGGTCTGGGAAGAGCTCAGGTGGATTCAAGTCAGGGAGCTCTCAGAAGCTGGGGGGGGGGGCTCAAGTGAGGGCTGGTAAGGCGTGGGTTGGTATCTTACATGTCCACATCATCGTAGTCATCATCGGACTCTGACGGTTGGCTCCTGGAGAGTGACAGGCATGACCTCAGGTGACCCCACATCCCCCATCATCCTCCCCTCCCACCTGGGGAGTGTCCTGGACCTGGGGCTGGTGCTCCTGAGGTCTGTGGAGGGCTGTAAGCACACCTGTGGGATGAGAAGAGAGTCAACGTGGCCGTGGCGGGGAGTGGGGGGCTAGAGGAAGGGCAACCGGGGCGAGCATGGGCACGGAGGGTCTCACGGTGTCAGCTGCGGCTCTGGACTCCACTCCTCTGAGTCTCCGGAATTCCATGTGCCGCCCTGGGAGGTGGAGAGGAGACAAATCAGTGGGGGTGGGGGTGGGGGTGGGGAGAGGGATCAGGGAAAGAAAAGCTGGGGGGGGGGGTTGGAGTCAGACTACCTTCACCTCGGATTCATAGTCCCCACTCAGTTCCATTTCCAAGCTCTACGTTCCCTCTCTCTCCCCTAATACCCTTCATATTGCCACAAGGACTGCCACTGTTCTGGGCGGGAGGGACCTTGGTTTCCTATCGTCTCAATTTGGGAATCAGGGAGGTAAGAGAGCTCAAAGCAGTTATGGGATGTTTCTTTTCAGGATCCATTTGGATATTAGAGGCTCTAACAGATTGTGTGTATGTATTTTTTAAAATATTTATTTATTTAATGAGTGGGGGGGGGCTTCATGTCCCTGTGGAGGACCAAGGGTGACTTCAGGAATCATCCTAGATTGCTTCTACCTCCTTCTTGTTTCACTCTGGGATTTCCCAGACTCTTCCCACAAGGGCCAGAAGTGCAGGCAGCAGCCTTTTATACCTGGCTTTTTTTTTTTTAATGTGACACCTGGGATCTGAACTCAGGACTTTCTGCTTGCCAGACAGAGTGTTAATCCCTGAGCCATTTCTCCAGCCCTATTTTTTTCTTTCTTTTTTTTATTCAATTGTGTGTGTGTGTGTGTGTGTGTGTGTGTGTGTGTGTGTGTAGAACCACAGGGGAATTTGGGAACCACCATGGACGCCTTCACCTCCTTGTTTACTCTGCCCCGGGATTCACAGGCTCTGCCCTACCAGGACCAGAAACGCAGGCTGCCCCCACTTCCACCCAGCGTCTATACATGGGGTCTAGGATCCGAACTCAGGACTTTCGGCCTGCAAGGCAGAGGTTTAACCCCTGAGGCACCTCTCCGCCCCCCCCCTTTTTTTTTTACTTTTAAGACAGAGTCTCATGTTGCTCAGGCCAGCCTTGAACTGGTCATGTAACCAAGGATAAGTTCTTGGTCCTTCTGCTTCCACCTTCTGAGTAGCTAGGATTTCAGGTGAGATGTGTACCAGCACACACATGCTACATGCTAGGCAAGCACCCTACCAACTGAGCTCCATCCCCAGGTTCCCCCCTCCACACACACACACTTTTTTAGAAAGGATCTTACACTGTAGCTTATAGTCCAAGACTGGCCTCAAACTCATGGTCCTCCAGCTTCAGCCCCCTTTTTCCACCCCAAATGCCTGTTCTACAGGCCCTGTTCCTAATAGTTTCTTGAGGTGTCTTTGGGGTCAGAGTGGCACTGAAACACAGAGAGTGGAGGTTCCACATTCATTTAGTAGGTCTCATGGACACGAGGTTCTCTGGAACTGAGCCTCTTTGGTAGTCATACAGTGGACAATGGAGTCTCTTAGATGTATTATTGGCTGGATGTATTATTGGCTTGGTGGCCTGACTGCAGGATTCTCTACTTACGACAGCAATCTGCATCCGGGACCCCTAGTGAACTGGACCGGTGAGTAGATCTGATTCGCCGAGGGATGGCAGGGGGTGGCTGGACAGAGAGAAAGCTACATCAGAGTTTGGGTATTTTCAGCAGCCCCTGATCAGCCTGTGAGCCCAGCCTTGAGCCCCCTTCCCCAGAACCCTGCATACCAAGCCCTAGACCTGGCTTGCTTTTTTCCCTTCATGCCCTGTTTTCCTTCTGCTAGATGCTTCCAGGTACTACTGGCAAGAGAACCGTCTCTGAGGAGGCCTGAAGGTTCCCGCCCTCTTTTCCACCAAGGCCCTCACCTCGTGCTCCTCATCTTCGCTCTCACCCACGGGCAGCCCCTTCCCAGGATTCCTCAGTTTGTCCAGAAGATCGAGGATCAGGCCTCTGTTGAGCCCAGGCTGGGACACCAGCTGATGCTGTGGAAGCAGGGCGTGGCCAGCAGACCCAAGGTTGGTATGGTGAAGAGGGTGGGGGGACAGGGGCCTCCTTATCTACTAAGGGAATATGGGGGAAGGGGAGAGTTGAGGGAGAGGGGACAGCAATCAAGGACACACAGGAACCTAGGGGAATCTGCAAACTTTTAAGGAGCTGAAAGAATTTAGGGTACTCAGGAAGGGATGTGAGGCAAACCTAGGTGTCATAGAAGGGATCAGTGATTTAAGAAGACACTTAGGAGGACAAAAGTCTTGAAGTCCTTGGGGTGTGGCAAGCTTTAGTAATTGAAAAGGTCTAGAGTAAGGGTGAGTTCAGTGGCACATGCCTATAATCCGAGCACTTGGAATAACAGGCCTTCAAGGTCATCTCTGGTTATACAGTAAGTTAAGGCCAACCTAGGCTACAAGAGACCAAAGATGACCTGAGAATAATTTGGTGGCTGCTGCTGCTTCTTCCTCCTCCTTCTATTCCTCCTTTTCCTCCTCTCCTTCTCTTCCTCCTCTCCTCCTTTTCCTCCTCCTTTTCTTCTTCCTCCTTCTTCCCCTCTTCCTCCTCCTGCTTCTCTACCTCTTCCTCTTCTTTTGCCAGGGTCTGATGTATCCCAAGCTGGTCTTGAATTCCCCACGACTGTGAGTATGACTTTGAACTTCTGACCCTCACAAGTGCTGGTGTTCTAGGGTGTACCAGCATGACTGGAGTTTATCAGTTTGGTTTGGTATTTGAAACAGGGTGTTACTGTGTAGCTCAAGTTAGCCTGGAGCTGGTGGGCATCCTCCTGCCTCAATCTCCAAGTGCTGGGATTATAGGCATGGAACACTACAACTGGAATTCTGGGGTATAATTTTGGAGGGTCCTGTAGGTGGAGCTCTGGGCAGTTCTAAGTAATAAGGAGGGGTTTTGAAGGGTTCTGTGGAGCTAAATGATCTCAGGAGCTGTGGAAGCTTCAGGAACCCCAGTCTGAGAGAACTCCCCAGGGAAGGGCATCTTACGCTGAGCATCTTGGTGGCACCAGGTCGTTTCTTGGGGCTCTTAGTGAGGGTGACTTTGACAAAGTTGTGGAAAGCAGCTGACCTTGAAGGAAGAAGCCAGGAGATCTGAGTTTTTTCATCATATGCCCCCCCACCCCTGACCCTTCCCCGCTCTCCCTCAGGTCACCTCCCTTACCATTTGCCCTTCTCCTTCAGCCGTGGAGACTGGTACCCACTCTTCGTCATAAGGAAGAGAACTCTAGAACAATAAAGGGAGAACATGGGGCTCCAGCTTAAGGGGCCACCGTGCCTCATAGCTTCAGGCGTTCCCAACAGCACTGATGCTGGTAGACGGCAGAGTGATGGAAGAATGGACAAATGGAAATAAGGTTCTGGGGCCTGCGATATAGCTCGGCAGGAGGTGCCCCAAAACTTGAGTTCAGTCCCTAGGATTCACACGGCAGAAGGAAAGAATCAACTTACACAAGTGGCCCGCTGACCTCTCCATACATGTAGCATTTGTGAAAATGCACACACGTGCATATGCACACACACACACACACACATGTAAATAAATAAATATAAAAGAAAATGATGTTCTGACGCTGGGGAGATGGCTCTTGCATAAAGAGTTTGCCTTGCAAATTGAACACCTGAATTTGATCCATAGCACCCATGAAAGCAAAGTTGGATTTGGGGCCATCAAGATGGCTCAGTGGACAAAGGCATTTATGTGAAAACCTGATGATCTGAGTTCAGTCCCTGAAACCACATGATGCAATGAGAGAACTGGCTTCTGAAAGTTGTCCTTGGACTTCCACATGCGCAATGTGGCATGTGTGCATCTACCCTTCTTCTTCTACTCCTCTCAACTAAATAAATGAAACTAAAAAAAAAGAAAAATAGCTGGGATCTGGAGAGATAGCTCAGGCTCTGCCTTGAAAGAAGAAGGACCTGAGTTCAGATCCCAGATCCCACATAAAAATGCTGGATGGAAATAGCAGTGGCCTGTGCTTCCGGTCCTGGAAGGCAGAGCCTGGAAGATCCCAAGCAAAGTAAAAAGGAGGTAGAAGTAATTCAAGATGATTCCTTAAGTCGTCACCCTTGGGCCTCTACAGAAACATACAGTGCCCTCTGACACACACACACACACACACACACACACACACACTACAAATACCAAAAAAAAAAATCTTTTTTTTTTTTTTTAATTTTAGATGTTCTTTGTGACTGTGTGATTTGAGATAGGATTTTGCTATGTAGCTCAGGTTGATCCTAAACTCATGACTCTGGGCTGAGGAGATGGAAACTAGCTGGAAGGGATGAACTGTGGGATTGATGAGAGACCCTCTCTTGGGCCAGCGAGACAGCTCAGTGAATGAAATGACTGCTTATAAAACTGGCGTCCCCAGTTAGATTCCTGGAAGCCCATCTACTAAAAAGAGAGCGCCGACTTCCAAAAGTTATCCTCTGACTCTACCCAAGTATCATGGCATGCATGTGTGTGCCCCCCTCTCAAATAAATAAATAATAAAGAATTAGGTGAAAGAGTGACTAAGGATGATTCCCAGCATTAACCACGGCCCTCATGTGTACACATGGGCATGTGCCATGTGTATACACCTTTGCAACATAAGGACCCACACACATGAACATGCACATGCCACATACACACACACACACACACACACACACACACACACACGCAATAAAAATGAAAAAAAGCAAAAGACAAAACAAATCTCATGACCAAGCTGGAGAGACAGATCAGGGGTTAAGACTCTGTCTCACAAGCAGAAAGTCCTGAGTTCAGATCCCAGGTCCCATATAAAAACACCATATTGTGGCCCACACTGCCTGCCCTAGTGGGCAGAGCCTGGGAAATCCCAGAGGGAAGCATGAAGGAGGTAGAAGCAATCCATGATGATTCCGGAAGTCACCCTTGGTCTTCCACAGGGACACACAGTGCCCTCTGATACACACACACACACACACACACACACACACACACACACACATGCACGCACGCTCACACACACAAAAAAAATAATTTAAAAAAATCACAACTTTCCTGCCTCAATCTCCCATGTGCTGGGATTACAGACATGATCCACCATGTATGACTGGCAATACCACTTCTAAAGGAAGCCATTTATCGTGTTTTAGAAAAATTAGAGCCTTGGCCCATCCAGAAGGAAGCTTGAGACAGGGACCTCCAGCCAGATGTGCTATGCCTGTGATTCCAGCACTAGGAAATTCGTCTATATAAGGCCAGCTTTGTCTACATAAGTGATTTGGAGTCCAGCCGGGGCTACCCTGTCTCAAAAAACAAAACAAAAAGACGGGCATCCTTGGGCTGGAGCCTCTGCTGTGGAGAGCTGTGAAAGGGCTTTCTGCACTGGGGGGGGCAGGATGGTTCCCTAGGGGAATCCTAAAAAGAGGATACAGGCTGAAGGATGGTCTCGGGTGAGACTGGGCAGGAACTCTGGCACACGGGTGCCTGCCACACCAGCCTTTACCTGAGAGGGTGCACATCGAACAGTGGTGGCTGCAGCTCGGCCAGCTCGATGGCCGTGATGCCGAGGGACCAGATGTCACACAGCTCGTTGTATCCACCCTTCAGGGCCACAGCTGCCACCTCCGGAGCCATCCTGGGGGTAGAGATGCTCAGAAAGCCAGAGGTGGCTGGGGCAGGGGAGACGGGGGTGGGGCACGTAGGCAGAGACAGCTGAAAGAGACACAGCGACAAGAAAGGGCTCAGTGGCTAAAGAAGGAGGAAGGGAGAAGAGGGAGGGAGAGAGGAGAGTGAGGGAAAGTCGAAGAAAGAGAGAACGTTGGAGTCAGGCATGGGGGTGTCTGTCTGAAATCCCCAGACTCCATAGGCTGAAACAGGAAGATCT
Source organism: Typhlomys cinereus (assembly GCA_023101885.1). NCBI lineage: Eukaryota > Metazoa > Chordata > Mammalia > Rodentia > Platacanthomyidae > Typhlomys > Typhlomys cinereus. Next base: position 2,398,797 of record JALPQD010000299.1, on the reverse strand, counting down.
CTGTGAGTTCAAGGCCATCTGGCTTAAAAAGTAAGATCCTTTCTCAAAAAGGAAGGAGAGGAGGAAAGGAAAAAGGGAAGGAGAGAATGGAGGGAGGGAGAGAAGAAGGAAGGGGGAGAGAGAGAGAATAGAGAGAGAATACAACCTGCAGAGTCACAGTCAGGCATAGTGGTACCTGTCAGACATCTTTTTTTTTAAATTTTTTTATTATTTATTATTTATTCAATTGTGCGTATAAGCATGTGTGCGCATGTATGTGTGTGTGTGTGTGTGTGTGTGTGTGTGTGTGTGTGTGTATGTATGTGTAGAACCACGGACGAATTCGGGAACCACCATGGACGCCTCCACCTCCTCCTTGTTTGCTCCGCCCCACCAAGACCAGAAACGCAGCCCGCCCCCGCTTCCACTGGTGTCTATACCTGGGGTCTAGGATCCAAACTCAGGACCTTCCGCCTGCAAGGCAGAGGCTTAACCGCTGAGCCACCTCTCCAGGCCCCCCCCTTCTCCCCCTCCTTTTTTTTATTCTGTCCGAGATCTTAGTTCCCCAGAGGCTGAGGCAGTAGGACTGCCATGAGTTAAAGGAAGGGAAGGGAGAGAGGGAGGAAAGGAAGGGAGAAAGGAGGGGAAGGGGAGTATGCTCAGTGGAACAGCCAGGTTGGAAGAACCTCTCTTAGTCTCTAGCACCAATAAACAAAAATAAAAAAGATCTACTATCAGACAGGCAGAAACAAAGAGATAGAGAAAGCCACAGGCTCCGACAAGATTGATAGATCAGGAGAGATAGGGATTGAGATAAAAATCAACCCAAGCCTGGCCTACTGGCCCAAACCCTAATTTCAGCACTGCGGAAGTACAGCCAGGAGGATCCGAGTTCACAGTCAACCTCAGCTACAGAGGGAGTTCCATGCCAGTCTGGGCTAATAAAACTGTCTTGTTTGGGGGAAAAAAAGGGGGGGTTGCAGTGAGATGGCTCAGCAGTTAATGGTGCTTGTGTACGAGCCCGGCTCCCTGAGTTTAATCCCTAAAGCCCACCTGGAGGAAGGAGAGAACCAACTTTTGAAAGTTGTCCTCTATCTTCCACAAGCACACTGTGGGGTATGTACCTCTCTCCGCTCCCCTATCTCAAATCAATAAACTATTAAAAAAATACATACCCAACAACCCAAACAGACAGAAAAATGGGCAGAAAGAGGAAGGAACAGAGAGAAACAGAGATATACTGAAAATCCAAATGCGAGCTAAAGACACAATGTGTGGTGGGAGAAGGCAGGAGCAGAAGAGGGGATCCAGGAAGGAGTTCCTGGTGAGGGGGGTGGGAGTAGCCACTGCACCCAATGCCCCACTGCCCACCCAGCACCCCTCACCAGTATGGTGTCCCAATGAAAGACAAGCGCCTGGCCAGCGTTGCCCCAATCTGGGCTGAGATCCCAAAGTCGGCTGGAAGAAGAGGGAGAAATGCAGTGTCTGCTCCAGCTTCCCCGCCCACCACCCCAGTCAGCTCCCTGCCCACTCACCAAGCCGAACTTCCCCAGCGTCATTGATGAGAATGTTGGCTCCCTGGGGAACACAAAAGGGATCTGAAGCTGTCAGAGACCCCCTGGCATCTTGGTTCAGCACAAGGCTATCTCCACCCCAAAAGCCCACATAACTGTAAGGTCTAGCGCCCGCCTCCAAACCATGGTGCCCTTGCCCCCAGCCACCTTGATGTCTCGGTGTATCTTCTTCTGCGAGTGCAAATAGGCCAGTCCCTGAGGAGAGAGGCGGACAAGCACACTGTGGGTACCTGCCACAGAGGAGAGGCCTGCTCCCCTAAAGCTCTTTCCGTCCCTTTCCCGCCCCAAGCTTCTTCCTACCTGGAGGACTTCTCGACACACATAGCCGATCTGGAGCTCGGACAAAGAGCCCGTCACTGCAAAAGGGGAGGGGACCCCAGATGAGACCATTGGAAAGGGGAGATGAAGGAGGGTGGGGAGCTGGCATGTGGTTCACAGCACGTGGGAGAATGAAGCAGAACTAGCCAGTTCAAAGCCAGGCTGGACTACATGCTGATGTCCACAGATCCTTCTTCCAAACAACCAAAAATAAAGAAGAGAAGGGCAGTGGGCAAGGGGGTGGATGGATGGCGATGGAGGCCAGGCGAAGAGAATCCCTTAGCAAATAATTATTACTGCATGTCTATTCTGTGCCAAGTTCTGGAGACCAGCTCCCAGTGAGACAATCACCCCACAAGCCTGGACACAGGGCTGTCTAGAATCCACGGATGAGGGGATGGGGATGTGGCTCAGCAGTAGGGGGTGTGCCTAGCATGAGTAAGTTCCTGAGTTCCTGTACACAAACACACAGAAACACACACACACACACACACACACACACACACACGCATGCACGCACGCACGCACGCAAAAGGCACATACCTGCACTCATGGATACGGTATTCCAGAAGAAAACAAATGATAAACAAGAAAAATAAGCAATAGACCATAAGGCTAGTAGTGCATATCAGTTAGGCACCCCTTGCCTTTTATGCCAAAAGCATTGGGTTCCATCATCAGCACCAAGTAATAATAATAATAATTGAAAAAGAAAGAGAGAGGGAGAGAGAGAGAGTGAAAGGAGGGAAGGAGGGAGAAAGGGAGGAAGGGAAGGAGGAAAAGAAGGAAGGAGGGAAGGAAGGAAGAGGGGTTTGGAATGTGGCTCAGCAGGTACAGTGCTTGCCTAGTATGCGGAGACCTTATGTTCAATCCTCAGAACGGAATCAACTGGGCACAGTAACATCCACCTGTAATCTTACCACTCAGGAGATAGAGGCAGGAAGATCAGGATTCAAAGTCATATGAGCTTGAGGTCAGGGTGGATTACATGAGAAATTGTCTCAAGTGAAGAAAGAAAAAGAAAGGAAGGAAGGAAGGAAGGAAGGAAGGGAGGGAGGGAGGGAGGGAGAGAGGAAGGAAGGAAGGAAGGAAGGAAGGAAGGAAGGAAGGAAGGAAGGAAGGAAGGAAGGAAGGAAGGAGGGAGAGAGGGAGGCAGGGAGGGAGGGAGGCAGGGAGGGAGAGAGAGAGAGAGAAAGAAAGAAAGAAAGAAAGAAAGAAAGAAAGAAAGAAAGAAAGAAAGAAAGAAAGAGAGAGAGAGAGAAAGAAAGAGAGAAAGAAAGAGAAAGAAAGAAAAAGAGAGGGAAAGAGGGAGGGAAGGAGAGAAGGGAGGGAGGAAGGAAGAGAGGGAGGGAGAAAAACAGTATGTGAGATGCTAATATGTTAATAAACAGTAATAAAAAAAGAGCAAGAAATGTCAACAGGAAATACGTGTGGGAAGAACTATGACATTTTAAACTTGATGGTCAGTAAGGTTTCCCTAAGAAGCTGGTAGTGGGGACTGAGTGTCCTTCTTTCAGGGAGAGAACAGCAAAAGCAAGGGGCAGGGGGCTGCGCCACAGCCAGTGAGAATGGTCAGTCCTCCTTCTGGAGGGAAATGGGAGCCGTGGGAGGTCTGAACCAGGAGATGAGACAGCGACAGTGTGATGGAGACACAGAGACAGAGTGACAGATAGACCCAGGGACAGCGCAGAGAAAGAGATGGACAGAGCCCCGGATGTGGGAAGACAGACATATTGTAAACGAGAGAGACATGAAGGACTAGAAAGGGAAGGAGAGAGGCAGAGAGAGAGAGAGAGAGAGAGAGAGAGAGAGATACAAGGGAAAGGGAGGCAGTAATTAGAGAACACCTTCCAAATGACTGGGTGAGTCACTTCCTCTCTGCGGGCCTCAGTTTCCCCCCGGGGTGGGTTTTTAGTGATGCTGGGGATGATGTGCTAGGCAAGTGCTCTACTGCTGAGTTCCATCCTCGGCTCCCTTTCTTTTTAGACATCTGTGGTCTTGGACTAGAAGGATTAGGGAGCTGGTAAGATAGAAGTTCAGAGAAGGCTGAGGTGTGGGGCCTGGTAGTACAGGCCTGTAATACCAGCCACTTCAGAGACCAGGGCAGGAAGATCTAAGTTCCATGCCAATCTAAGCTACAGAGCAAGTTCAAGGCCAGCCTGGGCAACTCACTGTGGCACTGTCTCGAAATAATAAGTAGAAAAAGAGTTTTCGATATAGCTCAGAGCGCTTGCTCAGTCTACATAGAGCCCTATGCTCAATCCACATTACTGCAATAGAAATAAGAAAAGAAAGAAAAAGAGAAACTGGAGGTCAGAGAAATAACTCATGGGTAAAGGCACCTGCTGCTCAGTCTGATGACCTGAGTTTGATCCCTGGAAACCACATGGTGGAAGAAGAGAACCAACTCCCACAAACTGTCTTCTGATTTCCATGCACATGTCACACACACACACACACACACACACACACACACACACACACACACACAAAGAAAAAAAAGTTTTGAAAGAAAAAAAAAATGCAGAGAGTTAACCAGAGGCGAACTTGACCTTCATGTTCAAACTCTCCAAGAGGCTGAAAAGCAGGCCGAGGGCCAGACCCAAACATTCATTGACTCACTAAACAAAAATTGGAGTGCCTAGTCTGAATCAGAAAATACAGAAAAAGGAACGGACCTCGAAAGAAGACACAGGAACCTAGACTAAGATAGGGACATGGGGGTGGAGGCAAGACCCGCCAGTACCAGAGGACAGGGCTAGGGTCTGCTCAGTTACCAGAGGTCCCCACCATCAGCTGGGCCAGGGGAATGGCTTACTGCGGGACAGAAAGAGCAGGAAGGCAGTTCCCAAAATACAAACACAGAGAGAAGAGATGGATTTGAGGAACTAGGGAAGGCCGGCATCCTCTCGTTTTCTTCTGACCTTGGTAGATGTCCTGGAGAGAGCCAGCCCCACAGAATTCCATACAGATCCAGAGCTTCTGCATCCTACAATGGTTCAAGAGTAACGAGGGTAATGATAAATAACAGAGGAGATGCTGGCTCGTTGCTATCTCGTTCTAGTTCAATAAGAACTTTGACATCCCATCTGCCAGGTAGTTCCCCTTGTCCACCAGATTATCCAATTCCCATTTGATGGGGGGGGGATTAAGGATGAAACAAGGAAGCGGGTATCCAGGGGTGATTGGACTAGAACTTAGGTCTTTGGGCTCTAAACTCAGGGTAGCCCTCTGCTATCCGAGGCTAACCTAGGGGATACGGTGGAAATCTCACAGGTTGCAGAAATGGATAGAACAGAAAAGCCCAGAGTGCCAGGCTTGGGAAGCTAACAACACCATCACTGGATCCAGAGAATAGGTTGGAGTACAGATTAAAGAAAGGAGCATAATGAAACTGGAGGAACCTGGGAGGACAGTCTGATGAGTTTCAGAGGAGTTGATTGCAGATTGAGTCAAAAAAGGGAGCTCTAAATCAATATTTAGACTGGGAATTCTTAGTTCAAAAAAAAAAAAAAAAAAAAAGTGGACTTCCAACCAAGCATCTGGCCTTGGTGTCAGTTAAAAGTGAGAATCCCAAAGTGGGGAGGTGAAGTTGGACGTCTGGGTCAGATATGGAAGTTAAAATCTGAGGACCAGGTTTGGGGGTTTGAATTAGGGCCTGGGGTGAAATTGAGACATCACCAAAGGTAACTGCCATGGTAAGCCACGATGTTGGAGTGACGGCAAGTTTTCAGTATGAGAATCTCCTTCTGAAGAGTGGACACATCATCGTCTGTGGAGAGGGGCAGGAGAGAAACAGATGGCTGCAAGCTGGGGGTTATGGAACAGGTGGTTCCCATGTCCCAGGGGATAGGGACTGGGTGGGGAAGGAGACCCTGGGGCCTTTCTCACCAGGCTCCATCTTCACCATCTTCAATGCCACCAGGTCCTTGGACACTTTGTCTCGAGCCTTGTAAAGGGGAAGTTGGCGTCAGACAGGCTCCATGGCTTAGAGTCTCTCCTCAGCATCTCCCAGCCAAGGCTGAGACCTGGGGTCCCCTTACACTCCCTTCCCGGCTTAGGCTTCACCCCAGAGATCCCTGTTTTGAGGATGATGGAGACAGAGGGGCTTCCTCACCTTGAAGACCTCACCGTAGGTGCCGCCACCCAGCCGCTGCAGTAGATCATAGTGGTCCCTGGGGTCCCTATTGAATATGTCGGGGTCCACGAGGTCCATTCCTGGAGCCGGAGCTGGGCCTGTGCCCAGGGGCCAGAAGGGCCTCAGGACTGGATGGCTGATATCACCCTCCACAAGCACTGAGCCCGCCTTGACTCTGCGGGCTGTGGCCTTCCCCCTCCCCACTCTCGCTTCCTGCCCTCGCTGCAGAGTTGCGCAGCGAGCTCCACCCCCTGTCCCTTGGGTTCTGAGAGTCGGTATGCTTTGGGACCCATGGGACTCCCCTTTGCCCCCAAACCTCAGAGCTGTAGGCAAATAAGTTGTAAAGGATCTTAATTGCAACTTAGGGCTGACCTAGTACACCAATCCCTCTGTTCTGGGACCGGTTACAAACCACGCGTGAGTCTTTCTCAGCTAGGTGTTTGAAAGTTCGGAGACCCAGAGTGTTCACAGGGGACATACACACTCACTTAAGTGTTAGCTCCTGCACACCTGTGGTGGTGCACATGGGATGCACATGTCAGGACTCCCGGTGTGAACACGCGTGGATGTACTCAGGGCACCCGGCATGTGCTTATGCATTCACGCCTTCAAGTGTAAGGAATCTGTGCAGGACTCCGGGCCACGCACAAAGGGCGCTCTTTCTCAGCTCCTAGCTCAGAGCATGAAGAACACAGGGCACGATCACGCGTGGTGCACGCTCCACTCCTGCTTTCCGGCAGAGCACAATAGTATAACGGGACCATACTCTTCTTGCAAGTGGATTGCAGGGTGGGGACTAGGGTTCCGGACATGAAACAGAGGATGTCGGGGTGCTGTATCCTGACTCAGGGGCCCAAGCCTCAGACAACTAGGACCTCAGAGAGCGCCTCTCAAGGGACTAGGTCATAACTCAGAGAAAGCTATGCTGTCTGCTCCCGAGATTGTGTGGGTTTGTAACTGTGTGCGACTCGCGCTCCGCAAGCTCCTTCCTGCAGATTTCTGGCGCGCACACCGCGAGCCTGCTGGACGGGATTCGCCTGACCCTAGAAAAGCTTAGTTCCGCCTCCCCGCGCCAAGAAGGCGCCTGCGTACTGACACGGGCCGCGCTCTTTCTCACGCCGTCGCACCGCCCCTCCCCCGCCCGCTTTGCAGGGCGAATGCGCACGCGCTGACCACGCCTCCCTGTTGGAAAGAAATCACATGGTAGTCGGAAAGCGTGGCCGCTGCCGGAAGAGCCTTCCCCTTCTTCCCCCGGAGCTAGGGCGACGACGCGATGTGACGTAGTTCCGTTTCCACCACCTCTTTTTCTTCCTGCCCTCGAGGTCTCGGCACTAGGCTGGTGTTTGACTCGGGTTTGCGAGTGTGGAAGGCGACCGTGACCATGGCGATGTTTGAGCAGATGAGGGCGAACGTGGGCAAGTTGCTCAAGGGTATCGACAGGTCCGAACCCGGCTGGAGGGAGCGCTTTGGCCATGATGGGTGGAGAGCAGGACTTAGAGACTGGTCAGGGGTGATCAGGGTTCTGGGCATGGCCTGGGGTGGGCAGCCGAGTGACAAACTCCACAACCGATGGTAACAGCCCAGAGTGGTCAGCGGTCAAGTTTGTGCCAGGCATTGACCTAGCTAGGCAGTAGAGCCTAGGGATGACACGAGAGGATGTGGATGGTAAGGTATTGGGACAATCACATATGCAAGCTTTACACCTGGAGCTGGCTGAGGGCGGAAGTCACCTTAGACAAGTTCCAGGGCTCCAGTGGCACCGGAGTGTGGCCCAGAAGTCTGGGTCGTGAATAGGTTTTATTAGAGATTGTAGACCCGATCCTGCTAATCGGGTCGATGTAGGGGTCAAAGCAATATTTCAAAGAGAAGAAAGAAACAGGTTAACTGATGAGAGTGTCCTTTTAGCTGTCTGGTGGAACTGCCTCTGTTTCTATCTCTGTTCATTTTTCTTTTTCTTCTTTGGACACAGCCATGCCTGCCCCAAACTTGCTTTCTTCTGGCCTCAGCCTCCCAAGTGCTAGGATTATAGGGGGAACCACCATGTCAGGTGTTCACCGGTCTTGGTTCCCTTCTAGGTATAATCCTGAGAACCTGGCTACCCTGGAGCGCTACGTGGAGACACAGGCCAAAGAGAATGCCTATGATCTGGAGGCCAACTTGGCTGTCCTGAAGTTGTGAGTGTCTGGCCCCTCCCCACCCTCGTGCCAAAGGCTAGCTAGTGGAGTGCCTCTTCCTACTCGGTGCCAGGTGCAAGGTATCTGGGGGTAGGCTGCAGGATGTGGCTTATTTTAGGTGTGCAAGACTCAGCAGCCCAGGAAGTGACAGCTTTTAAAAAAGTCAAATACAGTGGCCAGCAAGGTAGCTCAGGCAATAAGACATTTGCTTGAAAACCTGGTGACTTGAGTTCAGTCCCTGGAAGCCCACGTGGGATAAGGAAAGAATGGATTTTCAAGAGTTGTCCCCTGACCTGCACCCCTGCACCATGAAATGTATGTGTATGCCATCTGTCTCTCAAATAAGATATTAAAAGTCAGTTACAAAATACATACAAAATTATATGTGAAACAGTCATTTTTCTTGATAGGTACAGGGACATCTGTGTTGCAGAACTGTTGCCAGTGGTGTAGATCCTTGTTCCATACGCTCTTTGTCACTCAAACCTGCACCACTGGGAACCAGCTGTCATGGCCTGGCTTTTATGTGCTTGTTCACTTCACTTGCCTGCATCTGAATCATCATACACAGGTGTGCTGCTTAGAACTTCACACCGGATAACACAAGCTGTTTTGCACCTAGCATTTTCCGCTGGAGGCTGGGTTTGTGGCATCCATCCAATTTTTTTCATGTGGTTATACTTTGTTGCCATCACTGTCTATTCTTTCCTGGTAGTTACATATTGATGGATATTGGAGTTTTCCCCTTTCCTGTTCTTTCCTTCCTTTTTGTTGTTATTTGGTCTTTGAAGATGGGGTCTCAAATCTCACACTGGCTTCCAAGTGACTCTGGCCAAGAATGATGACCTTGAACTCCTGATCCTCCCGAGTACTGGGCTTGCAGGCATGTGCTAATTATTTGTGTTTTGTTTTTCTTTGGATAGGGTCTTGTTGCATAATCCAGGTTAGCACCAAATTTGTAGCAATCTGCCTCAGCCTCCCAAGGACTAGGATTATAAAATGTGTTGTCACTACACCTATGCTTTTTTTTTTTTTTTTTTTTAATTTCATTGATTGTGTGTGTCTTTGGTATTAAGTGGCACACCGTGTATGCCTGTGGAGTCCCAAGGGTGACTTAGAGAATCATCCTGGCTTGCTTCTATCTCCTTTTTGCTTTGCTCTGGGATTTACCAGGCTCCACCTTCCAGAGCCAGAAGTGCAAACTGCTGCATTTTTATGTGGGATCTGGGATTTGAACTGGGGCCCTTCTGTTTTCAGGACAGGGTCTTAACCCCGATCCATCTCTCCAGCCCCTCTAGTGCTTTCCTAACACACTATCAGTGGCATTTAATACGCAGCTGTATAATGTTTACAGATTATATAGTCAGCTTTCATTCTGTAAAATGGAGATCATACTTGCGTTTGTGACTAATAACTACAGCTTGGCGAGTATTCACCGTGTGCGCAAAGCTGCGCCTGGGTGTAATTCAAGTTCTTTTTCTGTTGTTACTGCTGAGCCATCTCCCCAAACCCAGGCTTTTTATGTGTCACCTCAGTTTCTGTATCACTCCAAAAAAGCACATGTAGGTTTTGTTTGTTTGTTTTTAGTTTTGTGCGTATTTGTGTATCAGAGGGCATTGTGTGTGTGTGTGTGTGAAGACCCAAGGGTGACTTGGGGAATCATCATGGTTTGCTCTGTACTTTTTGCTTTGCCCAGGAATTTCCAAGGCTCTGCCTTCCAGGGCTGAAAGTGTAGTCCACTGCCATTTCCTCTTGACATTTTTATGTGAAATCTGAGATCCGAACTCAGGACCTTCTGCTTATGAGGCAGAAGCTTAATCCCTGAGCTATCTCTCCAGCCCTTTTTATCTATTTTTGTGCTAGGGATCAAAGCCAAGTCCTCCTGTGTGCTAAGCACACATTCTACCACTGAGTACACCCCCATTTTTGTCCTATTTGCAACACAAGCAGAGGAGAATAAGTATCAAAGCCACTCCAAAGGAGACATTTGAGTGTAGGCAACCTGGCATACTGCTGCTTCTGTCCTGGATGCTTTGTGGGTCATGTGAAAGTATCTGCCTTAGTGGATCATTGTGAAGATGGACTGTGTCCCTATTCAGAGTGGGAAAGTGGACTCAAGGTAGTTAAGAGTACACAACCAGAAAATATGGCTGCCATTGGACCTGCAAGCATATCTAACCACCAAGCTCTGAACTAGAGCAGTAGCATCTGCCTGGCATTGGTTTGTGTACGTGATGTGCATGTGTTCTCAGGTGCAAGCAGAAGAAGCTTCAAGAATTCTATCACTTTCCAACTTGCTCTCTTGCTATAGGGCTGCAGCTAGGCTGGTGGCCAGCAGGCCTCAGAGATCTTACTGTTCCTGCTCACTCCAATGCTGCGGTAACAGGCGTGTGCAGCCATGCCAAACTGTGTGTGTGTGTACGTGTGTATCAGAGCACTGTGTGTCTCTGTGAAGGACCAAAGATGACTTTGGGAATCATCCTGGATTGTTCCTACCTCCTTTTTACTTCGCTTGGGATTTCACAGGCTCTGCCCAGTGTGGGAAGTACAGGCCAATGCCTGTCATGTTTTTTATGCTGTACCTGAGATCCGAACTCAGGACCTTCTGCTTATGAGGCAGAGTCTTAACTCCTGAGCCATCTCTACAGCCCACCATGCCCGGCTTTTTTATGTGGTACTAGGATCCAAACTCAGGTCCTTGTGTTTGTGCAAGCACTGAGCCATCTCCTACTCCTACTTGTTTATTCTCTCTGTTTATGTCAGTGTAGCCCAGGTTGTCTTCAAGCTGAGATGTTCTTGGATACTGGGATTGCCGGGATCTGCCCCGGCAGCCAGCTTACGAGGTACCTCTGTTGTCATGTCTCCTGTTTCTCTTTCAGGTACCAGTTCAACCCAGCCTTCTTTCAGACCACAGTCACCGCCCAGATCCTGCTGAAGGCACTCACTAACCTGCCCCACACTGACTTCACTCTGTGCAAGTGCATGATCGACCAGGCACATGTATCCTTCCAGTGTCGAGGTGGCATGGTGCAGGGGAGGGTCACAAGCAGGGTAGGCAGCATGGTCTTGGGTGTGCATCTGGAAACCCAGGGCCTGCTCTGAACCTGGCCTGGTGCTGGTTGCACATGGGATGCTGCAGTGAGGTGAGGAGAGCAGGTCTGGGCTTGAGGATATGTATGGAGTATTGACCTAGAGCCCCTCCCCAGGCTCCCAGGCCATTTTCCCTTAACAATTTGTCCCGCCAGCAAGAAGAGCGGCCCATCCGGCAAATTTTGTATCTCGGAGACCTCCTAGAGACCTGCCACTTCCAGGCCTTCTGGGTAATGTCCTTTGGGTCCAGGTTCAGATTGGGTGGAAGAGGATGCAGAAGTCATAATGGTGTCTTTTCAGCCGTAGATTACATGTTCTTCCTATAGAACAGTGGGACTCACAGGTGAGCACCTGCAAGGCCCAGGCTGACCCAGTTTCCCCTCTCCCTGTGCCTCCAGTATATTCCTTCAGTCAGAAAAAATCCCCATTTTCTGACACTCTGCAGCCTCCCACATGGAAGACTAAGCTGGGATGGTGCTGTCTACAGCACTCAGGAGCTGAGGATGAAGCATTCTAAACTAGCCTGGGCTACATAGTAAGACACTGTCCCAGAAGGAAAGAGATGGAGTGGAGCGATGAGATGACTCAGGGAGAAAAGGAGACTGAGTAAACCTAGTGACAATTTGATTCCTGGAACCTACATGGTAGATGGAGAGAACCACCTTCTGCAGTTGTCCTCTGACTGCCACAAACATGCAGTGGCGTGTATGCATGCATGTTCTTTCTCTCTCAAAGAAGCAAAAATATTAAAAAGAAGACGGAAACAGAAATTGAAAGGTCTACAGCAAGCTCCAGCGTGCTGGGGTCTGCAGTGAGCCTGCGCATTCCTCTGGTGCTCGCCAGAACACTTATGAAGAGGTCTTAGGCCTTGCCCTGCTTCATCCAGAGCAAGGTTATAGAAATTTCCGTTAGTTGCATCCTAAACACACATAGAGAAACTGAGAGCTGAGCTCAGAAACTTGGGGACAAAGTTGAGTCAGGAGAGCTGTCCCCCTGCTCCTTGAACAGGCTACCTGTGTCCATTGTCCTTCGTCACGTGGCTTCTAGGACAGCCGCCGTGTTGGGTTTCCTCGTGCCTCCCTCCTTCGTTCCCCCCACTGCTGTTCTCAAGAGCCTCGCCAAGACTCTGGCAGTTGAGTAGAGCTGTGAGTGAAGTGAGGGCCAGTCGTGGGGAGGCGGGTTCTATACACAGCGATATCACAAAGGGCCTGAGCTGGATGCGAGCAGTACAGGTTGAGGACCTCGGAGAGAAAGTGGAGAGATGGCACAGGTGCCCCACAGATTCTGTAGGGCCAGTGTGCCTTGGATTTTTCTGAGTCAGAGATGGGAGGGTTGGCCGAGTGGAAATGGGCAAAACAACCTTGCCATAGGGTTCATTCAGAGATGGAGAATGTCAGGGGCGCCACGTACATTCTGTGATTGGTGTCCCGCCCCAGCTTTCTTGTGTGGGTTGCACTGTGTGCCAGTGAGTGGGGAAGCCTGAGATGGATATCAGGAATGCTGCTCACTTCTCTACCTGATTATTTGACAGGGTGTGTAATTAAGCTCAGGGCTGAAGGTGCTAGTCTGCCTTGCCAGCTTGCTCTAGAAATTCCCAGTCTCTGTTTTCTAAGGCTCAAATTACAGGGGCTGGAGAGGTGGCTCAGGGGTTAAGCCTCTGCCTTGCAGGTGGAAGGTCCTGAGTTCAGATCCTAGACCCCACGTATAGATGCCAGACGGAAGCAGGGGCGGCCTGTATTTCTGGTCCTGGTAGGGCGGAGCCTGTGAATCCCGGGCAGAATAAACGAGGAGGAGGTGGAGGTGGTCCATGGTGGTTCCCGAATTCGCCCACGGTTCTGCGCGCGAGCGCGCGCGCACACACACACACATAATTGAATAAATAAAGTAAAAAAAAAAAAGATAAAAAAATTTTTAAAAAGGCTGCAATTACAGGTGAGCTCTCATACCTATACAGCATTATGTGTGGAATCTGAACTCCAATCCTCTTGTTTGCTTCTCAGGCATTTTAACTGTTGACTAACTCTCCAGCCTGTGTGGTATTTATTGTTTTAGTGTCTCATATATGGCAGGCTGGCCTCAAACTTGTTTTGTAGCCTGACCTTAAGTTCGAAATGTTCCTGCCTCTACCTCCCAAGTGCATGAGCCACCTTGCTCAGCCTGGAGTTGTTTTGTTTGCTTGAAAAGGATATAGCTAACCCAGACCATCTTGGAATTCACTACCTATTCCAGGCTTTTCTTGAGGTTGAGATCCTTCTGCTTCCTTAGCCTTCCAAATGGTGTCTCTCTTACCACTGTCCTTAACATAGCTAATATGAACACTGACATCTTTCCCTGTGCAGCAAGCACTGGATGAAAACATGGACCTCTTGGAGGGCATAACCGGCTTTGAAGACTCTGTCCGGAAGTGTGAGTCTGTCTGAGTTTAGCTTCCTGAGTGGGGAGTGGGCAACAGGGTCCTAGGAGGTGCTTTTCACCATTTTTGTCTCCGACCTCCGCAGTTATCTGCCATGTGGTAGGAATCACGTACCAGCACATTGACCGCTGGCTGCTGGCTGAGATGCTCGGGGATCTTCCAGGTAAGTCCTCCATCTCCTTGTGCTGATCTAGGAGGCTAGGGGTGTCCAGGGACGTTGGGCCTCAACCAGCACAGGTGGATCCGTCCCAGCTCTAGATCATCACCCAGTCAAGGGATGAAACAAGGGTGTGGAATGATGTAAGAGGCTGCTTTCACCAGGTTATGTATATATGATGTTTTGTTATATGTACACTGTAATCCCAGTTGTGTAAGACTAAGGCAGGAGGATTGTTCTGGGTTACAGGGTAAGACCTGTCTCAAAAAGAATTGGGGAGATCCTGCTCCTTTTGTTCAGTGCTCTGCATCAACCACTGAGTGCTGGCAGTGTAGGCACCACTCCCCACGCTGAACACGACATGATTAGAAGACAGAAGGGTCAGCCTCCTCCTCGTTCGTGGAGGAGCAAAGCCGGTAGGTAACAAGGTTTTTTGGAGCATTATATGAGTGAGGCCACTTGTAGAGGACACTTAAAAAGCACTCCTGCCCTGAAGTGGACACCCCAGGGGAAAGCAGATGTGGCAACTCTAGGACAGGAGTCTGCCTGTCGTGTGTGGGTCACCTGGGTGCTGTAGGATCAGAGCACAGTCGTTGTGGGGTGTGGGGAGACCGAGGGCAGGGACAGGGTGGGAAGGGAGCTTGCAGGTGGTGAGGGGTCTTAGGAGGACTTCCTTCTGTCTCCTGGAGTGACGAGTCACGAAAGCGCCGAGCAAGGCAGGCTGTGATGGGAGTGATGTTCTTGAAAGAGTCCACAACCAGACATGCCAGTGCATTTGATTTTTCAGAAAGAAATACGGAAAGGCCAGGAAACTAAGAGAAGCTGCTGTGGTGGTGCACAGCGGCGTTGGCTTCCCAAGCCTAGGATGATGGGCGTGAGCTATCACTCCCTGCGCACCTTTCTTTGTGGAGGTTGTGGTTTTTTCCCTCCTGGACATTGAACCCAGGGCTGTCTCAACTCTGTCTCCAGATCCCACACACACTTGTGCTTTTACCCACAGAGCTATCTCATTGGCACCCAACTCCTTTTTTGACTTAACAGGACATTTGTGTCTAGCACATACCAAGTGCTTTACATTTTCTGCATGCTTAAAAGCCATTGTCAAGCTGGGTATGGTGGCATACACCTGTATTCCCAGTGCTCAGGAGGCTGGGACTGAAGGGTTAGGAGTTTAAAGCTATCCTTAACTATCTAGTTCCAGGACAATCTATACACACATGAGACTTAAAATAAAACAAAAGTGGGCTGGAGAGGTGGCTCAGGGGTTAAGCCTCTGCCTTGCAGGCGGGAAGGTCCTGAGTTCAGATCCCAGATCCCACGTATAGACGCCAGGCGGAAGCGGGGCGGCCTGCGTTTCTGGTCCTGGTAGGGCGGAGCCTGTGAATCCCGGGGCGGAGGAAGTGGAGGCGTCCATGGTGGTTCCCGAATTCGTCCGTGGTTCTACACACACAGACACACGCGCGCGCGCACATACATACGCCCACACACACAATTGAATAAAAAAAAAAAAAAAAAAAAAAGTGACATAAAGGTGAAAAGATTAGTGGTGCCCTCTTGTGGCCAAGTGTGGAATGGTTCCTGGAAAGCCTAATTGGTCCCAGGGAAAGGACCCCCAATTTCTGCTACTGTTCAGGCAAAAGTTGCCCAGAACAGTTGGCCAAGCAGGTGCATGGTCCAGTGAGGCCCAATTCCCCAGTCTCTGGAAGCCCTAGTATTAGGAATCAGGTGACCAATGCCCCCTGCCCCCTTTCCTCCACTCTGCTTATGTCACTTGCAGACAACCAGTTGAAGGTATGGATGAGCAAATACGGTTGGAGTGCTGACGAGTCGGGCCAGATCTTCATCTGCAGCCAGGAAGAGAGCATTAAGCCCAAGAACATCGTGGAGAAGATTGACTTCGACAGTGAGTGGTGGCCCAGAGCCCCAGGCTTGGGGGAGTCACTTGTCTTTGATAGAGACCAAAGCTGGAAGAATGGCATCTTCCAGAATCCCAGGAAGGGTCCTAGGTGGCCTCCCAGAGTTTAAAGAGACCCAGCAGGGTGTCTCCATTCCTTATGTTCCCAAGGACCTGTCACTTTGGCCCTCTTTTGTCCTTGGGGCTCCTGACGCCTCATCAACAACTCTGGAGTCAGGTTAGCTGCCTGGGAATCTTGCTGTCTTTTGTGTTTGTTTGTTTTGTTTTGTTTTTTGTCACAATCTTATTTTTTTATATTTAACTTTTATTTTTCTTGTGTGTATGTGTGTGTGTGTGTATCAGAGGCCACTGTGTCCCCGTGGAGGCCCAAGGGTGACTTGGGGAATCATCCTGATTGTTTTTACCTCCTTACTTCACTCTGGGATTTCCCAGGCTCTGCCCACCAGGGCTGGAAGTACAGACCACTGCAGTTTCTGCCTGGAATTTTTTACATGGGACCTGGGATCCAAACACAGGGCCTTCTGTATGCCAGGCAGAGTGTTAACCCCTGAGCCATCTCTCCAGCTCTTAACTTTTTTTTGTAATTTACTTTTTGTGTGTGCATACATATATATGTATCTGTGTTTATCAGAAGTACTATGTGTGCCTGTGGAGGCCCAAAGGTGATTTCAGGACTCCTCCTGGATTACTCTATCTCCTCTTTGCTTCGCTCTGGAGTTTTCCAGGCTCTACCTTACAGAACTAGAAGTACAGGCTGCTCCCAGGACCTGGGATCCAAACTCAGGAACTTCGCTTATGAGGCAGAGGCTTAACCCCTGAGCCATCTCTCCAGCCCATGGGTTTTCTTCATTCTATTGGTTTTCTTTGCTGGCGCCTTCTATAACCTAGGACTCACCATGTTGTACTAACTGATCTGGAACTTCTGATCCTCCTGTCTCAGTCCTTGAGTGCTAGGATCACATAGCACTCTCCATTGGCTTTTAGTTTTATTATATTTCTATTTGGGGGTGGGAGCATGCTATGATGCATGGAGATTATAGAGTTGTTTTTAGAAATCCATTCTTTTCTTCCACCACGAGGACTTCCAGGGATTGAACTTTGGTTGTGTTACTGGCCAGCCCTTATTTTTATTTTGTAAGTATGCAGAATATCTACTCAATGTGAAGCACATAGCTGTCTTTTGCAAAATGATCTTCCCCTCTAGTCCTCAGTTTCTCACCCTTGTATAAGGCAGCAACAGTGACAACCACTGCTGATCCGCATGCCAACCCTTTAAGATAGACACTTTAATTATACTTGTTCATGTGGGGCACTGAGCCAAGCACCAGGCACAGAGCTCAGTGGGCATCGATGACTGTTGTCATTGCCACATATTGAGCATACAAGCTCAACTAAAAGGAGCAAAGTGGTAACCCAAGCCTGCCATCGCAGCACTCAGGAGCCTGGGCTTCATAGTGAAAGTCTGTCTGTAAATAAATCAGTAGTAAACTGCAGAAAGAAAGCAGCGTAGCCATGCTACTAGGACATCCTGCCTCACCCCTATGCTCAGTGGCCAATGTCCAGAGGGAGGGAGAACAGGAAGAGGCCTCTCCCTGGATCCCAAGTCTCCTCCTCACCCATTTGAGAGCAAGTTTAGAGTGTCACACTGGAGTGTGGTGTGACATAGCGTCACACAAAGCAGCTGCACTGAGCTGAAGTGAGCTGTGTTGTGTCCACACTGGATTCCTTCACCACTAATGCATTGCCACCATGTTGGGGCCTCAGAGCGTTCTACAGTGGGGACTTCCCAGCCAGACTAGTGCACAGCAAGTGAAGTTGTAAAAAAGGAAAGTCACTAGGATGGGGATAACTACACGTGCTCAGTCCCAGGCAAGTGTCCCAGAACTTAACTCTATCATCCTGTGAAAGAGCACAGAAGGAGAAACTGAGGCACAGGGAACTCAAGCGGCTTGCTCAAAGCCACCCAGCTGTTAGTGTAACTTTCTTGCTCCTAAGTTTGTCTGTCTCCTTTTTTTCTTTTCTTTTTGTTTGTTTTCTTATTTTATATTTTTAAATTAATTTTTTGCACGTGCGTGTGTGTGTCTGTGTGTATCAGAGGGTGACTTTTGGGACGCATCCTGGTTCCACCTCCTTTTTGCTTTGCTCTGGGATTTCCCAGGCTCTGCTTTCCAGTGCTGAGCATGCAGGCTTCCACTTTTTCTGCCTGGTGTTTTTACATGGGATCTGGGATCTGAACTCAGGTCCTTCTGCATATGAAGCAGAGATTTAATCCCTGAGCCATTCTCTTCTAGCCCTGTTCATTTTTTTAATTTCACCATCAAACTTTGTGTTGATTATAACCTGGGCCTAAAGAGGCTTTAGACCTGGCCCTGAAGGATTGTGGCTTGGGGCAGGCAGGGTCTCTTACCTCTTCCCACATTGACCTGATCTCTCCTTCTCAACAGGTGTATCCAGCATCATGGCCTCTTCGCAGTAACAGTGTTTATTAATAAAGACGTGTTCTCAGCCCTGCTGTCTCATACCTCTGCTCCTTGTCCAGTAGAGGGAGCCTCAGAGCGGGCTTCTGACCTCCGCTGGAGCACTGCCTTGCTCTGCCACGCCCTGCCCTGGAGCTTCCTCTCAGCTTTCCCCCTCCACTTCCTTCTCTGCCCCACCCAGCTGCTGGCCTTTCCCACCCTACCACCCCATCTCCCTTCCCAACCTGTTGTCTGGTGGGAAGGGCACCATGAGTCAGACCAAGATGAGGAGGAGGACATGAGTAGTTCTGGAGCCCTGAGCTATGGTCCTGGAGTCTGAGACTCTTGAGGGATAGAGGACAGGCTGCGTCTGCACTGACCTGGTCACCTTGCCTCTCATCTTCTGTTACCTCATCTGGATGGGAGAGAGCCCTTCCCCCTCCTCCTGACAGGGAATTCTGGTCAGCAAAGGCCTACGTCTGAGCCTGGCCCCTTAAACTTTTAGAGAAAACATTTGGCCTTTGACCAGGTATAGTGGCTCATGCGCAAGGTTCTGGGTTTAATCCCCAGAAATGCAAATAACATAAGGGTGGGGCCAGAGAGAAGGCTTAGTAAATTGCTTGCTCTACAAACATGAAAACCTGAGTCAGATCCCCAGCAACACTGTGTAATCCCAGTACTGATGGTAAGCAGAGACGAAAGGCCTTGCAGTTTGCTGGACAGCTAGTCGGTAAACTCCAGGTTCAGGGAGAGATACCCTGTTTTGAAGTGGATGTGGGAGAGCACTGGAGCTATAGCTCAGTTGATAGAGCTCATGAATATGTATCCTTGTGCATGCCTGGAATCTTAGGCATGTGGAGCTGGAGGATCAGTTCAAGGTCAAATTTGAAGTCATTCAGAGCTATAAAGACAGCCTTCAAAAAATAGTAAGGTGAAAAATAATTGAGAAAAATACCTAGTGTCAAAATCTGGCCTCCATATGCACACATATACCACAATACAACAAAATGCCTACTGGTAAGTGGCCTATACTCATGTAAGTAACCTAGTTAAATTCTGGTTCACCTGAAAAAATTGGCCATTGGTAATTTCAGGCCGGAAGAGTTTGCCAAAAGGTAGTGAACTGGGCCTTAATACTCTTCTGGTTGGAAAAACTACTGTAGTTGGTGTCATTAAGAGACAAATATTGAGACTGCTGTGCCTGCCACCCAGTTCATGCCACATCCTGGCATTCTAGCCAAGTGACCTTAGAGGTGATTTCTCCTCAGCCCTTTGTAGGCAGGGTAAGAGGTGGGACATTGGTCCTGCTTCGTAAATGACTAGTGACTCAGCCTGCCTGGAGGCTGGTGGCCATTGTTGGTACCATCTCTTACACACTAGTGAGTAACTTATCAGCCTGCCCAGCCCGCTCCCCTTATGGCTGGCACCCACCCAGCATTCCTAGGAGGGCCCTACCCTGGGGAGTCAGGGTAGGGCAGGCACCCTTTGCTCTGACCTCCAGACCCTGCTAGCACCAGGAAATGCTCTAACCCTGGGGACAAAACAAATGACAGCTGTTGGCAAATCATTGCTAATGTGCCACCCCACCCACCCAAGATAAGCTTATATAGACCAACAAGAGATACCTCTGGGTGGGGATGACAACCAGGCACGGGTTTGGCAGGTAACATTGCCTAGGAGGCTGCTCTGCAGGTGGAGAAGACCTGTCCTTTGATGACCACACCTTAATCTGCTTTCACTCTGGCCATGGCCAAGGACTGCCAGAGCTTAGACCCCAGTCAAGTGGGTTTTGGGCATGTTAGTTCAGCTCTGTGCTTTGGTTTTATGGCAGGGGAGAGTACTGCAGATACTCCCTTCTTAGGTTGGGAATTAGTATGTACAAAGACTTGAGAACAGAGCTTGGCTATTATAAGCTATCATAAACTTGCTGTCTGCAAATTCCTTCTTGATGAGTGCTTCTGATGTCTGCATGTTCCAGCGACTTCTGTACTCACCTCTGACATTCCAGTATCTGTTCCCACCCTTGGAAGACAGGGCCTCTCAGTCAACCCCCCTTTAAGTAGCTTTAATAGCAGTATGTAGAAGCTGGTTGTGCTGTGCATACTGATAGTCCCAACTATTGGGAGGCTGAAGCAGGAAGACTGCTTTGGGTTCAAGACCGGTCTGGGATACAGATTGTGTATTCAGGGAGACCCTGCATTGTAGAACCAGCCAGCCTGATATGATATGTTGAAGTCAGGGAGTGGAGTGGATGATGATGCTCCTCCCTTCCCAAGGATGCAACAGTTGCCAGGGAAGAGGAGGCTCCTTGGTGATATGGCTGCCAGGAAATTGCTCTTGTAAATATCATCAGTTAAACACATTGGTTAATTAAGTTTCACTTGGGTGGAATCCTTGGGTCTGTCATTGTGCTCTCTAGAGTGACTTGAAATGAGTCCTAACTAGGGAGGTGCTATCCAAAATGACTTCTAAAACACCCTGGGCAGGCATCTAGGGGCTGAAGATGTAGCTAAGTGATAAAACATCTTGCATGAGGGTCAGGATTCCACAATAAACAGGACAGAGAGCCAACAGGATGGTTCAGTGGGCAAAGGCACCTGGTGACCTGAGTTTGATCCCTGAGCCTACATTGTGGAAGGAGAGAATCAACTTCTGAAAGCTGGCTTCTGGCCTTCATACATGTACACACACACGTGTACACACAATAATGAATCTTTTTAAATGGTCAATAGAGGCTGGGAATGTAGTTTAGTGGGTAGAATGCCTTATGTGGACAAAGTCCTAGATTCAATCTCAGTCAGTACCTGTGTAAAACTGGGTGTTCTGGTACATATTTCTCACTGCAACATTCAGGAAGTGGAGGCAGGAGGATCAGGAGGGCAAGTCAATCTCAGTTACATAACGAGTTTGCGGCCAACCTGGGCTGTGTATGAGACTATCAAGAATGGGAAGGAAGGCTGGTGAGGTAGCTCAGTAAGGTTTCTGCTCACAAACCTGGTGATGTGAGTCCAATTTGTGGAAGTCTACATGGTAGAACTAGAGAATTGATTTAAACTTATCCTCTGACCACCAATGTGCTATAGCATTCATGCATACTTTCTCTCTCCTCTCCCCCCCTCACTTGCTTGTAAAAAAAATTGAGGAGTTGATACCTTAGTGAGTAAAATTGCTTACTGCACAAGCCTGATGATGAGTTTGATCTCTAGAACCCACATAAAAAGCCAGATGCCATGGGGCACACCTGTCATCCCAGAACTCCTTCAATGAGATAGAAAGCAGAATGGGAGAGGGGGATCAGAGAGAAGTACACAGCATAGTAGCAGAAACATTAAGAGACCTGCCTCAAAAAAAAAAAAAAAAAAAAAAAAAAAAAAAAAAAACCCTACTCCCAAAGGTTGTCCTTCTGACCATTACACATGTGCCAAGGTGTACACACACCTGCAATTCTACCACTCAGGAGACTGAAGTAGGAGATCATTCCAGCTTAAGGTCAGCCTGGGATACATAGTAAGACCCTGTCTCAAAGGGAAAAAAATACACACCACATTAAATTATGTCTGAAATCTTGGTAGAGGGACAGAAATAGCTAATCTAAAGCCCCCTCTAGACTCTTCTTGCTTCCTCCAAACTCCTACCCTGCTGCCTCTGCCAGCTGTCACCACCCGTGGGTGGCTTTTAGGAATTGGCCTCAAGATGAGTGAGTGGGGCTAGGGAGATGGCTCAGGGGTTAAAGCCTTTGCCTCCCAAGCAGAAAGATCTGAGTTTGGATCCCAAATTCCCACATAGAAATACCAGGCAGAAATGGTGGTGGCCTGTACTCCCAAGCTCTGGAAGGCAGAGCCTGGGAAACCCCAGAGCAAATCAATAAGAAGGTAGAACAATCTGGGATGATTCCCAATGTCAACTTTGGTCCTCCATATCACACATACTCAAGTATACTCTTCTATACACAAGCACACACAGAAACAGGCACACACACACACAAACACACACACACAAAATATTGGTGGGGAAAGACATGTCTCGCAGACCTCATTATCAGGCTGCTGGCTCCATCTCTTTTGGTTGGGGCTGTTTCTCAGCATAGGCAGGAAGTGATTGTTAGCTCATATTCAAAAAGACCTGTCCAGAAGACCATATGAACTATGACCTGGTAGCACACACTTACAATCCTAGTACATAGGAAAGGAGGCTCAGGAGTTCAAGATCATACCTAGTTACGCAAGGAATCTGAATTTGAGGACAGCCTGGGTTACATGAGACCCTGTGTCAAAAAACTGACAAGGGCTGGAGAGAGGGCTCAGGGGTTAAGACTCTGCTTCACAAGCAGAAGGCCCTGAGTTCATATCCCAGGTCCCATGTAAAAACACCAGGTGCAAACTGCAGCAGCTTGCACTTCTGGTGCTAGGGGGTGGAGCCTAGGTAAATCCAGAGCAAAGCAAAAAAGAGGTAGAAGCAATCTAGGATAATTCCTGAAGTTATCCTTGGTCCTCCACAGGGCCACACAGTGGCCTCTTACACACACACACACACACACACACACACACCACACACTAAATTTTACTTTTTTAAAAAACATTTTAAAAACATTTATTATTTTGTGTGTGTGTGTGTGTGTGTGTGTGTAACAGAGAGCATTGTGTTTCACTGTGGAGGACCAAGGGTGACTTCAGGAATCATCCTGGATTGCTTCTACCTCCTTCTTGCTTTTCTCTGGATTTCCCAGGTTCTGCCCACCAGGGCCAGAAGTGGGGGTAGCTGTAGTTTCTGCCTGATGTTTTTACATGGGACCTGGGATCCGAACTCAGGATCTTCTGTTTGAGAGACAGTCTTAACCCCTGAGTTCTCTCTCTAGCCCTTAATAAATACATTTTAAAGAGAAGGCAACAGCTGCTAAAAAACAACACTTGGGGCTGGAGAGGTGGCTCAGGGGTTGAGCCTCTGCCTTGCAGGCGGAAGGTCCTGAGTTCGGATCCCAGATCCCACGTATAGACGGAGGGGGGGAAGGGGGGGCTACGTTTCTGGTCCTGGTAGGGCGGAGCCTGTGAATCCCGGGACGGAGGAAATGGAGGCGTCCAAGGTGGTTCCCGAATTCGTCTGTGGTTCTACACACACACAGACACACACGCGCGCACACATACATACGCACACACGCACAATTGAATAATAATAAAAAAAGCATCTGGGACAGTTACCTCTAAAAAAAAAAAAAGTTAAAAAAAAAAAAACTTAAGATGGACCTCTGACCTTCGCACTTAAGTGCATGCAGATCCAACCCACATATATCCCCATACCTGCACACAGAATCCTGGGCTTGTTCTCCAAGTCAGACAGACACAGGCTATTTTTGCCCACCAAGGATAATGCACCTTGAGGTTTTATTTAAAAAACAGGTTTATCTGTTTCTTCCCTGCCTTTGGGGGACAAGAACATGATTCTTGCAGCTCCAGACCAATTCATGTCTTCTAATCCTTATCCCAGTATGTGGACAGGGACAGAATCCCCTTTTCATGTGGTTAACTCTATTTTCTTCTCTCCCTGACAATCATAATCCCCAGGTCCTTCCCCATTTCCTATAGCCCTTTACTGCTGAAAGTCCTATTTTAGTTTACTAATTTGTGGAGGGGGGGGGAACTGTATGTCCCTGTGGAGGATCAAGGGTCACTTTGGGAATCATCCTGGATTGCTTCTACCTCCTTGCTTTGCTCTGGGATTTTCCAGGCTCTGTCCACCAGGGCGGGAAAGTGCAGGCCACCGAGGTTTCTGCCTGGCATTTTTATGTGGGACCTGGGATCTGAACTCAGGACCTTTTGCTTTTGAGGAAGTGTTTCAATCCCTGAGCCATCACTCCAGCACCAAATATTATATTTATTTTGAGACAGAGAAGGGCACATGCATGCAGTTGGTGATCAGAGGACAACTTTCAGAAGTTGGTTCTCTCCTTCCACCGTGTGAGCTCTGAGGGTCAAACTTAGGTCACAAGGTCTGCACGTAGATGCCTTTACTCCCTGAATTATCTCCATAGCCCTGAGATGCTATTTTTAGATAAAGTGGCCAGGGAAGAGTTCTGAAGGAATTGATATTCCTACAGAGATCTGCAGAAGAGGAGGCCAGGAGTCGTAGAGATGCAAATCTGAAGAAAGAATGCAGGCTGTAATAACATGTCCTGAGCCTGGAGGGTTAGCATGGTGCAAGCATGGAGCAGCAAGAAGCTATAAAAGCTGGGGGTAGAGTGGGAGGTAAGCGGAGAAGACAGGCAGCAGGGGTTCTTTAGGGTCTGACTGGCTAACAATCGTCAACCCCTACATGATGGAAAGAGAGAACCTACTCCCCAAGTTATCCTCAGATCTCACACATGTTATATATGTATCACACACACACACACACAGACACACACACACACACACACACTCTAAATAAATATAAAAATTTCTTAAAAAATGAAGAATGATGGAGGAAAATGTGTAAATGCAACCCCACAAGGCCCCCAGCTACATGGGAGACTGAAGGAGGAGGATCATGAGTTCCAAACCAGCCTGAGAAACTTAGTGAGGCTACCAAAAAAAAAAAAAATGTAAAAAGGATGGGGATATAGCTCAGTGGAAGTGGTTTGCCTAGCATGCTTGAGGCCCTGGCTTCAATCTCCAATACAGAAAACAAAACAAACAAACAAAAGAACAGGCCTTCCAGATTGCTCACCTTTAAGGCAACCACTTGAAAATCTGCTTCATCCTTGGAAATCCGTACCTTAGAAGGAAAGAATTAACTTCTAAACACTATCATCTGACCTCCATCCATGTGCCATAGGATGTATAGTGAGGGGTGTGTGCATGAGTGTGTGGGCACCTTCTCTCTTTTCTCAAATAAAAAGTATTTTAAAAAATCCTCAGTGATTCCTGAAGTCATCTTTGGTCCTCCATAGGGACACATAGTGCCCTCTAGTACACACACTCACACACACACAATAAATAAATAAATAGATAAATAAGTCAGGAGAGTAGAAGAAGAAACTTGGGAAGATGAAAATCATTAGTGGAAGGGAGGGCAGGTGGGTAACTGGGATGAAAATGATTAAAGCAGGATATAAATGCATCAGAACACCATATTGAAACCCATTATTTTGTACATTTAATATATGCTAATTTTAAAAAATAATAAAATTGTAGAGGTTGGCAAGATGGCTCAGTAGGTAAGGACACTTGCGAGCAAACCTGGTAACCTGAGTTTGATCCCTACAGCCCACATGGTGGAAGGACAGAAATGATCTCTGAAGGCTGTCCTCTGACCTCCACATGCTCTTTGTGCCCCCCTCCTCTTTCTTTCTTTCAGTCTCTTTCTCTCAAAAGCATGGGTCTTTTGTTGTTGTTGTTTTGGAGTAGTATTTAGAAAGAAAGTCAGGGCTACTCAAGACGCACTGACTCCTACAGCCCCTCTGGCTTCTGAGAGTGGAGCCAGAGAAGGGAGGGTTCTCAGCGGAGCAGGGAAGGACGTGATGTGATGTGACTCAGGTGTTCACAGGTTTAGCAGGTGTGAATGGGTGTGGGGGCCAGGTGTGGTGAGTGGTCACACAACACCCAGAGGCTAAGGCAGCTGGATTTTGAATTTGAGGCCCAGCTAGGGTTGCACAGAGAGAGGGGAGAAAGAGAGAGAGAGAGAGAGAGAGAGAGAAGAAAGAGAGCAGATATGATGGCACACACCTGTAATCCCAGCACTTGGAAAAAAAAATAAGCAGGAGTTCAAGATCACCTTCCACTACACTATGAGTTGAGTTTGAGGTCAGCCTGGACTCCATGAATCTGTCATTGAAAAACAAAGTCAAACCCAGACAGTAATAACAGACACCTGTGAGGTCTTGGGAGCAGGGGAGATGGAGGGGACGAGTAGGAAGAAAGCTGTCGCAATGTCAGCTAGATGCACAATGACTTTCCAAAAGAAGTCGTGTGGTATCCAGACAGAGATAAGAATCACTGCAAGGTTTGCACACCGAGCGCCTGGCAAGTACTGGAGGTATCGTTCGCTGAGTGAGGATGACCAGAAAGATCGGTTTATTTTGAGGCAGAGTCTTGATTCGTAACCCAAGCTTGAGAGCTTTCACGCTTCAGACTGGAGTCAGCTGAGGCTCCATGCGCCCCCACGCTGGGCTTCTTTCTAGAAGATGGCTTCGTCAGAGCAGAGATTTCCGTCCGTCTTCTCCAGCGCCAAAGAAGACAAGCTCTGGCACATAGTAGGCGGTTAGTAAATCACAGTTCCGTCCGAACCGCTGAATGGGACCGCAGTCCACACCCAGGCAGGTTATAGGCCTGAAGGCTAGGACCCCCGCCCGCCCCCAGGCCGCCTTATGAATCATGCATGACTCCGCTCCGCCCACACAGGGTGACGCGCGCGTTCACGCGAGAGAAGCGCCGGGGTGGCTGGAACGCGAGCGGCCGAGGCGGGGCGCGGGGCGCAGGCGCCGGCCTCCTGGGGGGGGGGCGGTCTCCGCGGCCCAGGTGCGCGCGCGCGGGAGGGCGGTGGCGGCGCGGTGCGCAGGCGCGGCGAGCACACCGCGCAGGCGTCAGTCTTGGGCGGGCTGAAAGCTGCTGAAGCGGCGGCCGACGCGGAGGCTCCGGCACAGGGGCGGGAGCTGAGGCGGGAGAGGACGGGCTGGTGGGCTAGCGAGAGGCGGCGGGATGGTGGACTACCACGCGGCGAACCAGGCGTACCAGTACGGCCCCAGCAGCGGCGGCAATGGCGCCGGCGGCGGGGGCAGCATGGGCGACTACATGGCCCAGGAAGACGACTGGGACCGGGACCTGCTGTTGGACCCGGCCTGGGAGAAGCAGCAGCGCAAGGTGCGCGGCCCGCGGGCCGGGCGGGCTGGACCCGGAGGGCTTTCGGGATGGGGGGGAGGCCTTGGGAAGAGGATTGGAGGTCCTCAGTGGAAACTGGGGGGAGTCCTTCCGAGAACAGTTGGCGCGACTGCGAAGGGGTGTGGAGCTTCCTAAAAAGGAGCTGGAGGAAGGAATTGCGAGACTGGGGGAAAAAAAAAAAAAAAAAACAACTGGCGGCCAGGTAGGCGATAGGGGGAATGTGCAAGAGAGAATTGGGGAGCGCGAAGAACATGGAAGGTCTGGGCGGGGAACTGGGGCAATCGTGGAATGACTGGGAAGGTTAAAAGAGGACTGGGATCAAAGACGGGATCCCTGGGTCAGAGGAGATGGGACGGGGTCTGGGAAGGGAATTAGTGGGCCGGGGTAGAACAGAATTAGGCGCTTGGAGCTCCAGTATGGAGCGTGTGGCTTGGAGTCACAGAGACTCTGAAGATTGGAAGTGGGGAGCCCTAAGGCTGGGCGAGTTGTTTAGGGGATGAAGAATCGAGAAGTGCGAAGTTGGAGTAGGGAGACCAAGGAAAGGATTGTGGACACTCGGGAGAGGTGGGAGGATTAGGAGGATTAGAAAAACAAGGAATAGTAGGGCTCAGGTAAAAAGATAGGGGCTTGAGGTGTGAGGGTGGGTGGGGGGTACTCGGGATTGTTTGGTGGGATCAGGATGCCGAGGGAAGGAGTTGGGGACTGGTGCACCAGACATTTGAGAAGGAAGTGGTGTTTATCTGGAGTGTCCTGTTTTTTTAAAGGGAAGGGAAGATTGCAAGATGGGGAGGATAAGAGGAATCGATGAGTGGGAAAGCCAAAGAAGATACACAGCGTATTTTTGGGTGTGGGGGATGGGAGCATCTCGAAGAAGGGAAAGGAGGGAAGTTCAGTAAAGGGTTGGAGGAATCCAAAGAAAATACAATCTGGTAAGGGTGAGGATAGTGGAAGCTGGCATGGTGGGTAATGGGAGGGAGGTTAGTTAGGGAAAATGAAAGCCTGATGGGAAAGGGCTCTGATGATGCACAGACTGAGAAAGGAAGACCTCGTTAGCTGGGGGAGAAAGAGGTAAGAGTGTCCAGAAAGGATCAGGTCTGTTGGTGATGGTGGGAGTAAAATGCACAGTGAATTTTCTGATGGCACTTTGGGGGTGTGGAAGGAATTTAGTAGTGAGGAGAGGTCTGAGGTAGAGTAGAAGGCCAGGGGCAGAGGCGTGCAATGGGGGACAGTAATCCTGTATGGTAAAGAGAGAAATTCTGAGCCAGGGAAAAAATGGCATGTGATTATGTGCAGGAAGATCTAAAGAAAGAGTGTGTTAAGTGGGTGTGCGTGTGGGGAACTGTTCAGAAGTTGGGTGAAAAGGGTAGGAGGTAACTGAAGTTAAGAATTTTTTGTGTTCTAGAGATCAGATTTTCTTACTCTGAGGGACTCTGCACCTTTGATCTTTCAGGGCAGTGTCACTCATAAAACGAGATCAAAAGGGAAAGGTGTCCTTGAAGCTGAGACTTGGGGAAAGGGCCTCTAGAATATAGGAGGGCTGATTTGGTGGTGAATTCTCAGAATTCCCCAGGACCAGACTCAAGTTGGTTCGTTAGGGCTGGGTCCAGGCAGCCCAGGGTAGAAGGGAAGAGAGGAGGAGTCATACTCCCTGGGGCAACCTGAGGTGGGGCCCGTCCTAACCTTTGCTAGATCACCAACATTTGCTTGAAGGTCCTCACCAGTCATAAGGGGGTGGAGAGTGGCAGTGGCTTTGGGGTGGTGTCTTCCACCTGTCTACCTAAGGGTGAGCCTGTTGAGGTAACTAATGTATAAATGTATTTTGAGGGGAAGGAGAGATTAGTCTGGGGGCCCAGCAAAATTTTATTGCTCCAGGTTGGAAAAAATTGAGAGAAGGAAATCAGGGTAACAGTATTGGTTTTGAGAATGTCTTGGATCTGTGTTTGTTTGAGGTGCTTGGTGAAATGTTCTTGACCTTTTTTTTCTGGAGGTGAGAGTAGGGGATCCTCCATTTCTGTCTTTTACTAGTCTCCAAGTGCCACCTTTGGTCAGCGCTGATCCTGTCCTTTCTGAGAGTTAGGGCACATGATTTTCCTTAGAATATTTCCCTTGTATGCAGGGTGAGGCATTTGTCCCAGAGAGGAAACAGGAGTCAATGAAACGCCATTGGTGCCTGTCCCTTCTCTCTAGTACCCCTCCTTCCAGTCCCTCCTACATTGTGGCTCACAGTTTCCTCAACAGCTGCTTTAGAGTCTTCTTAAAGTTAGGTTCTGGTGTGCCTGCTTCATATCTATGCCAGTAAATATTTACATTTAGCTATTCTTTAGGGGGAAAGTATTGCTACACCTCTGTGCCCTTTCCTGTTATGTGCCAATGAGGAAAAAGCATATTAAGAAATACACCAGTTGATGCTTTTCCTTCTACAAGAGCTCCTCTCCTCCCCTACCTTCCAATTTGGGATGACTAGAACTTGCCTTTTGTGTGTGTGTGTGTGACTGGACTTTTTCTGTATATTAGTATTGCTTTTGTGAGCGACAGATTGCTTTTCTTGTCTCTTCAAGGCAGGTCTGCTTAGCACAATGAGAGCTATAGTTTTGTACATACATATACACACATCCTCTAAAAATCTGTGCCCAAACCAGCTGAAGCAGGGTTTTGTCCTACAAGCCCATTGCTCTTACTTCTAGGGGCTTCTATATCCAAGGTGCTGTCTAATTAATAGGTTATGCAATAAATTTTACATGGGATGCCTTGAGTATTCTGGGGAGAATGGATGGAGAAAGGCTTATTTGCTCTTTGGAAAAAAAAAATTTTTTTTGGTCTGGATAAATATCGGGGCTATCCCTGAATCCTGGCCTCTGGTGATCTTTCTGCCCCAGCCTGTTGAGTAGCTGGAGCTATAGGCCTATATGATCATTTTTTTGAGCAATTATAGTCCTCAATTCCCTTTGCCAATTTCTCCTATCCAAGAATTACTAACCAGACCCAACACTGTTTAGCTTCTAAATCAGAGATGGGTGTGTTCAGGGTGGTATGTTCGTAAATCCGTTTCCTAGTTTCTAAAAGGGGTCTGGGTAGCCAGCCTTGCATCCCCTGCTCTTATGAAAGGGTAATATCTCAAAAGAGGTGCTTCCTTCCCAACCCCCTTCCACATACACACGTATATTCTCTTCACAACAGGAGGAAATGCCTTGCTTGCAGTCTTGAGTGCTCATTGGAACTTCATTGTTTGCAGGGCCTCAGGGTTTGGACCCTGAACTTTGGCTCTGGCTGTATTAAATGTGAGTTAATTATTTGAAAGTTCTGATAGCATTTTTTTTTTTTTTCTTGCTCACTAGTTTCTTTTCATTTTCTTTTTGACTGATGGTGGAGACCCCAAAGTAGCCATCTGATATTTTGCTCCATTAATCTAATTGTTTGCCTCTTAGGGATTGGCTCAGACTAACAGGTCCTTGGCAGCTTTCAAAGTTGAATAACATAGGAAGAAAAAGGATCAGACTCAGAACCAAACTCAGTTCTAGAGCCCAATCTCAAAGACCCAGGGTAAAGCAAGAAGGCACAGGAGAATGGACTGGGAACATGGATTAGCTCACATTTGGTTGAGAGTTGAGATGGGGTTGTGGCCCTGGAGTGGTGCCTGCCACCTCACCTAATCCTTGGCTGTCTAGGGTGTGGACCTAGAATTATTTTTTGCCTTTTGAAACATCCTCTCTGGTTCCGCTTCTGAGACCAGCAGGGAGGCTACTTGGCTGCAGGGAGCTGACTCACCTTCCAGTTGGAAGTCTTGCTAAAAGCTTTTATTTAATGGCAGCCAATTGCTTGGTTTGTGGGGAAAGTTAGATGAGAGTGTTGGTGGAAAACAACCCAGGAGAGTACAGTCTCTTAATCTTAGTGCACACCTCTAATTCCATCATGTGGGATGTTTAGAGAGGAAGCCAGATAGGGCTATATATGAGGATCCTGTCTCAAAACACACAGACAAATAAAAACCCCACAAAAGTCAGCAGGTAATGAGGACTGGGCTTATGTCTTCACATCCAGGTGAGATGCAGGCAGGGGGGTCAGTTAAAATGTAGACTCACACTTCTCCATGTCTTCATCAGATGGCAGGGCCTAGTCTGTATTCTAGGCTGAGTCTTGGGAGTGGGGTGGAGGACTGGTGCCATTTCAGTGTGTGCTTTGCTCATGGTAGACTTTGGCCAGACAGCGCCCTTTTTTCAGAGTTAACTGAGTGTGTAGTACAAGTTATCTGGCAGCATTGTCTGGCAGATGACAGTGAGGAGAAGAAAGCCAAAAAAAAAAAAAAAAAAAAGCATTGATTTGAGGAGGCCCAAGGAATGTGAGGCTGTTAAGATGAACACTTTAGGCTTTTTTGGTACTGATTTATAGTATGCTGAGACCTGCACAAGCCTTTGACCGAATTAAAAAAAAAATTGCCTGCTGCTGAGAAAGTGAACAAGTAACAAACTGTTGGCTGTAGAACCACTTGCTGGTTCAGGTTTTCTGAATAACCAGAATACCATCATTGATCTCCCCAGTGCCATTGGCAGATTCTGGGTCAATATTGTCTCTGCTTTATCCTTAATTTCTTTACTCACCAATGTCCATGTTTCTTCACATTCAGCTTTCTTCTTTCATTTTCCTTCCGTTCCATTTATTTGTGTGCTTAATTTACAGTGTAACCAGAACACTCAGATTACCTTGTTTAAGATTTTTTTCCTCACCTTTTCTTTTTTCATGGAAATAAGAGACAAGTGATAGCAAGTTGGTAATTCAATGGCCAAGGTAACTGAAACAGTGACCTATTAAAGGTTAGACGGAAGTCTGGGCTTGAGGAGACACAAAACCGCCATCCCTGGGTATATGAAAGAAGTCTTTATTTCCTTAGTAGTTAGAGTTTGAGATTAGCCTCCTTTAGGATGGGTTGAAACTTGGATACATCAAAGAGTTATAAGGAAACTTAGTTTTACAGTGTTGGCATTGTAGGTGCCAGAATTTGTTATACAAAGTGTCTGAAAGTGGCTGGAGTAGCTCTTCTCTTCAAGAAAGTTTGAGTTGCTTTAGTCTGTAGTCCAGGTATGGGGCATAGAAGTTTGAATGAATCAAAGGGACAGCCTCTTTTAAACTACAATCACTCTTATGGGGATAAGTGGAGCAAACCAGCTGGCAGGGAAGGCAAAGACTTTCCAGAAAGTGAGTAAGCTAGTGCACTCTGACCTGAGTGCTTAGGGAGTTCTATAGAGGAGCTGCCTCCCTGAGATTATAAACCCTTGACATATTTATCTTTGTGATGTGCCATTTTTGGTTGTGTTTTTCATATCCTCCTTTCTCCTCTTGTTAAACACCAGAGGCATTAACTTGGAATGCCCATGGAAAGTTTTTAAAAGCTGGTTGATGGAGCTTGGTTGCCTTTCTTTTAGTTGGAGTCATAGTTACTGTGGAAAAAGCCAGTGGCCTTTTTCTTAGATGTGATTTATCGAAGTGTTATCTAAAAACCAGTGGATTGGATTTGCTTGGGATTTGCTATTTGCCACCTGTTGCTGAGGTGGCTCCTGTTTTCCAAGAATGACCAGTCCCCAGCCATGCATCCCCTCCTAGAGTAAGGAACCATCCTGTCTTTAGAGGGTAGTGGTTCTTGTCTCTATTCTCTGCCTCCTGATCTTTCCCAGTCTCGTTTTTTTACTTTTGCATACTTAATAATGTTTAAGTCAATATGATTTTTTTAAGTTTTAAGAAGAACTTGGGCCTGGAGAGATGGCTCAGGGGTTGTGACTCTGTCTCACAAGCAGAAGGTTCTGAGTTCGGATCCCAGGTCCCACATTAAAAAAACAAAAAAAAAAAACAAGAACCTGAAAGCTGGGCACTGACCTCCAATCCTAGAATTTGGGAGATAGGGCAGCAGGTTTAAGAGCTGAATACTACCCTCAGCTATGTCGAGTTGTAAGCCAGCCTGGGATACATTAGACCCTGAACTAAAAGGAAAAAAAAAAAAAAAAAAAGAGGACATCTGACACTTGGAAGACCTAGTTTCCCTGGACATAAATAAAAGGAAACTGCAAAAATAAATTCATTGAGAGAACAAAAGAATGTTAAGTTGCAGCTTAGTCTTATTCCTGGTTAAGGCTCTGGCCTGAGGCCAGCTCCCTTTGTTAAGATATAGGCATGTCTTGGTGGGGTGCTAGAGACCCACCCATTAAGCACAGACATGTCTAAAGTCATTAGGTTAATAAGTGAATCAAAAAAAAAAAAAAATAACCTCAGTGAGGCTCAAAGTTGAACAGAGGGTGTGGATAATCCTGAGAATGGCCTGTGTGAATGAACACATGCCATACTTGGAAAAACCTGATCTCATCTGACCCCAGAAACATTTCCGGAGGTGGGCAGAGTAGTGACTCAACCAGAAGCACACAGTCCTTTAGTCTGCATTATCCTGCCTCATTTGCTCATGATTGGATGAAACTTAATTCATCTTCACTTTTAAATGATTAGGTCCACCTCTTCCTCCTTCCTCAGAACTGGCTGTCTTACTGCCCCTGCTTCCTGAGCACTGGCATTACAAGTCTGCATGCCACACAAAGCTATATTGTAAATGTAGGAGTGTAGGTTTATCATTTGTCCCTGACATGGCTTCTTCTCTTTAAGGCTCCACTTACACACTGGAAGTCTGGCTACTCCACCTACACACCATTAAAACCTACTGCTGTCCCATCTGAGTATTTGAACCCTTTATTTTGAAAGGAAAATGGTTAAGAGTTAAGTAGGCTTATTTAAATGTTTTTCTTCCAAATAGTAGTGCAGAATAGCTTCTTTGTCTTCCAGTGAAACTTTGGATGTGGGGCAGTAGTAGTTGAAAGTGGCAGTTACTGCCCCAGGAACACAATGAAGTCATCTTGGGAACTCTCCTAGTGATGGTGTTGCAATGACTGAATGGATGCTAGAGCACTGGCAGCACAATAGCACGTGTGTCTTTGCTGCAGACAGACAGAAAGAAAGGCAACATTGTGGTTTGTTTTATGCTTTTTAAAGTTTCCTCCTACAAAGGTGTGGGGTTGAGGGATGGCTGTCACTGGCTTTCTAGTGGGTTTTTCTTTTCATCTTTTTTTCCCTTCGAGATGGCTTTTGAAAGTGTGTGGAAGCCTCCCTCTAGGTGGATCTTAAGCAGCTGGTCTGTGGAGTCTCAAGGGAGCAGCACTGTTTCGTTTTTTAAACTCCAAGACACCCGAGGGTGTAGAGTTTCTTTCTATATGTTACCTCACAAGCAGTAACTGATTCCAGCTCTAAGAATGTCTTCCTAGCAGCATTCCAGAATGAAGGCTCCCCAGAAAGTACAGTGCATTCTTTTTTCTTTCCCCTCTCCTCCTATATTGATGATGACAGAGGAGGCCAGTTTGAGGTTAGGAGGAACATTGTGGAAAGAAACTTGCAAGTGATTCACCATCCAGCCATGCTGGGACATTACCTGCAGGAATGTCACAAGAAGAAAGTAGTGTTGTATGTCTTCAGCTTAGTTATCAGAATGGCAGGCCCTTCTATCACCAAAGGCCAAAAGGCAATACTGGAAACTGATTTTAGCCACAGGACTTCCGTATGTGTGTGCAAATGCATGTGTAAAAGTTAACACATTGATGCTCTGAGATCTGACTAAATCTGGGTGTGAAAAGAAGGTATTTAGTTGTTGTCACTATGGAAACTCAGTGTACTTACTCTTTTGGGGAGTACCATTATATCCAGGGGCCTGTGGTCAGATAAAAATGCTGCCAAGTGGTCTCATGAAAATATGTCCACATGTATAATGGCCATACTGGGCAGGAACATAAGGGGAGCCTCTTTGCTGGCAAGAAGTTGGGCAGTCCTGGTTTATTGATGAGGAGTACATAGCAGCTGGTGGCTTCGTAGCCACAGCGGGTCCACTAGCTTTTTCTGTAGGCATTTAGAATTGAAATTTCAGTTATGTGGCTTTATTTTTTTTTTTTTTTTTCCAACAGTGTTAGGGAAGAAGGGTGTCAAATCCAGGACCTCATACATTCTAAACAAACTAGTATCCCTGAGCTGCACCCCTTTCAGCCAGCTCTGATTCCCCCTCCATAGCAGAACGAAATGCATCTGCATCTTTTACCTGCTTCATAAATCCAAGTTCCCAGCAAATTTCAAGATTTTTTTTTTAAAACTCCACATTTTCCTGAGTCTGAGAACAATCTTTCTTTTCTTTAGGATGTGTGGCTGCCATTAAACTATCTGCCTAATAAAACTATCCAGTGCTTTTTCGCAAAGTATTGCTTGACTGTTGCTGTCCTAGCTTGTATTCGGAAAGTAGGGTTTTCTTTGTTGTTAGTTTTTTTCTTTTAAGGCTTAATGTGATCTTCCAGTTCTGGCCTATGAGGTAAACCCAGTTTCAAAATTCAAAATGTCTGGCAGCAGTGACTTGCCAGGCTGGTTCAAGGGCAGTCTGATGAATTGGCCCTTCTTACAAGCTGTCTGCTAACCAGTCATGATTCAGATTTTCGAGTCTTGGAAGATATCCAGACAGTAAACATCACCAGGATTGTAAGGCAGTTACTTTTTTTTTTTAATCATTTGAACTACGCTGCCAAGACTGTGGTAGAGTTGACTTTCTGTGAAACGGAAAGAGGCATATGTATCATGATGTCTTTTTCAGAGATGTCAGTTTTAGTCACCTAGTCCTATGTGTCTCAGGAAATACCCAGACTGGTTAGGGGAGGGTCTTCTCACTTCTGAAAACTTTTTTTCTACTGTGCTAGGATTTGAATCCAGGGCCTCAATACGTTAAATAGGTACTGTGCCACTGAGCTACATATCTAATACAGTTACTCTTCCCTGAATTTTGAAGTTAAGATCTTATATGGGGCCCTGATTGGCTGGTTACTCACCATGCAACCCAAGCTGGCTTCTAGCTGTTGACAGTCTCCTGCCTCAGCCTCTTAAGTGCTGGGCTTACAGTCTATCATGCCAAGCTTTTTGAAACTTTTATTAAAATTACCTTTGCTTGGGGTTGGGGATTTAGCTCAGTGGTAGAGCGCGTGCCTGGCAAGCACGAGGCCCTGGGTTCGGTCCCCAGCACCGGGGGAAAAAAAAAAAAAAGTGAAAAAAAAATTACTTTTGCTTGCTTGCTGTGTGTGTGAGTACTGGTACACACATGCCACCAGCTCGGTGGCATGTTAACCTGAAGAACCATTTTTGTCAGCCTCTGTAATTTTTATAACTCAGTGGTAGGGACCAACTTATGGATGAAAATTCTGTCCCTTGAGAGCTTGGACTAGTTTGGGGATGACTACTTAGCAGATGATGGCCCAAAGCTGAGGAAACTGAGGAAGTCACATTTTGTATATACATTGTCACACAGAAACACTCTTGGTATTCAAAGGGAGCACTCTTTGACCATAAAAACAGAAAACCCAAAGCTCACTGAATTCTCTGAGCAACTACCTTAGACTTTAGGAAGTTCCAGACCTCTTTCATAAACAAACCCAATTCAATCTTTGCCTAATACGGCCTGCTCTAGGGCTGAAGGGTTAGTTTAGGAGACTACTTTCTTGCCTAAAAATAAATACATGTTCCTATCAAACATTCCATGCATAGTTTAAACATGAGATTTCTGAGTAGCAGTTCAGGCTTCATGGGCTCAATTTTCTTGAGTTGAGGGTCTTTGGGGACTATTTTGGAATTGGCTCATAGCCACCAAAGAACTCAGATGACGAAGTGCAAGCCATCTTCCATCTCATTTCTGTGTATTTCATATTGGTGGGGAGACAGTTGACAATCATATAAATAAGTAAGGATGGGGGTGGGGATGGCTCAGTGGGTAAGTGCTTGCTGCACAAGCATGAGAATCTAAGTTGGGATACCAGTACCCTTGTAAAAACCAGCATTGGTAGTGTGTGCCCCTAACCCTTGTCCTTGGGAGTTGAGGCAGATCCCAAGAGCTTGCTGGTCAGACAGACTGGCTGAAACAGCAAGCTCCTGGTTCAGTGTCTCAAAAATAAGATGAAGATATTCCGGAGGTCAGCCTCTGGTCTTGCCATGAAGACATGAACCTGTACCTGGTCACACACTCATGTACCATACCCTCCCACACCAGAAACTTCAGATAAACCATGTACATAGATTAATAACAGCAAGCATTTTACTTTGTGCGAAACATGATCTAAGTGCCTTGCGTGAATTGACTCATTGTAATTCTGTAAGGTAGGTGTTACCCTCAAAGTTCATGTGCACTATGGGTCAGGCTTTGTGGCATATACCTAGAGTCCTGGCATTCAGGATTCTGAGTCAGGATTGCTAGGGCTAGTATATAGCTAGACTATCTAAAAATTTTGAGAAGTTTTCTGTTTATGTGAAAAATAGCACAAGAAATCATTTTAAGAAAAGGACCCATGGAGGTTTAAGCCAGTGGCCCATATAACAAAAGCAGACTTTGAGTATAGGACTGGCTTTCACATATATGCTCTTGCATCATACTCTGCCATATGATCAGAATTGTTTCAGGGTCCAGATAGTAATGATAGATGGACACTTTTAACTGGAGGGAAGAAAGTTTCTGAAGAGATGGTGTTTCAACTGTTCCCTAACTGTCCCCAGCAAGAGGGAAGCTGTATATGGAGACCCTTCTGAAAACCAAAGTGACGGGAACTTGTGCACAAGCTGTTCTCGGAGCTTTGTTGCCAGAAGTGCTGATGAATTGGTGTGAATCCTGGGTCTCAGACACTACAACCCTTTCCTTCTAGCTTCCTGGACAGGCCAAACCAGAACCGACTTCTAAGTTGGAACTCCAACCTGCCAACATTAAATCAAACAAAAGCTTCAATTATCTCTCTGATCATTGTTGCAGTAGGCACCTGTGTTTGATTAAAGCCTGGGTAACTTTGAGTCTGGAGTTTTATAGCACTGCTTTGTAGTATGACTCTCAGCACTTAATTTTTACCACATGAACAGATTTCAGTCTCCTGCTCCCACATACTATTAGCAGGCCATTTCCACCAGGTGAGATGTCACAAAGCATTTTTTTTAATGTTGAGTTGTCTTTGAAGTGTGATACCTGAATTTTGTCATCTTCATTGTTTTCTTAATGGTGGTAGTAAGAGGAACAATATTATTAGTAGTATTGGTTTGTTGAGGCAAGGTCTCACTCTGTAGGTCAGACTAACAGAGAACTCCTGATCTCTCCTGCCTTCACCTCCTAGTGCTAGGATTACAGGCATGTGTGAAGGTGCCCTTCTGGAAGCTTGGTTTATTTAAATTGGGTTTTCTCCTCAGTCTTTAAATTCCTCTTCCAGCCACTCATAATTCCTCTTGTCTGCTCCCAGCTAGTGAAGCTAGGGCTGCTGTAGTTCAAAGAAAGACAGACGCACATGATTCAGTTTCAGTGTTCGGTGTTCTGTTGCCTATTGGAAGCCAGTGCACAACCATGCAATTTCACTGGGCCCATGGCTCCTCATTTGAAGGCTGAGCTTGTCAGACTAGTTGTGTGACTTTTATTTAGAAAGGGAGGACCAGAGCCAGAAAGCTTGGGGCTATCAGTAACTCGTGCCTCTGCGCACAGCACCTAGGCAGAAGACTGGATTCTACATGAGCCCAGCAGACCTACCTCAGGAGAGATCCCACAGCAAACATCTTCTTGTTGACAAAATCCAAAGGAGTGGCTGAAGGTGTCCTGGTGGCACGAGCTGTAGATTGTCTCAGTTGCAAAGAAGATGAGGTTTCCACTCTTCTGGAAGTGTATCCGTGTGAACTTGTTAAATCTCCCCCCCCCCCAAATATGGAACACTTCACGAATTTGTGTGTCATCTATGCACAAGTGCCATGCTAATCATCTCTGTATTGTTCCAGTTTTAGTATATGTACTGCTAAAGCACGCAGTTGTTAAATCTTTTAAATAGCAGTGTAGAAGAGGTAGATAAGTGGTTTGTGTGTTTATCTTCTTTCCCTCAAATGTGAAAATAAAACTTTCTCTTGATAAAATTGATTTAGAGTGGGCAAAAAGGGTCTCGCAAATGGAAAACCTGCCAGATTTTATTGAGCTCTGTTCACATTTTGGGGTACAGCTGTATGTTTCTACAGTAGGTGGCTTATGCATTTATGCATAACTGAACCTGCTCCAAGTTGTTGCAGCAGATAGAAAAAGCTTTCTTGTAAAAAGAGTAATTACGTTTTTCCACTGTAAAGCCAAGGAAGTTTCTTTGACAGTGACCACTTGTGGGTAACAAAATGAGGGACTACTGATCACAACGGGTCCACATTTCATAGACAACCAGCTTCTTGTGTAACCTGAGTTACACAAGCCTTCGTGGATCCTGGAGTCCAGCACTCAGGTAGAAACATGACCGCCAGGGCCAGACAACAGCCCTCACTGGGCCCCTCTGCAGAACAGAACTGTGTGTTGAGCCTTTGGGGTATGAGAGAAACCGGAAACCTGGCCCATGCTCTCAAGGAGCTCACGGTGTGGTTGGGGAGAGAGCAAAGCCACATGAAACCTCAGAAGGACACTGAGAGGCACATCGACAAGCCCACAGCACTCTCTAGCCGTGTCCTAGGAGACGAAAGGGGTGAATAAGGGCAGGTGGGGTCAGTCATGGAAACTTTCATAAAGGAGGTAAGTACACAGGGATGCTCTGCTCCAACCGGGGGCAAGTTCTGGGAGGCTAGTGTTAGAGGGCCCCACGTGTATACCCTTTTTCAAGCAGCACTTTTCCTGGTGAGTGTTAATGTCTTTGGGGAGCTCCTGTGCTCATTGTGGTTTGACTGCGACTGATACCCTCTGACTGTAGACTGAATCTACATGCATGTCATGTTCTGGGTGGCCAGGCAGGTAAGGACTGCTCTGGCTGCCTTTTTTTTCTTTTTTCTTTCTTTCTTTCTTTATTTTTAGATAAGGTCTAACTCTAGCCTGAAGCTCACTATGTAGTGAAGGCTGTCTCGGGACTGGGATTTACATTGATCCTCTTGCCTCAGCCTCTGAATGCCAGGATTACAAGTGTGAGCAACTGTGCCTGGCTTTTAGCTGCTTTTGTGCTGTATGTCTTAAGGTTGCAGATGGTCCTCCAGAAAAAGCACAGGTTTCAAGAAGAGCAGGGAAAGTTGGGTGTGGTGGTTTACAACCTGTAATCTTAGCATTTGGGAGGTGGTGACAAGAGAATCAGTTCAGGGTCATCCATGACCAGCCCAGAGTTCTTTGGAACCCTGTCTCTACCTCTTCATCCCACCTCTCAAAAAAAAAAAAAAAAAAAAAAAACCAACTCTTTGTATGTGCAAGGACATCTTCACAACCAGTGCAGGGCTTCAAA
Organism: Typhlomys cinereus; assembly: GCA_023101885.1. Taxonomy (NCBI): domain Eukaryota; kingdom Metazoa; phylum Chordata; class Mammalia; order Rodentia; family Platacanthomyidae; genus Typhlomys; species Typhlomys cinereus. The sequence continues at coordinate 2,358,439 of JALPQD010000299.1, read as the reverse complement.
CTGCTGCCTCAAGAAGAGCTGTCTTCTATGGCGATCTTGAAGATCAGTGAATTTGCCCCCTAATAGATTGGCCAGCAGAGTGTGCCACAAGTACTGTGCTGTCCCTGCAATGCCTAGCTGTGCACTAAGAGGCTCTTTTTACTTGCCAAGGAAACTTCCTGAGTCTTAGGAAACACTTCACTGTGTTTGAAAAATAAAATCAAATCAAGTGTTCATGACTAAATGTGTGACTCTGATAATGCAGTGCCCCTTATGACCTTTCCCAAATTGGTGGTGTTTCCAGACTGCTTTCTGGTCCCTTTGTGAAGTTCGGTTGGTATGGCTCAAGCCTTTCCTTGTGTAGTTTTCCTTGTAGAGGATGCATTCTGGAAACCATACTATAGCTCAGCTCAAGCAAGTGAAGTAGGGCTTCAATCATCCAGCAGAACTTTATCTCGTCATTCCAGCTGCCTGGGATGGATCAATAGGTTTGTTGTAGAGAGATGGGGATAGTGAAGGTGACAGGTTTTACCTATATTGAACTTTGAAATCTGGTGCTTTTATGAAGAGAGAGCGAAGGCTTGAGCACAGCCAGCTTTTCTTTCCTTTTCCACCTGTTGGTGCATCCAGGCTGGAGCTGCTTCACAATCTTTATGAAATGTTTCTTTTCCTTTTTAAAGGCAGAGAAGTTAGAGGTAAACATTTTTTTGAGTGGAGGATCTTGGATCATTGCTCATACTTAAGGATGTATTGCCTCACCCCACCCCATTTGAGGGAAGTTTTCTGGGGCAGAAATTGCAGAATATTTTTGCATGAGCCAGGAATGGTGGCAAATGCCTATAATCCCAGTACTTGAAAGGCTAAGGCTAGAGAATGCTAAATTCAAGGCTGACCTGGGCCACGTGATGAGTCTTCTCTCCTCCCCCTCCTCCACATCATCCTTCCCAAAAGAACCCAGGCTCTGGAGGAGATGCTTGCTCTGCTGTTGGGTTAGGTGATAGCTCCCAGCTCCTCATCAGACAGGAGGCATCTCAGATGACACTGGGATTCAGGCTGTCTCTGGACCCAGCCTGGCAGCTTTGAAAGCACTAAATACCTGTAGGAGAGTGCTTCTTGAACCCCTATGTCTACTTTCGTCCTGTTACCATATAGGAAGCAGTGAAAGGTGTGGGTGCAAAGGGGCTGTGTCAGATACAGTATTTAGAATCAGACCTAGTGTCCACACCTACTTCTGCCACCTCCCTGCAACCTGCCCCTGGGCATATAACAGGAGTGAATCCAAGAGCTGGGTGATTTCTGAGGATTAAACAAAATAAATGGTGTGCACAAAGTGCTTGGCACAGTGCCTGCCTGGCACATTATAAGTGCTCGGTAATTATTTCAGTGGCTTCCATCCTGTATTCAGGAGGGGTCTCCAATATTACTGCAGCCTCCTTCACAGGGTTGGAAAATCTACTGAAGTGTGCAGTGCACTGGAAAACCCAAACATCTCCCTTTTCCTGCAGTTCCCTAGCTCTAGAACCTAAACCCAGTCAGCAACTTCCAAGAAGCATTTTCCATCAAGTGGTAACCGCAATGGGCTACAAGTACCACAGCCTAGCTCTCTCCCTAGCCTCTGTCCATCTGGGCCTCATTATCTTTGGAGGTGGTTTCTTATTTCAGAGTTTAGAGCCCTAAACAGTTTTGTGTCTGGATGAGCTACAGGTAGTTTCTAGTAAATTCTTCTGACTAGTTCAGCTAGTTAAGTTTGCTGTTAGCTGAGGGGCTCTTTCCCCAGTTCCCTTCTTTCTCTGTCCCTCTTTTCTCCAAAGCCCAAAAAGCAAAACAAAACTTTTCTAACTTAAACTAGAAGCAACCCCCAGCTTGTGTCCACTGCTTTCTCTTCTAAGTGATGTAGAAACAGGAAGGGCTTCCCACTGATAACCCCAAATAACAGCCCAGCAAAACTGCCACCAGAGGCCACAATGGGCTAATGGATGTGTTGGGGGGCCTGATCTACCCAGATTGTGGTTTTTTTGGGGGGAGGTAGAGGAATTACATCCCACCCTGGTCTCCTCCCCAGGGTGCACAGCATATCTCCTCTTGAACCATTTCTTCTCTATGACTGCTGCTCCTTCTCCTTTCCTTCCTCCCCGTGGGCCTCCCCCCCCTTCCTGGGGTCACTTCCTGATGCCATTCCTCAATTTAGCCCCTATCTCCCCCAAAAGCAATCAAATCCACAACCTAATAAGGCAAAAGAATGAGGAGAATGTCCGCCTCCCAGCCTCTCCCCTAACAACGTGCAGGCCAGCAGCAAATTTGGAAAATGTTACAGCAGAGTGACAACTGACTGGGGCTTAGGGATGACTTCAGAAGCAGCCATTTTCAGGAGCTCCTATTGTTGGCAGCAAGCAGGACCCTGAGGGAGGGCCACCCTGCTCGGCTCGCACTTTCAGAGTCAGGCTGTTGACACCCGCTAGCACAGAAAAGTATATGGAAAGTAAAGCAGTCTGAGTCAACTGCACCTCCAGTGGTGGGATTTACAGGAAACACAGAACACGCAGTACTAGTCAGGAAAGTACGGCGAGGAAGAGCCTCAGTGCCAGCTCCCCCTGCATACCTCGGACCCAGCAGATCCCAACACTTCTGAGATGAGCAGTTTTCTTCCCCTTCACTGTGCCAGGGTTAAATTATCTCTGATGTTAATTAAAACTTGTCAACACTTTGAATGGGGCAACCCAGAAATCTGCCACCCTTCCTACATCATTATCCTGGGCAAGTCGAACCTTTCCAAAGCAATTTCCATTATGGACTTGGAGGAAGGGAGACCGAACCGTTTTGACTGTACCCCTTGAAAAAAGATTTCCTTGGGTCCAAACCTTTTGCTTGGAAAGGTCAAGCTTCTTAATTAACCTGACTGTTGGGGGAGGGGCAGAGCAGTCTGAACCTAGGGAGCTGGCTAAGGGATGTGCCAAGCCTTTCACATTGTTAATTACCACCAAGCATGAGGTCATCCATAAATGTATCTAATTCTTCAACTTGTAATTAAGGTGCTGTTAAAAGTCAGGGAATTTTTGTGTAAGCTTTTTTTTTTTTTTTTTTTTTTAAGAAAAAAAAAAAGTCTTTGTTTTGACCTGACAGGATGGCTCAGATCAGGCAAAACGGAGGCACAGGGCTGGTTTCCTGCCTTCAGAGTCTTTTCAGGAAACCCACTGCAAACAATATTGGAGACCCTGCCAAGGAGCAAACCTGGGGTGATGTCATTGTTCCAGGCTGACACACCACCAAGCCTCTGGCCTGGGGTGATGGTGTTTTTTTGTTTTGTTTTTTTAATGTGTGTGTGGGCCTGCAAAACTAGCTTATTAGGTAAAGATGCGTGCATACAAACCTGGAGATTAGAGTTCAGTTCCTGCAGCCCATGTGGTGGAAAAAAAAAACAGATTTCTGAAAGTTTTCCTCTGATGTCCACATGTGTGTCTGCTCTTTTTCCTTTCTTTGTCAAATAAGTTATTTTTTTTTTAAAGAACTGTACGTATGTGCATGCATATGTGTGCTTAGCCATCTCTGGAAGAAGCTAGTCAAATGAAAAGCCAAGTAGGAGAGGGTCTTGGAAATGGCTGTGGGATTCACCTTTTTTTGCGGGGGGGGGGGAGGGATGAGGAGGAGCCTAAAAAAATTGTCTCTTAACTAGTCTCTCCAACTCAAAATGTTGCCTTTATAGAGAGACAGCCTTTTCTGAGCCGTCCCCTATTTAGTGCCCCAGTTAACTGGCAGTTGCCCTGCAGCTTAGTGAGGAATTACGTGCTAGGTAACTCTCCTCATTAGGGATTGGGAACCTAACATATAGAACTAGATTGATGTGTCCACTTCTTTCACAGAAAGCCTTTCAGAAGACTACACAGTGTCAGTGAGGTGGCATCCGTAAATTGTTAATCTCTCATGTGTCTCCAGCAACCACCTGGATTTTCTCTAAGAAAAGGACGAGCTTTGCATCTTGTCATCTGGAAATCTAACAGAGAGGCATAAATACAGTCTTAAAATGAAGGCAACAAAAATAAACTAAAGCAGCCTTGCATGAAGACATTAATGGCAGTACATGCAAGCTGGGGTGCTATTTTTGTGGCAGAAGACAGTCATAAAAAAATCTTGGCCAAAGAGCTTTAAGCCTCTTGTGCCCATGCCTTTGAATTCCAAACTCAAATGGGGCCATCCTTCAGTGTTCTCTTTTCATCTTTTGCATAGTTCATCTTCTGGATGGAACCAATAACTTTTGAAGGATCGGGATATATAGGGGTTATATAGATAGTTGGGACACAGCAATCTAACAGCTTTAGAAGAAAGCATGGGGATTAAAAAGGAGAGCCATGCAAGTTTCCTGTGGTTTACATCTATTGTGTTTTGTTTTTTTCAAGTAGGCTTGAAGATGGGGGGAGGGGGCGCGAGGGAGACCTCAAAGTAATTATGACTCTGTGTGTGTGTTCGTTCCTGTGGAAGACCAAGGGTGACTTTGGGACTCATCTTGGATTGTTTCTACTTCTTTGCTTTCTTCTGGGATTTTCCAGGCTCTGCCCACAGAAGTACAAGTTGCCAGTTTCCCCCTGGCATTTTTATGTGGGATAGGAATCTGAATTTAAGACCTTCTGCTTGCGAAGCCAAAGCTGAGTCTTAACCCCTGAACATCTCTTCAGCCCTAGCAGTTAGATTCTGAGAGAAAACACAATGAATCCAGTGACAAAATTATGTCAAGATGATATGCAGGTGTGAATTAACCTCAGCCTGCCTAAATGTAGTGTCTGAGCTACTAGGCTTATTGGCACTGCCTTCCTGGCTTAAGAAAGGATCTGTGTGCCTAGTAGCTCTGATATGCAGGGTACTTCCTATTTTAATAACCTCCAGTTGGGTCCTGAGGTATTGTCACTTGATATGTGGTCTCACACAGGCTCCATAGGCCTGAAAAGTCACCTTGAGGTGACTTAAAGGAATAACAAACAAATCTGGTCAAGGAAACCTGAATTTGTAGGTGGTACCCTATTAGGGACATAAATAACATTTGTACAAGAAAAATAGCTCTGGATTGGAATGGATGGTTGGGGTAGAGGCGTAGTCTGGAAGTTGGAGACTTGCTGTGTTACTTAGGCTGTGTGTGGCCGCTGGTTCAGAAGTCACTAGTTCCATTTAGAAAATGGAATACACATAACACAAGGAGCTGGTGGAGATTGTAATGTCTCACTTTAGGAACTGCCATAGGCAGTTAAAGGCACTTTTTTTGGTGTGGTAACTGCTAGGAAACTGAGCTCAGCATAGCCTCAGGAAACTCGTGAGGTTAGTACCATTTTGGGTGGGTTGGAAACAGTATGGGGACTGATTCCATCACGGTTGTAACCTTGAGATTTTGTTCTTTGGGGCCACTTTGAAATCTGTCTCTTGGAATGTTGACTACCGAGCTCTAGAAGGGAAAAATTTATCAGGATAGCTTAAAGCAAGAGCTGGGGGAAGGAAAAAACATTCACAGTCCAGTCAAGAACTTTGCTTAGTCCTCAATGTATGGAAACTTTAGGGTCTCTCTGATATTTGTGAAAATAGCTGTTCACTCTGAGCACTAGTGGAAAGTGTTGACATCTAAAGGGGGTTGTTATTCAGGGGCCAGGCCAGGATAATCTGGTGTTTCTAACATTTTTCTGACCACATCTTTCTCAAATTCTGACACTTGGACAGGGTGCCTGGAAGGACTGTCTGTAGGGCTGCCTCACAAGCAAAAGCTCCTGAGTTCGCATCCCAGGTCCCATGTAAAAACTGTAGGTGAAAACAGTGGCCACCTTTACTTCTGGACCCAATGGGCAGAGCCTGGGAAATCCCAGAACGAAGCAAAAAAGATGTAGAAATAATCCAGGATGATTCTTTTTTTTTTTTTTTTTTTTTATTCAATTGAGCATGTGTGTGTGTGTGTGTGTTGTGTATGTGTGTGTGTAGAACCACGGACGAATTCGGGAACCACCATGGACGCCTTCACCTCCTTGTTTACTCTGCCCCGGGATTCACAGGTTCTGCTCTACCAGGACCAGAAACGCAGGCCGCCTCCGCTTCCGCCTGGTGTCTATACATGGGGTCTAGGATCCGAACTCAGGACCTTCCGCCTGCAAGGCAGAGGCTTAACCCCTGAGCCACTTCTCCAGCCCCTCCAGGATGATTCTTGAAGTCACCCTTGGTCCTCCATAAGGACATACAGTACCCTCTGATACACACTTGCTTGCATGCATGCATGCATGCATATATACATACATACATACATATTAAATGTATACAGCTTTTTATTTGTCAATTAAAAAATTATTTTCACTGCGTATGTTTAGAATCATTTATGTTTCTGTGAACAAAAATAGTGGAAGATATTTTTGTTGGCTTCCAGAAGGCCTGAAGCTCCACATCCACACAAGTATCTGTTCTGCCTGGTGGACAGTGTCAGCCTTTTTAATTTTTTTATTATTATTTATTCAACTGTGTGCATGTGCGCGCGCGCGAGTGTGTGTGTGTGTGTGTGTGTGTGTGTGTGTGTGTCTGTGTATGTGTAGAACCACGGACGAATTCGCGAACCACCATGGACGCCTCCACCTCCTTCTGCTCCGGGATTCACAAGCTCCGCCCTACCAGGACCAGAAGCGCAGGCCGCCCCCGCTTCCGTCTGGCGTCTATACGTGGGATCTGGGATCCGAACTCAGGACCTTCCGCCTGCAAGGCGGAGGCTTAACCCCTGAGCCACCTCTCCAGCCCCGAGTGTCAGCCTTTTAAGTGAACTTCCAGTTAAAAATTTGCACCCAAATGGCTGATGGACAGAAACACTTTTTCAGGATTGGTCACTTAAATTTGACTCCTGGAGTGTGTTGACAGACCATGTTTAATGAAATAGATCACGTAGATGGAACACTTAAACACAGCACTTCTCACTAATTTAGATTGGTAGATTTTAGGAAAACAGGTTACAGAGTATGTGACAAATTCATCCATGCTGCTAAAAAAAAAAAAAAAAAGGCACTCTTGTGATCCCCACCCTCTTTCCCACCTAAGTTTTGAGCACCATGCTTATTGTGTTAGGGTTCTGGCATTTTTATCAAGCTTTGCATGGAGCTGACTGGGAAAAGTCAGGAAACTCTCCATAAAGTCATCACCCTGACTCTTGACTTTTTTGGGTTGTCTTGCCTTAGACTTGGTTTGGGTATTTCCTGTTCCATTGTTTTCCCAGACTGGCTTTGATTTCTTAGATGTATTCCTAAGCCTCTGAATGGCTTGAGGAAAGATGGCTGCAGTACTTCCTACAACAACTTACTTCACAGCTGCATACTGTTTGAGCAGCCTTCTACCCACAGAAACAGCTGTACAGAGGGAACCTCATTGTTCTACTGGCCTAGCCCATAATCCTAGGATAAAATGTTTTTTGCTTTTCATGAATTTGCAATCCAGGGAACATAAGGGTAGGATGTACAATGCAGAGGATTCATTGAAAAACAATTTTTTGAAAGAGAGACAGAGATTAAAAACACATGAATGCATCACCATAGATTGTGTGTGGAGGTCAGAGAATCAGGGGAATGACTCAGGTTTGGCACCATCTCCCCCAGACCCTGTCGTATTGTACTGTACTGTATTATATTGTGTTTATTTTTATTTTATTTTATTTTATATGTGTGTATCAGAAGATACTGTTGTATGTCTATGGAGGCAGAAGGGTGACTTGGGAATCACTGGGATTGCTTTCTCTTTGCTTTATTCTGAGTTTTCTAGACTCCACCTTTCCAGGGCTGAAAGTACAGGCTGCTGCCATTTTTACATAGAATCCGGGATCTGAACTCAGGACTTTCTGCTTTCCAGGCAGAAGCTTAACCACTGAGCCATCTCTCCAACCCGTTTCATTCTGTAGTATCCTTTCCTGCTATCAGTTTGGACCACACAACAAGATTTTTCATGTTGTCCTTTAAAGTTCTGGTTTTGTTGTTTGAGGCAGGGTCTCGGTTTGTAACCCTGGCTGGCATGGAAGGTCATTGTAGATCAGGCTGGTCTCATACTGGGTTCCCAGTATACACCACCATATCTGGTTTAATGAGTTGTTTGTTTGTTTTTGAGGTAACTGTTTCTTTTTGGTTTTTTGTTTTGGATGGGTTGGGGTGAATGGAAAAAAGCAGAAAGTGAATTAAGAAGGAAGTGAGCAGTAGACTGATGAGGATAATATTGATATAAATGGTATTAACTGGGGTGATGGATATCTGTACCCATAGTGAATGGGTTAGTATGTGTCATAAACAAAGACCCAGGGAAAGTAATGTGAATCAAATAGGCCTTCCTGTCTTTGTGGAGCTGATAGTATGAAAAGGACAGCTACCCTATGGCGCTCCCATAGGCAACATTCCTCAGTGTTCTGTAAGATGAGAAAAGAGGAAAGGGCACGCTTTATAAGGGAGCTGTAGGGCTTGCCGTGGATTGGGTACAGCGGGTAAGACAGACCTTTCTGAGACCAAGGAGCCAATTTAGGAGTGTTCTGGGGCAGGCCCCAGTAGAGGCAGAAATACTGGCAGACCAATGGCTGCGGTCAGGTGGAAAGAGTGGCTGGAGGGGAAATCAGCTAACAACAGCCAGAACCAGAGTCAGACTTATTTCTTTAAGCTTATTTCTTCCACAGCGTGGCTGAGCAATTGGCTCTTCTTCATTCTCATTTTGTAGCCCTGGTGTTGAAAACTGGGTCTCTGGTGATGTTTAAAATTCAGGCGTGTGGTAGCATCTTGTTTTGAGAATGGGGTGTGGTAAGAGGAGAGAGTTGGTAACTTATAAGGGTGCCAGCACTTGAGCATTTCACCTTCTCAGCATCTCAGGAGAGGAGCTTAGACTGAAGGATGCTTCTGGGATCTGTGTGAGTAGTGGTGGGAAGTAGAGGGTTGAACGTGTTTCTAGGGACCTGAGTTTGACTGCCTATATATGGCTTAGTCTCAAGGAACAGGTGATCACAGTGGGAGTTGTTTTCTATGTTTCTGGTGGGAGGTACCCAGCTACATTCCTTTGTAGACAAGCACAAACTAGATAGTTTTGAAATTGAAGGTCTGAAACTAGCCAAAGAATTAATCCTGGTCTAAGAGGCACATGATGAGAGTACAGCCAGCCTGGCCTGTGTGTGGCCTCCACTGTTGCTTTTTAATAAGCCAAGAAATACCTCTTGGAAGGGAGGATCTGTGACCATCTTGAGCTGAGTTCTTTCTAGAGGATCTGGAGGCCTTGAGCTTTCAGAAGAGAATAAGTCCATGTTGCAAACTCTGACTGACGAGGTGCTGGACAGAGTTTTCTTGGATCATCTTTGCCCAATGGTTCACCTGACTTCAGGGATCTCAGTATGTATCCTGTCATCAGGGTCTCCCCCTCGTTCTGTGTGCTTAGATTCCAAATGCTGCCTGCCATTCTTTCCTGAAGGATGCAGACTTGGTTTCCCAGGATACAGGCATGAAATATGGCCAGTAGAGTTTCCACCAAGAGGAATGGAGTCTTTACTTTTTTCAACAGAGAAACTCAGAACACTCAGACAGTAGAGATTTCTATGGTGTCCATATTCAAAGCCAACTGTTTGTTGAAGATTGACCCTGAGGTGCAGCCAGTGTGGCTGCTAGATATCACCGGTGGGTAAGAACCCTGTGGTTAGGAGGCCTTGCTAAGCAAGAAAGCCAAGGCAGGAGAGGCCAGCTGGGGTTCTAGGATCTACAAGTCTTGTCGAGAGTATGCTAAGCTACAGGTCACGTGTGATCTCCCTCCTGGGAACTCTTGCACCAGCAAGGCCTCTGGGCCGGATATAGGAGATAAACAGGCACTCTGCACTCTGCCACAGAAAGGCCCAGAAGGAGCCTAGTTGCAGCTTTTTATCTCAGGAAGCTCTGAGGAGATCCTGGCACTAGTGGGAAACAGTATGATCTTCACATCATTCTGAGCCCTCCAGTCCTTCTCACACAGGATTGAGAAACATTCTGCTCTTGGATTCCTGTTGGGTGTCCCTGTCCTTCACAATGAATGGGGCCCTGTGGGACCTATTCTCTGTTCTCTGGCCTCCTCTCCTTTCCCCATCACAGTCACTGTTCTGTAGACACAGCTTCCTCTGTGTCATACACCCTGGAGCCTCTGCCTCTGCTTCTGCACTCTGTACATCCCATACCTCATTCTTCAGACCTCATTTTTTACTTCATTGCATGTAGAGTATCTTAAATCTAGTCACTCTGTGCTCTCTACCTGCCATGAGACTACAAGTGTCATAAGAGCAGGTAAACAATTTTGTCTTTTACTGTGTTCCTAGCATGGAGGACAATGTCTGTCAGGCATAGGTGCTCAGTAATTAAACAGTCATTGAATGGATGGATAAATAGCCAGTCAGACAAATAGACTGGCCACCTATTATTTACAGAGCAGCCAGTCAGTGTGAGGTGATAAGTGAATGGATATACTACAATGAGTATATACTATATAAATAGATATTTAGTATATGCATTGATTTACTCTTGGCCTGTGCTAGCTAGAAGCTAGGTCTAGTTCACCCTTGCAAGTCTGTTGCATCTCACCTAAAAGCTGACCCTGTGTGCTCTGGAAGGCCATAAGTTCTCCCTGGGAACCTTCCCAGCCAACATCCACCGTGACAGCCAGCTGTCCGTGCAGAGTTCATTATCACTTCTTACAAATTTTGAGACAAAATTAGCAGGCAGAGGAGGGAGATATAATTCTCACCTGAGGGGTAGGAACTTGTTCTTAAAACAGAATTCATCCTGTTTTGGGCCAATATCTATTTACTGAGCCAGAAGTTCATGTATTCATGGGTCTAGATAGCAGAGACACCTCCATGAATGAGACAAGGGTTTGCCTTCAAAAATGGTATGTTTAGCCCAAAAGCTGGTGACTTTTTGTTATTTCATTTTAAAACTTTTTTTTAAATAAAGAAATCATTGTTTCTAAGTAAAATTAACTTACATCGTGGAAGAGACAATAAAACATTTTGTTTCTAGGGATAGATATAAAAATTAAAACACAACTCTGTGCTTAGCTGATTGGTCGCCCTAAAACTTGGCCTACCAGTTTTGGGCAACTTGGCTTCATTTGTTAGGTGTCATTTAGCATTTAGGTGTCTCGAGACGTACAGAACAGGAAAAGCAAAGTGAACTAAACTATGCCTGCTCACTAGTGTTATTAATTTATGGAGGATTGGTAGAGAAATTGATGCCACGGAAAATGTAGAGAAAGCTGGAGGCCATATTGTGTGTGGCCAAGCACAATCTGATAGGCCACAGAACCACTGCCCTTTCTTCCCCTGCTGTCTAGCTTGAGCTGGGGTTTTTGTCCCTCATGTCCCTCTACACCTTCTTCACTGTCAGTGATGACCCATCCCCAAGAATCAGTCACTCTGTCCTTGCTCCTGGGACCTTACTTGTGTTTGGGAGACAAAACCAGAGGCGGTTTTTCCTTTTAAACACAACCTTGTTCTGCAGCAGAGGAAAAGAAAGGGTTGGCTTGTTATGTGACCACAGTGGGTGTGCTGTGATCCACCTTTGAAAAGGGCTTTACCCCATGGACCTTGCCTGGGTAATGCGAGGAGGGAATGCAATGGGAATTTGAAGCTGGAGTGTGAACTGAGAAAGTCCAACCCGTACTTGGGAGCATTCAAGTGTTTCTCTTGTAGGAAAATAGAATGGTTCAGTGTGGCCCATAAGCTGGGGAAAGAGCTTGCACTTGGTTGTTGGCTTTGGTGTGTTTTTAAAACATGCAACTTTGCAGTGACTCCATCTTCTCATTGTCCACATATCTGTCAGTCCTCAGTACCCACCAAGGTTGTCTGCTCCATCCCAACAAGCATCTGCATGCAATCTGCCATCAGGTGATTCTGTGTCTCTTCTCAACTTCTATAATATAGACTTCAAATTCATGTCCTATCTTTGGAGTAGAGAAATAGTTTTTCTTGTATCTATCACCAAGCATCAGTGATTTTTTTTCTTGCCACTTGCCCATCACTATCTTCAGTGTGTTTATCTTATAACTATGGCCCTCATTTTTGTTTCTGTTCTTGCAGGTTGAATCCTGGTTGTTTTGTGTGCTACATGGCACCACTGAACTATACTCTCAGACCCTAGGATATGCATATTTTTAATTATACACCCCTCCCTCCCCTCTGTGAGGTTTCTGTCTATGCACTCCACCTTTCTGGGCCTGACCTACTCATCACACTCTTAATGACAGACATGGGCCTTTCCCCTGTTAAACGTGGAGGCCTTTCAGGAAGAATCTTGTGTTCTTTCTCCTTGTGTCTATAGCCCCAGCAGAGTAGGAGTTCAAGATGTTCGGATAGTGCTGAATGAAAGCCTGCACGAACAGATGCTCCACTCAGTTTTAGACAGAAGTTTCTGCATGCCTGCTGGTTGTGCAACACATACTTCAATTTTGATATTCTGCAGTCTGTGTCTGGGTCTTCCATACCCAGGTTTGACATTGTCTCCAATAAATTCTCTTTGCCAGAAGCCTTGAAACCTTTGATTGGCTCTTCACTGTAAGTAGTCACTTAATTTTCTTTCTCTTGAATAGCCCTCAGAAATGTCTGTCCTCTAGCTCCTTGTCCTCCAGTTTTCCTAACTCAGACACATAGTGGATCTTTGAAACTACAAGTTCTGCAGCTGCTGTGGCTTCCTGGGCTATGAAAATGGGCAGAAGAGTCAGACACTGTAGCATCTGGTTCAGGGTACACTGAGGTGTTGGGCTCACTGTCCTGTGAAGTTTGCCTCCAGCTGCTGGCCTCCTAACTGGCTTGACTCCAGTCTCCTGGTTGGTCTCAGTGGCTCCATGAACATTATCTTTCTGAGACTCGTATTTAATTAGGTCACTCTAAGAAAACCTGCTCATTCGGGGGATGGTGTCTGATCCCCTCCCCACTGACACCATACTCCACCACTCCTTTGTGGTTCCCAGCCAGCCATCTCCTGCTCTTCTGTGGGTTTTACATTTAGTGTTGTGACTGTATGGAGTGACTCTCTTCCCAGGTCACCACCCATCAGAACAGCGCTCCTCTTTCAAGGTCCAGATCAGGTGTTATCTGCTGTCCTCGTATCACACTGCCCTGCAGTGGGTTCACCAGTATCCCTCTGACTAGACCATGTCCTCCTTGAGGACAAGACTGTTGACTTCTACCTTGATCCTTGATTGTGAGTCTCCTTCCTTGTCCTGGATCTCATTCCCCACATAGATGAGACATCACCCAATACCAGGTTTCCACTTAGTTTGTGTTATCATCTAGTGATTTCTCATTCTCTCATCTTTGGTTCTTTTTTTCCTTGAGGTGATGCTTCCAAGATTGGAGAGATACTCATGGCAAGGGCTTTTTTTCTCACTGGAGAAAAGGGCTGCCTGTTCTGGCAACTCTGCTGCCAGCAGAGCCCAGCTGCCCCTCTCCAGCCACTCCAGTCAGGTTCCATCTATTGGCTCCAGGACACTCTGGGATTTGAATAACGTTTATTTTTGGGAATATTTGGGATACAGACTTTATTGCTCAGTTTGGGGGATTGACCTAGGTAATCACATGCTGCAATTTTAACCTGTGTGGTGGCTGCCACCCATGGAGCAGAGTGGGCCACAGGCTTCTGCAGGGGGAAGCAGGGGCTGGGCTGTCAACACCAGTGGAACCAGACAGACATTCCTGTGCTCTTTCATTGTTCAGCCAGACCACCTTGGACTCCTCTCTGCCTAGTGGGGTGTAGGGGTCAAAACCATTTGGAGTAGATTTTGTAAAGTAGATTTAAGATTTAAAGTAAAGATAATTTTGTGCATGATTTTTATTCATTTTATTCTACCATATTGTAAATTAGATAAATTTATAATATGTAGCTCAATGGTAGAGTGCTTGTCTACAAGGCCCTGGGAACAATCCCCAACATGGGGTGAGGAGAGGGAACAAACTTAAAGCATAAAGCTAAAAAGATTAATTTCAGTAGGGGGCATCTGCCAGTATCCCATTGTTGTGGCACTGTTTGAAAGCAATTCCACTTCCTTTTATTCTGTTGCCATTATTGTCCATGGGGCCTTATGAGGTCCACAGGTTCATAGTGAGTTATATAGTGTATGGATGGGTTCTGGAGCCTCTCATTGGATGTGCATCATACTAAGTTAGATAGAGGTTCCTGTCTTCTTGGAGAGACAGGAAGAGGCTCTGGTAAAATAAGTGTGTCGACTACTCCATGTCTTCAGAATGTATCCCAGTTCTCTATTCTCTTTTCCAGAACCTTGGTCCCCAATTATGAAGGAGAGGCCCTTCTCATACTTTACATCTAGTCATTCCCCCCCCCATGAACCCTCCAAAGATCTCCCATTGGGGTAAAACCCACCATGAAGCTCTCCATACATGCTTCCTATCTCCATCCCTCTCTACTCCTGCCATGTGTCCACTGGGCCTGTGCCCAGGGATGGTCTTTCTTCTGCTATAGGTAGCTCTGTTATTGGAGCTCTATGTTACCTCATCCTACCTGTCTGGTGTTTTTCATTTCACTCCCTTTCTACAGTCCCTCCTTGGGTTATTTTCTTACTGTATCAGTTATATCTAATTGTTTCCTTCGTGTTTCCTTCCTTTCCTTCACTAGAATGGAAGCAGGAGGAGGCAGGGATGTTCATGGATTTATTTAAGTCCAATGTTTAAAGAGAGTAAGTGGTGTGTGGTAGAAATTCAAAGTACCTCTTCTGGTACCCACATTCTGGGCCATGTTGGGATGGCTGTGAGGATAAGGATTCACATGAGAGCTTTTGTTATTCTCAGTGAATTTTTTTTTTTTTGAAAGGAGATCTTAACTGTATAGTCCAGGTTGGTGCATGCAGTCCTCTTATACCTCAGTCTTGGATTTTTCATTGTGGTGTCTGTATTCACACATTTTGTCTCTGTGAACCTGAAGAGCTGTGTGCTTCCCATGGCTTCGTCTCATACCAGCTCCTCTGGGAAGAAGATAGTGAGAGCTCTCAGGACCCATTGTTCCTCTGCAGTCTGCAGTTGATTTCCTCCAGCCCCTTTTTTAAGTCAGGTCCCTTGCCATGTGTGGGAAGAATGATAGGACCATTTGAGTGGACTTCCAACCCTTCCCCCTCTCTAAAAGACACACGCAGGCAGTTGGAGTTCACCTTTGTTTTATGAGTCATCGGCTATAGCTGGTCATAAATTGTTATTTCCTATAGTTTCAGAGCAGCTTTATCGGATATCGCCTTAGGAACCCAGGAGTGGATTTGGTGTGGAGTCAGTTAACACGTCAGTGTGTTGTAATCTGTCGTTGTACCCATATAAGGCAAACTCCTTGGGTTACTTTTTACCTTGGCAGAATCACAGGAATGTCAAGGTAACCAACCAGGCTACCTCCGTGTAGTTCTGATTCTCACCCGGTCACCTGACTTGCCCTCCTCTCTCCTCTGACTCACTTTGCAGCCACACCACAGCACAAGTACCCCACCACCTGGGCTGGGAATCCACCCAGGGGCTCTGGGCTTCTCATGGATTTGTGTCTTCTTCCTTAGGAAGGCAGTGTGGAGAGCCTCACCCGTGCCCAAAGCAGACACCAAAATATAAAAAGTCAGCCGTGGCTGTTTATATTTGGGACTGCAGCCTCTCCACTGCTCAGCTACATACATGAACACAGGCAGGTCACTCTGGAGCTGGAGAGACAGCTCAAGGGTTAGGACTCTTGTCTCCCAAGCAGAAGGTCCTGAATTCAGATCACAGGTCCCACGGAAAAACTTCAGGAGGAAAATGGCAGAGGTCTGTACTTCCTGTCCTTGTGGGCGGAGCCTGGGAAATCCCAGAGCATAGCAAGTAGGTAGAAACAATCCAGGATAATTAAAGCAACTTGAGTCACTTGTACAATTATGTTAGGGTTGGCTTAACACTCCACCCAGTCACAAAACTCCTTTTGTTGGCTTCCTAAGACTCAGCCCCTCAGTAGCTTTGAGGGCAGGCTGAGATGGTGCTGAGCCCTCCACAATCCTCCCTTGTTGAAATGGAGCCCACACCTTACTGTTTCCTGTCACTTTGCCCTTAAGTACATGTAGCAGGCTGTTGCACACTGTTTTGAGGCCAACAGTCATCAGTGTCCCAGAGTGTCGGGACCCCCATTTCTCCCCAAAATGCTTCTGGAGACAGTTACTCTTTCAGTACAGTAGTGCCAGCTCCAGAAGGGCACATAGGTGGTGCAAGCTAGGGTGAAAGTCACCCGGTCACTCTGCCAGGGCGAGTGGTTTCACCATTTTTAATGGAGCAATTATGAGTCAGAGGTTTCAGTCTCACCCCCTTGGTTTCTCCCAGTCCTGTAATTACTCTATGGTTTTAGAATTTTATTTTGGTTTTACTTTTTTAAAATTATCCCTAGACACTGTTCCCGTTGCCCATCTAGATTATATGCTTAGGTTGTGAGACAGTTATTGAATGGGGATTAAAGGAACTCTCAGCTCAGAGTGGCTAACCTACAGATAATGTGCCACAGCATCTTGTGAACCAGGATCAACCATCACCTACTCACATGAGGCCAAGGCGAGATTTGATAATTTTTTAAAAAAATTTTTACTCTTTGTGTGTGTGTGTGTGTGTATCTGTGTGTCTGTGTGTGTATCAGATGGTACTCTATGTTCCTGTGGAGGACCAAGAGTGACTTTAGGAATCATCTCAGATTGCTTCTATCGCCTTGCTTTGCTCTGAGATTTCCCAGGTTCTCCAACCATCAGGACCGGAAGAGTAGGTCGCTGCTGTTTCTGCCAGCATTTTTACCTGGGACTTAGGATCTGAACTCAGGACTTTTTGCTTGGGAGACAGTCTTAACCCGTGAGCCATCTCTCCAGCTTTGGTAATTTAATTTGATAACTCTTTTTACCACCAGTTGCCTCTTGGCAAACTCCATACTGGAGTTCGTTGGTAAGAGACCTCTCCCAGATTGCCAGGATTGCTTTTCCTTCATCTAATCCTCTCTGAGCCCTACAGGGTGCAATGCTGGTGAATGCCTCAGACTCACAGGCTAGGGAATTACATAATCCCTAAATTCTGAGCTCCAGCCTTACTCCACATCAGAAATAAACCTTTTAACAGTAGACTCTGAGGATAGGAAGCCAGTGAGGACTGTATTTGCGAAAGAGGGAGTTCTGTGTCTTCACTCCTTTATCTTGAAAGTGAGGGTGAGAAAGAGAGGGGTGTCAAGATTACAGACTAGACTCACTCTATCCACCCAGGCCATATGACCCTCCTCCCAGGCCTCCTTTTCTGCTTCTACTGGCTTAGCCAGGTGAAGTTGGAATTTACCAAAAGAAAAAATGAAGAGGACTTTTGGAGGCATTTCAGTTGCAAAGATAAAACCCTGGCCTCTGTTGAAGCTTGCTCTCTGCTTGCTAAGGCCCTTTTTTTGTTGCACAATCTGGTACAGGGTTCTGTGAGCCCCAGCAGAAAGCAGGCTGTCTATGCAGGGAGATGGGCAGTGTTCATTCTTTTTGTGTCCTGGGCTGTGTGATGATCTGTGAGGAGTTCCTTAAGTGACCCAGCAATGTAGGGCCGAGGCGCAGCACCTGTCTAGGTGTGGTCTGTCAGTGTCCCTCTGATTTTATCTTCCCAAATGTCTGAGCAAGGGCCTTGAATGATTGGTCCACCTTAAAACCTTAACTCTGAACATAGGGCCTCAGGCACCTGCTAGGATTCCAAACCACACAGTCTCAAGGTCAGAATTGCTGGTGTGGCTATCTTTTTGAAGGATCAGAGTTTAACCAGAAGATCTTTAATTCTCTCACCCCCACCTAGAAACCTGAGCTCAACTGTAAGCATTGAAAATAAATGGGCTTTTTGTCCCTTCAACTCCCTGTTCTCCAGGTAGAGAAGGGCCCAGCCTGCGGATCTTTTTTACAGCAGAACGCCGGATGAGGCCAGTGGAGGAGGCCTGACCACAGTCTCTGTTGCTGCCCTAATTTTAAAACTGTCTTTTGGGAGTGGAAGTTTCCTCTTTTATGAGTAGCTATCAAGGTAGGGCTCACCCGTCTCCTTCCTGCCGGAAAGCTCTGCTAAGAGGGCTCAACCTGTCTCCTCCCTCTCTACTTTGTACTCCCCTATCTTTCTCCCCCAAGATTTAATTCAGGCCTATGTCTTTTTGTGTAGGTAGACAGAGAGGTCAGGTACCTTCCCTTGGGGAGAACCCAGTTTTGTGGCATGTAATCTGAGTAGTTTTTGGATTGTTTGGTTAGTTCTGTGAGTGTGGGGTGACTGCAGAAAAGTCTGTGGAAAGAAACCAGGACAGTTGGAACACCTTTCTATCCCCAGGTTCCCTGTCCTTTGATCCTCTTTTAAAATTTATTTGAGGGGGCAGATAGAAGCATGCATGCTCTGGCACACAGGTGCAGTTCTCTCCTACCATGTGGGCTTTGGGGGGATCAAACTCAGGTTGCCAAATGTAAGCCTCTGGTTGTGCCCAAGCCCCAGACCTCTCACATCTAGAATAATAGAGTTGAGAGGCGTTTTTAACCCTGACTTTATGTGTCATAGATGCTCTGTAAAATGTCATTGTCCAGGATCCATCTCCAGGGATTTGGGTTTGCTGGCTTTTGATAAAGGTTGGCATTCTATAAGAGTCCCACATCAATTACCAATCGATTTTTTTTTTAAACAAGGATGCAAAGACAATTTAATGGAGGGGAGGGAGAATATCTCTTCAAAAGCTAGCACCTAGGCAGTTGGACATCACATGACAGAATGGAGTTAGGCCTGTGCCTCACCATGTACAAAGGGCAACTAACTCTACATGGATTAAAGGTCTTCTAAACGAGAGAACTGAAACTCTGAAATATTTAGAGGAAAACACAGGTGTAAATCTTCATGACCTTGAGTTAAGCAAAAACCCAACTAAGCAAGTAAATGCTCTACTACTGAGCTGTATCTCCAGCCCCCAAAACACTGTCAAAATGAAGTGAACCCCCACATTTCTGATAATGTCAGAAAATACAACGATAAAGTAAATTAAGTGGACTAAAGATTTGAATGGATGTTTCTCTAAAGAAGATAAGCAGATAGTCTAAGAAGCCTGAAAACATACTGAACGTCATGAGTAAGTAGTTCTAATCAAAATCACAGGCTTGGGCAGCCTAGACGTCAAGTGCTTGTCTTACATGCACCAGACTCTGAGTCCCAGCACCAAAAGAGCAAAATAGAAGTCCACATTGAGATGCTATTTTATTCCCACTAGCTTTATTCCCAATAAAGCTAGCAACAATTTTGGCAAGGATATAGAGAAGTTGGAACTCTTACATTGCTGTTAGAAATGTAAAAATGTCACATTCTCTTAGGAAAAGAGTGTGACAGTTCTTCAAATGATTAAAGTAGTGAAGTTCCCACGAGACCCAGTATTTCCACTCCCATGGAGAGCTAAGCAGTCTCAATAAGCTTGCAAGATTTACCCATGCAAACTTCACAAATATTCATAGCCAAAGGTAGAAACAAGTGTTTTTTGTTTTGTCTTGTTTTAAAGTGGTATGTCCACACTGACGAGAGTGTTAAGACACAAAAGGATTGAAGTGCCAATATATGATTAAACATGTTTGAACCTTGAAAATATGTTAAATGAAAGAAGACAGATAGGAAAGGCTTTGTACTATGTTTGTGTGAAATGTCCAGAACAGGCAAATCCATGGGCATATTAGAGATAGGTCCGCAGTAGCTGGGGGGAGGGACAATTGCAGTTCACCTGCATGGTTGCTGATAAATGAGCATCAAATGGCTTTAAGGGAACAAGGGATTTATTTTCTCTTACGATTACTGGTTATGGTTCTTAGTCCAGTTTGATGGGAGAGCAACACCAACAACAGGGCCAGAGGAACTGTCCACACCATTTCTACACAACAGCTGAGAGAGGGATGATCCTTACTTGTCAGACCAGCATGTCTGGCCAAGTATACAAAAGGGTGCCAACTCCCTCAACCAGGTCTCTGTATTTTATTCCAGGGACTAATCCCACCCACCATGTTCTGGGCCCTCCACATCAGGTAGACAATCTCCTGCAAGCTTACTCTGTGCCCAACTCAACCATTAATTCTCCACTAATGTGTCCAGAGCTCAAACCCTCAACAGTCAAGTTGACACCTGTGCCTAATCATGACAGGGACTAGCTGCTAATAGGTTTGAGATGATGAAAATTTCCTAAAAGTAGACAGTTGCATAGCCTCAAACTCAGGAGATGAAAAAATGTATATGTGACACATATGTGTCATGACATACACATGGAGGTCAGAGGACAACTTTTTGGAAGTTGGTTCTCTTTCTACTGTGTGGGTTCTTGGGATCAAAAACAGATTGCCAGACTTAGCATCAGGTGCTTTTTCGAGATGAGCCACCTTGTGAGGCCATCATGGAGTTTTTAAAAGGATTAATTTTGTTACAAATTTCATACATACCTCTAACAGTGATAATGACTCTTCAAACTATACATTTTAAAAAGAACACAGGCATATCCATGATTCTAAAAACTACCTCAAAGTTTAATGACAATATGTATTTAGGGTCTCCAAAAAAAAGGGGGGAGGGAAGCTCTCCAGTGATTCTCAGGCACCATCTTGCTAAGTAAGGAGTTCTGGATTTTGAAGGTCTTTGTGAGATTTTTGGAAACGGCTTCATGCTACAGCCCGGACTGCCCTGGAGCGTGCTAACATCACAGCCGTTCACCATGAAACTTGAGTGCTTTTTCACCCTTATGGCCAGAATCTCATACATGCTTGGCAAGCACTGTACCACTGACTCGCCCATACAACCCATTTCCTCAGGCCCCAGCCCTTGAAACATCTTTGGAAGTAATAAAAACCAGATAAGTTTGAGTCAGGATCTCATAACCAGGGTAGCCTCTCAGAGCTTACCGTTATTGTCAAGGACTACCTTGAACTTCTGATCTTCCCTTCAGTTTCCCCCTTCCAAGTGGTGGGATTGTAGACCTGTGCCATCATGCCACTTTCCTTCCTTTATTAATTTGGTAGCTGAGAGTCCATCCCAAGGGAGAGGAAGTTGGAGGGACACCTGCTTTGTATCAGCCACTAGAGTATAGTCAACAACTTGACAGATCTCAGAAGGGCCTGGCTTTATATGAAACAGTGACAGTGTAGTAATGAATGGGACATCTTGTGAGCTCTGTGAGGGGCACTTTTCTGTTTTTAGAGACAAAGCTGATCTCCATAGTTTAGGCTATCCTCTATCCTGTGCTGGGGTTGCAGGTGGGAGCTACTAGGCTGCTATGGGAATGCATTGTACACATTGTCTTGTCAAGTGCTTAGGACACATCTGTTTTCTTCTTTGCATAAAGAAAAAGCCAAGTCACACATTTTACAAAGTAGCACAGCTAGGATATGAACATTGTCCTCATTCAGGCTAGAGAGCCCTTGCTTTCTTTCCTGAGCCATGCTGTGTTTGCTAGGGAGTTTGACATCCAGCTGGGGGCAGGTTATCAGCTCCTCAACCAGACCCTTTCTAGCCACCACTAGGACCCACATCTGGATCCCTCTGCTTACCCCAGTTGGCTGTGTAGACCTTTTGACGTTCAGAACCTGAATGCAGGTGGTGCTGGAGTGGCAGTAGGAGCCATGAAATTTAGCCGGTATGGTGGTACACACCTGAAATTCAATACTTGCAAGGCTGAGGCAAGAGGTCATCATGGCTACTTGGAAACCTGACTCAAATAACAACAAAAGTCTACCTAGTCCTAAATAGATGGATACTAGGTGGCATGGTAGGACTTGCTGAATACCTATTTAAGGTATCATTCCTGCCAGCTGGGCCCTGGGGCATGGAGGGCCTCTTCTCAGGAGACTTATTACAGTTGGTAGAGAGACTGCTTGTGAACAGATAGCATAATTTCTGATAATAAGTGTTGTGGATTAAAAAAAGAAAATAAAGGGCTGGAAAGGTGGCTCAGGGGTTAAGCCTCCGCCTTGCAGGCGGAAGGTCCTGAGTTCGGATCCCAGATCCCACGTATAGACGCCAGGCGGAAGCGGGGGCGGCCTGCGCTTCTGGTCCTGGTAGGGCGGAGCCTGTGAATCCCGGGGCAGAAGGAGGTGGAGGTGTCCATGGTGGTTTGCGAATTCGTCCGTGGTTCTACACATACACAGACACACACACACACACACAGACGTGCGCGCACATACACACGCACATGCACACAGTTGAATAAATAATAATAATAATAAAAAAATTAAAAAAAAAAAAGAAAGAAAATAAAATCTTGGTAGAGGTGGTAGTCAAGGAAGGCCTCTATGGTGATGACAATTTGAGGAGAGTCCTGTGTGATGACATGCAGCCAACCTTGTACAGAGTCTGAAGAAAGCTTTAGGCCAGAAGGAAAAGCCTTCTCAGAAGGAAAGATTGCACTTCAGAGTCCCTTGGGTGTATGTGCTCTCTGGCATCTCTCAGGGGACTGGCCCCAACTAGCTTCAGAAAGAACTGGTTCCTGGGTGGACACGCAGGACCTTTGGAATGCTTAAGACTACACTCTGTCTGCAGTATTTATACCTTTCCTATGACTGGGAAGTCAGCTTTTTCATGTACGCTGAGAAAATGCCGAATAAGGCAACTTCAGACCAGAACATGAGAAGCATTCCATATTTCACTGTAATTGCTTTCAAGTTAGGCTGTGTCGTCATGGGGCAGGCATACCACAGCCTGCCTCTTCTGCCCTTGGCCTGGATTTCGCACAAGGAGGGTGGTGCCTGTGTCCTTGTGCTGCAGAGTGGCCACCCTGGTGTCCTGCGCTACAGGGAGGGACTGCCTGTGTTTCACCTTGCTGCCTTCTCATGTGTGGCCATGAGCACATGGTGACCCGCTCACTTGCTGTTCTCTCAACACGGTTCCTGGGTTTCATCCCCTTCTGGATCTAGTAAAGGCAATGAATCTTAAAAGCAATGCTCACAGGTACAATTTCTCACACTGTTCAGAGCCTTCATAGACTAGTCAGGGCAATCGCCTCTTTGCTTGTGCAGCTGGTAACCTAGATTCCAGAAGTCTGTGCTACCAGGCCCTGAAAGCACCTTTAGAGTAGTTGGTGGTTGAGGCCCAGGGCCCCAGGAGCAGTCTCTGCTTTCAAGAACTGAAAAGATGTCCCATTGAGTCCAGCCCAGCCTCAGGCCTGGCAGTAGCTGGCAGATGGGTGATAAGGTGGCTGTCCACCCAAGAAATAAATAGCCGTGCCTTCTGTGTCCAAGCCTTGGACATCCCTCCTGATCACCTGTGGAAGTAGGAGCCATGGGCAGCAGCAGAGGACACAGCAAACAAGGTGGGAGTTCAGGAGGTGGAACGACGCCCTCCCCCTCAAAGCAGCCGATGCCCCAGCGGAGCGGTAGACCAAACACGGTACTTCAGAGACGAGGTTTGAAACTGCCAGGACTCTTGGGTGCTCTGTCTAGTCATTATGTTCCCAGGAGAAGTTTGTTGTGACCAGCTGCAGTCCACTCCGGGTCTGGGGAAAGTTTGTGCAGGCTAGTCCTTCTGGGTCAGGCTGGAGGTTGTGACATCCTAAGCACGTGGTGGTGCACACAGGGAAAGGAGGGGGTGTGTCATGAGGTAGTGAACAATTTTTTTCTAAAGTCTTGTCAAACAAGAAGTTGATAGAATCCACATGTGAATGTCTGCTGGGCAGGCGAAATAGAGAAATGCCTGGACTCTGCTCCTTTTGTCCCTGGGAGTCAGAGCCAAAATGTGTGCTCCAGTTTGGGGATACAGCACAGTCTGTCTCTGGGCCCAAACAGACACTGCTAGAGACTTCTGCCTGCCCTGTGCCCCGTGAAATTCCAGTTTCCAACATCTCTTCCATGCCTCCTTTCAGTACTAAGAACATGTTTTCTAGCAAGAAGTCAGGAAAAAATGGGAGGGATACTTTTCTAGTCGGGCAGTGTATCCGTTCCCCTCCCTCACCACCTCCACTGCTTCTCCCAGGGTCTGTCCTTCTTCAGTTGCCATCACAGCTCGCTGGAATACCACTCATCCATCAGAATGCCTGCTTCTTATTCAGGGACAGCCAAGAGAGGACCCTCTCTGGGTTGGGGGAGTCGTCATCATCAGTGAATGGCTCATTAAAGCCCACTGTTACCACATTCCTGGCTGCTTAGATCACCTCGGGAACAATACCCGTCATTCATGCATCCAGCAGCTCTGCATCCTGATGGTTGGGAGGGGTCCCTGAGACACAGGAAGTACTTTATGACCAGAGATGGCAGACCTTTTCTCCTCCCCCAAAATCCAGAGTGACAAAGCAGAAACAGCTTTAGGTAGGGCCCCCAGGAGGCTCGCCTCATCGTACCCAGCTTGTCAGGGTCTCAGCACCTCTTCTACCCTGCCCTTTTTCCATTCCCCTCTTGTGCAATTCCATGGGTGTTCTCAAAGGCACACAGCCTACATCTCTCCTCCCTGGCTAAGCTGAGAGTCCGAGGGAGGGTTCCCCTTGCAGGGCAGCCAGGACAGGCTGGGAGCTGTATTATTCTTGGAAGGCTTTGCCTGCTTCAACTGTGGGGCCTTCTTTGGTAGCATCTGTTGACTGTGCTGCACCAACCCAATACCTTGTGCCCCACTCTGACATTAGGGAATGCTCACACCTATTTGTTGGTATGACCTCATATCATTTCCTGATCCATATCATGGAGTGGGGTTGTGGGGTTGTGGGGTTGGAGGTTAGAGAACTGCTAATACCTTAACAGAAACTGCAGGTAGCAGTTCTGACACAACTGCATTCTTTGTCTGTTTGAGACAGGGCTTCTGAATCTGTTTGTCAGGCAAGCGTCTTAAGTGCTCTTAGATGAGGTGTTAGGGGATATAGCCACTGCCACTCTTGCGATCTGAGTCGGGTTATCCCCAGAAGATGACAATAAGTTTAGAACTCCATGCTTTCTGGCCCCCCCCATGCCCCATGGGCTCTAGTTCCTTTCTCCTGAACTGACTGGGCATTTCCCAGTTGTGCTAGATACACCTTCTCTGCCCTTCTCTGATGAACCAGAAGGAATTTTCTCTTTCTCTGGGTTTTTCCCTTTCTTCTTGTTCATAACATAATTGCCAGATATGGACTTTTTAAATGTCTTTTTTTTTTTTTATTCAACTGTGCGCATGTGCGTGTGTATGTGCGCGCGTGTGTGTGTCTGTGTGTGTGTGTGTGTCTGTGTGTGTGTGTGTGTAGAACCACGGACGAATTCACGAACCACCATGGACGCCTCCACCTCCTTCTGCCCCGGGATTCACAGGCTCCGCCCTACCAGGACCGGAAATGCAGGCCGCCCCCGCTTCCACCTGGCATCTATACGTGGGATCTGGGATCCGAACTCAGGACCTTCTGCCTGCAAGGCGGAGGCTTAACCCCTGAGCCACCTCTCCAGCCCCCAGATATGGACTTTTTAAAGCCCACTGGTACCAGCATCACTTTTTCTCCCTTTCCTTTCTCTGACTGGGTTTGTCTCCTCCATGCTTCAGGGTCTTTGCACAAGCAAAGTGACTCTGTGTGTTCACACCAGAACATAAGGATCAGTTTTTTGTAGTAATTTCCCTTGCCTCTGCTCCTTGTTCAGTCGCACACACAAAGCCTTCCCTAACACTGCATTTTGCTTAATGAGGCAGTAGACAGATGCAGCCTGATACCTCAAGGAACCTCTGAAGCCACAGTACTTGACTATGAGTCCAGGTCCATCTCGTCTGAGTGTGTTGCTGGTGCAGGCAAGTCCTTTAGATACAAATACTCTGTTTCCTCAGCTGTGAAACAGGGCAGTAACAGGGCCTTACATGTGGTATACCCATGGTTGATGCTAGTGAGCATCAGGTGTCCAGTCAGGTGGCTCTGAGCTGTCTGAAGCACGTCTATTGTAGTTCCTGGACTTTTCCTCAGATATGTTTCCTGAGATGTAGGGTCTGACTAGTTGGCCAGGTCCTGTCCCTGCTTAGCCTGGAGATGCCGTGCTAGCTCAGCTTCTGTCGTTTCTGCTTCCTGCTAAATACTCCTTGCAGGCCTGGCCTGGGGGAACACTCATGGATGCTTGCTGTGGAAATGGAGATATTTGGTTCCAGGTGGCCTGGGGGCTGTGAGCAGGCTTGGGAATTGCGCACAGTAGAGATTAGTGTGGGCACATGGGGTGAGGCTTCCCACTATAGAAACCACCTCTCTGTGCCATCTACCACACAAGTCCTAATCTAAGCAGAGGAGGGAGAGGAGAGAACTGAACAGTGTGTTATTTTTGTAACCAAGCAAAAAAAATTACAAATTTTTTAATGGTCTATTCCAACTCCAGAGCCTCCTTTCAGTCTCTTTCTATGGAGCAGTAATAATGCCTGTGGCTGCTTGTCCCCAAGAGTGGCCTCCTGACATTTCCTTTCAAGAAGAGGCAGGGCTGGAGGCCCACAAGGGGGTTCCCTAGACCAATTCAGGGCCAGGAGGAAGCTCCTCCCCATTTCTTCCCAGGTGTCCTGGCACCTGCTGTGTTCTGCTTGGGATTGCAATGCTTCTTGTTAGAAAGACAGACGTCTGCACATGGTAGGCATAGCTGACCAGCACTCATTTAAAACTAGGTCTGTAACAAATGTACAAAACTGAGGCACACTTAAGTATGCCAGGCATGATGCTCCAACCCACGTGCATCATTTTGTTTAATCCTCATTTTAAGAAAAAAGATTATGATTCCCATTCACCAAAAAGGAAACCAATGCTCATTGCCTGCATAAGGTCATGGCAAGTTGCTTCAGTGGACAGAGGCAGGACTTAAATGCACAACTTTGTGATTCTCAAGCTCTAGTCAAACCTAGATAGCAGAAGTAGAATGTATGTTTCAAGGGCAGGTAATAGAGCAGTCCCTGAGAAGACAGATGGACTGTACTCTCCTCAATGGGGTTTGTTTAGTGCCTCCTTAAGAAGGGAGGCCCTTCTGCAGTCCGTTTTCCTCTCCCAATCTCAGTAGTGGACTGAGGACCTCTGCAGAAAAGAAAGAGCACTGCGTTCTTTCTGGAGATTGATTAGGAAGGTGTCTGTTGGTGTGTGATTCATCTAGCACACACTTTATGCCAGGACTGACAGGTGTTAAAACATTTCTCCCCAGTCAGTCCTCAGAGCAACTGCAGGAGGTAGATTGTGATCTGTCTGTCTTACAGACGGGAAACAGGCAGAAGTGGGTAAAGTCATTTAGTTAGAGAAAAACTAACTCAAGGAACTAGCATTGGAATCTTCTTCTGTATTCCTCCCAGAGCATTTGGGAGTAACTTATGTAGACCGGTGGGATGGGCACCCTCTGGGAACCACCCTCTTCCTATATTCCCAGGCTGTTGTGTATAACTTGAGAGTATAGGATCCTGACATCCCTAACTACTTCCTGTCTAGCTCTGTCTGCAGCTGTCCTCTGCAGTACAGGATCTCTGAGTTCTTGTTTGCAGTGTTGATGGTAGAGCCCAGGACCTTGTATGCTCTAGGCAGTCACAGAGCCATGTTCATCCTCTGAGCTCTGTACCTGTCTACTGTGCTTTGGGCTTGTAAGAACACACCTCTTACCTCTAGGAACTCAAATGGCAGAAAGGTGGGCAATGTGTGTGCTATGTCCATTAAAATTACCACCATCACCACCACTTTGCAAAATGTGACTGTGGGATGGTGACTGATATCTGTAATCCTAACACTTGGGAGGTGGAGGTAGAAGGATCAGTGTTCAAGACCAGTCTCAGTTACATATCAAAAATGAGGCAAGTCTTGGTTACATGAGACCCTGTTCCAAAAAAGGTGGGTGGCTGGAGGAAGACAAAATGGAGACTGTTGCTTAGCAAGCAACATGGTATCCAGGGCAAGCAAGGAACAGAACAATCACTCTGAAAGAGGACAAGGTGTGAGGAGGCCTGGAAAGGCCTGGCTGCCTTTGAGCATTGCTTCTATGCAATTTTCACCCAGGCCTTACCCCTGGAATGATGACCACAGCCCCATGGTATCTTTATTGCCATATTATAGAAATGGAAATGGATATTAGGAAAGACTAGGTAACTTGCCACAGAATGATATAACCAAGTTGTAGTCCTGGTTTGTCTGAATTCAGAGCTGTATAAGGGAAACAAAAAAGGGGGACTGGAGTTAAACTGGAGAACTTACTCTAGTCCATCCCCTGGAGGAGCATACAGCTGTGGGATGGCAGAACAGATGTAACGGTTAGAGTCTCAGAAAGGTGCTAGAATGCAAACTTCACGAAAGAGGACCTGACTGAATGGATCCAGGTCAGAGCTAGGCCAGCGAAAGTTAATAGGTAGTCCACCACAGGATGAGAAATACTACGTTTGTTTCTTCCTCCCCTCCCCTCCCTTCACTTCCCCTCCCTTCCCTTCCCTTCCCCTTCCCTCCCCTCCCCTCCCCTTTTTCAAGACAGCTTCTGTCTTAAGTATGAGGCTCGAACTGTGATCCTTCTGCTTCAGCCTTGGCTGCTATCATTATAGGAATGTACCACTACACCCAGATGGTCTTTGTTGATTGATGGGTAAATAGTGGCTACCTGACAAGGTGTCCTACTAGCAGGAGGGGTCTCTGTCTCCCAGGCAAGAACACTCAGAATGGTGTGTGTAGGTGGAGAGGTTTAGCTACTTTGCTTGCCTCTGCTTGTCAGGTCCTCAGTCTGGGGTGGCATATTAATTAGGTGGCACCTTTGACTGATGTTGAGTCTCTGAATGAGCGGGCCTGATGGCAGTTGTCAAAACACATGGTATTTGGCCAGAGGCTCCGTGGAAGCCCCTGGCGCCCCGTGTGGCCTTTGCCTACACCCCAGATGTGGAATGTGCTCTTGCATGTCCCTGGCAGTCTGCCCATTTCTGCTTTGTCCCCTGCGGGCCTGGAGGCTCCTAGGAGATACAGAGACTTGGGTTTTCCCAGACTTCGCTGTGGGAGGGAGAGGGCTAGTTTCCCCAGAAGGTGTCTGGGCTTGTTGGTGTTAACTGATCTGAGCCGCTTCTGTGGCACTGATGTCTGATAACATGCCCCAGCTTGCAGGGGCTGAGTGGCCCTGCACTTGGGTGTTTTACCATTATTTTTGATGTGATAGGGTCTGGGATGGGACTCAGGCTTATTAACAGTCCTCCATACCAAAGAATTCATTTTCACTATCTAACTGATCCCCAGAAACTTCCCAGAAGTCACTATCTTCCACTTGTTTTCTAGGCACCTCTAAGGTGCATCAGATTTTAAAGATTTGGAGGAACAGGGCTTAGAATATTCTTCAGAGAGAGAAAGATCAGAGTTTATGGTCTCCAAGATGAAAAAATAGGGGAATGGGGGGCTGGAGAGGTGGCTCAGGGGTTAAGCCTCTGCCTTGTAGGCGGAAGGTCTTGAGTTCAGATCCCAGATCCCACGTATAGACGCCAGGCGGAAGCAGGGGGCGGCCTGCGTTTCTGGTCCTGGTAGGGCGGAGCCTGTGAATCCCAGGGCAGAGTAAACAAGAAGGAGGTGGAGGCGGTCCATGGTGGTTCCCGAATTCGTCTGTGGTTCTGCACACACACAGACACACGCACACACATGCACATACATACGCACACACGCACAATTGAATAAATAATAATAAAAAAAATTTTAAAAATAGGGGAATGGGCTCAGGGGTCAGAGACTCTTGAGGCCTATTGCTAAGCCACCTCAGCTTGAGGAAGGACCTTGATTTATAGGAAGCTTTGCCCAGTGACTTTCCTGACCCAGGCCACATCTGGCCAGTGACGGAAAAGTTTCGGTTGATGTTCTCCCTGAGTGGGACAGTGAGTAAATAAAGGAAATCAGTTCCCTTTAGAACCTATATGCCTGAGTTCCTAAGTGCCTAAGTTCCTTCATCTCAAAGACCACAATGCCTGCCACTGAGGCAACTTGTGAGACTGATGAGCCACCAGGCAGTGGCACTTGTTGCCATGCTTGACAGGGTTGAGATCACATGTAACTTCTGCCACATGTCACTGACTATGTAACTGATGTGTTCACTTTGGGACTCAGTTTCTTCTTTATGTGTATAAGGGTGACTTCAGGGTCAGAGCTGTGGCCTGCACTCTTGGTGGAGATCCCTGACATATCTGTCTCCTCTCTGTTTCTCTTCCTCAGACCTTTACAGCGTGGTGCAACTCCCATCTGCGAAAGGCTGGCACACAGATAGAGAATATCGATGAGGACTTCCGAGATGGGCTTAAGCTTATGCTCCTCCTGGAGGTTATTTCAGGTGAGGCTCAAGTAACACTCTGCAGCTCACACTTGGACCTGTGCTGTCTGATGGGTCTGTAAATACTGTCCACCCAGCTGCCCCCTTTCCACTGGTCAGGATCACGTGATCTTTCCCAGCCTCCATCTGCAGCGTGGGGCTAGCATGACTTGGGTAGTTGTGGGATATGCCTTGGACAGCAGAGGCAATATTAATGCCGTCCTTTCTGTCGCATGTCACAGGGGAACGGTTACCTAAGCCAGAGCGTGGGAAGATGAGAGTGCACAAGATCAACAACGTGAACAAAGCACTGGACTTCATTGCCAGCAAAGGAGTCAAGCTGGTCTCCATTGGAGCAGAAGGTAAGGGGATGTGGGGCAGCCTGACCTAGTTGAGCTCCAACTGCTAGGCTCCTAGGGAGGACCTCTGTGCTCTGAGATGAAGCTTTGTTGGTGTCAAGAGAACTTGGGGTACTTCAGGGCCAGGTACATTCTCAGCAGTGACCACAATGACTGCCCTTCATAGCATAAGAGGCCTACAGTCTCTAACTCTGCCGAAAAATGTAAATGGTACAGTTTCAAAGTTGATCATTTTAGTGCGCACCAACCATGAGGAGCAGGGAAGGGTAGCATTGGTTAGCTGCCAGCCAGGGACACTTCCACTGTTGTCCCTGAATAGTTTGTGTGGGGAGAAGTAGTATAAAGTAATCAAGGAGACCAGTAGCCCTGGGCAGAGCCTTGGATCAGGACATGTCGGACCTAAGGTCAGTTCTTGGGCTTTACCCCAGCTGTGTGGGCTGAGAGTAGCCTTTGCTACCCAGAATCCTTCTGTGTCCTGAGTGGGTCTCCAGCATCTGTGCCAGCAGACCAGTGGAGCCCAGGAGCTCCCAGCAGCTTGGGCTCTCAGCTCTGCTCATTAGTCAGAGCAGAGTTTCTTGCCCTGACATCCGTGTTGTCCCAGCTTTTAGAAAAACAAAGAAAACTAATTGCCATTAATGGCAGGGCTCAGAATTTGGCTAGAACTCTAGGCCAGAATGTGTACGCTGAGTTCCAAGGCCCTGCCCTAGCCGGGGACCTCCAAGGAGGGGTGCCAAGCCTTGCATGCCACAGTTGAGGTGGTTGGTGTTTGTTTTAAAAAAAAA
Organism: Typhlomys cinereus; assembly: GCA_023101885.1. Lineage (NCBI taxonomy): Eukaryota > Metazoa > Chordata > Mammalia > Rodentia > Platacanthomyidae > Typhlomys > Typhlomys cinereus. The sequence goes on along the minus strand of JALPQD010000299.1, from coordinate 2,327,163 downwards.
ACCAAAACCCAAAAATTCATTCCGGCCCTGAGATTTGCTGTCCTTGCATGGATCTTTCCTCCGGGCCCCGCTCCAGCACCATGCTCTCACAGCTGCGTTTGTTTTGTTCAAAGGCGCGTCTGTAAATACAAAGAAGTGTGAGAAGGGACCCGAGGCAAGCCTCTATTTGTTCCAGAAAAACTCAGTCTGCAAATGTTCCCTCATTCTGTCCTAGTCCCTGATACTGTCACATCCCAAGACAAGGCTAAAGAGCAGCCTGATAAAAGATACCTGAAGATTGGGCCCCCTCAGCCTCTTTTCCCCACACAGCCTAACAGTTGAGGAACATGGCTTCTTCCCAAGGGTTACAAGGGGACAGCAGTCAGGCGTAGCTGTGGGTCAGAGAAGCAGCTGCTAGATGTGTCATGAGAGCTGTCTTCCTCCTGGAATTCTGAGCCTCTATGGCCAGCCTGCACTTGTGGTGGCTGTGGGACAGAACATGACCCCCTAACCATAGAAGACTGGCCCTCATAAGTCTGCCGTATGGCCTTTCTGATTGAAGAGATGCATTGTTCCCTGAGCAGGTGATCCTGTTCAGTGTCTAGAACCTTGAGCTTTGGGACAGGACCAGGACAGACATTCCCTTGCTTCCTCTGCAGATTGAATGGCAGAGTGCTTGCCTAATTCTGAGTCAGCAGCCAGGGAACATGGGACACAGAAGTTGTTTAACCAGAGGTGTGACACAAATCTGTGCCTGTCCTTTAAACAGTCTTTTGGGCTGTAGTGTCAATAGCACATAGCCACAGTGAGCCATGCAGAAGATACAGTAATGTGGAATGGATGGCAGGATGGCACTTGGAACCTCAGAAGACAGTGGTGCAGCCAGTGTACTGACAAAGTAAAAATCAGAGAGATCTCCTTAGACCTGAAAGCTGGATGCTTATATCAAACAGGAATTGTGCCAAGTAGTGGGGTGACAAATGTGAAGTGAGGGCCATAACCTTTACAGTGAAGCAGTCCTGTGGACTGGTCATAAGGATGATCTTACAGTGGAGAAAAGGCCTCTGCAGCTCAGGGGGTTCAAGATTCCAGAGAGTGCTGGATGGGTGAATCCTCCCAGTGAGGCAGCCAAGCCAGCTGGTGCTCCAATGGAACAGTCAAGGCTGGTCTATGGAGAGGATAGCAGAGCTGTCTGATAGTGAGCTAAGGATTAGCTCTGGTTAATAGCCTCTGCCCCTTCCCTGTACACAGAGATCGTGGACGGCAATGCAAAGATGACTCTAGGAATGATCTGGACCATCATCCTCAGGTTTGCCATCCAGGACATCTCTGTGGAAGGTAAGACACCCTCCTGAGTTAGAGCAAGGTAGATAAGAACTCCTGGTTTTGTCTTCATTCTTTCTGGCTTCCTTGGACTGAAGCCACCCACCCTTGCCATATCCCTTCCCAGTGCTTGTGTTAATATATGGTCACCAACTCTTGAACCCCTGTCCTCCTTTCATGAAGCAGATCAGGATGACTGACCTCATAGTATTAGCCCAGTGACCTGAGCCACAGAGCAAATTCTGGGTGAAGTTGGGCCATCCTACTTCTCTTTCTGCCTTATCTACCACCTGGGGCCGTGCCTCCTGGGCTTCAGGTCAGGAAAGGTGCCATTTCCTTCCTGCCACTTGTGTGAACCACAGGGTGAAAAAAACTACCAGGCTAGTGTATTGAAGGGCTCCTGGATGCTGGGTCCATGTGATGACCAGGATAGATGTATTCCTGCCCTCAAGATACTCCTAGTGTAAGGGACAGCCAAGTTAACCGTGCAGACAGGCCTTTTAGGCTTCTCTGTGTGATTTGTTTTTGCCCTGTTGAGAAGAGTCTAAAACTAGCCTCCAAGGTTTGTTTGCTATGTGCTCTGCCAGAACTAAAAGCACACTGATCAGGGATAGGGTGCAGATTGAGGTCCTGACCTCACTGCTTTTTGAGCTGGCCCCATAGCCTGCTTTTGGTCCTGGGTCTTCCAGCTGGCAGTTGGAATGGGCAGAGGTCAATCAATATCCGGAATGGGAGTGGCTACCATTGCTGCTGTCAGTACTGTAATTGTTAATGATGTCTTTTGTCCTTTCTCTGGAGTTTTGTTTGTCCCCAGGCCTGAAGCTGAAAGTCCCATCCAGCTTGGACTGAGTTCTGAGGTTAATTTTGAGCCCATCTTTCTGTCTTTGCTTGCTTTACAGAGACCTCTGCCAAGGAAGGACTCCTCCTCTGGTGCCAGAGAAAGACGGCCCCATATAAGAATGTCAACGTACAGAACTTCCATATCAGGTAGGTACTTAGCTGCACCCCATCCACCTCATCTCCTTAGTCCTAGGATCTAGTACTTCTTACGTACCCTTGTTTCCCAAAGTTTTGTCCTGATCTGTGATCTATCAGTTTTTAGTGAGTCCCTGCCCTACTATGGGCTGCTGTGAATTCACTGAAAGGTCCCCTGATTCTCAAGGAGATTGCAGCTGCCTGAAGGCAGTAAGGTCCTGTATTCCCATGAAGCTTCCAGAACGTCTTCCTTCCCAAGCAAGATGACTCTCAGAAGCCACAGTCAAGCTCTGATAATGTTATTGTGTTGAACCTTAGAGTTGGGGAAATGTACTCTCTATCTGTTAAGGTGAGCTAAATAGGCCTGCTCTCCCCTTGAATGAGAAAGGACAGGGTATGTGCTCTGATACTATAAACAGACAGACAAGGCCAGCACCACATGAGGTGCTGTCCATGGTGCAGCAGGATGCAGATGCCTGCTACAGATGGCTCTGACTAATACATGGCTTCATTAGCTCAGCCTCTGGGCACGCAGATCTTTACACAATCCACAGGGGCCTGTTGCATCCTTGAGATCTCCATGCAGAAAGTTAGGGTCTTTCCCATGGCTCTTCTGTGTGTACTTTCTTTCCTGCTGCCAGCTGCTGATTTCACCAGTTCACTTCAGTTAGTATCCTTATCGAGCCTGCCATTTCTGAGTGAGGGCACAACTCCTGGAGAGTCAGTTAACCTAGCAGGTAATCCAGGTACAGACAGTCCAGCCACAAATTTCAGCTAGTGAACAGAGCTATTCAAACATGATACATAAGTATTAATAATAACTGGGGTGGTGATTCCAAGCAGGTAACTTGGGGGTTGATTCCAGAAGGAACCAATCCTTGGAGAATGTGACTAATCTAGCTTGTGACTTTGTAAGGGGTCATTTTCTTCTGGAGAACTTCAGGCCGTCCACTTAGCTACTAGATTGGCCCTGAGGCCAGGCCAAGGTGAGGGCTCCTGCAGTTCTGGCAATGGCCTATCCCCTGCTGTAGATCTCTCCTATTCTGTGAGGCTTCACACACGGTGAAATCTCAGTAGCCACCCAACACTTGTCATATGTCAGGTGCTATCCAAGCATTTACTCATTAACATAACAACTTTAATAGCTATTGTCACGTCCCCCATTTTATAGGCATGGAAACCAGGTTAGTAAAAGATTATGTGGTGCGTGCATGGTTATAATAATGATGGATTGGGGATTTCACCAATCTGGTCCCTGAGTGTGTACTCACAGTCACTGTCATACCACGTCTCTGTGGTACATGTTAAACCCTCTTTAAATGGGAGCTGATACTTGCTGTGGGTATGTCCCAAGACTTCTGGGACAGTAAGGGTCTGCCTTAGTAACTTTTACTTTACTTTGCAGCTGGAAGGATGGTCTGGCCTTCAACGCCCTGATCCACCGGCACAGACCAGAGCTGATTGAGTATGACAAACTGAGAAAGGTATGCATCTTAGCCCCACAAATCCCCAAAGGCTGCCCATTGCTAGCTTTCACAGCTAGATTCTGCTAGCTGGGGAGTTTAGGAGTGCCTTGTGCCAGCTTTCTCCTGGTTACTAGCTTGGTGTCTGACTTTTGCCTCCTTGACTCCCTGTCCCTTGACCTACCATCTTCCTCCAGGGGCATCAAAGTCAGCCAGGGTTGTTTCAGGTCCTGTACTGAATGCCTTCTGACTCCACTTTCTTGACATTGGATTCTAATAGCATTTCTTTCCACCCAAGGGGAGGAGAGAGGGAGTTCTAAAACATCCCTGGAAACTCCATTTCCTCTACAGAGCCCTGCTTTGATTTGCCTGCAAAAACTGAAAGATCTGGTCCGTAGAAGCAAGTGGCCTTATGGAGAAGGCAGAAACCATGTCTAAAGTAACCAGCAACACAAAGCTAGATAACCTGTGTCCCAGTCAATGAGATAGTTAGGGTTCAGGACCAGACAGCCACTGCAGAACAATGGTACCCCTGAGCTGGCCTGGTAGAGGAAGGATCCCTAGAGTCAGAAGTAGATGTGACAGGGAGATGAGCCTTCAGCTAGCCTACTTGGACCATGGTGAGAAGAGCAAAGGAGATCAGACTACAGGTCTGTTGTGTTACCATGAAATTTCTGCATGGGATATGGAGTTTTAGGAGGAAAGTGTGGGTACTTAGTTTGGTTCTGCCCCCATCCACCCCTATACTCTCCCAGTTCTGATCATACCTTCTATGGTTCAAGGCAGAAGGTTAATATAAGGTCTGTGCTGTCTGGAAGTTCAGTGTATGTCTCCATTTTTCTAGAGAAAAGACCTGCATCTTGACCAGTTGGGAATGAATGCACTTCTCCCTGCACAGCCCAGAATTCGTTGCTTCCCTGTTCCTTGGTGCTGCCCCATCCCAGACCATCCTTGTGTCATGTTCCTGATGGAGTTCTTTCTGTTTTTCTCACTCACCTCTGCAGGATGACCCAGTCACCAACCTGAACAATGCTTTCGAAGTGGCTGAGAAATACCTTGACATTCCCAAGATGTTGGATGCAGAGGGTAAGTACATCGTGTTTGTTCAGTGAGCACAATTCCTCGGAGGATCATCTGTCCAGACCTGGCTTCAGCAAGGGCCCACAACTCATCAAAACCTCTGGGGAAACGCTGGGAAGCGGGCACGGTCAGTGACAAGACCACATGAACCTGGGAGAACCGGGCACAATACTGTTAACCTGGAGTTTGCAGCAGAGCAGCTCAGCCCAAGCCAGCCAGATGCATTCAGGGATGGAAAAGGGTAGAGAAGACCCTGTATGAGCTTGCCTCTGGGACCGTGTCATAGGCTAAGCCCAGAGCAGGGAAGAGGTAGCTGAAGAGGCTGGATTCCCAACTTCCTGTGAACAGCCGTGGCCTTTCCCCTCCTTGCCAGCAGCAGGCCCAGGGTCTAGAGCTCAGTAAATTGGAATGTTTTGTTTTTTCCTTTTCCGCCTTTGCTCCATTTCCCAGCCAGCACCACCCCCAGCCTGAACCCATGTCTCTGGCCTCTGGTGGCCCTTGGAGTTCACTGTCCTGCAGCTCCTTGAGAACATTCTCAAAGAAAGGAAGCAGCCTCATTTCAGTTCAGCTCCCACAATCTTGGCCTTTCCTGAGACCATGAGGGGGGAGGGTTTAGGATGTGCCGAGCCCACCAAACTCAATAGCTGGCACTGAACAAGTTCAGAGAGTCCTTCCCCTGGTCTGGTTGTGACCTTGGGAACCTATGAGTCCTGGCAAGTGACAACCCCACCTCTGCTTGGGCCATTTAACCCTTGTTGTTCACTTGCAGACATCGTGAACACGGCCCGGCCCGACGAGAAGGCCATAATGACATATGTGTCCAGCTTCTACCATGCCTTTTCAGGAGCGCAGAAGGTACCGGGCAGGGCCAGGCAGCCCTCCTCGCCGCCACTGCCCAATGCCACTGCTGCCTCTCGCCTCCCACGCTCACCTCATTTCTCTTGCAGACAGCAGTGGTCTCTCTTGGACTGGAAGCCACCCCCACCCTATCCTGGGCATCAATGCCTGTCCGGTCTTTGCTCACTCTTTTGAATGCCTAATGTGTGTCAAACTCTGTTCAGGCAGTAAGGACACAGTTGTGAATGATTCAGACAGGTCCCTGTTGCAAAGGTGCTTATATCCTAGTGAGACAACATGCCTTGGGTCTTTTGATGTGCTGAAGAGCCAGTGGAGAACGGGGAACAGCATAGTGGGATAAAAACAGCTGGGCTAGGGGCTGGAAAGGTGGCTCAGGGGTTAAGCCTCTGCCTTGCAGGCAGAAGGGCCTGAGTTTAGATCCTAGACCCCACTATAGACGCCGAGCGGAAGCGGAGCCGCCTGCACTTCTGGTCCTGGTAGGGCGGAGCCTGTGAATCCCGGGGCCGAGTAAACAAGGAGGTGGAGGCAGTTCATGGTGGTTCCCAAATTCGCCCGTGGTTCTACACGCGCACACACACATGCACAATTGAATAAATTAAAAAAATTTTTAAATAAAAATAGCTGGGCTGGATAGTGCTCATGCATTCCCAGCAGAGGAATGAGGCAAGAGCAAAGGCTCTGAGGCTGCTTGTTCAAGCAGTGGCTAAAGAAAAGTAATGTAGGAGAGGAAAAGAGAGGTGTAGAGCAAGGTGACTGGTCAGGGAAAAGGAGAGGGTGTCACCCGGAGGGCCTCATGAGACTGATGTGCTTGAGATTGTGGGTTTTTTGTTTTTATTAATGTGTTTTTTTTTGTGAGGGAAGGTTGTCATATAGTTGATGCTAGCCTACAACTCCTGACACTGCTGCCTGTACTTCCTGAGCACTGATGTGGGCCACCACTCCTGGCTTTTTATTACTGTTTTGACTTTTTTTGAAACAGGGCTCCAGTATGTAGCCCCGACTGTCCTGGAATCCTAGCACTTGCTATGTAGACCAGGCTGGCCTCAAACTCCAGTGATGTTCTGCCACCTCTGCCTCTCAAGTGCTAGGATTACAGACGTGCATTACTATGCATGGTGTTGGTTTGTTTATTTGAAGAATTTTTTATTTTTACTTTTGTGTGGGTATGTCTGTGAGTATCAAAGGACACTGTGTGCCTGTGGAAGGAGGCCTAAGGGTGACTGGGTATCACCCTGGATTGCACTACTCCTCTTGGTTTTTGCTCTGGAGTTTCCCAGGCATCACCTTCCAGGGCCAGAAGTACAGGCTGCCGCCATTTTTGTTTGGCTTATTTATGTGGGATCTGGGATCTAAACTCAGGGCCTTCTGCTCATGAGATAGATAGAGGCTTAATTGAGCCATCTCCTCCAGTCCCCCCCACACACACACCTTTTTTTGTGTGTGACAGAGTCTTACTGTCTAGCTCACACTAACCTTAAACTTTTTATTCTTCTGCCTCAGCTCCCGAGTGCTAGGATCAAGAGTTGTGCACTGCCGTGTCTAACACCATCAGGAGTTTTATGAACAGATGGTCAGCAGCTCTATACAGATCCTACTTAGATCTTCAGAAAAATCCCTTTAGCATTTGCCTCCTCAGACCCCAAGCAAAGCTGTTTGTTTTTCACAGAAGTTATGTCAGGCAGGACATGCTCCCCAGGCCTGAGCTGTGGCTGGCTTCCAGTCTAGAGCAAGTGCTATTCTTCCCGCATGAGCCTCAGGCCCACTGGCCACCTCCCTCCTGCGTTTCACTCTCTCCTGCTTCTTTCTTTCTATCTTTTTCTCTCTTTCTTTCTCTCTCTCTCTCTGTGCAGATATTGTGGGCACTCTGAGGCCAGATGAGAAGGCTATCATGACTTACGTGTCCTGCTTCTACCACGCTTTCTCGGGGGCCCAGAAGGTGAGCTGGGATGGGAAGACCCCCTTGCTGCTGTGGCTGTAAATTCACCCTCTCCATCTTATATCAGACCACATGTGCTTAGAGCCCTGATTGGGCCATGGGACTTGGAAAGAAGACCTAGGACCACTGTGACCTCAGGGTTCTGGTACCTCCTGCTTTTGGACAATGCTGGGCTTGTGCTGAAGCCCCACAGATGTTCTTCTGTTTGTACACAGCCATCCTTCACAGTAGTAGTAATGTCCCAGACCTACAGACCAGGAAGAAAAAGCCCAGTGTCACTGTGAATAAGTTGGGTGGGGTATGACCTATATCAGGGCTGTCTGCCTACTTTACCCTCTCACCTGGATCCCTGGTGCCCCTGTCCTTCCTTGCCACTCCTTCCTACCAAGGTATCCAGGAGGCTCAGCAGGGCAGGCCATCCCTGGCATGGCTCTTTTTGAACCTTGGTGATTTTATATTACTTCATGTATCCTATCAGGGGTTCTTATTGCTATATGGAGGCCTGCGCACCTCTGTGCCTCCCTAGTCTTGTTAGCACTCCTCTGGGAGCTGAGGAGAAGGAGGAAGAAAAAGAAACACTGTTTACTGATGAAACACTTCCCACATGCTGGACCTTCGTCTGCTTATACCCCAAGAGAGTCCTTGTGTGTACCAGGGTGGGCCAGAAGCTGTTAGCACTAGCTGAGAGAGAGAGAGACAGAGAAAAACAGAGAGAGAGAGAGATTAAAAGCCATCCCTGGAATTCCTAGTGCTGCCATCCTCTTTGAGTTCCTTGTCCAGCAGGCACTTCACTGCCTGGCCCTGCTGTACCTCATTTTTCCCACCTATGAGATGGGAATCCTTCTAGTACCCTTCCCAGGATTGTAGTGGGGGTAAATGATGAGTTTCTGCAGGCACATGACTCGAATCCCTAACACAACAAGTGTGGTGGCCAGAGAATTGTAGACTTTGGATCCCTTTTCCCATCTGCTAAGCTTGACTTGAAGCTTATATCTGGTATATTGAACAGTGTAAGGGAAGAAGAGAGAGGATGGGCACTGAGGCGCCCCAGCCACTGGACTCACTCTCTATGGGCCTTCTGCCCACAGTGATGCCCTCACACTGTTGACTTTTCTTCTGCCTAAAATACCACATGCCTTGGAGCTGACTTTGGGTCAGATGATAGAGAGAGGCTCTGAAGGATCTCAGATCATGTACTGACGGGATAGGCTCAAGTAGAGCAGTTGGAATTTCCAAAAGGCTTTTTCTAAACCATCTTGTAGAGGAGATCCAGGACGGCACAGGTGGTGGAGGGTGGGGTTCAAGCTGGGTTTAACCTTCTCCGACTCTGAATTTGCCTCCTCCCCAGACAGCCTTGCAATGCTTTTTACGCTGTCATCATTTCCCCAGAGGTTATTCTAGCTTCTTAAGAGTGCTTCTCTGGGTTTAGAAATACAGAGTGACTGCAAACCTGATTCCACATGTACTGTCCTGTGCCATGTCTAGTCGTCAAAGTATCCACTCTTTCTTTGGTGCATACTTTCATTCTCAGCCCTGAGCCCTAGCAGCGAAGCAAAACCCCTCTGGTAGTCTGCTAGCAGAAGAGTGGGTTTTAGCCTGGGTGCTAGCTGCAAGCCCAGCTAGGAGTCAAGCTGAGCCCAGCAGTGCTCCTGGGCTGTACTGTCTGTTAGGGAGTCCTAGTGCCCTTGGAATGTGCCCTGCAGCACAGTGCAGGGTGTGTGTGCACGTGCTCATGCCAACCATGGCTATGCCTCATGTGGATGGGAGAACAAACCAGGCCTGGGGCTGACTTCCAAGCCTACTGTTTTCACTCTGTAGACCCTCCTCACTATTTCTGTTCCTGTTCTGTTGCTGTTCCAACTCCTCCTCTCGGACCTTTTCTGTGCTTCCTGAAAGGTACCTATTTCCCTCTCCCTGTGTGACTTCTTTCCCTCCTACTTTAGCCTGACATTCCCCTCACCCCCAGCCAGATGAAGCAGACCAAAGGCCAGCATTATGCTGCTACCACAGTGTTCTTCCCTTCTGCCCCCTGTGGACTGTGATGTTTTCCTACATGAGCTCCTGCTAACCTCACCTTTGAGGAAATGGCAAGGAGCTGAGCTGGGCCTCCAGGACTTAGACTCAGCAGTGGCTTCCCACCCTTCTCACTGTGCCCAGATTATTCGGTGCCAAATACCTTGTCATGAATCAAGAATGACAATGAAGCCTGTTAGGACTCGGCCACTCAAGGCCATTTTGCTAGAGCTGTGCTTCCTCTACTTCCCCTCTTTGGGAGGTCTCTGTGGGTCTTGGACAAGCTGCTTTCAAGGGACCTGTTAGTCAGGAGGGAGAGTCCCAAGCCTCAGGCAGCCCTGACTGTATACTTCCCCACCCTAGGCTGAGACTGCCGCCAACCGGATCTGCAAGGTGCTGGCTGTGAACCAGGAGAATGAGCACTTGATGGAAGATTATGAGCGCCTAGCCAGCGATGTGAGTGCACGTGCCCTTACCCCCAACAAAATCTGGAAGTCAGATGAGCTCTTTTTTCCCCCTAAATGGGCTCATGTAGCCAGATTGGCCTTGAACTTCTGATCTTCCTGAGTACTGGGATTTTATACATGCATCTTGATACTTGTGACCAAAAATCATTGTGCTGCTCACAGGAAAAAAGCAAGTGTGGCAGTGAGACCTTCTAGATAATAAGTTTACTCATTCGTGTGTGACTTTGGTTTGGCTTCAGAAGCCAAAAATGAGATCAGTGGTCACCAGCCATTCAACTTCTAGCTCTGAGCTTGATTCCTAATGAGATGCTGTTTCAGCTTTTACAGAGTTCTTTAGAATCACTGATTCCCAGATACTGAGATTCCTGTATTTTGAGGTGCTTGTTCCGGTTTCTATTCTGTTACAAATGTAAAATGGGAACAAGAACTTTATTCCAGCTGTTGATTCTCAGTCACAGTTCATCAGTGGCAGAAAAGTCCATACCAGCATCAGAAGCCAAGGGAACTAGCCACAATATATCCACAAGACATGTTGAAAGAGAGTCATATTTTCCCACCAGTGTGCCACTGTTGACATTTGGGAAACACTTGGAGCAGATTCTTTATTCTCCTGTTGTTCTAGACTGTCCAGCTTGTTAGCTTCATTGTATTCTTTCTTATTCCAATGTAGATTAGAAGAGCTCATCAGAACATTTTCAAGTTTTACTTTTTTATGTCTAAGGCACTGTGCGCATGCTGGCTTCCTAAGGGAGGCAGACACATTGCAGTCTTCTGCTTTTGTGGCACCTAAAGGTCACTGACTTAGGCAGAGGCTCACAGACAGCTGATTATACCATAAGTCACATGGGAAGGTGCTTCTAGGGAGGGATGTTAGACTTGGGCAAGAAGACAGGGAGAAATCAGAATAGCACAATGCCGCTGATCTGGGTTGTAGCAACAAGAATCATGGACGATTTGGGCTGAGGAGCAGAGGCAGCCCTGATCCCGTTGCCCGTAAGCTGGGATAGCCCTGTCAGCACCCATCACAGGCCCTGCAATAGCTGCCATGGCTTCCTATGGGCCCACAGCTTTTAGAATGGATCCGGCGCACCATTCCCTGGCTGGAGGACCGAGTGCCACAGAAGACCATTCAAGAGATGCAGCAGAAGCTGGAGGATTTCCGTGACTACCGGCGTGTACACAAGCCACCCAAGGTGCAAGAGAAGTGCCAGTTGGAAATCAACTTTAACACACTGCAGACCAAGCTCCGTCTTAGCAACCGGCCTGCCTTCATGCCCTCTGAAGGCAGAATGGTCTCGGTAAGTGCTTCCTGCCACAGTGTTGTCTGCCAAATTGCCTTTAGGCTATTGCCTTTAGGCATACTTTTTGGCCAGCATAGTCTTTACCAGTCACTTAGATTTTGGAGGACAGGGATGGACCCTTCACACTTTACCCTATTCTCATTCTCTCAGCATTTTACACTAAAGTTTTAGGCACCATTCACCCACCCACACCACAGTTTACATGTAATCACTTGAATCTAGCTAGACCCCTGATCTGTCAGGACTCCAGGGCTAACAAGTATTTGAAGTTCTTTTATCAGGGAGGTACTGTGTGTCCTGGGTAGTCACTATGGCTCCCATAGCCTCAGTGCTGCCACCTAGGCAGCCAGATAGCTGATCACCCACTGTGTTCATATTTAGCCAGATGGTCCTAAAGAATTAATACACGTGTTTATTGGCCCATGTAGACACAGAGCTGGCAAGGGAGAGTCAAACAGGCCTTTTCTCCTGCAGCTGGTTCTGCTCCAGCATGCTGTAGAGCCCTGCCCTCTCTCTCCTGCCCCATAGGATATCAACAACGGTTGGCAGCACCTGGAACAGGCTGAGAAAGGCTATGAGGAATGGCTGCTGAACGAAATCCGCAGACTGGAGCGACTCGACCACCTGGCAGAGAAGTTCCGGCAGAAAGCTTCCATCCATGAGGCCTGGACTGATGGTAAGCTCCTCCTGCTCTTCTGCGCTGTTCCCGGTTCTCAAATAAGACACACAGCCCCTTCCATGTGGGATCTGCCTACCGGTTTCTTTCTTACCTGCAGAAGTATGGCTTTAGAATCACACAGTCAAGAGCAGCAAGGTAGAGCCCTGTCTTCCCTATTGCCTAGTCTGCTGCTGTCTGTGAAGTGGCTTGCAGTGAGCTCTTCTCTGGGTCATTGATGGTCAGTGATCCAGGAGCACAGTACTACTGAAAGGAAGTGACACCGTGCCTGCCTAGGCTCCTTCAAGGAAGATTCCCACCTCCAGGTTCAGCCAGCTCGCTGGCCCTCTTTCATTCCCTTTGTGACTATGTGTGTTGAAGGAATGAATGGTGAATAAATGAATGCTAGCCTCCATTTCTCCTAAGATGGCATTGTAGTCAAAAAGCTCCCTTCAAAAGGGAAGCATTTCTGTGAAACTAAAGGGAGGTGCCTGTATCTAGCCTAGACTAATCACTTGCCTTATGATGTGTCCCCTCTGCATTCTTTCCCTGAAAGAAAAGGGATTAGTGGGTTGTTCTGGATAACAACAGGGCTGAGGGTTCATACTGCAGAACCCCATCTAAATGTGTTGTCCACAGCTTGATTATTCATGGTCAGGCTAGGGAGCTACCTTGTGGCCCTGCTGCTTAATCTGGAGGTGAAGCCCACTGACTTGGTCTCCAGGGTGCCGCAAACTCTTACTTATCCCACTCTATCAAAGTCTTCTTGTGAGCAATTTGCCTCTTCTTCAGACTGGTTCTCCTGAAGGTCAGCCTTACTTCCTGTTCTCTGCAACCCTGAAGCTGCCTGATCCTTTGGGGGTGTAGAATTCCATCACATCCCTAGCTATTGTTCTGCATCCACTCATGGTTGAGAGTTCAAGTCCCAGGAGCCTGAAAGTCCTCAGAAAATTTCCAAGGCCTAGAAAAGCAAGAAAGTCCCCCACAGTCGGGTGTCACTGGGGAAAGGCTCTGGATTCATTCCCCACTACTGCAGGAAAAAACCCTCCTCTGGACACTTTCTCATTTGTAGCCACTTGCCTGTCTCTTGCCCCCTTCCCCTTGCCTCCCTCTGCTGATTTGTACTTCTTGCTAGTTGAGTGTTATTTTCTATACCTCCCATTCTGTGGCTCCTCATGAGTTCCCCATTCAGTCCAGGTCTCTTCCAGGCTCTGCGGTTGTGGCGGCATGTAGCTCTTAGCTATGGTCAGATGCTAAGGCTCCTCTCTCTAAAGACATTTGGCAATTGCATAGCCCACAGACTGTTCCCTTCCCAACCTCCCATTCCTGACTACAGCTAGCTCCTGCCTTCACATTAGCTTGGCCCTGTTATCCAGAACAACCCACTAATCCCTTCTCTGTCAGGGAAAGAAAGGACACATTATAAGGCAGGCGATTAGGCTAGATACAGGCACCTCCCTTTAGTCTCATAGAAATGCTTCCCCTTTGAAGGGAGCTTGTTGACTATAACGGCCATGGGGGAGTGAAGGCTAGCATTCATTCATTCATCACACGTATCTCTAGCTAAATGTGGTGATTGATGTCTGTAATCCCAACACTTGGGTTGCTGTGAGTTTCGGGATAGTATAGGCTACAGTATGAGACTCCATCTTCTTAAAATCAAACAACAGAAAGTCCCATATATGTTTCTGGAGGCCAAGCTATGACTGTCTGTGTCTGACACTGTGCATGGTAGTTTCTCACATAGGCAAGACCTTGTTCAAGGAATGTTCCGGCAGCACAAGTTTGCGTTTCTTTTGTGGGGATCCCTGAAGACAGGGATGTCATAGCATCTGTGCCCCAAGATCACACTGAGGTGTTTCCTGCTGCTGTTCTGAGGTGTGTCTTGTTCTCCAGAACAGCCCAATGGATCTCTTTATCAAGGAACCTCTTCAGTGCTAGGTAGTGCCAGTGAGCTTATTGCATTGGAGACTTAAGTCAGAGGTCTTTGCGAAAGTGGTTTCTTTCTTTTTCTTTCTTTTTTTCTCTTTCTTTCTTTCTTTCTTTCTTTCTTTCTTTCTTTCTTTCTTTCTTTCTTTCTTTTCTTTCTCTTTCCTCCTTCCTTCCTTCCCTCTCTCTCTTTCTTTCTCTCTCTTTTTCTTTCTCTCTTTCTCTTTCATTCTCTTTCTCTTTTCTTTTTTCTATTTATAAGTATTTTTTATTTTTATTTTTCTATTTATAAGTATTTTCATTTTTCTATTTATAAATATTCTTAACTATTGAGTACTTATCCTTGCTACCCTCCATCCCCCCTCCCTCCCAGAATGTGGTTTCTGGAGGCTGCAGTGAAGGTGGCCCCCTCAGAGCTCTTTTCCTGGGAATGCCTGGGGCAGACCTTCACTTGAGGGGCTTAAAGAGTGAGTGCTGCCAGGCACCTTATAGCTCACCAACCTCCACCCTTGCCCTTTTCTAGTGTGCTCAGGTAGGCCTGCATTCTTATGTCCCTGCCCCAGCCCCAGGCTGGCCTCATTTTGAAGCCACTTGTGGATACCTCCTTGCCTGTCTCTTATTCTCCCTCTCGCCCCCATTCCTCTGCTGATTTGTAGCCCCTCACACTACTAGGACCTGGAGCTGTGCCAGCCTTGATCCTGAGCTGGGAGGCATTGGCTTGCATACCATCCTGTAAGGAAAGGAGTAACATGGCTACTTCTCAGTGACACCAATACCACTTACTTGCTTCATTCTTTCTGTGGCTGCTCATGGGGATCCTGTGCGGATCCAAAGCAGTATGGCCAGTTTTTTCTGAGGTCCCCCTCACTACTTCTCTGCTGAAACTATGCTCAGGCTTGAGTATAACTTACTATTTCTAGTTCCCACCCTTGGGAGAATGCAGCTTGGAGAAGGGAATTGCATGCTTGCTTTGTGGTTAAGTCTTTCTGCCTTGAGTGGGGGTGGCAGGTCTGTGGAGTCAGTTTTCATGCCCACCTCTTGCCTACTGGTGCCAGGCCCTGACGGCCAGTTGCTGGACAGATGAGACTGGGAGCTGCTGATGTGAGGTTAACACTGGCTCCATACTTAACCATCACTTTGCTGAAACTGCCACATAGGTACTATTACTGTTCCCATTTTACAGATGGATCGGCTGAGAGGCTCTGGCTATTCCTTAGGGGCTCTGAAACAGGGCTCCTTGAGGAAGAACAGGCATCTGATTACCTTCCCAGGCTGACATTTCTCCTCCATTCTGCTCTTTATAATCTCTTACCTTGCAGAGCTGCTTGAGCTTTTGTTTTGGGGCATATAATTAGCCTGGCTCCAGGACTAATAACAGTGTTCCTTTCTTCAAAGGGCTTGAGTGGTCCCACCCACTGTACAGAGAAAGTCAAAGGATAACGGGTGGAATGCAGAGACTGGATAGGATTACCACCCAGGGAAGTGGGCTCAGCCCCCAGGCTCTTCTGCACTCCACTGCTGCCTCTTCCCTGATATGCTGGGACCTGACTGTGAGCCCAGGAGCTTCTCCCAGTTGCTACTCTTCAGAAATGAGTGTCTTTAATTTTCCTATCATGGTACCATTGTATTGTTGGGATTTTCTGCCAGAAAGAGATCGCTGGGCAGAACACAGAGTTGAGCTGGGAGATGTGTCAAAGAGTATCTCCTGGGCCTGAGCAGACCAGGCCTAGAGATCCCTGAAGGCCCTGGAGGAAGGTTCCAGAGATGTCTGGGCTTCATGACTCCATCCTTGAGAATGAAAGATGTGGGGTATACATCCCCCAAGGAGGCTGCTTATGCTGTGGTCCTTAGTGTCCTCTGCCATACCCTTAGGGAAGGAAGCCATGCTGAAGCACCGGGACTATGAGACAGCCACCCTGTCAGACATTAAAGCTCTAATCCGAAAGCATGAGGCCTTCGAGAGTGACCTGGCCGCTCACCAGGACCGTGTGGAGCAGATCGCAGCCATCGCCCAGGAGCTCAAGTATGTGTGGGCCACTCGCATGCTTAGATTTCCTCCTCAGTGCCACCACCTCCCTCCCGTACTCACCTTCCTTACATCAGAAAGAACCTTACAAAGAAAGGACTTTCTGTTTTATCTTCCTTTTTCAAAGTCAAAAGTATAAGGAACCTAGGTTCTCTAGCAGAGGCAGGCATTGGAGCAACTTGTGTTGAGTCCTCAGGATTAAGGGGTGTCTGGGGGTCTTATTCTCTCTGGCCTGCCATTCACCCTCCCCTTATCCCCTTCTAGTTCCTGATGGGCCCAGCTGCTTAGACTCCATGGTCCCAGCCACCATTCCTCCCTGAGGGAATCATTGCACAGTGAGCCCATTGTTCTGCCTGTCCACTTCCCTCCTGTTCAGAATACATTTATTGTAAGAGATTCTAGGCAGCCAGGCCGTCACTCCCTTCCCCGCCCCAGTCAGATAAACTTGTGCTTACAGTTAGTACACTGTGCCTCTGAAGCCCGTGAATGGGGCCTTATTCTACCAGCACAACGGCCAGAAGCAAGGAGAGTCTAGGGAATAGGAGGCCTGGACTATTACTTCATGGAAAAATCATAGACCCTGGGGGAGCTCCCAAAATAGCCGTCTGCTCAAAATAGGTTCCTTGGCTGGAGCTGCTCTTTCCACAGACACCCCCACCTGCCAGTGTTCCCCAAAATTTTGCTGTTCTACATGGCTGGCTTTCTCCTAGTTCCTCTCTTCCACTGCCAGGGCTGCAGGATTCCTGTTCATTCACCAGAGATGGAGTACTGTGGGGTCGAATGGTACTGGAACCATAAGTGTCACCCCTGGAGGACTGCTTGTCTAAACTGATAATAAGGCCTCAGACATAGTCACCCTTGCACTCCTTGGTTTGGGACTCCCAGTTGACTGGGATATTCCTGGAAACAGAGTGGATGTTGGGTCAGCCTACTCTGCAGACACTGGGTCCCAGTCACATGAGGCTCTGTCCCCTCTGTCCCCAGGGTCAGGCAGCTCCAGAAGCAGCATTCTAGACATGATCCTAAGGAATGAAGAAGAGGAAGGATAAGCTAGATGCCACAGGCCACCCAGAGTGAGCCTGTTAGAATACCTGCACTAGGTATTTCAGAGCTCTCAAAAGCTCCATTGTATAGCTACCAACAAGGATGGTATCATCCCAGTGTCTCTCCAACCAATCATTCAAATAGTAGTCCCTCAGCTGCTCTACTCATGTGTCAGGATGCAAAAACCTACAGATAGTACTGAGCCCTGGATCTTTTGTATCATTTCTCTATACCCACCATGTCATAAACCTTACATGAGCTACAGCAAGAAAGCAGCAGCAGCAGTGATAAAATAGTACAATTAAAGCAGTTTTGTATTAATAGGTTATATATAAGATTTTTTAAAAGAATCAAGAGATGTTAATATTTTCACATTACAATAACCAAACCTCTGTACTGCTGTTTATTTGCCTGGCTGTTGTTTTTGTGAGACAGGGTCTCTGTAGTACCTACTGGCCCAACAACAGCCATCCTCCTTACTTTCCTGGCTGCTGGGATTATAGGCATGAACCACCACATTCTACTTTAGATGTGCTAGAAATCAAAGGAATAGTGGGAAGGTGGGGGGCTGGGAGATGGCTTGGTTGGTACAGTGCTTGCTGCACAAAAATGAAGACCTTTCTCTAGAATCCATGTAAAAAATGTGCATGGTGCTGTACACTTGTCACCCAGCCTTGGGGAGACAGAGATAAGAGGACCCTTGAAACTAACCAGCCAGTCTTACCAAATCAGCGAGTGATCTTGTCCCAGAAAATATGTGGAGTGATAGAGGAAAAGAGTCAGTGTTGACTTCATAGTCCCCAAGCTTGAGTGTGCACACATAGAGCAGCTTGGATACGAGTTTGGTTGAAGGGTCTATAGCCCACAGTTAGCTCAAAGCAGATGAAAGCCTTGCTCCACTTCAGCTCCTTTTACCTGCCCAGCTCAGGGCGGATGAGCACCCTTCAGTACTAAAGGTCTCCTGGCAGCAGGGCCTGGGATCCCAGGGTGAGGGACCATGCATATACCTATCCTCTTGATGGGTCTCACTGCTAATCTGCCTGACCTACAGTGAGCTGGACTACTATGACTCCCACAACGTCAACACGCGGTGCCAGAAGATCTGTGACCAGTGGGACGCCTTGGGCTCTCTGACCCACAGTCGAAGGGAAGCTTTGGAGGTGAGATGGGGGTCATGTCAGGAGGCCACTAGGGCCCTTGCAGCCCTTAGGGATGTCAGGCTATGGATACTGACTGGATCTGAGGGCTTTTTCTGAGAGGCATCTGCAGAGCCCCTGAGGTGCCTCTGTACACATTCCAGAAAACAGAGAAGCAGCTGGAAACTATCGACCAGCTACACTTAGAATATGCCAAGCGGGCTGCGCCCTTTAACAACTGGATGGAGAGCGCCATGGAGGACCTCCAGGACATGTTCATCGTCCACACCATCGAGGAGATTGAGGTCTGCTGCATCCCAACCCTTCCTTCTAGGGGATCCCCAGAGCGCCAGGCTGCCTCTCATTCCTGTTCTTCCTCCAGGGCCTGATCTCAGCCCACGACCAGTTCAAGTCCACCCTGCCAGATGCTGACCGGGAACGGGAAGCCATCCTTACCATCCATAAGGAGGCTCAGAGGATTGCCGAGAGCAACCACATCAAGCTTTCAGGCAGTAACCCCTACACCACCGTCACCCCCCAGATTATCAACTCTAAGTGGGAAAAGGTGGGCCTGGGCCCCCTGCAAGATCAGGTCTTGGGCTGGTCAAGTTGACGAGAGCTGTCAGCTGACGTTGGCACTGCTATGCATCTTTCTCAGGTGCAGCAGCTGGTTCCCAAGAGAGACCACGCACTCCTGGAGGAGCAGAGCAAGCAGCAGTCCAATGAGCACCTCCGCCGTCAGTTTGCTAGCCAGGCCAATGTGGTGGGACCCTGGATCCAGACCAAGATGGAGGTAAAGCTGCCTCCCCACTGCCAAGCCCAGGCTGCCTTTTGGCCAGAGTTTTTTGAGCGGCCCTCTGGCCACCAGGTCCCTGTAGTTCCTGTAGTCTTAAGCTGCAGACTCAGAGGCCTGGCAGATCTGGTCCTGGCTTTTGCTAGCTTGCAGTCCTGCTTACCTCAAAAGACTAGGAGGGTCAGCCAGACTATATGGATGGGAATGGTAATTCCAGCCAGCCAAAACCTTGGGTGAAGGTCAGCTAGATAACACTTTGAGTCAAGACTCTATCCTAATGGCAAGCCTCAAGCTGACTTAACCTGTGATCTGGGATGAAATGGTAACTTCATTCCCACAACAAATAGTTTTGGCTGCTGCACTATGCTAGATCCTTATGAATGCTGCAGAGTAGCTGTGAGCAACACTTTCCCCTGATCCACCTAATTGTTACAGAGGATTTGCCTGCCCCTGTTGATCGCTCAGCAGTAATAAACAGCCTCAACCAATCCCCAAGGGCTCTGGGAGCTGGCATATCAGCTCATGGGTCAGTGTTAGCTCCATCATGCCTGTTTTTACTCAAAAGAGTGGTGCAAATAGCAGATCTTCCAGGTTGATGGTCGGTCCTAGGCTTATGTTGTCCCTGGTTTCCTGCAGGAAATTGGACGCATCTCCATTGAGATGAATGGGACCTTGGAGGACCAGCTGAGCCACCTGAAACAGTACGAGCGCAGCATTGTGGACTACAAGCCCAACCTAGACCTGCTGGAGCAGCAGCACCAGCTCATCCAGGAGGCCCTCATCTTTGACAACAAGCACACCAACTATACCATGGAGGTACACCTCCCCTCCCACCCTTCCTCCGAGTAGGAGTGATAGCCTACCTGCTGCCCCAGCACCTTTTACAAGAGTTCTAGACCAGCCTGGCCTGCTAAGGAGAACTTGTCTCCAATTTAGCAGGTGCTAGGCACCTCTGAACCAGAAGACTTACCAGGAATTTGAGGAGCTAATCCCATTGGTAGCTTGAAATGGGTGGAAGCATTGCTATGAAAACCACAGAGCCTCAAGCCAATATGGCATCCAGCCCCTCACAGGGCCTGTTGATGAGTAGCAATGAACATGCCTCTAAATCTTGGGACACAACTGTCTTGAATGCACTACATCCACAGATGAGTAGGTGACCCACACGGGTAGAAAGGCAGCTGAGAGGCACTGTGGACTCCTGTGTAGGAGAATATAGGACTTCTTCCTCCTGAAATCCTATAAATAATATATGGGGGACCTGTTTCTACCAGATTCGACCTAGTAAGGACAGCCACATAGCCCCATAGTCACACCCTCTCCTTTCCTCAGCACATCCGAGTGGGCTGGGAGCAGCTGCTTACCACCATTGCCCGCACCATCAACGAGGTAGAGAATCAGATCCTCACCCGAGATGCCAAGGGCATCAGTCAGGAGCAAATGCAGGAGTTCCGGGCATCCTTCAACCATTTCGACAAGGTGAGCTGCTCCCACCATCTCACCTGCTGGTTGGAGTGTGGCCTCTTCCTTCCCCGGTGTCACCATTCCATCCTGCGACCTCCATCTTTGCCATATGTCCATTCATTCCATCAATTACCATTCAGAGCAGGCAGAATTCCAGCCACTGGCTGGGTGTGGGATACACAGGAGGCCAGTTGGGGCACAGTCCCAGGCCCTGCCCACTGTGGTTGTATTCTTGCCAGTCTGGCCCAGAGGTCTAGTTTGGCAGCCCCTATTCAGATGGGCTCTGCGTGCCGAGTTTGACTCTGTCCCTAGTGGACGTGCTGGTGTGTCATCTGCCTGGCTTCTGCTGGTACAGAGTGCAGCCCTAACGGCTCTTTCCTGCACACACCTGAAGGCAGGAACAGGTCTCCTCTATCTTGAGCTGGGGAATTGTCTTCAGTGCTGTCCCACGTGGCTCTGGCCTTGCTGAGGCCAGGGATTTCTTGACCATCCCACCTATCCTTGGCCACTACCTCGTCTGTGTCACCTCTAACTGTGTGTTTCCCTTCCCCATGTGTCCTCCTCCCCTGCCCACTGCATGTGGCCCGGCCCCTGTCCCACATCCGTGGCCTGGTCTCTGCACCACTCCCGCACACCTGTCTTCGATGGCCCTGGTAGGATCATGGCGGGGCACTGGGGCCTGAGGAGTTCAAGGCCTGCCTCATCAGCCTGGGCTACGACGTGGAGAATGACCGGCAGGTACGCGCACCCTGGGGCCCCAGCTGACGTGGCATTAACTGCTCTTCTCTTTCTCTCTCCCTCCCTCTCACCACTCCACACCTGCTGTCGTGTCCCATCGTCTCCCTGGCTCTCTTGCCGCCTCCCTCTTGTGCCTTTCTGAACACTGTCCCCCTTACCTGGTCTCTCGGGGCCTCCTCTGCCTTCCCGCTCCCTCCACTGTCCTGTCTGCCCGCTGTGCACATGGGCCGCCCCTCTTGCCTCCTCTGGGCCTGGCCTCTGCTATGCCTGCGTCCTGGGAGCAGAAGCAGACAGGCAGCATGGACTCCGATGACTTCAGGGCTCTGCTTATCTCCACAGGATACAGCCTGGTATGCAGCCTCTGCCTCCCCTGCCTCTGCTCCTCCTCCTCCTTCAGCCCCCTCACTGCCTCCTTGGGACACTCCTCCAGCACCCAGTGCCTCACGGCCTTGGCTGCCTCCTCCTCTGCTAACCTTCTGAGCCAGGGTTCTTTCAGTAGCCCCCATCCCATGCTCCTTCCTATAAGTACCGGGGGCAGTTCACCTACTTTCTCACCTTCTCTTTTTCTTTCTTGCTCTCTTTCCCCACCTTCCATAGTTAACCCACCCCCAGGGCTAAGACAGTAAGCCCAATTCCCTGCTTCCTAAGACCATGGGGGTAGAAGGGGATACAGAGAGGCACCTCCAAGGCCAGGAACTGCTGGCCGACACTTTGGCCAGCCAGACAACACAGCCTTTCTCTTCTTGTGTTGTCCTGAAACCTGATCTGCCACCAGTCTGGCTGCCCCCACCCCACTAAGTGCTATGTTGCCATCCATCCCCCCCCACAGGGTGATGCTGAGTTCAACCGTATCATGAGTGTGGTCGACCCCAATCACAGTGGCCTCGTCACCTTCCAAGCCTTCATAGACTTCATGTCTCGGGAGACCACAGACACAGACACAGCTGACCAGGTCATTGCCTCCTTCAAGGTCCTGGCAGGGGACAAGGTAAGTCCCACAAGACTCTCAGGGCAGAGGCCAGAATCTTGGCCTATACTGGGCACTGAAGTTCGGTAGGTGGGATGGGGTGACTCAGTCCTGCCCTGTACCTCCAGAATTTCATCACAGCAGAGGAGTTGCGGAGAGAACTACCCCCTGACCAGGCCGAGTACTGCATCGCCCGCATGGCACCTTACCAGGGTCCTGATGCTGTGCCTGGCGCCCTCGATTACAAGTCCTTCTCCACGGCTCTCTATGGAGAGAGTGACCTGTGAGGCCACCCTGACCACATCCCCTTGGCCTCCCGGAGGGGCCAAGGAGTCCTGTCCCTACCCTGACTCTGTATCTATGCAAAGCGCTCTTGTGGTCCTCCTGGGGGGCAGGGCAGGGAGGGGCTGGACAGGTCTTTCCCCCATCTAGTAGATGAGGAAGGCTTAGAATCAGCACCTGGTCTGCTAAATATATATATCATGCATTGTGGTTTTTATAACCTGTATAGGGGGGACAGTAGACCCCCCCCTCCCCAGGCTCCCTCTGTACCCTGAGGATACCCTCCCCTTTATTCCTGAGGTCCCTTCAAGGCCTCCCACATCTAGGCCAAAGCCCCATGTGCCTTGTCCAGGAACTACCCTGCCCTGCGAAGTCACCAGCAGAAGGCGCCCCAGCTATACCTGGACCAGACCCTACCAGCTCCCTTATCTCTCCCTCCCTCCTTCTCTCCCTCCCTCTCTCCCTTCCCTTTTGGTCATTGCCAGGAGCAGAGGACTCTGCCTTTACCTCCTCTCTACCCCAGAGGAGTGGACAGGGCAGCCAGCCCCAGCCTGCCCTGGCTTTGTCTTGTCTGAACTCTCAGATTTTCTAAGGACCAAAACCAACAAAAACAGAACAATAAAGACAAAAATCTTTAAAAAAAAAAAAAAAAAAAAAAAAAAACTATAAAAAATTAAAAACTTCCAGAGAATTACTATTTACTTTATTAACTTACGGATTTATTATATAAATATATATCCATCTAGCAGCATATCTCTGCCGCCTCTCTCGCTCTCGTAATGAAGACGTAGCTGATTTGATGCCCTCCCCAGACCCCTCTTGATTTTCCCCTTGTTTGAGGCGGGCAGGGGTTTCCAGAGACCTCCTGAGGTGGAGGTGGGCTGCTGGCCTGCCTGCCTGATAGTTGATGGGTTTTCACCCTCCCCTCTTTTTTGAGTTTATTCTGATTGATTTTTTTTTTCTTGGTTTCTGGATAAACCATCCTCTGGGAACGGGAGAATAAAACATGTAATATTTTTAAGACGGATTCCTTGTGGCCTCTTTTTCTCCCTGCCATTCACCTCCCATGCGGGGCCCACTGTCCCCAAGCCCATCCATCATGGGCACCTCTTAGCAGGGAGCAGAAATTGACCTACAGAGAAAGAAGGTTCTCCTGGGCCAGTGGCTCAGGCAGGCCTGTAATTCCAACTCGGGGTAGTCAGGACTCTTAAGTCCAAGATTAGTCTGTTAGTTCCAGGCAGCAGGAGCTACATAGCAAAACCCTGTCTGAAGGGTGCCACCACCATGTGCATGTAACACCAGGAACACAGGTGGCCAGGCAGGGCTCCCTCTCCTTGCTTAGCTGCTGTCGTCTGAGGCAGGGAGACCGATGGGGCCGGGCGACCTTGCTTGGCTCCGAACCTAGGAGAAAGTGGCCACCTCTGACCACTGGGCAGAAGGTGAGGCAGACGTCAGGCAGAGGCCCCAGGATGGCATGGGAGCCACTCTCTCTCCCCTCACCCCTTGCCCCCGCCCAGCTCACCTGCTTGTGGGTCAGGCAGATGACCCCCTCGCCCCCATCCAGATGCTGACTGCAGTGACCTGTGGGGGAGGGGCAGGGTGAGGCCCATCTCCCAGCAGTGGGGCCACCCTCCTTAATGCTCTGCCCCAACAGAGGTGGCACCACTCACGGAAGATAAAGGTAAGCTGGGCTGCGCAGGACACAAAGCGCTCGAAGTCCACACGCAGCCTGCTGTCCCGGTAGCGGCTGGTAAGGGCCTGGGTCAGCTGGTTGTTCAGGTGGAAGCCTAGAAGAAGGATATCTATAAGCCTTTCGGCTCTGCACCCCTTGATGCCCTGAGGAGAAGCTGCCATAGAGGACTTCCCCTTCATCCTCACAGGTGATGTGGATTCCAATCCCAGCTATGCCAGCACTTCTGTGTGAAAGTCAGGTGGCTTGTTACTGATTACTGTGGCCTACAGCACTATGCCATTTTTTGTTTTGTTTGAGATAGTCTCACATAACACAGTCTATATAGCTGAAGATGACCTTGAACTGATCCTGCCTGCCTATGGTCTATGTGTTGGGATTATAGGTCTACACCACCATGCCTGGCTTATGTGGTTCTGGGATCAAGTCAGGATTTTCAGACAAGCACTCTACCAGTTGAGCTGTATCTCCAGTCCTGTTTCATTCATTGTGTTGGGGGAGGGGTGTTTGTGGCAGTGGGATTGGGGATGGAGCCTAGCACCTTCCACCTGCTACACAAGAGGCCTGCTGCTGAGCCACAACCCAGTTCCTCACGGGTGGGTTCTAGGCAAATGCTCCACCTGAGCCACTCTTCAGCTTTATTGGTCGATTCTAAGCAAATGTTCTATTACTGCCCTATGTATTCCTGGCTCTTGGTGTATTTTTTTATGAGACAGGGTCTCATTAAGTTGCCCCAGGTAGGCCTTGAACTTGCCAGCCTTGTCCTCAGTCTCCTGAGTGATTGGGATGACAGTCCTGGGCCACTCGCTGACTTTGTGATTCTTCAGAGACTTCAGGAGGTCAGGTGGGCCTAAGGATAGCTCAGCAGGTAAAGCCACTTGCCATGACTAGTAGTCCTGGTGACCTGCGTCCTCTGATGGCTGCACTAGCACAGAGACATGAGCACACACAAGCAAATTAATTTTAGAAAATTAAGAGTGGAGAAGATTGCCACGTGGTATACTTTGTCTCCATGTTCTACATCAGGGTCCTAAAGTCTAGATATCATCTGTTAACTTTGCATCGAAATTGAAATGAAGCTTCTAAAAGTCCAAACACTGGATTCCCAAGGCTGCCTGAGGACCTGCTCCTCCTCCCCTCAGCTTCCATGTACTCCTGATGTGCAGTCCTGAAGAACAACTGCACCTGTGCATTCATTCAACAGATACTGAGAGCCATCTGCGGTGCCCAGTACTAGATGTTCTACAGAGGCCACTCCCTCTGATGGTCACGTACCCTTGGGTATCAGGCTTGGATATGCTGGGCCTGCCCAGGAAGGTGGAAAGACCTGAGGATCTGAGAGCCCTTAGCTGACCTATTAGAATTGGTGGGAATTCTCAAGGGTGTGGTCCTGTCTAAAACAGCATTTGGCATTTCAGAAGCCCCATTATTTGTGGGTGAATGAATGCAGACCTCCTATCTCCACAGCTCCCCCCTCATTCTCTCATTTCTGTACCTGCTGAAGTTCAAATCCATGATATTCTGATACCATCCCTCCCTCCCTTTCTACCTTGGACTCATCCTGTCCTACACACTCTGGACACTCTCCAGGTCTCCTACTGGTCCACTATCCCATTGGCTCCCTCTCCTGGGTAGTAGCAAGCAGATGAGTCAACTCTCAGCACCCACTCCTCCTTAAAGATCCCAAGAATCTCACTTGGGCTAGTGTGATTGCTCAATGGGTAAGCTACCCGCTCGAAAACCTGGGGACCCGGATTCAGTTTCCAGAAGTCTACATGGTGGAAGAAGAGAAGTGACCTCTGACTTGCCCTCCACCCATGCGCTATGGTATCCCTGTGTGTTCTACTCTTAGTACCAAAAGAAACAAAAGAGGGAGGGAGGAATGAGAAAGAGAAAAAAAGAATGTCAAAAGAATCCAGCTCTGGTGTGCTGAAAAGCATTTCCCTGTAGCCAGGGGTCTTGCTTGGAATTCTATGCCCCTGTTCCAGTGGAGAGGCCTCTTCAGAAGTCATGGTCACCTTTCTTAGGGGCAAGCTGGCTTGAACGAAGGAAAGCTGCATCCCCAGCACCACACTCCATGCAAAGTCCTCTCCCCAACTCCTTGCTACCCTTTGCACTAGGTGTGTCACAGGCAGAAGCCAAGGCTTAAGCAGAGGAGTCTGGTATTCAGGCTAACCACCAAAGGAAGTTGTGCAATAAGAACCAACTCAACTCGGGCATGTGGCTATCATGTCATCACTTCAGAAGCGGAGGCAGGAGGACTGAGATCTGTCTGGGCTGCATATGAGGAAAAGCCAAGTCAAGCTCACTGGGTTCTAAAACATGGTATCATACTATTGCCAAACTAAGCCTCCCCCTTCCTAAAGGGTCTTCCCTCAGTATCCTCCAATTTTCCCCACCTCACGCTGACAGGCTTCCTCCCCCTCCCCATTTGCTCTCACTCAAGGTCAGGCAGTCTTTGCCAGGAAGCAGCAACAATTGGGACAACCAGGGTGGACAGCTACAGCCAGGGCGAAGGGGCATGACCACCCCAGGTCCCTGTTCACACCTGCGGCGTTCAGTGCCAGCCGTAGCTCACAGGAGTTCATGGTCCCAGAGGCATCCTCATCGAATTTGTCAAATGTAGCCTGTAAAAGGGGTGGGGGGAGGGATGCAGGTGAGTCACACCCCAGATCCCTTAGTGACCCTGATGCCTGAAGTGGCTGGGTTGGAGGGTCTTTGAGGCCAGACAGATTCAGACTATACAGTTCTCTACTTCCTGGGTCACAGCTTAACGGTTCTGTATCTGTTCTCTTGTCTGGCAGGAAAGCAACAGCAAGCTCCCAGGACTGCAGGGACAAGTCCAAGGCCACCTGCCCACAAGGGCTTCGAAAGGCTCAATAGCAGGAGCTTATCACTACAGTCAAGCAGTCATTAACAGCCAAGCAAAGGTCTCTTGGAGGCCTGGAAGGGGCTCAACTAGGAGTTAGGATTCCGACAGGCTCCGCGGGCTGCTCTGCATTGGTGGGTGCCTGGGCTATTTATCGCCCCCAGAGAAGCCACAGTGGGGTGATACGAGGAAGGACGTTCCACCCAGCTCAATTCTGTTGGCATGAAAGCCCCCTCTCCAATTGGGTGTTTAGGTCCACACAGAGGCAGCGGCTACTCCCAGCCCTCACCTTACCTGCCACACCAATAGGTGGCCCCAGAGCTCCTGGAAATGGTGCAGGGTCAGGCTTTGCCCGAGCTACAAACAGATGGATAGAGCAAATGTCCTTAAAAGGCCAGGCGAGATCCCGTCCCCAACCTCCCTTTCCTATCCCCTGCTCCCCCATTCCCTGCATACCCCAAAACACCGCACAAGCTGTTCACAGGTCCTGAGCCCGATCTCTCCGGGGGTCCTGGTGTTAGCCCTAGCTACAAGAAAGAAACCTGGAGCTCCCTGTGTGCAAGCTGCCACTGCAAGTGCTTTTTGTGGACTAGATAACTTAATAATTCTGCGAAATGGACACTTTATAGAAAATGAGGTGCAGAGGGTCTTTGCCTGATGCAACTAGCAGTGCTGGGAGATTTGAATCCAGACGGGGAGGTTTCACATCTGCGTGCATGGCAGCTGCCCCTTGTGCCTCTTAGAGTAGCACCATGGCTCTGGTCAGCCACGTTCAATGAGATGCTTCCAAGTTCAGCCCTGGTTCCTGTGGCCCAACCCCTGGCAGCAACATGCCTGCGAGTCTGGTTCCAGTTACAGGGACACCACCCCCCAGTGGCCAACTCACCAGGCTCCAGGGCTATGCTTATTAAGGTCTGCAGCTGAAGGGCATTGAGCTCCTCCTCCTAGTCAACAAAGAGCCACTTGTGAGACCATTGGCTCATGCAGTTAGTCAACAAATGGCTCTGGACTGCGTGGTGCAGGGGACATATCTTAGGGTTCCACAAGAAAGGACGGGCCTGTCCCCAGAGTGAGGAGGGCAGCAACGGGTGAAGCACCAACTGTGGGGGCACACTGTGCCAAGGTAACAGAAACTTGGGCCGATGAGGGCTCTTGAATCGAAGAGGAGAAGAAAGTACCAACTGAGCAAAAACCCTTAAGCAGCCCAAAGAGGGAGGATCAAGAAAATAAAACAGGACTAAACTTAGATTGGGTGGTTCAGGCCTGTGATCCCAGCCTTAGGGGGAGGGGAGGACTAAGACTGGAAGGTCACCAGGAGTTTGAGGACAACCTGGGCCACAGGTTGAGTCCATGTTATCCTGGGCTACTATTTAAAAAACAAAACAGACACCTAGAGCAAGGGAGAGGGAAGGGCTCCCAGCCAGACACCATTCATCCCCAACCTTTTCTCACCTCGCCAGCTAATTCAAGAAACAGCTGTACCAGCTCCAGGTCCAGGGGCTTGTAGGGGACCTGCGGGATGGGGAAGTTCAGCCCTAGCCCAAAGTTCTCCCTTTCCCGGTCCTAACTCCTGACCCCGCACCGTGAGAGCATCCAGGTCAGCGCTGATCACGTCATCGATCTCCCTAAAAAAAAATGCAGACAATGGTCAGGGAATAAGGTGGTAGTGAGGGGGGTCATTCACCTCCTAAAAGGTCTTGGTGGGCCAAGTCTCAGTGGAGGAATTGAGTGGGATCATTGGGCACTGAGCTGGCTTTAAAGGAGGCTGGGGGAGGGACTGGGACCACTGATAACTGTCGTGGTTTTGGGGGCGGGACTGTAGATCGGAGGGCGTAGCTTTGTGGTTCAAGGGAGGGAGTTCAGTGCCAACTTGGGGGTCAGCAGAGTTTGGATAACCAGAGCGGGGCTTGAGATCCCAGGATGGGAAGAGGTGATCCAGGGGTAGAAACCTAGTGCCTTGGGCCCAGCTGGGGGACCTAGGGCAGGGTCTGAGAGCCCAGGACACGGCTGGGTCCTCGAGGCAGGGTTTAGGGGTGGGTGTCCTGGGACGGGATCAAAGGCGGAGGGGCAGGGTTTAGGATTCTCTAGGGGAGGGAGTCCTTGCTCACACCGCAGTATGGCTGCGCTCAGAGAAGATGCGCAGCGTGAAGTCAGCCTCGTCGCCCACGCGGGAGGCGCTGGGTACCACTAAGTAGTGGCCTGGAGGCAGGCGGCAGCGGCGGCTCACGTCGCGTCGGGCACAGAAGACTGAGCGGTCCGCGCGCAGGAGACCCGGCAAGAGCGCGCGGCTGCGCGGGGAGTCCCAGAGGCCCAGCAGCTGTGGGCCAGGCGTCATGACCTTCACCCCTGCCCTCCGCTCCACCAGCACCCCTAGACAATCTGACCAGGCCTGCTCTGGTTCCCCGGTCCCAGATCCCAACTCGGCCCCTCCAACGCTGACTGCCCAAACCCCAGGTCTGTTCCAGAATCTAAACCTGTCTGAGACACACCTCTTCGGGAATCTGCGGGAAGAGAAAGCCAGAAGATGGGTTAGGGACAGGGGCATGAGCTCAGAGCCCTCTCCGCCCTTCATAACCGGCCCTTTCTCTTGGTCTCATTAGACCTTGATTGATTCTCTGTCTCCAGTGTGGGCCCTTCCTCAACCCTCCTCTCCCTCGCGTGTGGTCTCAACCCCTCCTCTACCTGCTTACCTCCCTAATGACTGACACCCCTTCCCCTCCCCCAGCCCTTTTCTGTTTCCTGTCCCTGACCCTCTACTTTTGGTTCCCTCATCAATGTGTCTTTTCTCTGGACCTCCATTTCCCAGTACCCTCCCCCTGCTTCGGATGGCCCACTGTTCCCTCCAGACCTCAACTTGACCCCGGGCCTCACTTGGAACACGTGGAAGCCCACAGTGAGGTAAGTGAGACCTTTGG
The DNA here is from genome assembly GCA_023101885.1 of Typhlomys cinereus. Lineage (NCBI taxonomy): Eukaryota > Metazoa > Chordata > Mammalia > Rodentia > Platacanthomyidae > Typhlomys > Typhlomys cinereus. Next base: position 2,297,260 of record JALPQD010000299.1, on the reverse strand, counting down.
CCCTCAGACTCCGTCGGTTGCGCTGGATGAGCGACAGGAGGACCGTGCATTTGGGGAGACGACCTCCCCTGGCTGGACCACGAGCCCCAGGAGCCCCCCAGCCTCCCCAGGGACCCTCTTCATCATCATCATCCTCTTCCTCATCGGGCTCCAGCAGCGTCAGCCGGAATTGGGGATTGGTCCAGAAGTTTTCTAACAGAGAAGAAAGGTTGTGGAGTTTCTAGCCTGACTCAGCACCAAACCCTAGTTTGCCTCTCAGGGGGAACCCCACCCCCCAAGGCCTTACCAGCACTAGGCTGACTCCCACCGGAGTTGAAGCCGCGGACCCAGCGACCCTGGAAGATGTGCATGTGCCAGCCACCCCCTGCAGGGCTGGGACCTAGCACCTCGGGGCTCAGGGAGCAGATCTGGACCGTGTTGTAGTGGGTGAGGAAGTCTTGAAGCTCCATCCTGGACATCGGGGTCTATCAGACATGCATGTTGCCCCCCCCCAGGCCCAACCCAAAAGAGCCAGGACCCAAAAATGGTCCCCGGTCACAAAACCCCCAGTTTCTTACATACTGCCAATTATCCTTCAGTCACCTGAAATCAATGCAACTGTTTCCAAGTCCTCAAAAGTCCCACACTTGGGAAGATTCATAAACTCTTCTCAAATAGCAGATCAACTTTACAAAACCTGAGATTAGAGCTCAGTGGCAGAGCACTTGCCTGCCCAGCGCCACAAACAGCGTGGCTGGGGGATGTTATATCAGGGCTCCAGCTTGAATCCACTAGAGAGAAGCTAAGGGCGTGGTTCAGCAAGAGAGAGCTTACCTAGCACACACAGCCCTGGGTTCCATCAATATCACAAAATAATGAAAGAAGAGAAGAGGACAAGAAGAAAAATGTCCTAAAATCACACTTGGTGGTGTAAGCCTGTAATCCCAGCATTCAGGAGGCTAAGGTAAGAAGACAGAGTAGGAGACCAACACCAGGCCAGCCCGAACAGTTTAGCAAGAGCTTGTCTCAAAAAATAGAAGGTCCGGATGTCTACATGTCCACACGCCTCCTGAAACGCCCTATAGTAAGATTTATCTCTTGTCAGCCTCCACAATATTATTACATCTTCAATTCGCTTAATAAGCTGGACATGGTGGCTCAAGCCTGTATTGGAAAAGCTGAGGCAGACAAGATGATTGTCATGAGTTTGAGACTAGCCTGATCTACAGAGGAAGTTCCAGGCTAGCCCAGGCTGCCGTGCGAGACCGTGTCTCAACACCCACCCGCCAACAACAGAGAGATTTAATGGTTCTGTTGCTACATCTGCCAATTAATTACAGCTGACAAAGACAAGAACTTCTGTCTCTGATAGAAAGTCCAAGGTCCCTGATCCAGCAGCCCTGCCAGAGGCAGAGTGGACCCTTGAGAACTCACCAGAACTCGCCATCCTCCTTTTTCACCAGCAGGGCATCTTTCCACTCAGAGGGGAGCGCATCCCAGCGGGGACAGCTGAAGAGACAGGCGTTGAGGAGAAAGGAAGGAAGACAGAGCATCCCCTCTCTGCTTCCCCGGGAGGACTAACCTGTCACTCCAGGGACCGGTCCACTCCACTCGACCCCAGGGATTCCTTAGGCGCAACAGTCGTACTTTGGTGAAGCCCAGGTACACCTGAGGGCAGCACAGTCCAGTGGAGGTGGTACAGGGACCCCTACCGCCAGACCAGTAATGGGGTGGCTTACCTTGTGCGTGCCAGTGACGGAATACGCATGTCCCTTCACCAGACCTTCATCTGTGCGGATCTCGCCCTGGTCACTCTGGACAATGGACAGGTCAGTAAGGGTTGGATGGGGGGGACAAAAGGGTCAGTGCTCCTCCCACCCCCACTCCAGTCTCATCCCACGAAAGTAGGAGCCAGCCAAATGCAATACAAAGCGCCACAGAAATTGGGCAAGTGAGACTGACTGAGGAGGCCTAGGCCTGCTATACAGCCTATAATCTCAGCTGCTCAGGAGACTGAGACAGAAATCACAAATCAAGGCCAGGAAGACAGGGGCTGGAGAGATGGCTCAGGGGTTAACCCTCTGCCTCCCAAGCAGAAGGTCCTGAATTTGGATCCCAGGTCCCACGTAAAAAAAACAGCAGTGGCCTGAACATCTGGCCCCAGAATGTGGAGCCTGGGAAATTCCAGAGTGAAGCAAAAAACAAGGTAGAAACAATCCAGGATGATTCCTGAAGTTATCCTTGGTCTTCCATAGGAACACACAGTTCTCTCTCTCTCTCTCTCTCTCTCTCTCTCTCTCTCTCTCTTTCTCTCTCTCTCACTTACACATACACACACAGTGACTCAGTGGTAAAGCAGTTGCCTAGAATCCACCAACAAGGCGTTGTGGGCATGACTTGGCAGTAGAGTGCCCACTTAGAATCTACCATCCAAGGGGCAGGGGCACAATAGCTGATAGAGAGGAGAACACAGGGTGCTTCCCTCTCACTACACCCCTGACTGGGGTCCCCCACGGGATCCCAGGCCTCACCAGGGCAGTGGCGCCCACAAGGGATTCCTTGGCCAGAGCGTGGCGAAGAGCAGAGAAGAGTCCGGGAGTGTTTTGCCTCAGGTAAAGCACCTCGCCCACACCACCTGTGAAGTCCACGAAAGCCTCGTTCATGTGGCCCCCTCGCATCACCTCGTAGGAGCCATGGAGCCTGTGGGAGGGGGTGGGATCTGATAAGACTCACAGGAGTGTCTTGGCCACACTGCTGGATCTGGGGAGGGGCTCTGTCCTGGGATGGGTCCCTAGAAGTTATCCCTAACACTTATTTTTTTATTTTTTTTGAGTGTGTGTGTGTGTGTGCGTGCGTGCGCCTGTGGATGCCTAAGGATGACTTCAGGAATCCTCCTGGATTATTCTACTCCTTTTTTTGCTTTGCCTTGGAATTTCCCAGGCTCTACCTTCCAGAGCTGGAAGTACAAGCTGCTGCCATTTCCACCTGGTGGGATCTGGGATCTGGGATCCAAACTCAAGTCCTTCTGCTTGTGAAGTCCAGCTTCAAATTCACGGCAATTTTTTTTTTTTTTTCTTGAGACAGAATCTCACCAGTAGCCCAGGTTGTCCCTGAACTTGCAATCCTCCTGCCTCAGTGTCCCTGGTACTAGTTTGTGCCATGGTGCCTGGTTCAATCCCTGACATATCCAGTCATAAGGTAAAGAGCTGTGACATGCTCGAGGCCCTTGGATCTCAACCTGTGGTCTCTAGGGCTGTAGGGACTGTTCAATAAGGAGGCTGTGTGGGAGCAGTGCCAGAATTCTGGGTCCTATAGCAACCTTCTGCAAGTCTGGGGAGACGATTCCTGTGGAGGTGAAGAACCTTGGAACAGGAAAAGGCAGCAATCTAGGATAAAGCCCAGTGTTTTGGAGATGCTATAGATGCCTTAATGGACCAGGAGAAATGATATCTGAGATTAAAGGTTTCCCAAGGGATAAGTTTTAGGTTTAGTGACTTCAGGACCTGACACATGGGATTTTCATGGATTTCTGGGAATGTTCAAAAAAGGATGTTGGGGACATGGGGACATGGCTCATCCATAGAGCACTCGCCTAGGATGTATTAGTGAAGGACTGGGGCTAGGAGGCAGGGGGCTGGAGAACACCCGTGACACATGGACCAGAACACTGGTAGTATTCCCAGCACATCCTTCCTCTCAAAATGTAGCTGGGCAACTGGAACGTGCTTGCCATCCCAGTACATTCCAATAGATTGGAAGTTTAAGGTCACCCCTGGCTGCATTAGGAGCTCAAAGCCAGGCTGGAATATTAGAGACCCTGCTCCAAAAAACCATGAAATAAGACAGATAGGTTAGTTTAGGGTAAAGGACAGGTCAGTTTGGGGTAAAGGCACCTGCGTGCAAACCTGGTGACCTGGCTTTGACCCCTGGCTCTCACATGATGAAAGGAGAGAATCAACTTTCAAAAGTTGTTCTCTGATCTCTCCACATGTGTGTCAGCTCTTTCCTTCCTCTCCCCTCAAATACATAAACAAAAATAAAATACATAAAAAGTACAAACATGTAGATTCTAAGGGGGTGTTTTGATATTAAGGTTCTGGGTTCATGACTTGATCTAGGGTTCTTGGTGGGACTTCTGGAGGATCCTGATGTCAGGGGGAGCTTCAGCTGGTGGGGATGGGGGGGGCATTGTGCAGATCTTACTTGGCATAGGCCTTTTCCAGGAGTGGAGCCCAGAACTCGTTCCGCTGCTCTGAGCGCACGAACATCAGCTTCCCCTCGCGGATGGGCAGTTTATCATCCACCACCACATCCACCCAGCGGCCAAACTGCCAGAGCTGCAAGGAGAAAGGATGGAATGCCAGCTCAGCTTCCAGACCCGTCTCTGACCTTAAATTTTGTCTACAACCCTCCGTGGTGGTGGTGGTGGTGGTGGTGGTGGTGGTGGTGGTGATGGTGGTATGGGGGGAGGGGAACCATGCAACTATGGGGAAAATGTGCATGGAGGGAGGAGCTCTACCTGGAAGTGGAAGACACCTGCATAACCATTTTGGAAACTTTGTCCCGGGGGGACCACCCGGTATAGCAGTCGGGGGTACAGAGTCAGGGAGGCGGCGGCTGCAAGAAACCAGCAGTTCCCTGGAAGGAGAGGTGGGTTAGGCAAAGGAAGGGAATGTTCAAAATGAGGGAGGCAGCCTGGGTGGGCCAGAGAAAGGCAGGCAGAGTGGGCCAGAGACATGTCAGTCACCACCTCAGTTCCTGGGTCTGAGGGCTCAAAGGTAGGTTCCAGATCCTTACCCAGACTCCCCTGGCAAACGTCTGTTCGGCTCATGTCTTCGCAGATGAACTGGGGCTCATCACAAAATTCCTGGGGTGACAGGGGATTGCAGTAAGTCCAACAAAAAACGGGTCAGATGTCCAGGTCCCCCCCCCCCCCATTGTCTCAGCTGTAGAGTGCGACAGAGCCTAAGGGTGGGAGCTGCTTCCCTCCTGGACCCCAATGACTAAGCTTGCGCTGAACCCACCTCCCTTAGAACTGGGGATCAAGCCCAGATTTCCTCCCTCAGACCCAGGAGTCCAGACCCAGCCTTTTCCCCTCAGACTCGGGGATCTGGATCTCAGCCCTCCTCCCTCACACCCAGGGGTCCTCCTCAGCCCTCCTCTCTCACACCCAGGGGTCCAGGCCTACCCCTCCTTCCTCCGATCCAGGAGTCCTCCCCGGCCCTCCTCCCTCACACCCAGGGGTCCTCCCAGCCCTCCTCCCTCACACCCGGAGACTCAGCCACCCCTTTTTACATGGGGCCGCTTCCACTCCACCCCTTTGGCCTTCTCCGAGTCGGGTCCCAGCTTGTCATAGCCAAGGGCATCAGGTCCAGCAGGGAAACAAGGGTCACGGAACAGGATCCCCGAATCCAGGCAGGTTGCTCGGATGGCCTCGTAGCTCTGACCCCGGAAGGGCTGTGGTCCCCTGGCACCGGGCCCAGCCTCGTCCTGCACCAGCTGAATGGTGACCCTCCTGTTGCCACTCGCCATCCGGACACTCTGGGCTGGAAGATGGTCCCAGGCCCTTTAACCTCCTGAGTCACGGGGCGGGACTTCCGCTCCATCTGTACCCGCGTTGGGGGTCTTTAGGCAGCGAGGAGCCTGGTCTCGTTAATGTTAATTGATGGTTTGAGGTGCTAGGGAGCAGGGACGCCTCTTCAGTGTTCCTCCCTGGGGCGTGGGGCCTTCAGTTGTGGCCAAGTTAGCAGCTTAATGGGCTTGACCAGCAGGAGGGCAGGTGGGCAGAGCTGGAGGAGGACTAGCCACAGCTGAGGGAGTGCCAAGAAGGAGGTCAGTGTGAGGACGTGTCTCTGCCTGTCAGCTGGGCTCCACTCCGCCTCCACCTGTCACTCTAGCTCTATTTATCTATCTATCTATCTATCTATCTATCTATCTATCTATCTATCTATCTATCTATTGTTTGTTTGTTTATTTATTGTGCTTGGGCTCAAATCCAGGGTCTTGCACATGCCAGGCAAAATGCTCTGCCAATGGGTCAAATCTCCAGCCTTTTTTTGCTTTTTCATTTTGAGGCAGGAGCCACTAAGTTATCCAGGCTGGCTGTGAACCTGCTTCCACAGCCCAGGTTGGGTTTGAACTTTCCCTCCTCCTCCCTCAGCCTCTAGAATAGCTTGGATTTCCATGTGACCCGTCCTATCTCCCTGTCTCTTTCTTTTCTTAAAACATTTTATTTATTTATCAGAGGACACTGTATGTCCCTGTGGAGGACCAAGGATGATTTGGGAATCATCCTGGATTGCTTCTACCTCCGTTTTGCTTCTCTCTGGGATTCCTAGGCTATGCTCCACCAGAGCCGGAAGTGCAGGCTGCTGAGTTTCTGCCTGGTGTTTTTAACGTGGGACCTGACACCCAAACTCAGGACCTTCTGCTTGCAAGGCAAAGTCTTAATCCCTGAGCCATGTCTCCAGGCCTTCCCTGTCTCTTGCCTCTTTGGGTCTTTCATGGCTCTGGGAGGGGGGGTGTTTTGTGTGTGTATGTGTGTGTGAACACACAAGTGCATGCAATAGAATGGTGTGTGTGCCTGTGGAGACCCAAGGGTGAGATTGGGAATCATCCTAGATTTTTCTACCTCCTTATTGCTTGCTCTGGGGTTTCCCAAACTCTGTTTTCCAGGGCTGGAATTCCAGGTCACTGCCCTATTTGCCTGGCATTTTTTTCCATGGGGTCTGGGAATCTGAACTCAGGTTGTTTTGCTTAGGAAGCAAAGGCTTTAACCCCTGAGACATCTCCCAGCCCTTTCATGGCTTTTTGTTTCCTTTTGGTTTTGTTACACAGGCCTCTCCTACAGAGCCAAAGCTGGCCTCGAACTCCCCCATGTAGCTGAAGATGACCCCTGACCTCCAAATCCTCCTGCCCCCTACTCTGGAGTGCTCAAGTCATACTCACCTACCACACTGGGTTTATGTGGCACTGGGGAGCAAACCCAGGACCTTACTCTTTGCACTCCACCAACTGAGCCACATCCTCAGCTCACACGCTGTACTTATAGGGTCTCATTCCCCCGCCCCTCCCCTCAAACTCATCTTCCTCCAGGGCCACCATCTGCTGGGGTCCCTCCAATCACAGTGGTGTTTCTGTCACTGTAGCCCACGTGTAGCTCCTCAGCCACTCGCCGTGACTCCTGGGTCCCCTCAAGCTAGCTTCGCTCTCGGGAAGGTGAACCTCAGTCAGTGTACTGGGGAAGGGCTGTCAATTCTGTCCTATGCTGGGAGCCAAGGCTCGCCGGTGCCGGGTGCCCTCTCCAGGCGGATCAACATCCTGAGGAGCAGACGTAAAGGGTCTCCTGAGCTCCCCAAAGAAGTAGGCATGGAGAAGCAAAAATGTCTACTTTTGACTCCTCTGGCCCTAGTGGATCCTGGTGACCTGGATGGCACTTAGCTGTCCCTCACACCTTCACCATCCTCACAGCCAAGCCTCTTCCTGCCTCCCCAGCAGTTCAATCAACACAGGTAGTAGTGGGAAACAGGAGAACCTGAACTCTCATCCTAGCCTGGACTATGTAAAACCTGTCTCAAAATAAAACAAAAGAAAAACTCACAGGTTTTCTTCCTGTGGAATTATCAAGACTGTATGATCCCCTCACACACACTTGAGATGGTGAGAGTGGTGTGAAGCATATGTCGGAAGGCATGGGTTCGAATCCTACCTCTCTGCCCGTGTGTTTGGAGTGGCTTCTCGTACCCAGCTCTTGGAAGGACCAGGAATTCCTGACCAACCTGGGCTTCACAATGAGACAAAGGACTGTGTTTTGGGTCAGGTACATAATCTGTCTGTGCCTCAGTTTCTTCAAATAGTAGCAAATGTCTGTATCTTCTCCCCACCCCCACCCCCTTTCTTCCTCTTTGTCTTCTATTTTTTTCAGAGACTCAAGATGAATCCAGGACCTTCAGGCTAGTCACTATTCTACTACCGAGCCACGAGTCTGTCGTTTTAAGGTCCCAGTACCCCCTACTTCTTTTTCAGGAATCGGCTCCCCAAGGTGTCCAGGAATCCGTAAGTGTCATATTCTCCAGAGGCGTGGCTCTGGGAGGGCTGGCTCCTATTTCTGAAGCAGGGTCTGACTCAGACCTGCCAATCAGAGAGTGGCAGTGACTGGCCACGCCCCCTGGCCACGCCCCCGGTCACACCCCTCCCAGCATCCGCACCTTTTCCTGAACCACTGTAATAGCTTTGCTTGGTGGCTCTTGGGATGGTGGATGCCAGCCTGGGGCGTCTCAGCAGACTGTGGGCTGATGACCTAGAGAAGCTCTGCCAAGCCATAGGGACGATTCCCAGAAGTGTGACTCCAAGGTTCCAGTTTGCTTGCAGACAGACCTCTGTCTCTGTCTCTCTCTGTATGTATGTAAAGAAATTCTAGTTTTCTTTTAGTCTCACGTTCAAGCATTCATGTTAGTTTCCTTTCCATTTTCCTTCTTCCTTCCATTCCCTCCCCCCTCTTCCTCCCTCCTTTTTGCTTCTTTCTTTTTTTTTTTTCTTTTCCTGCAAGTTCCAGGCCATCTTCAAACTCACAGCGATCCTTCTGCCTCTACCTGCCAACTGCTGGGATTCCAGGCAGAAGCCATCATGCATGACTGTCTGTTTTGCTTCTCTGGGATAAGTTCTTGCTGTGTATCCCAGGCAGTCCTGAGATCTCTATAGAGACGAGGCTGACCTTGAACCAGTAGCGATCTTTCCAGGTGCTGGGACTTAGATGCCTGTCGTTATGCCAGTTTGGACCTTATATTAAAGAAGCTAACAAATCCCACTCTTCTCTTTTTCCCAGTTTTCATTTTTTTCATCATACATTTTTCTCACTCAGTTTCCCATTTCAATTAGCATGAACCCCAAATCCCCAAGACTGCAACACATCCCAGAGCCCTTTGGGGCCAGCTTGCTCTGACTTCTCTGGACATTTTTCCATGGTGTATTATGAGGTGTACTGCGATCCAATCGCACCAACTAAAGACTGTGATTGAACTACTGAAAGCAAAATCCGAAGCCAGCAAGATGACTCCGTGGGTGAAGGCGCTTGTCACTGAGATTGATGATCTGGGTTTGTTCTCCGAAGCCCACATGGTGGATAAGAGAAACGACACCCACAGGGGATCCTCTGACCTCTGCAAGGGCACCTTGGCACGTGTATACACACACACACACACACACACACACACACACACACACACACACACTGGGCCAGTCAGCTGGCTCAGCCTGTAAAGGTGCCTTTGTGCAGACCTGCTGACCATCCCCCAGAGCCCACATGGTAGAAGGAGACAACTGACTTCAGAAAGTTATGGTATGACCCCCCCACATGTACCCGCAACACCTGCGCCTTCTCGATCTCCCTCTCAAATAAATACATAAAGAAATGTTTTATTTATTTATACAATAAATTAGCAAATGACAAAAATAAAGGAAAAATCTAGATAAAACACTATCTTGAAAATTAATGCTGCTGGGGGTGGCTCAGTACTCAGGAGGCTGAGAGAGGTTTGCCATGAATTAGAGATCAGTCCAGGCTACATAACTTTGTTTTAAAAAAAATTCTACAGGCTGGAGAGATGGATCAGGGGTTAAGACTCTGCCTCATAAGCAGAAGGTCCTGAGTTCAGATCCAAGGTGCCTACCCCCCAACACACACACACACAAAAAGAAAAACCTGCCAGCCGGAAACAAGGGCAGCTTGAATTTCTGACCCTGGTGGGTGGGTAAAGAAATCCCAGAGCGAAGCAAGGAGAAAGTAGAAGCAATCCAGGATGATTCCCGAAGTCACTCTTGGCCCTCCACAGGGACACACAATGTTCTCTCTCTCTATTTCTCTCTCTCACACACATACACAGAGTAAATCAGTTTAAAAAAATCCTACACACAAATAGTTGCCCCCCCCAAAAAATGGACAAAAGACACAAATAGGTAATTACAGAATCCACAGTTCATAAACATGAAAATGTGTTCAATCTCATGGGAAATGCTGGTAAGATTAGCTGAAATATATACCCCTAGATTAGGAGGAAAGTCAAGAAAATTGATAGAGGTTGGAGAGATGGCTCAGAGCAAGCAGGAAGTCCTGAGTTCAGATCCCAAGTCTCACGTAAAAACACCAGGTAGAAATGGCAGCGGCCTGCACTTCCAACCCTAATGGATCTAACCTGAGAAATCCCAGAATGAAGCAAAAAGGAGGTAGAAGCAATCCAAGATGATTCTCAAAGTCACTCTTGCTCCCCTATAGGAGGACACACAGTGCCCTCTGATGCACACAGACACATACAGACACACACACACACATACACACACACACACGCAAAAATAAATAGTTAAAAAAAAGAAACATGGGTGTGTGTGTATGTGTGAGGTGTGTTTAAGGGTTTTTTTTCCTTTTTTTTTTTTCATTTGTCTCTCCCAGCTGTTCTCTCTCCTTTAAACTTCTCTAGCGGACCATGTGCAAGCCATGTCTGGTAAACTGGTCCCAGGATTGAAATATATATAAAAAAGATAGAAAGAGAATGAAGCACATAGAGATGGAACCAGAGAGAAGTGTGGGGCTGAAACAAGTGGAAAACAATGAAAATCTACCACCCAGGCTACAAGATTTTATTTATACAGAGGGGACAATCAGGGGCTGGGAATAATATGCAGATCTGGACACGGAACCTCTGATTCATTGGAAGGAGAGATTAGAGCTCTCCTAGTTTCCAGTGTGTGCTTGGATGACCAGCCTGAGAGTTAGGAGGGTCAATGTTCCTGATCTAGCGTGGGCCACACAGAGAGTCTATATGCAGTATAAACAGAAATCCCTAAGGACTCAGGCTCTGGCCTTCTCGGTGGGGGGCTCCAGAAAATACTAGTGGGTTAGACTACCATTCTGTACTTCCATTTTCCATGGAAAGCTCCTGATTTTAACCCCTCTCAACCTTCCATGGTTTTTGTTTTTTGTTTGTAAATCAAAGAATGAGGTTTTCTTTTCTAGCAGGTAGTACCCCAAACACCACTAGTTACTAGTTGGCTCTCTCCGTGTGTGTATGTGTGTGTGAAAGAGCACTGTGTGTCCCAGCGGAGGACCAAGGGTGACTTTGGGATTGCTTCCACCTCCTTTTTGCTTCACTCTGGATTTTCCCAGTTTCCACCGATCAGGGCAGGAAGCGCATACCACCGCCACTGCAGCCTGGCATGTTTATGTGGAACCTGGAATCAGAACTCAGGACCTTCTGCTTGTGAGGCAGAGTCTTAACCCCTGAGCCATCTCTCCAGCCCCAGAATTAATTTTTATATTGATCTATAAAGATCTCCCCCAAGCACTTGGATATTAGTTGGAGTCGGGTTTACCCCTTTGTTGGTAAGCTAACTCTGCCCTGCCTGCCTCTGTGATTATGAGATCGATTTGTGGGCTGTTAATGACCATGGCTTGAGAAAGCAGAACTAAATCCAGAACCAACATCTAAATCTGCTGAGCCTCAGTAATGAGCACTTTCGTTAACATAAGCCGCTCAGACTGAAGTCGCGTGGGTTACCTCTTTTCCAGTTCTCAGCTGCCAAAATCAAGCTGGAAAGAACCAGTGCTCAGCCTGACGACATAGGCTTCCGTCCCGCCAGCAGGAGCTCGCGTGGAAATGAAGGGCAGGCGCAGACAGCTGAGACCCGCTGGAGATCAAGCAGCCCTCGGTGACACAGCAAAAGCACCGCCACGCGACCTGTTCTGTAGCTCCATGAGATTCTACCTGGCATCAGAAGTTCACCTGAGGTGAACGTCACCGTGCCTTGGATACACCCGTATTCTGACAGCCCTGGGGTTGGCTTCAGGGAACCAGAATCCTTCAGGAACTGGGCCACGGCATCAGGATCATCTAGGGCAACTGGAATGCTGTTCCTTGATTCTATCCGGAGCGCAGGGACTATCTGAAATATCTCAGCCAATGCGGCACACCAGTCTCACCAAGAAGACTCACTATGTTAGTTAAGCCACCGAACAAATGGAAAGCCATTTCTAACTTCACAGTACTAATTAGTCAAGTCCAGTGTTTCTTTTTTATTTCTTGTGTGTGTGTGTGTGTGTGTGTGTGTGCCTGTGCAGGTACGCACCCAAAAGTAACGTCAGGAATCACCCGAGATTGCTGGATTGATCCACCTCTTTATTGATTTCCCCTGGGGTTTCCCAGGCTCGCTTTCCAGAGCTGGAAGTGCAGGCCGCCACCATTTCTTCCCCACATTTTTATGTGTGATCTGGGATCTGAACTCAGGTCCTTTTGCTGGCAAGGCAAAGGCTGTAACCCCTGAGCCTTCTCCCCAGCACCAAACTTTTGAAAACTAATTCTCTGTGGGCTCCCAGAATCAAACTCAGGTCACAAGATTTGTACAAAGACACTTTTATCAAATAGTTATCTCTCCAATCTCTTCAAAAGCCCACGATTCTTTTTTTTTTTTTTTTTTAAGAATATATTTCTAGGGGCTGGAGAGATGGCTCAGCGGTTAAGACTTTGCTTCTCAAGCATAAGGTACCGAATTCAGATCCCAGGTCCCACTTAAAAAAAAAAAAAAAGCCAGGCTTGGAGGCCTGCACTTAAAAAAAAGAATATATTTCTAGGGGCTGGAAAGGTGGCTCAGGGGTTACACTTCTGCCTTGCAGGCGGAAGGTCCTGAGTTCGGATCCCAGATCCCACGTGTAGACGCCAGGCAGAAGCGGGGGCGGCCTGCCCTTCTGGTCCTGGTAGGGCGGAACCTGTGAATCCCGGGGCAGAGTAAACAAGAAGGAGGTGGAGGCGGTTCATGGTGGTTCCTGAATTCGTCTGTGGTTCTACACACACACACACACACACACACACACACACACACACACACGCAGAATTGAATAAATAATAATAATAATAATAAATAATAATAAATTAAAAAAAAAGAATATATTTCTAGGGCTGGAGAGTTGGCCTTGCAAGCAGAGGGTTCGGAGTTTGGATCCCATATAAAAAAACACCAGGTGCAAACGGCAGTGGCCTGCACTTTGGGTTCTGGTGGGCGGAGTCTGGGAAAATCCCAGAGCCAAGCAAGAAGGAGGTAGAAGCAATCCAGGATTAGCTTTGGTCACACACAGTGTCCTCTGATACACACGCAGGCAAAATAAATAAAGTTTAGATTATGTTTCTAATTACTTTTTTAAAGAAAATATTTTATTTGTATATCAAAGATTTTAAAATTAACATTTGATATCAAGATACAAAAAAGATTTTAAAATATTGAATGCTTCATGAATTTGCATGTCATCCTTGCACTTTTTTTTTTATCAAGGAGGTCATACAACTCAGGATGTCTTCAGACTTACTATGTCACTGAGGATGATTTTGAACTTCTGATTCTCCTGCCTCCACCTTCCTCAATGCTGAGAAGACAGTGAGCACCTCCAAGAGCACTTTTCTGGGGTGCTGGGGACTGAATACTGGGCTTTGTGCATGCCATCTCAGCACTCTAGCAAATGGGCTATTGTATTGATATACCTGCAGATTCTATTTTCAATTTTTCATTGACTCTTAATCATTATGTACATTTGTGAGGGAAAGTTTTGTTGCTAGACCCAGAACCATCTGCTCGCCAACACAAAAGCTGATATTTTGACCAGGTGAGGCACACCTATAGTCCCAACCCTCAGGAGGCTGAGACAGTGGACGATGGGTTACTTAGCCAACTGGGTTACTTAGCAAGTTCAATGCCAACCTGGGCTGCATAGTGAGACCTTTCAGAAAAAAAGGAGGAGGAGAGGAGGAGGAAGAAGAGAAGGAAGAGAAGAGAATAGTAGAGAAGAAAGGAAAAGGAGAGAAAAAAGAAAGAGAAAGAGAAAAAGAAAGAGAAAGAAAGGAAGGAAGGAAGGAAGGAAGAAAGAAGAAGAAAAATGATTCAGCAGCTAAGCCACCTGCATGCAAACGTGGTGACCTGAATTCAATTTCTAGAGCACACAACATGGTGGAAGGGGAGAACTGACCTCTGCCCTCCATATGTGGGTTATCTGCTCTCTAGCTCGCTCTCTCCATATGTAGGCTATCTGCTTGCTCGATCTCTCTCTCTCTCTCTCTCTCTCTCTCACACACACACATACACACACAAATAAATAATATTTTGAAGGGAAACAACAACATGCAAACCTTAGAAGTCAAGATTTGGTGCAGAAGGAACTGGGGTGTGGGGCTGGAATTGGACTGGCCCCAAATACACAGAAGACTATTGTCTTCAAGTTTCCGTCGTGGGCATCAGGGACAGGGAGAAAGAGGAGGTGATAAGAGGACGGGGGGGGCAGGAAAGCTGCATGCTGGCATCTAAGAAGTGAGTCTCCTTTTATCTCCTCCCTGCTCCTGCCAGAACATCCCAACTGCCCTTTTGTTCCTGGGGTCTAGTTAAAACACTTTTCTGCATGTTTTGTGGCAGAAGATATATAGAAGACTAAGCACTCTGACGTTATCCAGAGCTCATCAGACGTCCTGGGTTCTATAAACTTATCTAACAGTCGGTATCATTTGGCTCCTGTTGGGAATTTAGACTGATAGGCAAAGGAGAGGAAGCAATAGCCGCTCTCTACTAAGGATGCCACTCAAAGGAGTAACCACTTTCACAGTGTGCTGTGCCTGTGACAGAGAGATATAGAAAAGTAAAGCCCAGTCCTGTTCATCCCAAGTTTTTGAAAATTTCTGGGCTGAGTCCTCCCCATATATAGTTGGTTTGCATGTTTAAGTCACAGGAAGCAATGTAGCCCAGGCTCAGCCTCCCAGTACTGGGAGTCTAGGCATGGTGGGAAAGCATTTCTTTTCTTTGTCTATCTTTCTCCATTTCCCCTATCTCAGTGTGTGTGTGTGTATGTGTGTGTGTGTGTTTCAGGACAAGATCTCCTAGAGTACAGGCTTGTCTTGAACTTGCAGGCTAGCCTGAGTCACTTTATAGTGAATACTGATCTTTCTGGGTGCCCATGTGGTGGCATTACAGGCATGTGCCATGGGGTCTAGCTTTTTTGTTTGTCATTTTTAAACTAGACTAGGTAAGTGAAAGCAAGAGGACTGGGAATTCAAAATCATCTTCTGCCAGCCTAGGCTAACCTGTCTCAAATATTCAAAATAAAGCTAGGAAGACAGTTTGGGAGATGGTTCAGTGGTGGATAAAGTGCTGACTGTGTGAACATGAGGACCTGAATTTGGATTCCAAGCCCCACATAAAAGGCGAATGTGGGGGCTGGTAAGATAGCTCAACGGGTAAGGCTCCTGTTTGTCAGATCTGGCAAACTGAATTCAGTCTCTGGATGGACTTTGACCTGCACTCATACGCCATGGTTTGCATGCATATTCTCTCCCCCCAGGCCCCCTCTGTCTCTCTCTTTCATAAAATAAAATGCCTGGCATGGTGGTGTATACCTGTGACCCCAGCTTGGGGTGGGGTGGCTGGATGGCCAGATTCGGCATCAAGGCAGCACTAATCTCATGGAGACTGAGAAATTAAGACGATACATGCTGTAAGCCATGGAGCAACCACTTAGGAAACAGACTTGAAGGTTTTAAGATGGGTGTGGTGGCGCATGCCTGTAATCCAGCACCGAAGAGCCTGAGGAAGGAATTTGACCCTGTTAAGAAAAAAAAAAAAAAAGTCAGAAGCCCTCTATCGCAACCAGTCTCCACGTGGCCTCCCAGGCTGCTAACCCCAGCACTCACCCTCTCCATGCCCTCCCGGACTGTATCAGGCTGTGTAGTGAAGATGTCAGAAGTGACACTAAACGGGTCCAAGATTCTATGATACAAGCCGCCGAGGGCAGCGTCTGCCCTGCGCAGCTTCTCTGGGGATCCAGTCACCTCTCACGCCTCCTGTGGAGAGACTCGTGGGTGACTGATATCCCCACAGCCTCCTGGTGCATGGAAAAGCCTTCCGGGAAGAGGACCCCACAGCCTCAATCTGGCCCTCAGAAAGACCACACACTCTCTCTGTACACCTATGGATGAGTGCGGCCGAGTTCAATAAAGCTTCATTTATGGACCCTAAGTTTGAATTCATGCAATTTTCAGAAGTAGTATTCTCCTTTGATTTGTTTCTTTCTTTGATTCTAGCTTGGTAAACCTGGAAAACCCATTCTTGACTTGTGAGCTTTTTGGCAATGGAGCGGACTAGCCCGCAGGGTTAGGGGGCCAGATTCTAATACATGGATATACCTCTGCTGCCTGAAACTTTAGAAGTCCTGAGCTCCAGCTGCCCGCCCACGTAAGCCACTCCCGGATTCCTAACTTCAGACCTTGTGCAAGATAATTAAATGCTTGTCCTTTTATGGGGCTAAGTCTGGGGGTGGATGGCTTATTATGCAGTAATAGATAACTGGTATGTTCTTAGGATAAGAAAACAAGATTCAACTTGTCATGGTTGCAGACTCATGTGTTAGAACAATTGGTGCCCAGCAGGTGGCGATGTTTGGAAAGGTTCCCTAACCTTGGAGCCTTGCTGGAGGAAGTGTCACTGGGGGGCAGGACTTCAGATATTACAGCCTGGCCCTCCCTCCCTCCAGTTTCCTGGCTTTCCTCCTGATGGCTGCTGTGATGTGAGTCAGCCTCCTGCTTCTGTAATCACGCCGACACTATGCATTTCCTGTCATGATGGCCTCAAATCCTTCTGGAACCTTACGCCAAAATAGGAAGTCCTTTCTCCTTTAAGTTGCTTGGGTCAGAATATTTTATCACAGCAATAGAAGAGAAACTGGAGCATGACTCCATGCTGTCTACAGATGCATTCATTCTTTGCTGAGCATGGAGGTAGGTGTCTGTAATCCCAGCTTTTGAGTATCTGAAGCTGGGAAATCAGGACTTCAGGTCATCCTTGGCTACATTGTTAGTTTTAGCTAGCCTAGGCCTACAAGAGAACCTTTCTTAAAAAAAAAAAAAAAAAAAAAAAAAAAAAAAAAAGCTAATTAACCAGATAAGTGGCTGTAGTTTAGAATTGTAGAAGTCTGCCTGCTATGTTGAAGCCCTGTGTTTGATCCCTGGCACTGAATAAAGCTGAGCGAGGTGTTTTAATCACAGCACTAAAGAGGAAGCAGGAGGATCGGATGTTGAAGGATTGGGGTTGGTGGGGGGAGGTTAGCAAGATGGCTCACGGGTTAGGACTTTGCCTTAAAAGCAGAAGGTCCTGAGTTTAGATCCCAGGTCCCACATAAAAATGCCTGGCAAAAATGGTGGTGGCCTGTCCTTCCTTTCCTGGTGGGAGGAGCCTGGGAAATCCCAAAGCCAAGCAAAAAGGAGGCAGAAGCAATCCAGTATGATTCCCAAAGTCACCCTTGGTCCTCCTCAGAGACACACTCTTGGTCCTCCACAGGGACACACAGTACCCTCTGACACACACAAACACACACACACACACACACACACACACACACACAAGAAATAAGTAAAGAAATAAATAAAACTAAGGAAAAGAACAGGGACTAACCATAAAAGGAAAGAAAACAGCCATAATTCATATGCAATATTTGACAAAGGACTACTCTTAGCCCTTTATATTCCTCACTTTTGCATTCACAGGTTCAACATATTGCTGGATAAAAAAATAGATGAAAAAAATCTAGAAAAAACTAAAAGGCAAAAATTTCACACTTATAAAACTGTTGTAGTCAGCCTGCATGGTTGCTAATAAATGACTATCAAATGGCTTAAGGGAATAAGGGGTTTATTTCCTTAGTCCGGTTATAGTTCTCAGTCCAGCTTGACAGGAGAGCATGCACCAACACCAGGGCCAAGGGAACCAGCCACACCATCACCACGTAACAGACAATCCTTACTTGCCAGACCAGCGTGTCTGGCCAAGTATACACGAGGATGCCGACTTCCTCAATCAGCTCTCAGTATTTTATTCACCTGTTTATTCACCATGGGCTGGGCCTTCCCCATCAGCTAGACAATCTCTTGCAGGTTTGCTCTGGGTTTAACCCAACCACTGATTCTCTACAAATGTGCCCAGAGCTCAAACCCTCAACTGTCAAGTTGACACCTGTGCCCAACTATGACAAAAACTAAATATGCTTTTTTGGCCTGTGTGCCTGTGTGCATGTTTCTGTGTATCACAGGGAACTGCGTGTGCTTGTGGAGGCCTAAGGTTGACTTCAAGAATCATCCTGGATTGCTCTACATACTTTTTGCTTTTGCTCTGGAGTTTCCCAGCCTCTGCTTTCTAAGACCAGAAATGCGGTTTGCCATTATTACTACATGGGATCTGGGATCTAAGATCTGAGTTAGGTCCTTCTGCTTGTGAGGCAGAAGCTTAACCCCTGAGCCATCTCTGGAGCCCTCGATTTATACTTTTGTAAGGGATTTTAGAATAAGAAGTATGAAATTATAGCCTGGGCATGTTGGCATATGGCTGAAACTCAGCCTTGAACGGCCGATGCTCCCACCTTACCATGAGCATTCTGGGATCAGAGCCGTGCGCCACCACATCCAGGGTGTGGTGCTGGGAATGAACCCAGGCCTCCTGCTCAGCATGTGAGCAGCTCCACAGCTGAGCTACTTCCCCAGCCCAAAGATGAGTCTAGGGGTTTGGATGCCCCTAGGTGTGACATCATATTTGCTTGATCTTATACTTAACCTTGGACAAGCATTTAACCTTTGAGTTCATCAGGGGCAAGGTGAACATAATGAGGGTATTTCTCAGATGATTGTTCTAGAGACTCAAAAATTACTTGAAGGGAGTTTGCAGAAATGGCTCAGGGGTTAAGACTCTGCCTTGAAAGCAGAAGATGTTGAGTTCGGTTCCCAGATCTTAGGTGAAAATGTCAGGCAGAAATAGCTGGGATCACATGTAAAAACATCAGGCAGAAATGGCCAAGGCCTGTATGAGACCCTATGTGAAAAAGTTAAAGTTACAAGCCCCTCTCCTCTAGTGCTCTTAAGAATTTACAATTTACCTAGGAATCCCAGATAAGCCTGAGCAGAATCACGCGCCTGGGAGTTCAAACACCTTCCTCCAGGGGGGGCAACCAGATGGCCGGGAAGTCAGATAACTGCTGGGGAAGCTACCAGATGGCTGGGAGGTCAGATAATCACTAACTTATGGCCAATTCTTGAAGAAACCTCATACCCCTCGGTGCCAGCACCCCTCCCCAGCACGTACCAGGAAGAGCAGAGTGTCATCAGTCACCAGGACTTGGGGGGGGGTTGGGAAGGCTACTTTCGAATTCCTCAGTCCCTGCTTGTGATAACCATATAAAAAGCCTAAAACCAGTGGCCTCAGGGTCACACTCCCTCACTGCGCTGAGGACTTGTGTGGCCCAAATCTAGGTTTGTACTAATAAAAATGACCCTCTTGTTTTTGCACTGGTGGACGACTTCAGTGGGTTTCTTTGGACTTTGCGATTCGGGCATAACATGCACTTTTGGCCCTAGATGACAGAGCCTGGAAAATCCTAGATGGAAATAAAAAGGAGGTACAGCAATCCAGGATGACTCCCATACCAAAGTAATTCTCAGGCGTCCTCTGAAATACACACACACACACACACAAATGCCAAAAGGACTAACACACAATAAGGACTCTTGGATGTTGTAATGTCCAGTGGTGCTGAGTGAAAAACACTAAATTGACCATACTGTCAATCATGTGGGGAAGAAAATACAGCAAGAAATGAAGACTTAGAGCACAGTAGTTTACTGCTGGAAAGAACACATATATTATATACACACATACTGAAAGGCAGTGTAGAAACCAGGCACGGTATGCATGCCTGTAACTCCAGCAATTAACCACAGAAGTTGACAGAATCACTCATGAGTTTCAGGCCAGCCTGGTCGACATAGTGAGCGCCAGCCAGCCAGAGCTGAGCACAAGACCCTGTCTCAACAAACCTACATCCTTCCTTCCTTCCTTCTTTCTTTTGAAACAACAGTAATCACCACATTCCCCCTCAGGAACCTGATAGACCCCAGGTTCCCTGGCGCGCCAGCACCGAGCTACGTTCCTTTATGTTTTGCATGTTTTCTCCTTTGCGCAAATGCCTCCAGTAAGTACTGGCCACAGCAAGAATGGACTCTTTCTTTCCGGAAGTCCTCAGCTAGGCAAGGCCACTTGGTGCTTGTGGTCAGGCTCAGAAGAGGGTCGCGGGGTCAGAAAACATGAGGTGCACAGAGGGTGGAGCCCGGGGATGGGGCCGCGGGTCCCCGCCGCCGCCACGAGGAGGTTCAGGCAAAGTCACGCCGCGCACACTCCGCACGCCCGCGCCCGTCAAGGCCGCAGTGTGGACCGTGGCCGCCAGGGGGCCGATCCTTTGTGCTCTGGGTGGCGGCTCGAACCAGGGCGGGGCCCGCCTGGGCGTGTCCAGAGGAATGTTCCGGAAAGGTGGGCTGGAGACCCCCCGGGGGATCGGGATCCCCCGTCCCCAGTGAAGAGCGGCAGTGATCGGCACGCGGCGCCTGTGTGCGGAGCTCACGGTGCAGAGGAAAATCACGGCGCGAAGGCTCCGGCTTCCACGATTTCGCCCCGCCGGCCGCGCCCCGCAATCCGGGGTGCAGCCATCGCCTCGGCTCCCTGGATGCGCGAGTAGAGACCTGTCCCGACGTGGGCGCGGCGCCCAGCACCGGCCGCTCAGCGGGATTCCCAGCCTCGCCTGCCCTGGAGCCTCCAGGAGTGGGTGGCGTAGGGACTGGGTCAGGAGAGGCAGGGGGCCCAGGGAACCCGAATATTTTATACTTTCACTTACACAAGTAGCAAGTCTCCTCTCTCTCCTCTCTCGCGCGCTCTCTCTCTCTCTCTCTCCTGTTCCCCTCCTTTCCCTCCATTCTTTCTGCACTTTTTCCTTCTTTCTCTTTTCTTCCTTTTCTTTTTTCTTTCTCCCTTCCTCCCTCCCGCTTCCCTCCATCTCTCCTTCCCTCCCTCTTTTTCTTCGGAGCCCCAGGATCTGACTCTCTAATAAGTCCAGCTGACCTCAAACTCAGGATGATCTTCCTGCCTCAACCTCCCCAGTGAAAGGAAACCGGATCTCTTCCTAGGGCTCAAGCAGAACTGTGGAGAGGTTTTAAGGCAAGCTGTATTAAAGCAAGAGAAACTAGAGGAACAAGGAAGCCATTGAAGAGGAGCAGGGTCTTGACACTTAATGCTAGGCAGGTTTGAAAGTAGTTTTTCTATTGGTTAGTTTTAGCCATTTAAGTCTGATTGGCACTTTTAGGCCTTTTGTGTCTGATTGGTCCCTTTATGTGAGGGAAGTGACTGCTTATTGACTAACCTTTTGTTTCTTTGGGGGGATTGTTTTGTTTTTCCTGGAAACTAGAAATTTGGGTTGCAGAGATGACTCAGGGGTTAAGCCTGTGTCTTCACCAGAAGGACCTGGGTTTGGATCCCCCATCCCATATAAAGCCTGGTGGCCTGCACCTCCTTTCCTGAAAGGCAAACCCTGGAAAACTCCAGAGCAAAGCAAAAAGAAAGTAAAGCAATCCAGGATGATTCTGAAATCATCCTTGGCCCGCCACAAGGACACACCTTGTCTTCTGATAGCTACCTGTTAGAAGCTATTGTATTACTGAGATTATACGTGTGAGCCTGGTATTCCCCCCCGTTTTTGGGGGGATCTTTGTAAAGCAAACAAGGTGTCAGACAAAGGTCTGAGACCATGAAGGCACTGGGAAAATCATCCAGTCTAACAGAGTTTGGATAAAAGTGGCTGGGGAATCCAAGACCTCAGGGGCAGAGAGCAGCCCCCAGAATCGCACATCTGGGCTATGAGAAACAGGGAATTGGTTAAGCCTGGATACTGGCTTACCACCCCCTCCCTTTCCCGGGGGCTTTGGGATGTTACCTGCAGCCTCCAGTTCTCAGCACTAACTCAGAACCCTATGCACCAGCTCTTCTGTGCAAAATGCTGCATGACAAACCCCTTAGGGTGATCCCAGCATTGGGGAAGGCAAAGCAGGGAGTGTCTGCAAGTTCGAGGCCAAACTGAGCTACATATGTCTTAACCACCCCTAACAAAGCCAAGACTAACCTGGCTCCTCCCCCAGATGAGACCTCCTCCAGCCTTCATGGCCTAGGTTTGGGTTTGGATTGCTCCTGTGACATGGATTTGCTTTGACCTTAGTCACATTTCAAAATTTAATTTTAAAAATTTTTTCCTAGTTCTACAAGCATGTTGAGTACTTATCCCTGCTTCCCTCCTTCGTCCTCTTTCTCACCCCCTCTCTCCCCTTCATCAATCCATCCTACTTGTCTTCCTGCCTGTCCACTTCTATGGACCTCGGGGTTCCCTCTAGCTTGTCTATTCTTGTGGGGGTTCAGGCCTCTATGGCATAACAAATGGCCCCTCCCTTGGGCTATCCCACAAATAGGGGAATTCCCCTTCACTCATCACACCAGCCCTAGTCCTCAAGGTTTCCACTGCATGTAATTATCTCTTCCGAGATCCTCTCTGGTCTATCGGGCATGTTGGTATGTCAGTATTTATGCATGACCCTAGTCACTTTTACCTCTCATGGCCTCAAGTATGGTCAGCTACACACAGTGGACACAGACACAGTTGGGAACTGCGGCCACACTTTATTGACCATCCCTCCCCTACCCACAGTCTTGAGGCCTGCTCAGAAGATGTTCACAGAATGCAGCTGTACATCTCCGCCCACCTCCAGCAAGCGCACGCTACTGGGAGACAGTCTGTGGGAAAACATATGGTACTCGTCGTTCCCGACCACCGTCTGCAGAAATGGAGTTTAGGGTTAGGATCAAAGAAGGCATATGTGTTGCTATCAAGACCCTATACAAGCTTTCCCACTCTGGGAAATGCCAACCCCACTGACCTCTGTTTCCCTTCTGGAAAAATGGGACTCAATGTGAATTGTAATGGCATCCAATGAGTTCAGACTGCCACAGCAAGAAAGCGCCTCTCAAGCGCTGGTGATTGATGTCATAGTTATTTTGGCTCCCTTACCCACCATGGCAGTACGGATTTCAGTAAAGTAATTGCTGGTCTGAGTAGAAGACCTAAACTACCACGCCCAACCAGGACCTCTTCTTGGGCGTAGTCCTCAAGCCACTCCCCTGCCTATGGCCCAGGTGGGTTACAGGACTATATTCCACAGCGCTGTTAGGACCTGCACCCAACCCTGTTCCTGTAGCTGGTGTCAGGCTGGGAGAGGATTGGGGCTCCACTTGGGCTGGGCTCTCCCACCGGGAGAAGGTTCCTCCCCAGCAACCCTGCCTTCAGGGCTCAACTCTGGATGAGGGTTTCGCCCATCCCCATCAAACCTTGAAGCCTTTGTCATTGGCAATGATAAGCACTTCGAAGGGCTGTCCTTTCTGGAAAGGGATGCCTGAGCCACGTTCCTCGCGACCCCATTTGCCTTGTTCCTTGGTATTGAAGACCACCTCGGATGTGTCCATCCGTGGGTTGAAGTGCAAGACAGCATCAGACTCTGCGCCTTCACTGCACAGCAGGTTTACATGGAACCTGGGTGTGGGGGACAGAATATGCTTCAGGGATAAACCACCACCAACTGGGCCTCAGTCAAGATCGTGGCCCAAACCGTGCATATCCTGAACCTTGTGCACAGAAACCAGAAGTTCTCACACATCCCCCAGAGTAGTTAGACCCAAATGGCAGTTTCTGGGTCGTGCATATATTTGGGGAGCTCATGCATACGTTTACCATGCTCTTGGGCAAGTTCTCCTTTTTTCTAGTCTCCAGGAATGTTGGCGATGGCCTCACATTACTGATTACAAAGGAACCCCAGGTTTCCAGACCAGTGGGGGATAGCAGGGAAGATCTAAACTACAACTTCCAGCCAGGACCTCATCCTGGGTGTAGCCCCCAGGCCACTCCCCTGCCCAGGCCCAGGTGGGTTACCAGAGAATATTCTACAGCACTCTGTTAGGACATCGACCCCACCCTGTTCCAGTAGCTGGTGTCACAAATGGGGAGAGGATCTGGGGATCCAGGGAAACAGGGAATCCAGTGAGTCTGGATTCACATCTCCTCCACCCCCACCTCTGCCACCCTTTCTCCTGGGACCTGGGATGTTACCTGCTAGCCTGCGGAGGGACCACGCCTCGAATTCTCACCACAGAGCCCGTTTGGATGCCCCCGGGCACCGAGGTCTTGTGGGGGACGTTCTGTGAGATTTGGATGGAGAAGTGCATGAAAATCAGGAAGATTCAGAAAGATAGATGAGCCAACACTAATTAGGAGACTCCCCCCCTCAAACGGAGGTGCCTTGAGAGGAAAGAGAGACAGGGATGGAACAAACAGAAAGAAAACAGACAGAAAGCAATGGGAGATTTCTGTATAAGAGAAGAGTCGACCCCAAGCAAGAGACCGAGCAGGTCCCAGCCCCTCAATGCTGGCGTTCTCTGCTGATGGAGAGGCCACGCCCAACCTCCCTACTTGGTCCAGCTGCGGTCCTGGCCCCCCAGCACGGCCCCTGAGTTACTCACAGAGCCGCTCTCTGACATGTTGGCACAGTGATACAGCGTAGAGTGTGGCTGGGAGCTGCTGGGGGGACCTTAAATAAAGGCTAGATGGCGGCTGGGTCACACCCTCTCCACCCAATCCACCTACGCCTGGACCAGGTCCCAGCCCTGGGGCAGAGCAAGCAAGGCTGGGCTGGTCTGTCTTTGTCCTGCCTCCACACTCACTAGAGAGCAGCTGTCTGCCCCTGTCCTCAGCCCGGAGAAAAGGGACGGTCTTTAACACCAAGACCCCAGGGGAGGGTCACCTTGTTCCCCACCACCCCACCAGCAGCAGGCCCTGCCTCCTGTCTGCCATGAGACTTCCTGACAGTCCCAGTGAGCCTCCACCTCCACCCTCCTCTTCCCAGGCTGCTCGGCTCAGTCCAGATCCACCTCTGCCATGTGGTTCCAAGGCTTGAATCCCTCCCATGGGCCTGGTGAGTGGGAAGTGACTAGGAGGTGCAAGGATGAAGATAACAGTCCCCACCAGAAGCTTCAGGGTATCCAAGTGTGCTGGGCTCCCTAGAAGACGGCCTGGCCACACCCCTCACCCACAGGACACCGGGGTTGGTGGGAGCAATTTGCCCAAAGGTCAAACTGCACCAGAGCTGATTCGCCACTGACCCCACATCTTCACCTGCCTCTTTCCTGCTCTGTGTCCCCTGCATCTCCAATGAGAAGGTCTTGCATCTCCCAAGTGTCTCTTGCTCCTGTCGGATCTTAACTCATCTTCCTACCCAGTTTGCATTTAGGGTAAAGTGAGGTACTGGTTGGAAATGTCCCATCCCAATGACAACCCAGAGTGGAAATTGAGACAAAATAGGAATCTGGCCACCAACCATAACGCTAACTCCCTTTGCACCAAGATTCTGGGAGAAGAATCTTAGGATTGGGGAGGGGGGTTCATGGGTGAATGGTGAAAGAAGTTTCTGGAAGGCAGGGAGAGCGAGAGTAAGAGAACAGAGCAGCTGCCACACCTAGCAGCCCTGCACCCCTCCTAGATGTTCCCGCTGCACTGGCTTTTTTCTGCTCCTCCCAGCAGGTGGCAGAGCCCTGGGGCAGATGCAGGCTGGAGTGGAAGGCTGGGTGGAGGCACCAGAGGAGAACCTGATGGTCCTCTTCCCCCACCCCTGCCTTGCTGGCTCCTGGTCCTCCAGACTCATCTCTCATCTCCATCACACACTGCACAGAATCCCAAGTGGAGGCTCAGCTCTGGGTAGTAAGAAGAGAGAAAGAAGAAGAGTGGAAGAGAGGAGGAGGAAGAAGAAGAAAAGAGGGAGAAAGGAGGAAGGAAGCAGGGGGAAAAGGATGAGGAGAGAGAGGGAAGGTATGAGAGAGAAGCAGAGAGAGAGAGAGAGTCTGAGCAACAATATTGTAGGTAGAGCATGTGCCCCATTCTAAAGAAGAGAAAACTGAGGCTTAAACAGGACCTGGCATAGCAGCTCGTCCCGATAATCCCAGCTCTTGGGGAGTAGAGACAGGAGTGTCAGGAGTTCAAGATCATCTTGACTATGTAGCTCGTTGGAGACTAACTTGGGCTTCTTGAGACCTGGTCTCAAGCAACAATAACAAAACCAACTAAACACACTCCCGAGGTATAGAAAGCGCCATTGAACTCGACATTTTTGGCCAACTTAAGGCTGAAGAAGAGGACGACAGGTATCAGGTTACACCACCATCAACGTGACACAATTAGGCATCCAATCAATTAATTGTTCCAGCATCAGTCTTTAAAAATCAGACTCTCCTGACACTTGTCCAAGCTTTGTTCCATAGGTTGCTGGTGGTTCCCACGGGATGCTGTCTTTCCTGTATTCTTCGGGGCTGAAGAGAACGTCAGCCACAGCCTACCTGCAAGTCTGTACTTGCCTTTGGTTATCAGCCAGAGTTTCACTCAATCCAGCGTTGGTTCATAAATCTGCTTCATGTCTTGGAGGCCAGATATGCTGCATCGTTGGTCGATTCTCTGTCCTGTCTCTGATGCTCTTTCTTGTAAATTCTGAACATTTCCATAAACTTACATTTTTTCAATTCTCTAGTTTATTCCTGAATGTATTTACTTCCCAGGAATACTCATTTTTTTCTCCTCCTCCTTCTTCCCTTTTAATGTTTGTGCAAGTGTACACACTCATGTGTGTATACCAGACAGCAAGCGCTGGATGTACCTGTGGAACCCAAGGGTGATTCGAGGAATCCTCCTGATTTGCTCTACATCCTTTTTGCTTTTGCTCTGGAGTTTCCCAGCCTCTGCTTTCCAAGACCAGAAGTGCAGTTTGCTGTTCTTTTTTTTTTTTTTATTCAATTGTGTGTGTGCGCGCGCGTCACGCGCATATGTATGTGTGTGTACGTGTGTGTGTGTGTGTGTGTGTGTGTGTGTGTAACCACGGACGAACTCGCGAACCACCATGGACGCCTCCACCTCCTTCTGCCCCGGGATTCACAGGCTCCGCCCTATCAGGACCAGAAACGCAGGCCGCCCCCGCTTCCGCCTGGCGTCTATACGTGGGATCTGGGATCCGAACTCAGGACCTTCTGCCTGGAAGGCAGAGGCTTAACCCCTGAGCCACCTCTCCAGCCCCAGTTTGCTGTTATTTCTATGTGGGATCTGGTATCTAAGATCTGTGTTCAGGTCCTTCTGCCTGGGAAGCAGAAGCTTAACCCTTGAGCCATCTCTCCAACCCTCGATTTATACTTTTATAAGGAATTGTAGAGCCGGAAAAATTAAATTATAGTCTGGGCATGTGGCGATGCCCGAATCTCAGCCTTGAACTGCCGATGCTCCCACCTTACCATGAGCGTTCTGGGATCAGAGCCGTGCGCCACCACATCCAGGGTGTGGTGCTGGGGAATGAACCCAGGCCTCGTGCTCAGCATGTGAGCAGCTCCACAGCTGAGCTACTTCCCCAGCCCAAAGATGAGTTTTATTGTGTGTAAAATACAGCCTAACAGAGTCGGTATTGAAGCAAACACATTTTATCTAGGGGTTTGGATGCCCCTAGGTGTGGGCATCATATTTGCTTGATATCACCATATACTTGACTTTGGACTGTTGGGGCCCAAGACCAGCCCTGACCCCAGCTTCCCGGGAATAAAGGCTAGTTCTCAAACCATCCATGGGAACACAAGTGGGAGGGGTAGGAATTGATCCGGGCTGGGTCGGAGGGAACGAGGATATCCAGAGCTAAGCCGAGTTTATTTGTATTAATCACTGGTATTTATCCCAAAATCATAAAACAACACAGTAAAAAAAAATTTGTTTACAGAATGGTTCAGCACATACTGTGAAAACAGGTATACATTGTGAAACTATAAGAAAATATTGCAGAATGAATTTATGGAGCACACATATCTTTTCCAAGTACAGTTAATTATAAACTGGTCAGGGTCTACAATCCATTAGCAATCCTGTTGCTCTTTAGATCTGTAGGTAATATGCCTCGCTGGTCTTAAGACAATCAAGGGAGGAGCATTCGGGAAAACAGATTGGCCCAGAAACTGTTCCATGTGCCACCTTGAGCCCATTACTGAGCAAGAGTCAGCAGGAGGTGTTAAATGTAGCAGTCACTGGTGTTTATCCCAAAATCATAAAACAACACAGTAAAAAAAAAAGTTTCTTGTTTACAGAATAGTCAAGCACATACTATGAGAACACGTTATACATTGTGAAACTACAAGAAAAAGTGTCACATAGTGAATGCGTGGAGCACATATATCATTTCCAAGTACAGTTAATTATAAACTGTGGTCAGGATCTGCAATCCAGTAGCAGTCTTGTTGTTCTTTAGATCTGTAGGTAATATGCCTCGCTGGTCATAAGACAATCAAGGGAGGAGCATGCTGGAAAACAGACTGGCCCAAAAAACATTCTATGTGACGCCTTGAGCCCATTACTGAGCAAGAGTAAGCAGGAGGTGTTAATCATCTCTCACAGGGTGGGGGAGAGGTCATGTCTTACAACTGCCCACTTTAAACAGCATGATGTCATCCAATTTTAAGAGAGCGGCGATGATACACCTTGGTATCCCCTACTTTGGTCAAGCATTTAACCTTTGTGTACATCAGCTGCAAGGTGAACACAAGAGGGTATGTCTCAGATAATTGTTCTAGAGACTCGAAAATACTTGAGGAGAGTTTGCAGCACCTTGAAAGTAGAAGGTGCTGAGTTCGGTTCCCAGATCTTAGGTGAAAATGTCAGGCAGAAATAGCTGAGATCACATGTAAAAACATCAGGCAGAAATGACCAAGACCTACATTTTTGGCCCTGGACGACAGACCCTGGGAAATCCTAGATGGAAGTAAAAAGGACGTAGAGCAATCCAGGATGACTCCCATACTGAAGTCATTCTCCGGCCTCCAGAGACATACATGATGTTCTCTGATACACACACGCACGCACGCGCACACACACACACACACACACACACACAAAATAAATAAATAAAAAATAGTTTTAGGAAATCTTGGTTCGGTCACCAATAATAAGCATTTGCACATGTGCACACACACACACACACACACACACAAATACCATAAGGACTAACACACAATAAAGACTCTTGGATACTGTAATGTCCAGTGGTGCTGAGTGAAAAACACTAAATTGACCATACTGTCAATCATGTGGGGAAGAAAATGCAGCAAATGTGCACAAAGAGGATTTAAGGAAAAAGGCCCAAAAATTGAAGACTTAGAGCACAGCAGTTTACTACCTGAAAGAACACACATATTATATACACCCACACTGAAAGGCAGCGTAGAAACCAGGCACGGTATGCATGCCTGTAACTCCAGCAACTAAGCACAGAAGCTGACAGTATCACCCATGAGTTCCAGGCCAGCCTGGTCGACATAGTGAGTGTCAGGCCAGCCAGAGCTATACACAAGATCCTGCCTCAAACAAGCCTACATACAGGTGTGTGTGTGTAGCCTCCCATCTCCCTGTTAAAAGCACTGGGATTACAAGTGTGTGCTACTTGCTCAGCTGTGCCTGGACTTGAGGATCTGCACTCAGATCTCGTTTGTTGCCCCACAGCATTTTATCCAAAAGTCATCTCTGATCCATTTGAAAATAAGGCCCTGGCTTTCTTTCTTTCTTTCCTTCTTTCTTTCCTTCCTTCTTTCCTCCCTCCCTCCCTCCCTTCCTCCCTCGTTTCTTCTTTCTCTCTCTCTCTCTCCCTCCCTCCCTCCCTTCCCTCCCTTCCCTCCCTCCCTCTCTTTCTCTCTTTCGTTCTTTTGAAACAATAGTAATCACTCACATTCCCCCTCAGGAACCTGATAGACCCCAGGTTCCCTGGCGCGCCAGCACCGAGCTACGTTCCTTTATGTTTTGCATGTTTTCTCCTTTGCGCAAATGCCTCCAGTAAGTACTGGCCACAGCAAGAATGGACTCTTTCTTTCCGGAAGTCCTCAGCTAGGCAAGGCCACTTGGTGCTTGTGGTCAGGCTCAGAAGAGGGTCGCGGGGTCAGAAAACATGAGGTGCACAGAGGGTGGAGCCCGGGGATGGGGCCGCGGGTCCCCGCCGCCGCCACGAGGAGGTTCAGGCAAAGTCACGCCGCGCACACTCCGCACGCCCGCGCCCGTCAAGGCCGCAGTGTGGACCGTGGCCGCCAGGGGGCCGATCTTTGTGCTCTGGGTGGCGGCTCGAACCAGGGCGGGGCCCCTGGGCGTGTCCAGAGGAATGTTCCGGAAAGGTGGGCTGGAGACCCCCCGGGGCGGGATCCCCGGTCCCCAGCCTGTCCCGGACCCAGCGCGGCGCCCAGCACGGGCCGCCCAGCGGGATTCCCAGCCTCGCCTGCCCCGGCGCCTCCAGGTGTGGGCGGTGGGACGGTGAGACCGGAAAAGCAGGGGGCCTAGGGAACCCCCGGTATTTTATACGTTCACTTACACAAGTAGCAAGTTTCTCTGTCTGTCTCTGTCTCAGTCTATTGTTCCCCTCCCTTCCTTCCGTTCTTTCCTCCTTTCCCTTCCCTCTCCCCCCCCTCTCCTTTCTTTCTTCTTTCCTTTTTTTCTTTGGAGCCCCAGGATCTGACTCTCTAATAAGTCCAGCTGACCTCAAACTCAGGATGATCTTCCTGCCTCAACCTCCCCAGTGAAATGAAACCGGATCTCTTCCCAGGGCTCTTGAAAGCAGAACCGTGGAGAGGTTTTAAGGCAAGATGTATTAAAGCAAGAGAAACCAGAGGAACAAGGAAGCCATTGAAGAGGAGCAGGGTCTTGGTACTTCCAGTGCCAAGCTGGTATGAAAGTGTTTTTTTTTTTTTTTTTTTTTTATTCAATTGTGTGTGTGAAGGGTGTGTGTGTGTGTGTGTGTGTGTGTGTGTGTGTGTGTATGTGTGTAGAACCACGGGCAAATTTGGGAATGGAGCCTTCACCTCCTCGTTTATTCTGCCCTGGGATTCACAGGCTCCGCCCTACCAGGACCAGAAACGCAGGCCGACCCAGCTTCTGCCCGGCATCTATACGTGGGGTCCAGGATCCGAACTCAGGACCTTCCGCCTACAAGGCAGAGGCTTAACCCCTGAGCCACCTCTCCAGCCCCCTGAAAGTGGTTTTTCTATTGGTTAGTTTTAGCCATTTAAGTCTGATTGGCACTTTTAGGCCTTTTGTGTATGATTGGTCCTTTTATGTGAGGGAGTGAACTCTTATTGACTAAGCTGTGAGGGTTGGTTTGTTTTTTTTGGGGGGTGGGGGGTTGTTTTTCCTAGAAACAAGAAACTTGGTCTGAGAGATGGCTCAGGGGTTAAGCCTGTGTCTTCACCAGAAGACCTGAGTTTGGATCCTCCATCCCATGCAAAACCTGGCGGCCTGCACCTTCTTCCCTAAAAGGCAAACCCTAGAAAATTCCAGAGCAAAGCAAAAAGGAGATAAAGCAATCTAGGATGATTCTAAAATCATCCTTGTCCCTCCACAGGGACACATCATGCCTTCTCTCTCTCTCTCTCTCTCTCTCTCTCTCTCTCTCTCACACACACACACACACATACACAAATAAATTAATTTTAAATAGAAACAAGAAACATCTCTTTTGCAAATGGATCTGGATTACTTCTTGTAATTGACAAATTTACCTCTTTTCAAAAGAGACATGTGGAGAAGTGAGGTCTGAGTCATTTCCCCTCCCTCGGGGTCTTCTTGGCTTAACTTATATAAACTACCTGCTAGAAGCTATTATATTACTGAGATTACAAGTATGAGCCAATACATTTTGGGGATCTTTGGAAAGCAGACAAGGTGTCAGACAAAGGTCTGAGACCATGAAGGCACTGGGAAAATCATCCAGTCTAACAGAGCTTGTATAAAAGTGGCTAGGGAATCCAAGACCTCAGGGGCAGAGAGCAGCCCCCAGAATCGCACATCTGGGCTATGAGAAACAGGGAATTGGTTGAGCCTGGATACTGGCCTACCACCCCCTCTCTCATCAGGGGCCTTGGGATGTTACCTGCAGCCTCCAGTTCTTAGCACTAACTCAGAACCCTATGCACCAGCTCTGCTGTGCAAAATGCTGCGTGACAAATCCCTTGGGGTGATCCCAGCATTGGGGAAGCCAAAGCAGAGAGTGCCTTCAAGTTCAAGGCCAAACTGGGCTACATATATCTTATGCCACCCCTAACAAAGCCAAGTCTAACCTGGCTACTCCCCCAGATGAGACCTCCTCAGGCCTTCATGGCCTAGGTTTGGGTTTGGATTGCTCCTGTGACACGGATTTGCTTTGACCTTAGTCACATTTCAAAATTTAATTTTTAAAAATTTTTCCTAGTTCTACAAGCATATTGAGTACTTATCCCTGCCTCCCTCCTTCTTCCTCTTTCTCACCCCCTCTTCCCCTTTCATCAATCCATCCCACTTGTCTTCCTGCCTGTCCACTTTCTATGGACCCGAGGGTTCCCTCTGGCTTGTCTACTCTTGTGGGGGTTCAAGCTTCTGGGATAACAAATGGCCCCTCCTTGGGCTATCCCCTGATAGGCACATTCCCCTTGTTAGATGTCAGGCATGTTAAACACAAAATGGCTCAAGCTGCTTCCCTCCCTCAGATGTACGTGTCCAGACAAAGAACCTTCACAATTACCAGTCTGCCCTAATAAGGCAGCTCCATCCTCCCAAAGACAGCTCTCCAGCCCCCACCTTACCTGTAGCTTCACAGCCCCCAGCCTGTCTGCAACTTCTCCACAGCCCCCAGTCTACTTACAACTGGCACATTCTCCCAAGAACTTTTTTCACCCACCATGTGATGAGTCCCCTTCCATCTCGGTAATTTTCCAACTACATGCTTTGGCCTATAGTCACATGCTCCTGCCCCCATAGTCACATGCCTTATAAGAGACCCCGGAGTTAGATTTTTCATTGCTGCCTCTCTCTATGCTTTATAGAGCTATCCATGCTGCTAGTTGCCTGCCTATTTGTCCTCCTGCTTACTTGGCAATAAATTTGCCATGCAGCTTGCCTGCTTGCTATCCTACTTGTCCTGCTGGCTTGACAATAAATCTCTTTTGTACATTATGTGCTGGTTTTGGTGTGACTTTGCATCCTGATCATTCAGCCCCACACCCCTTCACTCATCACACCAGCCCTAGTCCCCAAGGTTTTTTTTTTATTTATTATTTATTCAATTGTGCATGTATGCATGTGTGCGTGTGTGTGTATGTATGTGTATGTAGAACCACGGACGAATTCGGGAACCACCATGGACGCCTCCACCTCCTCCTTGTTTACTCTGCCCCGGGATTCACAGGCTCCACCTTACCAGGACCGGAAACGCAGGCCGCCCCCACTTCTGCCCGGCATCTATACGTGGGGTCTAGGATCCGAACTCAGGACCTCAGCCTGCAAAGCAGAGGCTTAACCCCTGAGCCACCTCTCCAGCACCCCCAAGGTTTTCACTATATGTAGTTACCTCTTCCGAGATCCTCACTGGTCTGTGGGGGCATGGTGGTATGTCAGTATTTATGCATGACCCTAGTCACTTTTACCTCTCATGGCCTCAAGTATGGTCAGCTACACACAGTGGACACAGACACAGTTGGGAACTACGGCCACACTTTATTGACCATCCCTCCCCTACCCACAGTCTTTGGGGCCTGCTCAGAAGATCTTCACCGAATGCAGCTGTACATCTCCGCTCACCTCCAGCAAGCGCACGCTACTGGGAGACAGTCTGTGGCGGAACAGGTAGTACTCATTGTCCCCGACCACCGTCTGTAGAAATAGGGATTAGGGTTAGGATCAAAGAAGGCATATGTGTTGCTATCAGGACCCTATACAAGCTTTCCCACTCTGGGAAATGCCAACCCCACTGACCCGTTTCCCTACTGGATAAATGGGACTCAATGTGAATTGTAAGGACATCCAATGAGTTCAGACTGCCACAGCAAGAAAGCGCCTCTCAAGCGCTGGTGGTTGATGTCATAGTTATTTCGGCTCCCTTACCCACCAAGGCAGCATGTCGTTAAGGTGGTGACCGGCCTGGCTGCATAAAGACCTAAACTACCACGCCCAGCCAGGACCTCTTCCTGGGCGTAGTCCCCAAGCCACTCCCCTGCCTATGGCCCAGGTGGGTTATAGGACTATATTCCACAGCACTGTTAAGACCCGCACCCAACCCTGTTCCTGTAGCTGGTGTCAGGCTGGGAGAGGATTGGGGCTCCACTTGGGCTGGGCTCTCCCACCGGGAGAAGGTTCCTCCCCAGCAACCCTGCCTTCAGGGCTCAACTCTGGATGAGGGTTTCACCCATTCCCCCCTCGAACCTTGAAGCCTTGGTCATTGACAATGATGAGCACTTCGAAGGGCTGTCCTCGATGGAAGGGGACGCCATAGCCCCGTTCCTCTAGACACCATCTTCCTTGTTCCTTGGTATTGAAGACCACCTCAGATGTGTCCATCCGTGGGTTGAAGTGCAAAACAGTATCAGCCTCCGCCCAGTCACTGCACAGCAGGTTTACATGGAACCTGGGTGTGGGGGACAGAATACGCTTCAGGGATAAACAGCTCAGGACCATGGCCTGAGCCGCCCATATCCTGCACCTCATGGACAGAAATCACAAGTTCTCACACATCCCCCAGAAAGGTTAGACCCAGATGGCAGGGGATGGCAGGTTTCTGGGTCATGCATACGTTTCGGGAGCTCATGCATACATTCACACATGCAGAGACCCCCGTTCATGGGCAGGGTCTCCTTGTTTTTAGTCTGAAGCTGACCAGGAATATTAGCAATGGCTTAAAGTTACTGATTACAAGGGAAGCCCTGGTTTCCAGACCAAGTCACGCGCACACACACACACACACACACACACACACACACACACAGACCTGAAGTCCTGGTGTCAGGAAGCCATGAACCATGAGGCTACCTGAGGCTTTAGACTCACTTCTAGATTGCTGGAGACCTCCACATGGAGGTTCCAAGACTAGAGAACCAGATTCTTGCCCTCAAGTCCCAGATCCTCGGGGGAGACCTGGGAACCTCACCCATGAAATCATTGGGAAAATCAGTCCATCAAGAGTTTGGATCGAAGTGACTGGGGAATCCAAAACCCCAAGGGGCAGAGAAGGATCCCTAAGAATCCCACATCTAGTCTGTGAGAAACAGGGAATCCAGTGAGTCTGGATTCATTCCGTCTCTCCCCATACCCCCGACCCCTGTCTCTTCCACCCTATCCCCTGGGACCTGGGATGTTGTTACCTGTTAGCCCACTGAGGGACCACGCCTCGAATTTTCACCACAGTGCCCGAGTGGACGCCCCCAGGCAGCACGGTCTTGTAGGGGATGGTCTATGAGGTTGGGGTAGAGAAGTACATTAAAATCAAGGAGGCTGGGAAGAGACCCCCAAAGAGAGGTGCCCTGAGTGAAAGAGAGACAGGCAGACATAGAGATGGAACAGACAGAAAGAAAACAGACAGAAAGCAATGGGAGATGTTCTGTATAAGAGAACAGTTGACCCCAAGCAAGAGACCGAGCAGGTCCCAGCTCCCCCAGCCTCAGCCACGCCCAACCTCCCTACTTGGTCCAGCTGCGGTCCTGGTCCCCCAAAGTGACCCCTGAGTTACTCACAGAGCAGCACCCTGACATCTTGGCACAGTGATACAGCAGTAGAGTGTGGCTGGGAGCTGCTGGGGGGACCTTAAATAAAGGCTGAATGGTGCCTGGGCCACACCCTCTCCACCTATCAGTCCACACCTGGCTCAGGTCCCAGCCCTGGGGCAAAGCAAGCCCTGGGGCTGGTCTGTCTCTGTCCTGCCTCCACACTCACTAGAGAGCAGCTGTCTGCCCCTGTCCTCAGCCCGCAGAATAGGGACAGTCTTTAACACCAAGACCCCCTGGGGAGGGTCACCTTGTTCCCCACCACCTCACCAGCAGCTGGCCCTGCCTCCTGTCTGCCACGGGATTTCTTGATAGTCCCAGTGAGCCTCCACCTCCACCCTCCTCTTCCCAGGCTGCTCGGCTCAGTCCAGATCCACCTCTGTCATGTGGTTCCAAGGCTTGAATCCCTCCCATGGGCCTGGTGAGTGGGAAGTGACTAGGAGGTGCAAGGATGAAGATAACAGTCCCCACCAGAAGCTTCAGGGTATCCAAGTGTGCTGGGCTCCCTAGAAGACGGCCTGGCCACACCCCTCACCCACAGGACACCAGGGTTGGTGGGAGCGATTTGCCCAAAGGTCAAACTGCACCAGAGCTGATTCGCCACTGACCCCACATCTTCACCTGCCTCTTTCCTGCTCTGTGTCCCCCACATCTCCAATGCGAAGGTCTTGCTTCTTCCAAGTGTCTCTTGCTCCTGTCGGATCTTAACCCATCTTCCTACCCAGTTTGCATTTGAGGTAAAGTGGGGTACAGTTTGAAAGAAAGAGGAGGACAAATAATAATGAGTATTTCTGGGAAATCAATACATTCGGGAATGAACTATAGAATTGAAAAAATGTAAGCTTATGGAAATGTTATTCAGGATTTACAAGAAAGGTCATCAGAGATATGACAGAGAATCGATCAAGGATGCAGCATATCTGGGTTCCAAGACATGAAGCAGATTTATGAACCGATACTGGACTGAATGAACTCTTTGGCTGATTACCAAAGACAAAGCAGGTAGGCTGTGGGTAATGTTTTCTTCAGCCTCGATCAACACATGAAATACCGTACTCCGTGGGAACCAGTAGCAACCTATAGAACCAGGCTTGGACAAGTGTCAGGAGAGTCTGATTTTTAGAGACTGATGCTGTAATAAATAATTGATTGGAGGCCTAATTGTGTCAAATTATTATTTCTTCTCCTCCTTTTCTGGTTTCTTCTTCCCTTTTTATGCATGTACAAGTGTACACACTCATGCGTCTATACCAGAGGGCATTGCGTGTGCCTGTGGAGGCCCAAGGGTGACTGGAGAAATCATCTGGATTGCTCTACCTCCTTACTATTTCACTCTGAGGTTTCTGCCTTCCAGGACCAGAATTAGAAGCTCCTGCAATTTCCACCTGGGATTTTTACGTGAGATCTGAAATCCGAACTCAGATCCTTTTGCTTGGGAGAAAAAGGCCTTAACCCCTGAGCCATCTCCCCAGCTCCATGACAGGCAGGGTCTGGCAAAGTAGTTAAATGAGTTTTGTTGTTTTCACATAGTCTTTTGTAGACTAGACTGGCCTCAAATTTGCTGCAGTTGAAGATGATGTTGAACCTCTGATCCTCCTGCCTCTACCTGCCAAGCACACAGTTTCTGAAGTGCTGGGGTCCCTGCTTCTTAGGTAAGCACTCTACCAACTGAGCTGCATTCCCAGTCCAGGCTTCTCAATGTCAGTTTGTTGGAATTTCGCTTATTTTATTTCAGACATAGTTAAAATAATGAAGTAATGTTTACTTTTTAAAAATATATTTTATTTATTTATTGAAGAGAAATAAAAAGAATGCCGGCACAGC
Source organism: Typhlomys cinereus (assembly GCA_023101885.1). Taxonomy (NCBI): domain Eukaryota; kingdom Metazoa; phylum Chordata; class Mammalia; order Rodentia; family Platacanthomyidae; genus Typhlomys; species Typhlomys cinereus. The sequence goes on along the minus strand of JALPQD010000299.1, from coordinate 2,259,925 downwards.
CTCTCGTGTATGAATGCAGGGCAGAAGACACCTTTTGAAAGTCATTTCTCACCTTCCACCATATGGGCTTCTGGGACTTGAACTCAGGTCACCAAGCTTGAGGGCAGGGGCCACACCCACTGAACTGTTTCACCTGCCTTGAAATAATAATTATGAATAGTGAAAATGATATATCTAAAAATCCGACTTCTTTTTTAAGTTTAATTTTTTACATTTATTTATTAACCGTGCGTGCGTGTGTGTGTGTGTGTGTGTGTGTGTGTGTGTGTGTGTGTGTGTGTTCATGCCATGGCGTACTTGTGGAGGTCAGAGGACACTTTCAGGTTTTATTTTCCACCATGCGCATTCCAAGAATGAACTCAGGTCTTCAGGTTTAGTAGCTAGTGCCTCTGGGTGGTGAGGCATCTCCTTGACATCTGACTTTTTTCTTAGACTTTACTGTCCATATGAAATCTTATACTACTTTTTTTCTTTTCTTTTTCCTTCTCATTCTCCTTCCCTCCTTCTCTCTTTCTATCTCTCTCTCTGTCTCTCTCTCTCTTCTTCTGTTTTCTTTTCTAAATAGGGGCTGACTAAAGTTCTGACTAGATAGCCCAGGCTAACCGGGAAATATCAGTCCTCCTGCCTCAGTGTCCTGACTGCTAAGATTATAGATGTGAGCCACCACACCACTTCCATCGATAAATACAGCAAATTCACACTCTAGCCACCACTGAGGGCAAGCCTTTTCTTGTAGTCTTCAGTTCCATTTTTAAACATAGCTAATTAAACTCTCTTAATTATTTTAAACTGCAGGTATGCTTTTTACAATGCACTTGGCTTTTTTTTTTAACTGCACCATAAGTGTTTGCAAATCATAAAGCAGTTCTTATAAATTTCACAGACTAACTAACAAAGTGGCCTCTTTCCCCACCTTATCCTCCATCTTTTCTGTCAGAACCTGAGGTGCTTTGCTAGACTGAGTGAATGCCGGGGAATCACCCCCAGAAGGGATTAAGGTAGTTCCTGTAGCATCCTGAACTCTCCCAATGTTACCAGGTTTTTAGGGCAAAAGCCCCAACTCTGTGAGCCGGGATCAGTTATGCTCAGTCCTGGCCGCAATGTATCCGTGAAAGAGATGACTCATGGTGAAAAGCAGAGAAAAGACGTTTAGCCATGTGACACATCCCGAAGAGGAGAAGCTAGGGAGGCTCAGTGATTCAAATAGAAAAGAGGAAGAACCGGGCAGGTGATTAAACGTGCACATGCGTGCACATACGAAGCAGGCACAGTCTGCTTGATCCTTGTCTCACTTCTGGTTCTGCAAGGTGGACTGAAGAAATCCTGACTGCTTGAGGGGACAATCCAGTTCCCATGAAGCAATTGCTTCTGCTTGAGGGTAAGCTGTCTTCGAGTCTCTGCTGTTCACAGAATTCAAAGTAACTGCAAGGTCAGGACAATGGTTGGAGACTTTCGGACATCTTTTATGAACGTGAGACAGGTCACTGTAAAAGGCAAGACACCTCAGTCACGTGTGTGTGTGTGTGTGTGTGTGTGTGTGTGTGTGTGTGTGTCGGTGCAGATGTGTATGTGGGTGCATAAACACCTGGGTATAAGCAAGTACTCACATGTATATGTGTGTGTGCAGGAGCAGGGGCGTATATAAGTGCTTATGTATGTGCATGTGTGTCTCTTACGTCAATCTAAATAATATCACCTTTCTCCTTTGAGACGGAGTCTCTCTTTGGCCAGAGCTCACCAGTGAATCCCGGGGATCCTCTGTCTTTGCCTTCCCAGCTCTCTGAGATCATAAGTGTATGTCCCCCTGCCTGGCTTTTTAAAAATATTTTATTTATTTATTTTAGAGAAAGATTGCTTCTACCTCTGTTTTGTTTCACTCTGACATTTCCCAAGCGCCACCTTCTGGGGCTGGAAGTTGTTCAGGTCCCTGCCATTTCTACCTGGGGTTTTTATGTGGGATCTGAGGAGGATGTGAGCTGAGGCCTTTCTGCTTGTGAGATAGAGCTGTAACCCCTGAGTCATCTCTCCAGCTCCAGCTCTAAAAGTCAGCGTTTTTACAAAATATTTTATTTATTTCAGAAAAAGAGAGCGAGCGAGTGAGCAAGAGAGAAACATTTAGAAAGACAGACACTCACACATAAAGACACACATATACAGATACGTGTGTACCACAACACACACATGAAGGTCAGAGAACAACTTTCAAAAGTTAGTTTTCTCTTTCTTCCATGTGGGTTCCAGAGACCAAACTCAGGCACCAGATTTGCTGATAGGTGTCTTTATTCTCTGAGCTATCTCACTGGCCTAAATCAGTCGTCTTCTTCTTCTCCTCCTCCTCCCCCTTTTCCTCCTCTTTCTTCTTTTTTTTTCCAGCAAACTCGGTTTCTAAGGGTGTGGTGGCATATGTCTGTAATTCTAAGTGCTCAGGAACAGAAGCAGGAAGAATGTCATAAGTTTGAGGCCAGCCTGGACTGCATAGTTGAGTTCTAGGTCAGCCTGGGTGGGCCATACAAGATCTTTTCTCACCATGACTTAGGTACCAGATGAATGGCAACTCTTAGAAGACCCAAGAAACCAAATCCTGGGCCGGGTTGGGGAACATGGAGAATGGACTCATTAAAATTTCCAAATGGAGGCCTGGAGAGATGGCTCAGGGCTTAAGACACTGTCTCAAAAGCAGAGAGGTCCTGAGTTCGGATCCCAGGTCCCACGTAAAACTCCAGGCAGAAAAGGCAGCAGCCTGCGCTTCCTCTCCTGGTGGGCAGAGCCTGGAAATGCCAGAGCAAAGTGAGAAGGAGACAGAAACAATCCAGAATGATTTCTGAAATCACCCTTGGTCCTCCACAGGGACACACAGTGCCTTCTGGTACATACACAATAAATACATACATACATACATACATACATACATACATACATAAATAAATGAAATTTCCAGATGGCTCAGAAATCCACAGCAACAGGTGCTTCTGGAAATGGGATCCAAACCAAAAAGAGAAAGAAATCCCCTCAGGAGAGTGATAAGGGAGTTTCCAGATGGCAGCACTCTTATAAGGGGCTACAAGTCCTCACCCTCCTGGTAAGCCATGGAGCACGGGCAGAAGGGACAGCCAGGATGAAGACTCCAAGACTGGCAGATCCCTGACCCATCTGAGCATGCTTAGCGCACCAAGGGCTTTGGTCCAACATGAACAAGAGAAAATTCAAGGTCATCTTTAGATACTTAGCCATTTCTGGGCTAGCCTGGGCTATACGAAGTTCTGTCTCAAACACTTCTTATTTTATGATTTATTATTTATTCAATTGTTCGTGTATGCATGTATGCGCCTGTGTGTATGTATGTGTGTGTGTAGAACCACGGATGAATTCGGGAACCACCATGGACCACCTCCACCTCCTCCTTGTTTACTCTGCCCCGGGATTCACTGGCTCTGCCCCACCAGGACCAGAAACTCAGGCTGCCCCCGCTTCTGTCCGGCATCTATACATGGGGTCTAGGATCCGAACTCAGGACCTTCCGCCTGCAAGGCAGAGGCTTAACACATGAGCCACCTCTCCAGCCTCCAAAAATTTCTTTTGAGTAAACAATTTTATAAAGTTTGTGGGGATTAAACAGTAGACTTCCTCCCTACCTTGTCGCTTCTCTCTCTACAGAGGCCAAAGACATTATTCTTTAAGTCTATGTCTGTCATGGCCAGAGGTCTGTGATTCTAAATAGCGTACTTACAATTCCTTCTAGATTTTTCCTGTTTGTTAGGTGGTCCGATTGGGTCACCCTGTGGAGGAAAAGAATGTGGCTCTCTTTCATTGTCCATCTGAACTGTATACCTGTATCTTTCCTGTCTACAACAGAGTTGCAAATCAATCTTGCTGGGCTCCGTGTCCAGCGTTGGTGCTCCTGAGATGAGTCAGTCTCAGGAGATGCATGTGATGGTCCTTCTTTCTGGCCTGACACATTGCGTTCCTTGGAGATCATAACCACTGCCATGTGTGCTCCGCTTCTCTGTATGAGGTCAGGAGTTTGACAGTCTGCACATGGCCAGACCTCTCAAAACAAAATCCAATCTAACCACAACAAAAACACAAACAAGTTATAGAGCGATGGCCCATACCTGGAATGCCAAGCAATTAGGAGTGGAGGCAGGAGAATCAGAAGTTCAAGAATAGCCTCAGCTACAGTGCAAGCTTGAGGCTGGCCTAACTATATGAGACACTCTCAAAAACAGGCAGACTGAACTTTTATAGAAATTCCGTGCAGAATATCCATGAATAATTGCAAGGGTAGGTGGATGAAGAGGGGCATATATAGAGGTCAGAGGTCAACCTCAATGTCTTTCCTTAAGAGTCAGCTACTTTATGGTTTTCTCTTTTCTTTTCTTTTCCTTATTTATTTTTTCCTTCCTCACCTAGATTTTTTTTTAATTTTTTTATTATTTATTAAATTGTGAGTGCGTGTGTGTGTGCATGTATGTATGTGTGTGTGTGTATGTATGTGTGTGTCTGTGTGTGTAGAACCACGGACGAATTCGGGAACCACCATGGACACCTCCACCTCCTCTTTGTTACTCTGCCCCGGGATTCACAGACTCCGCCCTACCAGGACCGGAAACGCAGGCCATCCCCGCTTCTGCCTGGCGTCTATATGTGGGGTCTAGGATCCGAACTCAGGACCTTCCGCCTGCAAGGCAGAGGCTTAACCCCTGAGCCACCTCTCCAGCCCCCTCACCTAGATTTTTTTAAGATGTAGTTTCTCACTGTGACCTAGGAGGTTCCCTGACAGGGTATCACAGTTACTCTGCATGGTTGCTGATAAATTTCCTCCAAACAAGGGAACAAGGAGTTCTCTTACATTAGTCTGGTTACAGTTCTTAGTCCAGTTGGCTACGGGGACTGGCCACATAGTCACCACATAACAGCTGAGAGAGGGATGAACTTTATTTGCTAGACCAGCATGTCTAACCAAGTATTCACAAGGATGCCCACTTTTTCAAACAGCTCCCTCCATTTTATTCACCTTTCACCTGCCTGGGGACTAGTCCCACCCACCATGGACTGGGCCTTCCATCCACTAGACAATCTCCTGCAGGTGCACTCTGGGCTTAACTCAACTACTAATTCTCTACAAATGTGCCCAGAGCTCAAATCCTCAACTGTCTCAAGTTGACACCTATGATAGTTAATCCTGGGTGTCGACTTGACACACCTGGCATTAACTAAGATCAGCTGAGACCACATTATCAGGATCGACACTTTTACAATACAAAGACCAGCCTCAAATCCCATCAGAACCTCCCTAGATCTCATTGGAACCACAGAAAAAAAGACTGGGGACAAGAGAACTCTCCAGGAATCTTCCAGCCACTTGGATGGGAATGACTTAGCCTGCCAGCTTCAGCCACCAGCCATGTCACTTCTGCCATGAAAGATTGTATCTCCCCTCTGGAACCCTAAAGCGAATAAATTTCTTTTTGTCCCTTATGTTATTGACTTTAGATGTTTTCTCACAGCTATAGTTAAGAGTAACTGTTATAACACCTGTATCTAACTATAACACTGGACTAGTCTAGCTGATCAATAAGCCTCAAGGATCATCTTGTGTTTGCTTCCCCCAGCACTGGGATTATAAGCACATGCTACATCTCTTGAGGATTGAACTCAGGACCTCAAACTTACTAGCAAGGACTTTACTAACTGACCTTTCTTCCAAGCCCCTTCTTTGATATTTATCTTGCCATGAAGCAGGAACTAAGTGTAAGCTGACTTCACTAGTTCTGTCATAAAGAAAAGAATGTAACTATGTAGAAGTTGTACGACTTCACAAGACAGCCCAGAAAACAGTAGGCCAAAGAAGAACTCCTGTGTGGACTCCTTTGCAGCTATATGGCTGACCAGGCTCCATCAAACTGACTTTGCGTTTCTATACAACTGAGAATGAGGCAAAGCATCTGTCTGGTATATGTGGGCAGGGATATACATCCTGTTGTGAACTTAGCGATGAGCAATGGTGCTTTTCCTAAGGCAGCATCAGAAGTCCTGGCAACAGAATGTTCTTTAAATTTGCTGGCTGTGGTGATACAGGCCTGTAATCACAGCACATAGCAAATTTGAGAGCGGGGCACATGAAGATTGCCAAGAGTTGGAGACCAACCTGGGTTATATAGCAATCTATCTAGGATAAGGAGATAAAAATATCACAATTCATGTCCCCTTTGAGATAGGAAGAAAAATAATCAGAGGAAAACTTTGGGAAATCTGTTCTCTCGTTCTACCATATGGGCTGGTAGGGATGGAACGCAGGTCTCCAGGTTTGTGATCAGATGTCTTGTCCATTGAGTCACCTTACTGGGTTGCTTGCTCCTGTTGCCTTAGCCTTTGGAGGGCTGGATTACAAACACATCTCACCATGCCTGCTTGAAAAGCTAGCTTTAAATAAAGGAGTCAGACTGTCAGCCAGTACCTCGAATAAATGATGAAACATGTCACCAACGGTAAGGACCTGACATTCTGTGTCTTCTGGCCTAAAATAATGTTAAATAATAGGGCAAAACGTGTAAGGAAGCTGGTGTTACAGGGCTTTGTAAGAATGGAAACTATACCCACCAAGAATGACCTGGCAATTGATAAGCTCGAAGATAGAACTCCTTGGAATTTCCTGGGGGCCATCTCCTTAAGGCACAGGGCTTGCAAAAAAAAAAAAAAAAAAAAAAAATAGCTCATCTTCGCTTTTCTAAAACACTGCTTGCTTCCAGAACCAAGACTATTGTCTGTTTCACATAGATTAACATCCAGAATGGGGTTCTTGCCTTTATAAACCTGGGTAAAACAAAAATTAGGTGCCGCAATTCAACCTGAACTGAGTGCAGAATAGAGTGCTAAGTAAAGCCTCTCCCTTCTTAAAAATCTTATTCAGTGTCAGAGTTGGTGAATTTCCTGAATGGCTAGACCCCATTACATAAATCACCAGGAAGCAGCAGAAAGTAGGACATTCCGTTATTGAGGAAGAAAAAAAAACCCTAAACAAACCTCCATTGACTTTGCCTGTGTTCAGTCCACTTTTAAAGAAATGCTTATGTCTTTGGTTGGGAAGATGACTTAGGAGTTAAAAAGCAAAACGACCTGGATCTGATACCCAGATTACACATAAAAACACAGGGGGAGATATGGCAGCAACCTGCATCTCCAACCCTGGAAGGCGAAATGCGGAAAATCCCAGAGCAAAGCAATAAGGAAACAGAGCAATGCAGGATGACTCCTTATGTTATCCTTGGGCCTCCACAGGCACACACACTCACGTGCCCTCTTGTACGTACACACACACACACATACACACACAGAAATGTTAATTTTCTAGTTTGCACATGCCTGGCTACCTCTTGAATTCCCAGAAAATCTTTACATATTCCCAAAGACATGAATATTCTTCCCCTCATTAACCTATTTCTTTCTCTCATTATTCCCATCTCCTGCCTGGAATTCCTCAGCTCCTGGCTTCAAATGCTCCCCATTCTTCACCCCTGATTTTCAGTCTCTCAGCTCTCTGTATCTCGGACCACTGACTTTATCAAATGACAACAAATAGGAGACTGTGTGTTTGTGTGTGTGTGTGTGTGTTTAGTATACATAGATATATACATTTTTGTGTGGGTGTGTAGAGTCCAGAGTCCAGTGTGTTCTTAGATTGTGCTCCACTTTATTTATTTATTTGCATGTGTGTGAGTGTGTGTGCCTGTGGAGACCCAAGGGTACCATTGGAAATCACCTACCTTATTGCTATGCTCTGGAGTTTCCAAGGCTTTCCCTTTCAGAGCCCCCATGTCTCTCTTTCTCTCTCTCTCTTTTATGTGTCCAGGTTCTTGTGTTCAGGAGTTGAAGATTGAGACCAGAACAAGAGTAGAGGATTAAGGCAGAGTTTATTAGAGAGAGAAAGAACGGAACTCTTGGGCTCCAGACACGGAGTCCCATGAGGGGTAACACAGCCAGATCAGGACCTAAGCAGACCAGGGGAACGGCAACTTTTCTTCCTTAGTTAGCTACAGTTTCTGCAAAGCTGATTGGAGTTTTTGGTTCTATACATCCCACTGGTCTGTTCATATTGGGGCTCAATTCAGTTAATCTTGTGCCCTACCTCTTGTTTAATTACAATGGACAGCTGATCTCCATAATCTTTCAAGAACAAGGTTGGGGGAAGTTGTGGACCTGACCAGTGAAGGATTTAGAGTCAGTTCTTCCAGATCCAGAAGGGTGCGTTCCTTCAGAGTAACCCCAGCCCCAAGGATGACCTTCGAGGATCTTCAGAGACTGTCCCAGCATGCTGCTCCAAAATTGCCTAAAGAGGACACTGTGCGTGCCTGTGGAGGACCTAGGGTGACTTCAGGAATTACCCTGGATTGCCCTATCTCTTCTTTGCTTTGCTCTGGCGTTTCCTAGGCTCTGCCTTGCAGGATCAGAAGTACAGGCTGCAGCCATTTCTACCATCTGTCATTTTTATGTAGAATCTGGGATGAGAATTCAGGATATTCTGTTTGCAAAGCAGAGGCTTGGCCCCTGAGTCATCTCTTCAGCCCCCCACCATCGTATCTTATGTGGGATCTGGGGATCCAAACTAAGGTTCTTTTGCTTTGGAGGCAAAGGCTTTAAATTTTATTATTATTATTATTTATTCAATTGTGCGTGCGTGCGTGCGTGTGTGTGTATGTGTGTGTGTGTGTATAGAACCAAGGGCGAATTCGGGAACCACCATGGACCGCCTCCACCTCCTCCTTGTTTACTCTGCACCGGGATTCATAGGCTCCGCCCCACCAGGACCAGAAACGCAGGCCGCCCCAGCACCACCAGGGTTACAGACATGTTCCTCTACACTCATCTTTGACTTGGGTGTGGGGGTCAGAACTCAGCCTCTGTTTGCACAGGCACTTTACCAACTTAATCATTTCTCCACCCACTTTTTTTTTAAACATAGTCTCACTTTGTAGCAGAGGCTGCCCTGGAATTCTCAACAGTTATCTCAGCCTCCCAAATGCTAGGACATATAAAGGTATATGCTACTACACCTGGATATTTTTGTTTGTTTCTGTTTTTGTTTTTTTTTTTTTTGGATATAGGGTCTCCAGTACCTCTGGATGGCCTCACTGGGTAACTAACCTAGGCTGGCCTCAAACTCCAGATCATCCTGCCTCCACTTCCACTTTCCAAATGCTGGGATTACAAGTGTGAGCCAGGAGCTTGGCTTTCCTTTGGCCCTCTTGTTGCAGGGTTTCTTACCTGGGGGTTCTTGTGTTCCAGAACCAAAGATTGAAACCAGAACACAATGAGAGGTTAAAGCATAGGTTCTATTGGAAATGAAAGAAGAGAGAAGAAATTCTTGGACACTTGGTCCAAAGGAGGCAAGGCGGACTAAGCCATAGCCTTAAGGTGGGAGAGCATCAGAGCAGAGGCGATAGCTTAAGGGCGGAGAGAACAGGGAGCGGCCAGGAGCACGTGACTAGGAGAGGACAGAGCCGCCATGGTGGGACGTGTGAAAGCAAGAAGGAGAGAGAAGTGATGGGTGGAGCCACAGGGGTTAAGACTGTCTCCCAAAGGAAGATCAGAAGTGCAAGGCCATGCTCATCCAGCCTGAGCTACGTGGGATCCCCATCTCGACAACAGGAAACCCGTTTACAGTCTTAACTTTAAAGAAATGATGCTTTTTAAAAATGCGAATAGGCTTAAGTTACATACATATTATGGTTTATAGGATTGATGTCCTATAAACCTATCCTATAGGATTGATGTAACTCGAGTTCAGAGGCAACATCTAGAGATCTTTGTGAGCTCATGATTAGTTCTCCTATTCTCAATTTTAAAAGAAAACCCCAAATAAGACTAAATTACCAGCCAATCTTAAATATCTTTTTCAAATAAATATTACTATAAATGATGTGACTAAATGCTGTTAAGAGAAAAAAAAAAAAAAAAAAGACTGTCTCCCAAGCAGAAGATCGAGTTCAGATCCCAGGTCCCACGGAAAAAATGCCAAGCGGAAACAGTGGCCTGCAACTCCCGGTCGGGTGGGGGTGAGGGGGGAGCCTGGGGGGCGGAGCCTGAGAAATCCCAGAGAAAAGCAAGAAGGAAGAAGTGATCCAGGATAATTCCCAAAGTTACCCTTGGTCTCTACAGGAACATACAGTGCCTTCTCTCTCTCTCTCTCTCTCTCTCTCTCTCTCTCTCTCTCTCTCTCACACACACACACACACATACACAGAGTAAATAAAATAAATTTTAAAAACAAATTAAATTATTTGCATTATTCTTACAAACCCAATGCAACCTGATGATTAAAGATATAACTTTCTTTTTAGAGGATTAAAGTAGTTTATTAGAGGAGACAAAGAACGGAACTCAGACTCCAGACATGGAATACCATGAGGGGCAGGTGCCCCGGAGAACTCATGGACTTCGGGCATAGAATAGGGACTAGAAAGGAACTCACAGACTCTACGCATGGAGTGCCCTGAGGGTCAGGTGCCAAAGATGGCTGCCAAGGTCAGATATATTTATATACATGGGTAAGCCCAGGGAAAAATGTCCTCTTCTCATTGGTTAGCTCACATTTGGGCCCAACCCAGTTGATCTTATGCCCACCTAGAGGTGGGACTGGAGATCAAGTTGTTTCTTTGATGGACTTAGCTTATTTGAGGTGGAGAGCTCATTTCCATATCCTTTCATAGGAGAGCTGGCCATCTTATCTCTGTGGAGGATTGGAGTCATTTCCTCAGCAGGAGGTGTTCTTGGGGTGATCTCAGCAGTGGGGGGATAGCCTTCAGGAATTTCAAAAACCATGGCTGCTCTAAACCTGCCTTATTCCTTGCTTAACCTTTTGAGGAACCTGACTGATCAGGAGATGAGACCGTCTTCTCTTAGCTATTTCCTGCTGAGTTGGGATGGTGTGTGAGCAGTGTCCTCATCTGTGAGATACTGGGATGGTCCAGGTCCCCACATTTGAAGCTTTATGGATATCAACTCTTAGCTGGCGGAATCTACCTCTCCTGTCTGGATCCCTTCGTGGTTGCCAAATGTTTGCGGAGTCCAAGATTGAAACCGGAACATGTGTAGAGGACTAAGATAGAATTTATTAGAGGGGAGAAAGAATGGAACTCACGACCTCCCGAGGTGGGATGCCATAAGGGGTTAGGCATACTGGAGAACTCCTGAACTCCAAGCATGGAATCCATGAGAGGCATGGAGCTAGAAAGGAACTCAAGGACTCCACATGTGGAGTGCCGTGAGGGGCAGACACCAGAGGCAGGGTCTTAATCCTTGAGCCATTTCTCCAGCCCGGAAAGATACCATTTCTAAGCATTGTCTACAGATTGTTATGGATCTGAGGTCACTCAGATACTCATTCACCACGCCGAGTCTTAAAGTTGTTTTAGGGAAAGGAGAAGCTTTATTTCAGAAGCCAGCTGGGGACCACACCTCAAATGTTGGGACAACAGAGTGAGGCCCAGGTCCTATGATATTCAGACCTTTTAATGACAGAATCTATATCCTGGTGGCCTGTGTTGCCAGTCAGGAGGGGAGCAGTTGGGCCACCTGCAGGAAGCAAAGCTTATTTACAGAAGCTAAGAATGGCAGTTATGCATAGCGGTGCTTTCGTGTTATCTTAACACTGGACAGAGTCGAACAACAAGAACTCTTCCAGGAAGGCCAGGCCTTGCTTTAAAAAAAAAATATTTTGTGTGTGTGTGTCTGTCTGTCTGTCTGTATCAGAGGGAACTATGTATTCCTATGGAAGACCAAGGGTGATTTTAGACATCATCTTGGATTGCTTCCATCTCCTTTTTGCTTCTCTGTAGGATTTCCCATGCTCTGCCTTCCACAGCCGGAAGTATAGGTTGCTGCCATTTGCCCCTGGCACTTTTATGTGGGACTTCCTCTCTCTTCTTGCTGCTGCCAGTGGAAATCTACTCCCATCGATAAGTCTGTTTTAATGAAAGTGACCTTCAAGCCCCTGTGACTCACAGCAACAGTAGTAACACATTCCCCAGCTCCATGAACTATAAAATCAGTGATTCTTAAGGGTGACTAAGGACTAGTGACGTTAGGGATCTATTTAGGCTTTTCCTCAGTAATAGAATGTTCGACATCATGGTTAGTTCCACCCATACCAGGAAGTGTCTAACGTCAGATAACATCACTCTTCGTAAACAGATTTCCTCACTTGGTGAAATACTAGCTGCCAGATTCCTGTGTGTGTGTGTGTGTGTGTGTGTGTGTGTGTGTGTGTGATGCTTGGGCACATGTGTGTCATGGTGCATGCCAGCCTCAGGAACCAGTCCTCACCTTCCACCCTCTTAGGCAGGGTCTTTCATTGATCATTGTGCTGCATATACCAGACTAGCTGGCCTTCAAATTTCTGGATGTTCTACTGTCTGCATCTCTCATCTTTCCTAGGAACACTTGGGATTACAGATACATGCCAGCATGCCCAGCTTAGGTGCATTGTAAGGATTTGAACTCAGGGTCTTTTGTGTAGCAAGTGCTTTATTTTATTCACTGAGTCATCTCTCTGGTTCCTGTTAAAAGCGTCTTCTGAGGGCCAATGCGATACCCCAGTGGGTAAGATGCTTTGCTTGCCAAAGTATCTTCTGCTCTGGTAATCACAGCACATTGGAAGCTGGTCTATGTAATGAGTGCCAGGCTACCCAGAACCTTAAAAAAATACACAAAATAAAAACAAAAACATAAACAAAGGTACTTTGGCTCATATACAATTGATCTAGTAAAAATGAGAAATAAAATGACTGTTGTTAAGCTAAGCTTACCTTAGCCTTCAGGTAGCTGAAGAAACATTCTTCCTGTTGCTTGAAACAAAAGTAAGGCCTGGGGGCTGGAGAGATGAATCAGTGATTGAGACTCTGTCTCCGAAGCAGAGGAAATTAAGTAAGGCCACAGCCTATGTGAAAGGCGGCACGTACCCCGGGAGCGCTGACCTGAAACCTATACTGCATTGGGCAGGTAGGCACCCCCACCAGGGGATCCCCCACAAAGCCCACCTGCAGGACTTTCAAGCCTGGCCCCACCAGGGATGACCAATTAAAGGTCAGAGAAGTTTCCATTTTTAACCCCCCAAGAGTTCATGAAAGGGGAACCCAGGGTTCAGAGTCTTAGAGCAAAACCTGAGGTTATCTTGCTTCCCTCTGGCTCCGCAAATAACCAGAGACTTCTTGCTCCCCTGATTCTCCCAAGCAATCAGATGTTCCTTTCCCTGCTTTTCAATAAATTTTACTTAAACTGTTCAATCACATTCCAGCTTCAGTCTTCGAATCTGAAATGCAGAAGACTGGACAGAAATCCTGTAACATTATGAGGCAGATAGAGCTCAGTGGTAGAGCTGTGGCTCAGAATCCACCAGTGAAGGGCGGAGACATGACTCAGTGGAAAAGTATGTTCCTAAAATCCACAGTAGGGCTGAAGAAATGACTCAGGGTTAAAATTCTGCCTTGCAAGCAGAAGGTCCTGAGTTCAGATCCCAGGTCCCAAATAAAACAGCCAGGCAGAAATGGCAGAGGCCTGCACTTTTGGCCTTAGTGGGCGGAGCTTGGAAATCTTGAAGTGAAGCAAAAAGGAGATAGAAACAATCCAGGATGATTCACCCTTGGGCCTCCACAGGGACACAGTATCCATACACCCACACACGCAAGTGCACCCGTGCAAAAATAAAGATAAAAAAAAAACCCTAAACTAACTTGAAACTTCTATCAGTGATGTGCTATGTGCTAGGGGTGTGACTCGGTGGCCTGCCTAGAATCCACCAGTGAGGACCTGGTGCTGGGACTTAATGGTAGAGCACTTGCCTGGAAATCACCAGTTTAGAGCTGGGGGCGTGGCTCAGTGGTGGAGCTCTGGGTCTCTCAAGTGTGAAGCTTTGAGTTGCATGTCTAGCACTGCAAACAGACATAATCCAGGCCTGGTGGAATAGGCCTATAATTCCAGCTACTTGATCCCTGCCTGGGCTACAGAGCAAACTGAAAGCCAGCAGCCAATTTAGCAAGATCTTGTGCTCTGGTATCAAAATAAGAAAAGAGCTAAGGATTAGCTCAGTGGTAAAACACTTCCCCAAAATGAGCAACAAAGCCCTAAAACAATACATAACCCCATAGATTCCCCACTTAGTCCTGCGGATTTCCAGCAGAGCAACTTGAAGAAGATGGTCAGACTGGACCTCTCTGTCCTCATTTGTGTCTTCTCCATGATGTTAACTTTTGGGCTCCAGCCATTTACCAGCCGCCGTTGAAAGAGAGAGAATAGTTTCTATTAGGCAGTTTAGAAAAGGAATTTTAGCTAAACTAGTTTTTTCCTAGGCAGTTTTAGAGCAGTAACCCCCTCTCCATGGCTGGAATTACCCTATAGGAACACTTAGAGTTTGCGGGAACTGGCTCAGGAAAGGTCGCCAACTTCCTCCAATCAATTGTATATGGAAAAGCATGGAGATGAGCTCCTCAAATGCACATGAGTTAAGTTCCCTCAAAATGAACTGCTTGGGGCCACAAAGACTCTCTAAACCACAGGCAACCATGGGCTGGGAGTGTCAGTCTGCTGGTTCAAGATAGTGGTAGTGGAGGAGATGTGGAGCTGCGTGGTTTTAGGGGAGTTCGGGGTTCAGTGTCCACACCACCAACTTTCCAGGTAACTATTCCAGTTACGATGATGCCTGGGACCAGAATCACTTCGAGAAGAATTTCTGTGTGGATGTAGTGTCAATCTAGAGTTCAACAAGGTGAGAATCCATGCCGCCATTGCCAATGCTTTCTGAAGAATTCTATTAGTGGCTAGAGAGGGCTCAGGGGTTAAGACTCTGCCTCGCAAGCAGAAGATTCTGAGTTCAGATCCCAGGTCCCATGTAAAAAAAAAAAAAAAAAAAAAAAAAAAAAAAAACCCAGGCGGAAATAATGGCGGCTTGAACTTCTGGCTCCGGTGGAAGGAGCCTGGGAAATACCAGAGTGAAGCAAGAAGGATCATCCCAGGATGATTCCCAAAGTCACCTTGCTCCTCCACAGGGATACACAAAGAATTCTATTAGCTGAGATACCAACAACAATGGCTGTGGAAAAGGTGCTAGCGTACAATAACAGATCCATTGTCCAGGATGAGGTCCTCACTCACACCTAGGTTCATCCCTATTCATGCAGATCCAAACCAAGGAGATGAGGAAGGAACACAGAGATAAATCTCTGCAGTTTTGATTGCAGGTTAAGTGTACTTGCAGCCCTAATGCTGCTAAAGATTCCTCTGACCCCTAGTGAGTGAACCAGAGAGTATATACCAGGCACATGACATGTGTCCTCCTGGGAAACCTGGCTGGTATCTTCTGGGAGGGCACTGTTCATCCTATACAAGATGATATCTTCATTGCTCAGTTGCGGCCTGGCCAGGACACTGACTTGCTCATGCACTGTGTCAAAGGCACTGGCAAAGATAAGGGCAAATTTTCGCAAGTAGCAACAGTCAGTTACACCCTCCTGCCAGACATCCTCTGTTTGAACCTGCCCCTGGTATTACTGAAGTGTAGGAAATACAAGGTAAGAAAGTAGCCAGAGTTGCTAAACCTCCGGTGGATACCTTCCACAAGAAAGTCTTCTGGCATGAGAAGCTCAAGAAGGTTGTTCGGTTTTCCCAAGCTCAAGACCATTATATCTTTTCTGTAGAGTCAAGAGGAGTGTTGCCACCAGATGTGCTAGTGAGGGAGCTATGAAAGTACTAATGGGGAAGTGCCAGCGATTCTTAGATGAACCAGATGCAGTTCAGATGGACTGAAGCTTGTTCTGGGATACCTGGGCTTAGATGATCCTGGGTTGGCCTGCCCCCATGGTACTAGTGCCCCCCACAGTACTAGTGCACCAGTGATTAGAGGCCCAATTCCAGCTTTTATTGTCAACCAATTCATTTTGTTAAATGTGCCACAGACTAAAACGTATGCCTTTGTAAGGACTTTGATGTAAATAAATTCACGTTCAAACAAACAAACAAAAAATGAACAACTCCACTCTGAATTAAATCAAGTTGAACCCCAAATAGGAACAGACCAATCAGACATAAACACAGACCATAAGCCCAATCAAAGTTAAAGAAACTGAAAATAACCAATAAAAAGCCACTTTTCCCCAGGCCCGCCTAATCCCACAATACTCCTGCCCTTTCAGCCATCAGATGAGGGGCATGGAGCTGGAGAGAACTCATGGACTCCAGACATGGAGTGTCATGAGGGGCAGTGCCCTGGAGAACTCATGGACTCCAAGCATGGAATCCATGAGGGGCAAGGAGCTGGAAAAGAACTCAAGGACTGAAGACCTGAAGTACCACGAGGGGCAGGCACCAAAGATGGCTGCTAAGGTCAGGTTTATTTGTGCATTTAGGTAAGTCTGGGAAAAATGGCTTTTCCCCATTGGTTAGCTCTAACTTTTGCAAACCTGATTGGAGCTTCTTTTTTGATCCTCTACAGCTTATTGGTCTATTCACCTTGGGCCAACCCAGTTAATCTTTTGGTAGGGCTGAAGATCAAGCAGTTTCTTTTGATGGATTTAGCTTATCTGATATGGAGAACTCATTTCTGTATCCTTTTATAGTCAAAGATAAGGGGGAAGTTGGCCATCTTTGTGGAGGATTAGAGTCAGTTCCTTCAGATCAGTTCCTTTAGGGTGATCTCAGCAGTGGGGTATGGCTTTCAGGATTTTCAAAGACCTTCAGAGACTGTCCCAGCATAGCTGCTCCAAACCTGCCTAATGCGCTCACAGCTTACATATCTCCACCTTACACAAGATTCACTACCTGGTGACGATATCCTTGTCTTTATATTCTTGGCTGGGAGAGTTCTTTATCTTTTAAAACTTTATCAGAGGGGGTAAGCATTCCAAAGTAAAACCTAAGTTTTCTTTTACAGAGGGTAATTGTTAGAAAAGAAGAAATGACAGAGAAAGCACAAATCCAGGCTTCAGCCACGAAGATTAAAGTTTATTTGGAACTCCATGCAGGGAATGGCAATTTCTCTTTTGATGGATCAGAAACCACCTAAAAAAACTAAATTGCCCTCCCATCAAATGTTCTCAGAATCTGATAAAGAAAACCCTGACAAAGGCTGATCATCCAGAGGAAAGTGGTAAGTTACCAGCAAAGGGATAGAATGAACCCAAACTCCTTCCCTTTTGCTCCACCCATTACTCCAACTATTAAAGTCTGGTGCCCCTAACTCCAAAACTGTAGTGATTTCCCAAGGGGAGGTTGCTACTCCCTGGATGAAGTTTGTGGATGAAGCCGGGGTTTGTGTTCTCTTTCCTCTGCTCTTTTCTAACGGTGATAAATTGAAGTCACCGGATCCCAGGCACTAAAAAGAACTGATCTCTATTGAGAGAAAGAAAACATTTGTTTAGATACCTTTGATCAATTCAGAAGGAACTGAAGGATTGTAAGGATTGTAAATAGGCCATTTGTCCCAGGCAGCAAGGGGCGCCATACAAAAAAGTTGCTCACAACGTCCCTTTCCTCCCCCTTTTTGCTCTGATTATCAAAATTAGATAATTGTGATTTAGAATGTAAGACTAAATCTCACTCAATGGGGTGGGGGAAGGCAGTCCAGACTCCCTCTCTGTGTCAGGTATTTACCCAGGGCTTCAGGTACCTGAGTAAATGTACCTAACTTGCCCCCATTATAAATTGCCATAGGCACTCTTTTGGCCTTGCTGAGATTCTAAGTGCAGACTCAGGACCTTCTGCTTAGGAGGCAGAGTCTTTTTTTTTTTTTTTTAATTTATTCAACTGTGCGCATGTGCGTGTGTATATGTGCGCACGCGTGTGTGTGTCTGTGTCTGTGTATGTGTAGAACCACGGACGAATTCGCGAACCACCATGGACGCCTCCACGTCCTTCTGCCCCGGGATTCACAGGCTCCGCCCTACCAGGACCGGAAACGCAGGCCGCCCCCGCTTCCACCTGGCGTCTATACGTGGGATCTGGGATCCGAACTCAGGACCTTCCGCCTGCAAGGCGGAGGCTTAACCCCTGAGCCACCTCTCCAGCCCCGGAGGCAGAGTCTTAACCCCTGAGCCATCTCTCCAGTGCTACCTTTTTCTTTGGTTGAATGAAGCCTGGTGGAGCCAGCCAGAAGTGGAAATTGTCTCCCAGAAGAGATTTGACAAACCACTGACAACTAGTCAGATCACCAGATCTGTAGGAACCAACCAGAGATGGAGGGAACTACTTCTTGTGCAACGGCCTAGCTGTGCCTAACCTAACTTTACACCAAGAAGACAAAAGATGTCTTTGAATACTGATCATCCCTCTTCCCATATGGCCATATTGAACAGATGTGGTTTTTGTTTGTTTGTTTTTCACTGTTACCTTGATTTTTAAAATAAATTTATTTTTATAAATCAATTATTTTTATAAATTAATTTTTATTTTTATTTGAGAGACAGAGAGAGGGCATGAGTATGTCATGGCACATGGGCGAAGGTCAAATGACAACTTTCAGAAAACTTCTTCTACCATGTGGGTTTTCATGTAAAGGAATAGTTTCTATTCTATTAGAATAGGAGCTCAGCTACAACAGCTTGTTTTCTAAGCAGTTTTAGAATAGAGCAGCTACTCTGGGAAGGACTTTAAAGGTCCTCCCCTACTGCTGAAATTATCCTAAACGATGGAATCCTGTTAAGTCAGTAGAAACTGGCTCAAATCTCCCATAAAAATTAGGTCACCCCCACAGGTAAGGAATGGAAGGTTTATTGTTTACATGGCCACAGGACTGATTTTCTTGGAAGGAGAAAAAAAAGCAGGATCTGAAGGTGGAGCAGAGTTTTTTTATCCCCTGGAATGTGGGCAGGGAGGGGAGTGAGTCACCAGTCTGTATCCAAGAGAGGCATGACTACTCTCGGCTTTGTAAGTGCCTGCTGGCCTTTGGGAACAGTGACCAGCAAGCAAAGCTTTTGCTCTAAATGTGGGGTTTGGAGGACCAGAGATCCTATCAATCACCAACTTCCCCCCAACTCTCTGTTTATGAAAAGATATGGAGATGAGCTCTTCAAATGCAGATAAATTAAGCTACTCAAAAATAAAGCTGGGGGGGCTGGAGAGGTGGCTCAGGGGTTAAGCCTCTGCCTTGCAGGCAAAAGGTCCTGAGTTCGGATCCTAGATCCCCACCTATAGACGCTGGGCGGAAGCAGGGGTGGCCTGTGTTTCTGGCCATGGTAGGGCGGAGCCTGTGAATCCCGGGGCAGAGTAAACAAGGAGAAAGTGGAGGCTGTCCATGGTGGTTCCGGAATTCATCCGTGGTTCTATACACACACACATACACACACACACACACACACACACACACACACACACACACACACATACGCACATGCACACACACACATACATGCACAATTAAATAAATAATAATAATTTTTTTTTTTTTTTAAATAAAGCTGGGGGCTGAAGAGATGGCTCAGGGATTAAGACTATGCCTCACAAGCAGAAATTCCTGAGTTCGAATCCCAGGTCCCACATAAAAACACCAGGCTAGGCAGAAACAGTGGCCTGGCAGAAATGGTGGTGGCCTGTACTTCCGGCCCTGGTGGGCAGAGCCTTGGGAAATCCCAGAGAGAAGCAAGAAGGAGGTAGAGCAATCCAGGATGATTCCCGAAGTCACCCTTGGTTCTCCACAGGGACAGAGCACCCTCTGATACACACACACACACACACACACACACACACACACACACACACACACGCGTACACACACAAAATGAATGAATAAAAAAAATTTTTTTTAAAAGAAAGAAAGAAACAGCTGGGCCATAAGTTGCCAGTATGAACAGATAAATCAGATCTCCAAACAAATTTAAAGAAACTAAAGCTAAAATAAAGAAAAATCACTTCTCTCAGGCTTGCTTGACTCTATAAACACCTTTGACCCTGCCAGCCATCAAAGGGCACCCTTGCCCCTCTCGGACTCTATCCGTGAATTTCTTTTTCTCTCCAATAAATCTTGCCTTAACTCTCTACATGCTTTCTGGTATCATTCTTCAGTACTAGGAACAAAAGAGTCTGGAAAGAAACCTAGTATCACAGGAATTGAACTCAGGTCTCCAGATTTGCTAGCAGATGTTTTATCTGCTGAGCTATCTCCATGGCCAGTAATTTCTTTCTAATGATTTATTGATGATGGTTGGTCAAACAGGGACACGTAAATTACCCCAAGTTCAGTAACAGGAGAGGGACAAGAGGACTCAATTACGTAATTCTAGCACTCAGGAGACTTAGGCAGGAGAATTACTGTGAATTCCAGGCTGGGCTGGTCTACAGTGTGAAACTCTGTCTCAAAACCAAACAAAAACAAAGTTTAAAACAACCACAAACTTAAAAATTAGTTTAAAAGAAACACTATTTAAGTTGCCAATAGGTAACCCCACACCTTCTGCATAGTCAGCCTGTTCCACCTTTTTTTTTTAATTTTTAAAATTTTTTTATTATTATTTATTCAATTGTGTGTGTGTGTGTGTAGAACCACAGGTGAATTCGGGAACCACCATGGACCGCCTCCACCTCCTCCTTGTTTACTCTGCCCTGGGATTCACAGGCTCCGCCCTACCAGGATCAGAAACGTAGGCCGCCCCCACTTCTGCCTGGCGTCTACACGTAGGGTCTAGGATCCGAACTCAGGACCTTCTGCCTGCAAGGCAGAGGCTTAACCCCTGAGCCACCTCTCCAGCCCCATATTCCACCTTTTGACACTGGAATATGACGTTATCTTGAGATGGCTCAGGGATTAAGACTTTCCCTTTCAAGCAGAAGGGCCTGAGTTTAGATCCTGGATCCCATGTAAAAAGACAGTGGCCTTCCTTCAGGCCCTGGTGGGTGGAGCCTGGAAAAACCCCAGAGTGAAGCAAAAAGGAAGTAGAAGCCATCCAAGATGATTTCCAAAGACACCCTTGGGCCTCCACAGAGACACACAGCGCCCTCTGATGCACACACCAACACACACACACACACACACACACACACACACACACACACGCATACACATTCAGAAATAAATAAATCAAAAAAATTTTAAAAAGAATGTGACACAATTGAGTTACAAAAAAAAAATCTTCAACTGGAGAGATAGCTCAGCAGTTAAAGCCTCTGCCTCACAAACAAAAGGATCTGAGTTCTGATCCCCAGACTCCACATAAACATGCGGGGCAGATGTGGCAGTGATGTGCAATTCTAATCCTGCAAGGGGGAATCTGAGAAACCCCAGAGCAAAGCAAGAAATGGTGGAAGAGGAATCTGGGATAACTGTTGATGTCGACCTTGAGTTTTCACAGACCTTGCTCCTGCATACGTGTGGGAAGGACTCTTCCAGGGCCCAGCTGGCCTGCAGCTGGAGATAAGGCAGAGTGCACTGTCCCCAGGACTTTTCATAGCCTCAGCTCACCAGCTGCTAGCGATAAGACACATCCTCCCACAGACTCTGCACCGCCCCCCCTGTGGGTGGGCCCTCTCCTCATCCCAGAGCTTTTCTACCCACATGACTTTACCCTATAAAAAAATCCCCAAGGACCAGACTTAGCTGCTGTCTCTGCCTAGTTCAGAGTCAGCCATCCTGCTTGCCAATAAATCTCTGTTGGCTTGTTTTAGTCTCTGCGTCCCGGATCACATCCCGAGGTTTGAGGTCTCTCAGGAGCCCCCATAGCCTGGAATTTGATATGTGATCCAGGCTGGCTTCGAACTCCGGCAGACTTTTTGCTTCAGAACCAGTGTGTCTAACAATAAGCTTTTTCTTGTAGTGTTCAATTCCATTCATAAACTTAAGTTTATTTTTTGTTTGTTTTTGTTTTTTCCATTTTCAGATTTTTTTTCTATTTTTACATGAATATTCATGGTGGGTGTATTTGCATGTGCGTGTATATGTATGTTGCACCTTGATTGATATTAAGAAGCATTCTCAATCATTCTTCTATCTTTGTCCTTTTGTGACCCGGCCTTTGTTCAAACCCACAGCTTGTCAGTAGGGTTAGTCCGTCTGGTCAGCTTGCTCTGGGGATTCCCAGTCTCTGCTTTCTAAGGCTGGAATTACAGATGGACTGTCACACCCACTGGCCTGTGATGTGGGATCTGAGGATTCAAACCCTGAACCTTCTGCTCATGTGACAAGCGCTTTTAATCTCTGAGCCATCTCCCCAGCCCATTCTTTGCTTATTAGAGTCTCTAAAAGGGTCTTGGGAAGTTTAGTTGGTAGAGCATTTTCCTGACATGCAAAAGGCCCTGGGTCCAGTTATCACTAGGCACATGCCTAAGCGCTAATCTGTGGGATGTAGGAGGATCAGAATTTCAAGGTCGTGTTTGACTAGATAAAATTGGCTAGATAGAGACCAGCCTGATGCTGTGTGGCATTTTTCCTCTGGGCAGCTATGTAAAACTTTGCCTCAGTCTCAGTCAGGAAACAATTCATGAGGCTGTAGAGGTTCCTGAAACTGACAAGCTTGGGAGGGGGAAGGGATCCTCCAGGATGAAAATGACTGCTTTGGGGAGGAGCCTCTCCTTCCAGTGAAAGGGAGTTACAGTTCAGCACTCAGGTAAGTCTGAAGGAGACCCACCTCCCCACGGAGCCTAGAAGAAACTGCTGAACAGTACAGCAGTTCAGTGAGAAGATCCCAGAGCAGTCAGGAAGTGAGAGAGGGCTGGAGAGATGGCTCAGGGGTTAAGATTCTGCCTCACAAGCTGAAAGTCTTGAGTTCGGATCCCAGGTCCCAAGTAAAAATGCCAGGCAGAAAGGGCCAGAACTTGCACTTCTGGCCCTGGTAGGCAGAGCCTTTCTAGCCTTGGAAAGCAGAGACACGGAATCCCCAGAGTGAAGCAAAAAGAAGGTAGACACAATCCAGAACGATTCCCAAAGTCACCCTTGGTCCTCCACAGGTACACACAGTGCCCTCTGATAGACACACGCACACACATTTAAAAAACAAAGACAAAACAAAAATAACCAGGAGCTGGAGAGGTGGCTCAGAGGTTAAGCCTCCGCCTTGCAGGCGGAAGTCCTGAGTTCGGATCCCAGATCCCACGTATAGAAGCCAGGCAGAAGCGGGGGCGGCCTGCGCTTCTGGTCCTGGTAGGGCGGAGCCTGTGAATCCCGGGGCAGAAGGAGGTGGAGGCATCCATGGTGGTTCGCGAATTCGTCCGTGGTTCTACACACACACACACACACACACACACACACACACACATGCGCACGCACATACATACACACACGCACAATTGAATAAATAATTAAAAAAAACAAACAAACAAACAAAGGTTGCCTATGTACTCTGTGGTAAAGCGCGCAGAATGAGATCTGAGTTTCAATCCCCAGCACCACCAAAGATCATCTTGCCACCTGGTCCCAGGCTGGGGCCTGCCTCTGCTGTATGGCCTATGGCTGAGTGCTGCCCCTTCAAGCCTCAACCTTCCCCTCTACAGAATGGGGTGCAGATTGCAACATTGCAGCCCCTCACCCCTGCCCCTCAACTCCCCCAAGCTAGGCCTCCAGGTGGTGGAGAGTCCTTGGAGTAAGTGATAGGAGTGGGAGGTGAGCCTGGAGGGAATTGTGGGAAGGCTCTAAGTTTGGTGTCTCCCCTCCACTTTCCACTCCGAGCATGCATCTGGACTCTGTGGCCTTGTGGGATGGGGGAGGAAGATCTCAACTCTTGCTTGCCCGGACTTCCAGAAACATCATTCTTTATGACTCTCACTGCCACCACATAGCAGATGTAGCTGAGCAGATAGCTTGAGCCCCTGGGCAAAACAAACAAACAAACAAACTCCAGATGGGAAGAAGAGGCTGAGTCTGGGCTCACACAATCAGGCCTCCCGAGGCCCAGTAGGTGTATGAACCAAACAGGAAGTAGGGCAGGCTGGTGGGCTTGGGGAGTGAGCCTCCCAATCTTGGTGTTAAAGACTTGTCCCTGCTTCACAGATCCGAGAGAGAGGCAGGCAGCCACACCCCCAGTGAGCATGAGGCCGGGGCAAGAAGAGACCAGCCCAGCCTTGCCACCATTACCTCAGTGCCAGAGTCTGTGCCAGGTGCGGGTGCTAGTTGGAGGAGGTAGGGATGATTCACTGGGGCAGGCCACACTTTGATTTTCCCCAAGGTCTCCTGGCAGCACCTGGCCACCTACAAACACACTGAGCCCAGGTAGGAGGCTGGGCCTGGCTGAGGCCCCCTCATCTAGACGATGAGGCACTGGGAGATCTGGGTGTTGCCCATCCTGGGTCCAGGCAGCTCATCTCTCTGTTGCAACTGTTGTGTGTGCACATGGTGTAAGGGTATGTGTGTTTTCTGTCCCATCTCTCTGCCTGTCTCTGTCTCTCTTTCCTCTCTGGGATCCTCTTTTCTTCTGCTTCTTAACTCTGGAGTCCTAGTTGGGGCTAATCCACTGTCTCCTTCCCTATTTTTCTGGTCTTCATGCCTCTCTACCCAGATCATCCCCCACTGAAGACCTCCCTGCCTGAGGGTCTGTAAGTGCGCACTGTGCTAGAGAATTTCAGGAGTCTTTCTTGACAGGTGATGCCTCAAATCCAGGGGAAAGGGTAGGCTGTCTCCAGGCTCAACGGATTTTCCCATTTCTTATTCATCTATTTATTTTATCTTGAGAGAGAGAGAGAGAGAGAAAGCACTGTATGTTCCTGTGGAGTACCAAGAGTGACTTCATGAATCATCCTGTATTGTTTCTATCTCTTTTTTGTGTCACTCTGGGATTTCCTAGGCTCTGCTCACCAGGGTTGGAAGTGCAGACTGACATCATTTCTACCTGGCGTTTTTACGTGGGACCTGGGATCCCAACTCAGGACCTTCTGCTTGCAAGACAGAGTCTTAACCCCTGAGCCATCTCTCCAGTCCAATTTCCCCATTTCTTGAGGCCAGGATGTAGGGTCCCTGAGGCTGGTCATCCTTGCCCTGTTGGGTCTTGTATTTTCTGGCCATTTCTGTTTGAACTCTGATATACTGACTGATTTTCCCCCCACGACATTATGGATAGAGTCCCCAGGACTTGCTAAGCTTCTGGGGTGTAAGGACAACCACAGATCTTTAGTTAGTCTTCAAACCTCCAGGAATCACCTGAAATCTGCCTGGAATCAGCCTGGAAACACAAGTAGCCTGGCCTATAAATTCTATGGCTTCCTGATAATGAGATCTTATGAGAGTGCAGGTACCCTGAAACTGGTTGCCCCCAGTTTGTGCAAATTTAGATTCCTTGGAATCAGAATACCAGGCTATCACACCAGGACTCCAGGGCAGCTCCAGACTCTGGAAATGAGAGGACCCTTGGGTTGTATGATTTCTTGGGGAGGTGTGAACACGTGTCTATTTGTCCCAGATAAAGGACCAAAGACAGACTGAAGGAAACATTCCACAAAAGTGCAACTTCATGAAGACACAAATTTTCTGGACTCACCCCAGGATGAGTGTGGGGTTACTTATGGGAGCACGGGTTACCTCAAAGCAGTTACATCACCGAAACCCATCCCAGCTTGGGTGAAGGCTCTGGAAAGTTGTACCTCTGAATCTCTCTGCATTGATTTCCAGGCAGCTTGGTTAGAGGCAGAGCCCCCCCACCCCCACCCCTTCCCCTCTTCAATCTTTACTAAGTTTCAGAAACTTCCTGTGACTTTGGAGTTGTTTAATTCTTGAGCTATACTACGTTTTGTTTACTTTCTGAGCCTTAAGGAACCCCCTTCCCCGATGGAATGTTTCAATTAGGAGGAAACACACCATCCCTTGCTCAATTCTTACATTCTGTTTTGCTAGCTCTTCTGCCATGTTCCTGAAACTGTATAGGGGATGATCCGGATGGTTATCTTCCTCCATCTACGAATGAGTATTGGACTGCTGCACCATGGCAACACTTAGTCTCTGGAGCTTGACCTGTGATGAGTTTCTGAAGTATATTAGCTACTGCAGAAAAAATAAATAGCTTCCTTCCATGACCAGTTAAAGCTGACAACAGCAATGACCTAGGGAGTCAGCATACACATTAGTAAGGCACTTTGATAAGCTCATCACACCCGTTTTTTTTAGTGTGTGTGTGTGTGTGTGTGTGTGTGTGTGTGTGTGTGTGTGTGTATCAGAGGGTACTGTGAAAACCCAAGGGTGACTTCAAGGATTCATCCTGGATTGCTTCTTCTGTCTCATGAAGATCACATCCCACAGTTTTGGTTTGAATTTGTGTTGCCCCATCCCTCCCCATGAACTCATATATTTGAACTGATGTTAAGGTTTGGGAAGGTTGTGGGGACCTTTAGGAGGTAGAGCCTTGCTGGAGGAAAGCATGCCACAGGGGTGGGCCTTGAGGTTCGGTGGCCCTGCTTCCTCTCAGTTTGCCCTTGCTTGCTGTGCATCCAAAATCACCGGAACCAACCTCCTGCTTCTTGACTCAAAGTCTTGCCTTCTGCTATACGATTCCCACCAAGACAGGCTATGTGCCCTCTGGAACTGTAAGCCAAGTCCCCTCTAGCTGTGTCTTGAGTGTGGCCTCACAGCAGTAACAGGGTAACTGCAACATCCACTTACCAAGCAGGAGAGATCCAGATCACATCCCAGAATGGGGCTCCACAAAGCCACTAAAGTTCCATATTAATCTCTAGGCCCTGCTGAGTCTATTTCTTTTTTAACTCTCATGTGAATGTAGCCCTGTCTGGTCCAGTGAACCAGACATCAAACATAGCCCCTCATACTCTTCAGTGATACCTCTTCCTCTGTTGTCCTCTAAAAGTCTAACTTGAGGGACATCTTCTATCAGTTCTGCTATGTTTTCTTCTTCATTGCTCCACTCTTCCCAGGGGTTCCAGTTTTGGATCCCAGGAAGGACTCTAGTAGTCTTCCCTTTCATCTCAGCCATCAGAAAACAACAGACAAGCACCATCTCATCTTCTTTTTCATTCAATTTGCCCACCAAATCAGAGGCTAGTGCGGAGGACATTAGACACATATTTCTTCCCTGTGTGTCCCTGTGGAGGACTAAGGGTGACTGGGAATCATCCTGGATTGCTTCTACCTCCTTCTTACTTTGCTCTGGGTTTTCTCAGGCTCCACCTACCAGGGTCAGAAGTGCAGGCCACTGCTCTTTCAACCTTGTGGGTTTTTTTTTTTTTGTTTATGTAAGACCTGGGAACTCAGGGCCTTCAGCTTATGAAGCAGAGTCTTAATTCCTGAGCCATCTTCTCAAGCCCCTCCTTCCCGTTGTAATCCCCCCTTTGAACAAGCAAGTTCCCTCTTGAAGCCATCTTAGTCTCAGGTGCATGTTTATTACACATAGCAGTGGCTTGCATACTTTCAGAGACTGAATTCTCTATTCCTTCATACATATAAAGACTCCCTCATTAAGGAACTGTGTCCTTCCATATTGTATAGGGACCCTCTAAAGATGTCCATTCTTGGACAACTCAGTCCTGGTTGCTCGTCCTATCACCAATCTCAAGGAATAAGCAAGCCATACTATGGCAAGGAGGTACCCATTCTTTACTAAATGGGGAGAGGTACCATATTGGAATTTCCATCTACTGATGCCCGACCTTCATGTGGGTCAGCCCCCATGCATCTGCTTTCTGCAGTGTAGCCTGCCCAGCTGCAGCGAAGAGCCAGCTCCGTGTGTGACAGGGGAGGGATTCCGGCTGCTTGGGTAACAATTCTCAAGGCCAGAAAATTACACTGTATAAAAGACACTTGAAACAAAGCAATGCCCGATTTTTGGAAAAAGAAATTCTCCCTGGACCAAGGACAGTGCAAAAGTGGGCCTTGCTGTTCTGCCTGATTGTCATTTTTGCAACACAGCGGTTATAGGGACTACTCAACCACGCCCCCAAGTCACCTTTGATCCTGTAGATTCTTATTCAGACACCAACCGTGTTGTGTGAGCTTTCCTGAAGAGACATAAACAAACATTCATTCACCTCAAATGGGGCACCAATGACAGAACAAAGAGAGAATTCCACAAAAATCCAGTCTGATGAAGCAGTGAGTTTATTGGATTCACTTACAAGCACACGGATGACTCAAGGGCAGCTGCATCACCAAAACACCCACCGTGGCTTAGTGAGGAGATCCCTTCATGGGCAGCAGCCAACTTGGCCTTACAGGTAGCTTGGCAGACAGAAGTCTCCTCTCTCCAGCAATTGCTGTTATTTGTATAAGCTTGGAAAAGCTCTCCTGAGCTTCCTGGGCCTTATAGTCGTTTACTTCCTGGGGCTTTTAAAATATATTTTATTTCTCTGAGAGAGAAAGAGAGAATGCATGCACAATGCTACGGCTTGTGGGAGGTCAAAGGGCAATTTTCAGAAACTGTTTTCTTTGGAATCCCACCAACTCCGCCAGCAGATGGCGCTAGCGCGCATGCTCCTGAGATGTGGGTTGAGACTTGCGGACGGATTTCGGAAGCATTCAGCTTCAAGGGCTTGTGGGAGTTGGGGGGAAAGGAAGAAATGGCTAGGAAGGTGGAGGTTGAGGGACAGAGGGTGTGGGCTCGTGGACAACCAATAAACTATAACCCTAGCACTTGAATGTTTGAGACATAATGTCACTCCATAGCCCAGGTTGGCCTCGAACTCACAGCAATTCTCCTGTCTCAGCTTCTCTTGGGTCACAAGCGTGAGACGCCACACCCACCTGTGTTCTCCAGGCACAGAGAAGAGGAGTTCGTGTTCCAAGGGGAATCCAGATACTTTCTTTGGGCAATTGCCCGGAAGGTTGGGCATCCTCTCTTGGTTGCTGCTCTGCACACGCTCCATATGATGTAAATCTAATTGTTGCTCCGGGGAGAGAGTGGGTGAGACCATTTTTTCCGATTCAGTGTCAGCAAAAGACTTATTTTTGAGACACATCTCATCTTCCTGACTCGGCTTCCAGGGTACTGAGATGATAGGCCTAAATCAGACTCAAAATGATCCCTGTGCATACATCTCTGGTTACCTGCGCCCTCTACTATCTCATCATGGTACCCCGCGGTGGTCGCTGGATCCAGGAGGCGCCCCAGGCTGGCGGGGCTGGGAATCCCACTAGGCTGCCCGGGTCTCCACCCGCTCATATCAGCTCACGCGATGTCTCAATGTCTCCGGCAGGCGATCCGCCGAGGGGTGCCGGGTCTGGTGGGCCGGCTGGCATCCCTGCCGCGGGCGCGCACCCTGGGTGTGGGACAGGTCCTGCGGTCCTGCTCCCGTGGGAATGCAGCGGCGTTGACTCCAGGACGCAAGTCCCAGTCGCTAGAGTGGTTTTCGGGCTCCAGGGCGTCTGTTTACCGAGGGGTGCAGTTTGAGTGCGGAAAATACCGGGCATGCTTTGCGCAGCGACTCACAGAGGCCGTGGGTCTCAGGGATTCAGCCAGGGGTGCCTTTCTAGACATGGTTTAATGTCACTCCCAAACCGGAGGGTCCCCAGTCTTTGAAATGCCTAGATTTAAGATTTAGAGTTCTAGAGGAAAGCAGAGGTGCATGTATGTATTGTCATGGTGCAGGAATCGAAATCAGAGAACGATTCTTGCCTTGCACTTTGTGAGTTTCCACGAATTGAATTCATATTACCAGGTTTGCAATCTGACGCTTTAGCCGCTGAGCTATCTCACCGACCCTGGACCTAGCTAGGTGTAGAGCACAGTGTGACCCACCCTTTTGGGGGCCACAGCGGAGGGTCCCACGTAGGCCCAGCGCAGGCCCAAGAAGCCTGTGAGGATGTTGGTGGTGTAGGTGGAGACTGCCCCTTCAGGAATGCTTGACAGTGTCTATTCCAAATCGTTAGAAGCCCTGCACTCAGCATGCAAAGACTGGACGATCGCCATAATTCAGGCCAGTCTGGGCTACATAGCAAGACCTTGTCTCAAACAAATAAATAGCAAATAATATCAAATAAGCAAAGAACAAATTAATTTTATCTTTTTTTTTTTTCCGGTGCTGGGGACCGAACCCAGGGCCTCGCCCTTGCTAGGCAAGCACTCTACCACTGAGCTAAATCCCCAACCCCAGCAAAGAACAAATTAAAGCAGTTTTGTCAAGCTAGTCATAGGTGGAAACCAAGGTTTTTTTTTTTTTTTCTTCAATTTTTTACGTGTGTATCTGTGTGTGTGTGTGTGTGTGTGTGTGTGTGTGCGCCTGTGGAGGCCCAAGGGTGACTTTGGGAATCACCCTAGTTGGGCTACCTCCTCTTTGCTTGCTCTGGAGTTTCCCAGGCTTGACCTTCCAGGGCAGGAATGCAGGCCACTACCATTTCTGCCTGGCATTTTCACGTGGGATCCAGGATCTGAACGTGGGTCCGTCTGCTTGTGAGGCAGAGGCTTAATCTCTGAGCCACCTCCCCAGCCCTGAAAGCCAAGTTTTATCAGCTGCAGGCAAGGCAGTAGGGGACCAGTTGGCACTTCTGGGTTCTGGGAATTAAGAAGCAGTGACTATTTTGTATTTTGTGTTCTTTTTATTTAGGTGGGAGTGAAACAGTTTCTCTCTTTTTAAAATTTGCTTATTATTATAGTACATACTATGTGTGTATATGTGCACAATATAACCCTTGTTTGGAGATCAAAGGACGCTTTATGAAGTTAATGCTCTCCATCCACCTTGACATGGGTCCCCAGGAATTAAAACTCAAGTCGTCTGGCTTGAATAGTATCTTTATCCTCTGAGCCATCTTGCCAGCCCTAGACATGGTCTCTCTCTTTATAGCTCAGGCTGACTTGGAAGTCACAATAATTCTGTTGTATCTATTGCCCCGGGTTACAGGGGTGATGCTGCACTTGGCTTACATGTGTAATTCAAAGTCCCCCTTTGTCCTTGTCTTAATTTTATGGGTATAGTCCCCAAAGTCTTTGCAGTACCAAGTCTATACGTATGTACTTTTCCCTCATGAATAAAGATTGGCACTGTCCTCTCACTGCCACCTTTTGGGCATTAGCAATATGTCTTCCATCATTCACTCTTCTGCTGTAGAGTGCTGTGCCTATGGGGTAACTGACAAGTAATGTGACTAAGCGTCCTGCAGGCAGGGTGGTTGCACATCAATTATCAAGTTTTAAAAATTGGCTTAGCAGTTAGCCTCACAAGCAAAAGGACCTGAGTTCAGATCTCAGATCTCATTTTTAAAAACTCCAGGCAGAAATGGCAGTGGCCTGCATTTCTGACCCTGGAAAGCAAGCTTAGGAAACCCCAGAGCAAAGCACAAGAACATAGAGCAATCCAATGTGATTCCTGAAGTTAGGAAGGCCTTTGGGCCTTCACAGACACGCACAGTCAAGTGCCCTTTTCTACACACACACACACACACACACACACACACACACACAAGCATGCATAATTAAAAAAAAAGGCATATAACTACACAACATAAATGAAAGGAGTTAGGTATTGTAGTACATACTTGCAATCTTAACACTCAAGAGGCAGAGGCAGGAGGATCAAGAATTTCAGGGTAGCCTGGACCACATAGCTTAGTTGAATGCCAGTCTGTGCTGCATACCAGCACCCCATCTCTCTCTGTCTCTGTGTGTGGGGGTGTGTGTGTGTGTGTGTGAGAGAGAGAGAGAGAGAGAGAGAGAGAGAGAGAGAGAGAGAGCTGGGTGTAGGCAAAGGCAGAAGGATCGCTGAAAGTTCTAGATTAGCCATTGTCATAGTTAGGCACAGGTGTCAACTTGACTGTTGAGGGTTTGAGCCCTGGGCACATTTGTAGAATTAGTGGTTGAGTTAGGCTCAGACTTTTAGGAGATTGTCTAGCTGATGGGGAAAGCCCAGTCCATAGTGGGTGGGACCAGGGTCTGAACATGTAAATAAAATACAGAAAGCTGGTTGAGGCACTTGGCATCCTTCTATACACTTGGCCAGACATGCTGGTCTGGTAAGTAAGGATAGTCATCTTTCAAGCATTGTGTGGTGATGGTGTGGCCAGTTCCCTCGGCCCTGATGTTGGTGCATGCTCTCCTGTCAAGCTGGACTGAGAACTGTAATCAGGAATCATAAGAGAATAAAACCTTGTTCCCTTAAGCCGTTTGATGGTCATTTATCAGCAAACATGCAGGAGGACTGCAACAGCCAGGAATAGTCATAGCAAAACCCTGCCTAAAATAAATAAAGAGGGGGGAAGGGGGAATGGAAGGAGTGGAAAGGTAGATGAGAAGTGGATATACAGATGGCTAAGTAGACAGATGTTAAATAGATTTTAGATGTTTTGATGGATGGGGAAAGCTATTGGGGTGTAGCTGTGGGATTTTTATGAACAGATGAGTAAAATAGCTGGATGAATGGAGTTAGGTGCATTAAGGAGCAGCAAATGGCTGAGTGTTCAGAGAAAAAGAGGTGAGTATATGGGTTGGACAGGTTAGTAGATAGGTTGATGGGGTGTCTGGAGGATTGTATGCTTGATGGATGGATGGACATTTGGTCAACTTCATGCATTGAGAGTGTGATAGAGGTCAAAATGGGTTGATGGGCAGATGGAGGCATGGATGGACCAACTGGAAGGGAATCCTGGTTCTGCCATCTGCCATTTGTAAGTGGTGTCGCCTTGAGTATTCTCTCTCTCTCTCTCTCTCTCTTTCCTCGCCCTCTTTCTCTGTCTCCGTCTCTCCTTCCCTCAAGAGTTTCTTACTCCATAGGCCAAACTGGCCTCTGAGTCACTGTGCTTCTGCCTCAGATGCAGTACTGCTGAGTACAGCCTTTTCTCTCCTCCCCGCCTTTGGTCAAGGTTTGCGACTTAGCATAGACTAACTGGTCTTGGACTCCCCTGCTCCCACCACCTCAGCCTCCCGAGTGCTGGAATTACAGGCTGTGCCAGCTCACCCAGCTTGGCATTGTTTTGCCTCTTCTCCTTCCTTCCTTCGTTCCTTCCTTTGTTCCTTCCTTCCTTCCTTACTTCCTTCCTCCCTCCCTCCTTCCCTCCCTTCCTCTCTCCCTCCCTTCTTCTGTCCCTCCCTCCCTCCCTTGCTCCCTTCCCTTCCTCCCTCTCTTTTCTCTCTTCCTCCCTTCCCTCTCTCCCTTCCTCCTTTCCTTTTTCTTGTTAACACAGGATTTCACATAGTTGGGAGAGCTGGCCTCAAATTCAATATGTAGCCAAGAATGACCTTGAACTCCCTAGCGCCCCCCCCCCATCCTGTTGTCCCTATTGTCCCCATCTTGTTGTGAGGAATGGATGGTGGATGCTGCACAAGGGGCAGGCCAGGGCTTGGAGCATACCTAGATGTATCAGAATGGGGCGAAGACATGACTGGCTGGAAGAACAGAGACTGTGCAGGCTGGAAGCAAGGGAGACAGAGCTATGAGGAAGTGAATGAGTCACAGACACACAAGAGACCCTCTTGGACATTTTATTAGGGGTCTAGAAGGGAACTATGGGGAATCTTTCTGTTCTCCTAAGAACAGCTCAGATCTGAACGTAGGACAAGGTGATGTCACCCTCGATTTCCAGTATGTCCACGTTGTGGAAGGCTGGGTATCGATGGGCATAGTCAAAGAGGTGCTGGCCGTCGGCATAAACCTTGAAGCGATCCATGCCACAGCGGATAGACAGCTGTGGGAGAGAGGCGGAGTGAGACCAGGGGCAATGGGAGTGGGGGAGCTGTGGGGAGGGGACCCCAGACTCACATCAAAGAACCGGCCAGGGGCAAATGGGTTGTAGGAAATCTTCTTCTCCTCCATGCCCCACGAGTTGTTCAAGAAACTGTTCCGAACCACACTCTCACCCATGCGGGGGTTAATATGCAGAGCCAGGTCCCCCGATGAGCTCACCTTGAAGTTGATGGCAAATCTAGGGACAAAGGAGGGGTCGAATGAGGTCTGGCGCCTCAGTCCTCAAGGGAGGGGACTGGAGCAGGGACCCCTGGGACCGAAGGAAGAGGGATGAGTCTGAAGCCTTGAAGTCTGATGGAACCCCGAGTCTGATGGAAGTGGGCTGGATCTAGACTCCAGGGTCTGAGAGGGGAGGGAGGGTCTGGATTCGTAGGTATGAAGGAGAAGAGCTGGGATCTGGAATCCTGGGTCTTAAAGAGGAAGACTGGGGTCTGGACCCCTGGATCTGAGGAAGGAGCCCAGCCTGGACCCCTGAATTAGAGAGAAGAGAGCTGGGGTCTGAACTCTCCTGTCAGTCTGGGCCTTTTACCTTTTGGCCAAGGGGAGCACATAGCCCTTGATTATGATGGTTCTTCGGGCCGTGAGCCCTCCATGCAGTCTCCCCATGTATGGCACTGGCTGTAGGAAAAGAGCATAGGGGTCCCACTCCGTCCCCACTACAGATGCCAGACACAGGGACACATTGTCAAGACTGACACTTGTCATTCACTTTTTCCCAGGACTTGTCCCCCACACCATGTCCCCTTCCCAAACCTGATTATCAACTTCACCCTTCCCCACCTGTCATCCCAAATACTCTCAGCCCAGGCTCCCCACAGATCATGCTATCTCTCTGTCATGTCCTTGCTTCCCCTCAGTTCGCCCCACACCCCGAAGCCCCAATTCCCTAGGACACCATACCGGGTTGAAGGTTGGGGGTCCCGACATGATCTGAGGAGGGAGAAGAGGTGTCACTCTACAGCATCAGGCAACTTTTTGGCCACACCTACTTCATACAGGTGTTGCTCCTGCTGCCAGGTCAGTACACCTGGGCTTAACCCCTCCCCCACCCTGACTGACCCTACACCTCTCACCCCCACCCCACCTCCAACCTCATCTTCAGATGCCCACACAAGCCCTTCCACTTACAGGCAGGCTATTCGTCTGTTCAGGAGGACCCTACAGGATGGAAGGACACAAGGCAGGGGCCGTGAGGGGGTATGGGGGTCTTCAGACCACCCCAAGACCTCCTCTGCCATTAGTCCTCCACATCAGGAGAAAACGCTCAGTCCCCACCCTCACCCTCACCCTCAGAAGATACTTACAGAGCAGCATGGAACATTCATGGCTCCCTGTGGGCACAGGGAAGAGATTATGAGGCAAGGGTTCGCTGCTCCTGGAGAGGCTGCTCATGTTAAGAGGCAAGGCTTCAACCACTGAGACATTTCCCCAACCCCAGGCCTTGGCATCTTTAGGGAATGAGGGGGCCGCAGAGCTCCTGGGTACTGGCCCCCTAGTTACCCCTTCCCGCCTGCTCATCCCAGAAGTCATGCAAAAGGTGGGAGCATCTTGGTCCTTCTTCCCCAGGACCCCATCTCAGCTCCAGCCACCACTGACTCCTGGCTCGTGTACCCAGTCCTAGGGCAAATCAACAGCCTTCAGCTGAACCTGACTTGCTCTGTCACCCAGACTCTCTCTTGTCTCTCTCTGTGTCTCTATCTCTGGCACCCACATCTCTGGCTTTGCCCTCCTTCAGACCCCTCAGAAACGTATCCCTCAGAAAACGGTGTCATTCCAATTGTTTCCTCCTTTCTAAAAATTAGTTCCTATACTGATAGCTTTGTTTTAAAAAATCTCTCTATGGGGGCCAGGAGATGTCTCATCGGGTAAAGATGCTTGCCACACACACAACAGGAAAGGCTGGAGTCTGGCTCAGGAAATTTAAGTTGTCTCTCATTCTCTGACTGACTTTCTCTGTCTCTCTGTCTCTCTGTCTGTCTGTCTCTCTCTCTCTCTCTCACACACACACATACACACACACACATCTTAACTTTTCAGTGACTCTGTCCTCAGCCTCCAGAGAAACTCTTCTCTCAGCCTGTGGCAGACTGGAATTACGGTGGGAACCTTGCTGCATGTGGCTGTAAATTGCACCTTCTCCCCTTTGGGCAATGAACTCATCAACTTCACTCATCCATCTGTGGGATACACTGGTAGTTTTTACTTTGTTTGATTTGATCGATGCTGGGGAGGAGCCTAGGCATTCCTGAATCCGAGGCTAGTGTTCTAACACACCGATCCGCCCCCAGCCGCTCCCTGGTGGACTGTAGGCAGGTGTTCTACCACTGAGTCATGCCCCCCAACCCTTTACAGATGGATTCTAAGCCAGAGCTCTGTGACCTTGCCCCCCCCCCACTTCGTGTGTGGCTTTGTGACAACTATGTTGCAGATTGCAGTGGAGCAACATCGGAGGGCATTTGCCACTGGCTGCGTCCTTGTGGTACTTCTGAGCTACTAGACACGTGTTTGCTCAGCTTGCAGGTTGTTCCCTGCTGGCCATTTTCCAAGGTGACTTTCAGTTTGCACCCCACATGGCTGTAGTGCTAGGTGACCTGCATGCTTGATGATACTCGGTACTATGTCATTTTTTCCCTTTTCTGTTCCAGGGGGTGTATAATGGCAACTCACTGTGTGGGGCCCAGGTGACTAATGGTGCTGCGCCATCTGTCAGGAATGTGTTTGCTCCTCCTGAGTTCTTCACTCCTTATCTCCTCTTCCTTCCTTATCTACACTTTTTTTTAAATTTTTTTTATTATTTATTCAATTGGACATGTGGTGTGCGCGTGTATGTATGTGTGAGTTTACTCTGCCCCGGCGGGATTCACAGGCTCCGCCCTACCAGGACCAGAAGCATGGGCCGCCCCGCTTCCACTGGCGTCTATACGTGGGGTCTAGGATCCGAACTCAGGACCTTCCGCCTGCAAGGCAGAGGCTTAACCCCTGAGCCACCTCTCCAGCCCCCTTATCTACACTTTTTGACTAGTTTGCGCAACCTCTTCTGCCTCCCGGAAGGTCTTCTTGACCCACAGCCAAGCCAAACCCTTCCTTAATCTTCTTTTCCCCCACCCCAGGACCAACCCTTCCACTCCCTAGTCTGTACCTTTCCATCAAGGTCATAAACTTAGGAGCCACCCCCATTAGATAATATGCCGTCTTTCTGGGAGATTCTCTTGTTCACCTCGTGGTCCCTGCCCCTCTGGGCAAAGAGACCAGCGTGAAACAGGCACATAAACAGTAATGACTAGGGGGATGGGTGAAGGAAGCAAGTTAAAGAGGGCATTCCATACCGCATAGGGGGCAGGCTGGCCTCCAAGGAAGTTGATCGATTGAAGCTCCAGGTCCCCATCCACTTGCAGGTGGGTGACCATCTGTATGGGCAGCCGGTGCCCAAATTCATAGAAGGGTTTTCCATTTACCACTACCTGAAAGGCAGAGATAAGGGTGGAATGTCAGCACCGTGATTTTGCATTGTGTGCGTGAATGTGCATGTGCTTATGTATACAGATGTGTGTCTATGCAGGTCTGTGCATGCTTGGTGTGTGTATACCCATGCGGATGTGTGTATACAGATGTGTGCTCATGTGTATAGGTATGTGAGTTTATGCATGTGTGTATATGTGTATGTATAGGTATGTGAGTGTATGCAGATGTGTGTTATGTGCGTGTGTACATGTGGAGGCCAGAAGTCAACCTCAGGAGCCATCCAGAGTCTCTCACTGGGAACCGGGCTCCTGCTTCAGCTGGGATGGCTGGCCAGTGACCCTCAGGGATCTTCTGTCTCTGACTCCCTGGGGCTGTGATACAAGCTCAGGCCCTCGTGGCCGGCTCCTGACATAGGTACTGCAGACTGAACTCAGGTCCTCACATTTGCAAAGCAAACACTTTACTTGCTGAGCCTTCTCCCAGACCCATGGGACCTTTTTGATTTGGAGCCCAGAGTCTTTGGGCTGAGTGTGGGAAGAATCGCAGAGTTCAAGAACCTTGGGAGTCTCAGAGACAAGAAGTCAAACTGGGGTCCACAGTCAGTTCACACTGGTGGGTAGTAGAGAATGGAGAATCTAATCTCCAGGTGGAGGTCAGGAAGGAGCAAGCCCGAATACTGACATTGACACTAAATACTTGGGTGGAAGGTCTAGCTCTCACATTGCCTTGCCTGTGTGACCTCAGATAAGTCCCTGTACCTTTTTATTTGTTTTTCATGTATGCCTGTGTGTGTGTGAGTTTGTGTATGCATGTTTGCATATGTGTAGGGCTGTGTAGGACGACATATGTGTAAGTGCATGTGGCAATCTGAAGTTGACTTTTAATATTAATTTTATTATCAGTTGACCCCAAAGCTTGCGAATCGCCTAGGCTAGGTAGCCAGCCTGCCCTGGGGATTCACTCTGCCTTTGCCTCCTGAGAGCTGGAATTACAGGTGGCCACCATGTCTGCCTGACTTTTCTCTGGTTCTGGGTATCTGAACTCTGTAGGGCAAGTGTCTTATTCATTGAGCCGTCTTCTCATCCCCACTTTACCTTTCTGAGCTTTTGCTTCCTTGTCTATGAAACAAGGGCTGGCTCATCTCTGATTCCTCAAGAGGATGACAACCCAGCCAGGATGTCAGAGACTTTTTTTTAAATTTGCGCGTGTGTATATGTGTCTGTGTATGTGTGTGTGTGTCTGTGTATGTGTATACCAGAGGGCACTGTGTGTCCTATAGAGGACCAAGGGTGACCCAGGAATCATTCTGGATAGATTCTACCTCCTTCTTGCTTAGCTCTGAGATTTCCCAGGCTCCGCCCACCAGAGCTGGAAGTGCAGGCCACCTTTCCACTTGGCATTTTTACGTGGGACCTGGGATCCCAGCTCAGAACCTTCTGCTTGGGAGGCAGAGTCTTAACCCCTGAGCCATCTTTCTAGCTCATGTCAGAGACTTATGGAACTAACATGGAGTAAGTCCTGCCTTGTGTTCAGAGTGTGGTGTAGGTATATCATTGTACAGCCCTGTTGGACTAAAGGCTTCCTAGGTGCTAAGTATAGAAAACAGTATTAATCATGTGTAATTCCTGAGGCAGGCATGATGTTACAACTCTGTAATTCCAATACTCAGGAGGCTGAGATAGTTGTTTGGGCAATTTAGTGAGATTCCCCACCTCAAAGTTGAAAATAAACAAAGGGTTGGTCTTGTAACTCTGTTGATTTAGTGTTTGCCTAGCATATATGAGGCCCTGGTTTCAACTCTTAATACCACGTAAACTCAAAATCACAGCACTTGAGAGGATCAGAAATTCAAGGCCATCCTTAGCTACATAGTAAATTTGAGACCAGCCCGGGGACAAATTAGACCTTGTCCAAAAAAATAAATAAATAAGTAAATAGATAATTAAAAAAAAAAAAAAAAGCCACCAAAGGACTAGTGATAAAGCTCAGGACAGAGTTCTTGCTTAGCACACACAAGAAGGTCCTGGGCTCACTCCCAGGCACTGAGTCTATCTAGCCCCAATTCCCAGTGTGACCCTGAAGCGAGATCAGGAACAGACCAAGGGGCTCTTCTGTTAATCTGCTCCCCTGAGAGACACTGCCGGTGGATCCCTGGGACAGTGTAGAAAGATGTCTGCCACAACAAAAGCAGAGTGGGCTCATAGAGGCCAGAGGTCCCGCACAGCCCTCTGCTGCCACCCAGCAGCGCTGTACACCAGGCCACAGGAGGCAGAGTGGATCCAGAGACACAGTTCTAGGCCAACAGGATTGGGGCTAAAGGTCCCCCTAGGAGAGGAGGGGCCTGGGCAGGGCAGCCACGCTCTTTTTGTGAAAGGTCAGGCAGCCAGCATGGTGGCAGCATGTGCTTGCTTCTACTTGGCTTCACTTCAGGCAAACACCCCAAGACACCTGAGTCCTGTTCACCAACCTGTGTGGGCCTTGCTATGACGCAGATTCACACATAACACAGGAAACCACAAAAATCCACCTTTGACATTGATGAGACAATGTCACAGGACAGGCAGGTTGGAATGTTAAAGGAGGTGATTCCTGTCTGAGCATATGATAGGATTGCTGGTATTGCAACTGGGCTGTTAAAACCCAGACGTTTGCTTGAATGAAATGAGGTCACATCTGGGATCCGCTTGTAAGCTTGTAAATAATGCAGGAGGGGGAGTGTGTGAAAGAGATAAAGGGGAGAAACCTCCAGGGAGCTTGTGGGGTGTTGGCCGGCCAAGGCTCTTTGTGCTCTGTGTTTTCTTTTGGATGTGCCCTGCTTTCTGATCAGACAACAAAGGCTGACATTTTACAAGGACCGAAGCATGAGATGATGGAAATGCTTAGGAGAGGAGAAAAGGAAAGAACCATAAGGGCACTAGCATAGGCAAGAAGATGGGGAGAGAAAAAGTAGGTAGAAGGGGAGGAGGGAAGGAAGGAAGAAAAGAAATGAGAAAATATGAAAAGCTGGAAGTCAGTTATGGTATTGCACAGCTATAATCCTGGCCACTCTTTAGGAGATGGAAGCAGGAGGATCAAAAGCACAGGGCCAGTGCGGGCTGCCTGGTGTGACCCTGATTCAAATAGTGGGAAAAAAACCCTGGGCCAGGAGATGGCTCAGTCGATAAGGTGCTCGGGGCACACGCATGAGGAACTAAGTTCAGATCCCTAGCACCCATAAAATCAGGCCCAGTCCCAGCACTCAAGATAAGGGGGCATGAGGATCAGGAGTTCAAGGCCAGCTTCAGCTACATAATGTGTTCTGGACTATAGGAGAACCTGTGAAAAGGAGAGAGAGAGAGAGAGAGAGAGAGAGAGGAGGGAATAAAACAAGGGAGAAAAGGGTCTGGCTTGGTGGTACAGCACTTGCTTAGAATCTACTAATGAGAAACTGGAGGCGTGGCTTATCAGCAGAGCTCTTGTTTAGTGTGGAGGAGACCCTGGGTTCAGTTCCCAGGGTGGATGGGAGGGAGGACAACGATGAGGGGGAAGGGAGGACTGCCAGGAGGGAGGGAGGACACAAACCTTGTAGTGCTCTTGCATGACCATGATCACCAGTTCGAAGTGGGAGCCCTTGCTGAAGGGCATGCTCCTCTTCTTCTCTTCATCGCCCCACTTGCCACACTGCTTGGAGTTGAAGACCACCTTGTCCCAGCCATCAAAGCGGGGATTGAAGTGGAAGGCGATGTCTGACCCCTCTTCCTGTCCTACCACAAAGTTCACATGGAACCTGGTGGGATATGAATGAAAGATGTGGTCAGCAGGGACTGTATGTCAGCTGTGTGGCCTCTTAGGGAAGCCCTGCCCTCACGCTACCTGTACTGTACCCGCTGATGGGGCTTTGGCTCCCCTGACCCAGCAGCCATGGCCCTGAGATCCAGGATATGGATTCCTGTGGATCCCACTCTCCATTTCTCTCTCCCATCTCCCCTCCCTGCTTCTCCCCACATCTCTTCAAATAACCAGAGCTCGGTGAGCTCCTGCTTCCTTTTATCTTTTTTTCTTTATTCTTTTCCTTTTGGGGGGGGGAGAAGGAGAATGTGGGACAGGAAGGGGCATCAATTGGTAGCCTAGGCTGGCCTCTAACTTGTAACTGCCTCAGTGTCCTAAGCGTTGATTACAGGGTGTGCTACCTCTGGCATGGCTAGTTTAGTTTTATCCGTTTTCCCTACTGGGATGCTGGCTCCCTGAGAGTAATTTATTTATTATTTGTTTAGGAGAGAAAGAGAGCTGAGGCAAGTAGCCCACGGCACATGTGTGGAAGTCAGAAGTCAGTTTTTACCTTCCACCATGTGGGTTTCTAGGGATTGAACTCAGGTCACCAGGTTGCAAAACAGACACTTTACCCACTGAGCCATCTCACTGACCCAACAAAGGTCTTTGTCCTGGCCAGTGCTCTGTTCCCAGTCTAGGCAAGTGTGGCTGCTTAATGAGGAGGGAACATTGGCAGTTGGGGCTCGGGAGACAGCGCAGTCGGCAAAGTACTTGCTGCAAAAGCATGAAGCCCATGAATTCAAGTCTGAGAAGCCACAGCCAAGACCTGGAAGCTGACTGTGGGGTGCATGCTAGTGCTGGGTAGTGGAGGCCAGTCCAGCCTGTAAGCAGAGAGCCTCAGGTCCCAGGGAGAGTCAGACATTGATGAGGAAAGATATCCCAGGCTGACCTCTGGCCTTCACAAGCACAAAGACATACATGCACACCACGCACCCTCGCACACATGTGTACACGCACCTATACAGGTGGTGGTGCCTGAGGAATGACCCCTGAGACGTCTGCCTTCTACATGCACATGTGTGTCTGTGCATACACATCTATATCCACACACGACTCAGGAGGTCAGTTCAGTCATTGCTCACCATGTTTTGAGGCCCTCAAAGAAGCCACACCTGGCCTGGAGAGAGAGCTCAGAGGTTAAGACTCTGCCTCGAAAGCAGAAGGTCCTGAGTTTGGATGGTGGCTCCAAGCTTGTGATTTGGATTCACATTCTAAAGCTGGCACTTTAGCTCACCACCCCAGCTTTGGGGCCACCTCTCGGTGACCTCTCCTTGACCGCTCTGGTCAATCCTGATGTGACCAGCCTTTTGATGCCCGACTCTCCTGACTCCTTCCTGCTCCCCTGGGTCATGCTCTGTCTCCCCGTTCCTGTTCCCCCAGGCCATTCCCCACATACAGTCAGAGGGTCCCTGTGCCGCCTGGAACCAGCCTGAGCTGGAAGAGAGGAGGCCCCTCCCATTGGTGACCAGCGCGCCTGTCTTACCGCTTCATGTGCTCCTTGGCCATGCCTTGAATGTATATGGACATTCCGGTGCTGAGGCCACCAGGGATGGGCCTGTTGTAGGGCAGAGTCTGTGAAAGTGGCAGGTGAAGGGCCTCAGAGGCTGCTGCCTGCCTGCCACAGCCTTTCCCGTTCACCTCGAAATAGCACCCCAATCCCCTTTGTCAGAGGAGAGCGGTGCAGGATTGGGGATGTAGCTCAGTTCAGTGGCAGAGCACATGCTCAGCATGTGTGAGGCCCTGGGTTTGGTCTCCAGAACTGGGGAGGGGCGAGAAAGAGAGAGAGAGAGAGAGAGGAAAAGAGAAAGAAAAGGGATGGAGGAAAGGGAGGGAGGAAGTAAGGGGAAGAGAGAAAAAAGAATGAAGGAAAGAAAAAAGAAAGATAGAGAGAAAAAAAAGAAAGAAAGAGACAAAGAAGGAAAGAAAGAAAGAAAGAAGAAAAGAAGAAAGAAAGAAACAAAGAAAAGAAAAAAAGAAAGAAAGAAAGAAAGAAAAGAAAGACACAGGGGGTTTGGGAGCAGGTCCCGGGGTATGGGCTTGGGTGCGGTCTCACCGGGTTGTAGGTGGGCTGGTAGCCGGGTGCAGGTACGTAGGTCATCCTGAGAGGCTGGCTGGTTGCTCGTCCTCAGAGAAGAGTACAGGACTGGGAAGGCAGCAGGTTGCCAGTGGCCCTTATAGGGGAGAGGGCGTGTCTGTGGAGGGAGGGGGAGATCAAGAGGTCCCTGCTGTGGGCCAAGACACTAACCCTCCCAGGACTTCAGCAAAGAGGAAGTACTCCTGGACTTTGGGCTTGCTTGTAGAGCCTTATCAGAACCTGTAAAACCTTGCCCCACTGTCTGTTGGCAGAGGAGGGTGAGAGCGAGAGAGAGGGTGGGCAGGGCAGGGCTGGGCCTGCAGGAGGGACTGGACAGTTGGACAGCAGGCTCAAGGAGAAAGAAGTTTCACAAGACTCAGACCTCCAGGCACCACACAGGGTCAC
This sequence comes from Typhlomys cinereus, assembly GCA_023101885.1. Taxonomy (NCBI): domain Eukaryota; kingdom Metazoa; phylum Chordata; class Mammalia; order Rodentia; family Platacanthomyidae; genus Typhlomys; species Typhlomys cinereus. Next base: position 2,216,601 of record JALPQD010000299.1, on the reverse strand, counting down.
AGGGGCTTAGAGCGCACACAGCTGGGGCCCACGGGCTCCAGGATCCAATTCTGCCCCTGTTGCTTCCTGTCTGTGTGATCCTAGACCAGCACCTCACCCTCAACTGGCCCATTTTTAAAATGGGGGAAATGACAGTAACACCCTTATAAATCCTTGAAAAGAATAAGAGGAGTGGGCAAGGTCTGGGCACTTGCACTTGTAATCCCAACATTCAGAAGGCTGAGGCAGGAGGATTGCTACAAATTTGACTGTTGCCTGAGCTACATAGTGAGTTCCAGGTCAGTCAGGACTACAGTGTGACACATTGTTTAAAAAAATCAAAAAAAAAAAAAAAAAAAAGGAAACATAACAAAACCGGGGGAGTGTAGTTTAGTTGGTACAGTACTGGCCTGGCATGCACCAACCCCTGGGCTCCGTTCCCAGCATCACATAGACAGGGAAGGGGGGAGGGCTGGGGGGACAAACGCCCGTGATTCCAGGGGCAGGGGGATCAAGTGCTCAAGGTCATCTCTGCCTGTGTGGTGAGTTCAAGGCCAGTCCGGATTCTGTGGGACCATATCTGAGAAATGAGCAATCAAAAACTCCATCACCACACAAAGCTAAACATGGTGGTTCATGCTTGTGATGCGCTTAGTTTTACTGCAAATTCAGATCCCTCTGGGTGTGTTGTGCAGGGCAGGTACAGGGGGAGGCGCCCTGCAGAGTGGACACAGTACTGCACAGGGCAGGTGTGGGGACCAGGCATAGACTTCCAGCCTGCTACTGCCTCTGTCCCTTCTGGACTCCAAGACCCTGCCTCAAAAAGGAAGGAAGAAAGGAAGGAGAGAGGGAGGGAGAGAGGGAAGGAAGGAGGGAAGGAAGGAAGGAAGAGAAAGAAAGAAAGAAAGAAAGAAAGAAAGAAAGAAGAAAGAAAGAAAGAAAGAAAGAAAGAAAGAAAGAAAGAAAGAAATCATAGTTGGAGCCAATCAAGATAACTCATGCCTATAATCCCAGAACTAGTGAGGCAGAGGTATGAGGATTACTGTGAGTTCAGAGAGTCTTGGGCTACATAAGAAACCACTTCAGAAAAACCACACGGAAAATAAAATCACTACCCGGCCTGTAACCAATCCCAGCTTCATAGGAACCTGAAACAAAAGCGCCAAAAAAAAGTTCAAGGCTAGCCAGGGTTGTTACATAGCAAGAACTTGTGTCTAAAGAGATAAAGAAAGAAATAGACTTGTAGACTCAGGATTTGAGCTTTTGCCTCTCAAGGCAGAAGGACCTGAGTTTGGATTCCAGACCCATGAAAAAACACTAGGCGGAAATGGCGGTGACCTGTACTTCCAGGTGGAAAGTGGAGCCTGGGAAACCCCAAAGCAAGGCAAAAAGGAGGTAGGGCATTAAGATGGAGGGAGCATCTTCAGCATATTTTGGCAGCCTTACAGGCTGGCAAGTGAAGTTTGCCCTTCTCTCAGGAACGGATATGATGCAGCCAGTTAGTTTCCTAGCCTCCTGCCGAGCTGCAGTAAGAACTGTAACCAGACAGTCGTAAGCCAGAATAAAATCCATTCCACCCTAAGATGTTTTATCACAAATTTATCAGTAACTATGACAGCACCTGCATGCAAACCTGGTGACCTACGTTAGATCCTTGGAAGCTCACATGGTGGAAGGAGAGAACTGGCTTTTGAATGTATGCCCATGTCTCCTTCTTAAATAAGTAAATATTTTTAATGAACTTTATTTTCTTTATTCATTCATTTTATTTGCATGTGTGTGTGTTTGTGTGTTTGTGTGTGTGTGTGTGTGTGTGTGTGTGTGTGTGTGTGTGTGTCAGAGGACACTGTGTGTCTCTGTGAAGGACCAAGGATGACTTCAGGAATCATCCTGGATTGCTTCTACCTTCTTTTTGCTTTGCTCTGAGATTTCCCAGGGTCCACCCACCAGGGCTGGAAGTACAGGCTGCCACCATTTCTGCCTGTATTTGTATTATTTTGGGGACCTGGGATCCAAATTCAGGACCTTCTGCTTTCCAGGCAAAGTCTTAACCCCTGAGCCATTTCTCCAGTCCTCAAATAAGAATTTTTTTTTTTTTTTAAATCAAGGTAAATGGCTCTTAAGGAACAATAGCTGAAGCTGACAGGCAGCCTGCACAGGTCCCACCCACATGTATGTACACCCCCTCTCACACATATAAGAGAGAAATAAAAGGTTAAAAAAAAAAAAAAAAGGACTGTAGAGGTACAGCTCAGTGGTAGTGTTCTTGCCTAGCATGTATGAGGCCCTGGGTTCTATCTCCAGGACCAAGAAGGAAGAGAAGGAGAAAAGAGAAGAGACTGGCTAAGTTAATAAATGCGTGGGACAAGGTTCGACACATAGAAGACACTAAATAAATGTTTGTCTCTTGTACTCATTCCAAACAGAAATCCACAAGTCAAGATTATACCAGATAAGGAAAGCCCACGTGTGAAGCAGTGCAGCTGGTGGGGTGGTGGTGCGAGTTTGCAACAATCCCAGCCCTCGGGAGGCAGAGGCAGCAGTACCAGGACTCCCAAGGTCATCCTCAGCTATAGTGAGTTAGAGGCCAGCCTGGGCCTCATGAGATGGTGTCTCCAAATGCAACTGGCATAAGATTGGTAGCAAGGACCCTGGCCAATGCCCTTCCTGGAACCAGGGGACAGGTTGGGCCCCAGTGTGTTATGCAGGGTAGGTGCCAGGGGCGGTGCCTGCATGCACAGTGGACACAGAGCAGCCCAGAAAAGGTGTGGGGACCAGATATAGCCTTCCAGCCCTCTGCTGCCTCTGTCCCTCCTAGACTCCTTATCTCCCCAGTCTGAATGGGAATTCTCTGGCAGACCTACTCCCCCAAGTTTCCCAGCTGCTCCCCTCCAGGCTCTGGCAGTTCAGCCCATCATACAACTCAGCTATACAGTCACCAGACTATTTTCAAAACTTTATTGCTTCAGGGTAAAGATAAGGCCTCTGGATTTGAAGGACCAGGTGATAAAACAGGAGGCGCTGGAAGGCACTGAGAAAATCACCTGTCTTCACGGGGGGCTTCCTCTGCGGAGGAAGGCAGGCCACTGGGACGAAGGGAAGGAGCTTAGAGCTTAGAGTAGGTGACGCTTTTCAGGTCCTTTTTCTCCATGGCGGCCTGCACCGACTTCATGATGTCCTGGGTCTGCAGCATACTCATGTTCCAGGAAGCCTGGTGGGAGGGGCGGGGCCAGGCCGGCAGAGGGGCCAATCAGAGGGCGAGCACGTACACATGACAGAGCCACTGATTCCTGACTCACTGATGGCGGTGGGTTAGGGAGGGCTGTGATAGGTCCAGGCCCGTGCCTTACCATGTAGTGGAGGCTTTCATCCACAGAATGATCGCGGGAGTAGATCAGGTTGATTTTGGTGCCTTGCACGGCCAAGGGGCTCTTGCTGGAAATCTCAGAAGCCAGGGCAAATGCCGCGTCTAGCATGGCATCCTTATCTGGGAACGTTCGGCTGCCAGGGAAGGAAAAGGGATGAGAAGGCTCCCACATTCTCCGCTGCACCTGGTGAAGTGGCCTCTGAGAGACGTCGATCCCTAGCCAAGGTGCACGACCAAGGCGTGACACTCATCCCCGGAGGAAAGCAAAGGACCACTCAGAAACAGGCCACGCGGACTCCTGGTGAGGATACAGGTCACCAAGGAGCACGGCGGGCCTGGCTGGCCCCGGAGCACCCGGCTGCCAGCAGCCAGCCCGGACCTCACCTGACCAATCCACTGTCCAGGGCTTCATCGGCCATCATCTTGCGAGCAGTGAAAGCCAGCTCATTGACCAGGCTGCAAAAGAGGACAGATCAGGAGACCCTGTCATTCAGGATCAGGGGAGGCCTGGCCAACCCCACCAGTTCTACACGCCACTCTCACCTCTGGCTCCCGATGACCTTGGGCAGACGCTGCAGTGTTCCAACATCTGCTGCCAAGCCCACATCCACCTCCTGGGGAATGAAGGCTTGATATGTGTCTGGCATTGCCCAATACCCACAGTACTTCATGTTTCCTGAGAAGTCCCATCCACTCTCTAGCTATGACCCACCCCAAATGCCCTGGCCCATCCCCTCAATATGATTTCTTTTTTTTTTTTTTACTAAGGGGGTCTGCATACAGGAGCCTTCCAATTCCACTGCCTCTAGCTTGTTTTAAATTTTATTTTATTATTACTGTTGTATGTGTGTGTGTTACAGAGCCATGTGACAGTCAGAGGACAATTGTGTGGAGTCAGTTATATCCTTTCATTTCTACATGAATTCCAGGGCTCGTCTCAGGTTGCCAGGTTTGCAATGCAAATGTTTTATCCAGTGAGACATCTTGTCAGTCTCCCTCCCTCCCTCCCTCCCTCCCTTGGGACCCTTTCTTTTTCTTCTTTCTTTCTTTCTTTCTTTCTCTCACTCTCTTTTTCTTTTTCTCTCTCCTTTCTTTCTCTTTCCTTTCTTTCTTCTTTCTTTCTTTCCCTCCCTCCTTCCTTCCCTCCCTCCCTCTCTCTCCTTTCTTTCTCTCTCTCTCTCTCTCTTTCTTTCTTTCTTTCTTTTTTCTTAGATAGGGGTCTCATGTACCCCAGCCCAAGGTGATCTTGAACTTCCAATCTTCTTGCCTCCCTGAATGCTGAGATTAGACATGGGTCACTATGTCCAGTGTGGGAGTTAGCTACAGATGCCAAGAGGAGAATTAAAGGCTAACCCTTTGGGCACATAAGGGAAAAATTAGTAGTTAAGGCAAGCCCTGAGAGAGACCGTCTAATTGATGTGGGAAGACTCAACCCATAGTGGGTAGGAACACTCCCTGGGCAGATGGAGATGGAGAGAGCTGGGCGTAGCTGGGTATACTCTGGCATGTTGGCAAGCAGGCATCCTCTCAGTTCTAATTGCAGAGAGATTGTGGCCAGAGCCTCTGGCTCCTCATGTTAGTATGAACTTTCCTGTTATGCTGGACTATGAACTGTAAGCAGAAATGTAAGCAATAGAAGAACCCTTTGTTCCTCTAAGCTGTTTGGGTGTTCTGTATTTGTTTAACAAGAAGATGAAACTAACCTAGCTGGTGCCAGAGAAGGGGGGATATTGCTGATAAATTTGGTCATGTGGCCTTTTTGGATTTTGATCTCTCTTGTTGGAAAAGCGTAGAAATGTTTGAGGACTTCGAATTTGTGGGCTAGAAAAGACACTAAGCAGAATCATTTTGAAAATAGTGATGCTGACAATGACACGAGTGATTTGGTCCCCACTGATGATAAAGAGAACAAGGACTTTGGTAAAGACTGGTCTGCTTGGTTGAGGCAAGCTGTGTTGGCAGCCTTGAGGCTTTGGACAAGGAAAAGGCAAACAGCAGGAGAAATTAAAATCATTGGAGAAAAACCTAGTGCTTTTACATTTTGATGGTGGGAGAGATTAGTACCATCCTGTGGGGATTCCAGTTTGTAAAAATACAGACTCAGTTAGTGGAAGAAAGCCTAAACTGAAGTAGTTTCTTGCCCTTTGAAAGCTTTGGTTGCCCAGAAAAGGACTTTTCCAGGGTCAGCATGAGGAAATTGACACAGCTGTGGTGCCAATGGGCCAAGCTATATCTCAACCTCATGGCAGAACTTGGTAGCATTGTCCAGGTGGTCCTGGTTTTGATGCAAGATTGAGGGGCTTATGGAGAGAAACTAAGATTTGCACTGTGTGGCAGGTTTGAAGTTCCTGCAAAAGAAGGTAAAATGTATAGTTGCAGCAGAGAATCCACAGGATGTTAGAAAAGCCAGAACCATGGGTTATGTGCTGAGAATGTCTACAAGTGCAGATCAAAGTGGGTCCACAGAAATGCTGTTTGTGTTTCGAACTATAAAGAATGATGGAATTTTCCAGGGTTTTTGAGCCAACCTGGCTACATAACGAAAAATTACAGAAGATAAATGATTTGATATTTCCCTGCCCTGATGTTTCCATTTTAAAATAAGAATCTTCACAATTGAATGGAATGCATATATTCTATACAACATCTATGGAGACAAAGGTTAAAAAGTTATGGCTTAAAAATAAGTGTTTGTGTGTCAAGTTGACAAGGGGTAGAGTTGTGGTAGTTAGCTATGGATGCCAAGTTGACAATAACAGATTAAGCCATTGGACGCATATGTGAAGAATTAGTAGTTAAGGCAAGCCTGAGCAAGTCTGTAGGAGATTATCTAATAGAGAGTGAGTGAGACCATCCCACATTCCCAGGACTCCTTCCCATCCCTTGCCAGCTGCACTCTTGCACAACTGAGCCAGACCCCTTACTCATGTGTTCTATCACTGAGCTATACAAAGACATGTGAGGGGGGGGTGTAGGGAGGTCCACGTATGTGTATAGGTGTGCTCACCTGTGCAGAGGCCAGAGACTGAGACTGGACATCTTCTTCTACTGTTCTCTACCTTATTTTAATTTGCTGGGGCAGGGTCTCTCAATGAACCTGGAGCTCACTGTTTATTTGGCTAGACTGGCCAGCAAGCCCCTAAGATGTACCCTGTGTTTGACCCCTGCCAGTGCTGGGGTTGCAGAGACATGCTACTACATGTATGTGGGTTTTTAAGTGGGTTCTGGGAATGTGAACTTAGGTACATGAGCTGGAACAACAAAGCCCCTTATCCAACAAGCTACGTCCCCAGCTACAATCCCTTCATTTTTTGAGACAGAGTCTGACTATGTAGTTCACTGTGGCTCTGAAGCCCTGGCTGGCTTTGCACTGTTGATCCTCCTGCCTCCGCCTCCCGAGTGCTGGGATGAGCTGTGCCTTATCACTCTGTCCTCTACCTTAATCTTACTTTGTTAGGTTCTCATCTAACTCCTTCTTCCAGGAACCCCTCGAGACCTGCTCCCTGCCCCGCCCCAATTCTGCCCCTTTCTCCCAGCACCCAGGGGTTCCAGAAGGTGGGACCTGGTTTACCTTGACCTGGAAGAAAGCATCCTGGGCACAGTATCGGATGTCACAAGCAGTGATGAGGTCAACGCCTGGACGGGGGAAGAGGCCAGGGATGAACGATGGCAAGAATTAGCCCCTCCTCCCAGGACACATCCAGTGTAAGTAGCAACAGCATTCATTCGAAGCCTCTGGCAAGGCCGAGGGTTATCCAACCCAGCCAGTGTAGATACCTTATTGGGTGGCTACTTGCCACAGGCTCACCTGCTCCGATGCAGCCCCCATGAATGGCAGCAATAACTGGCTTGGGGCACTAAAAAAGAACAGGGGTCAAGGCTGCCAGGGGAAAAGTGGGCAGAGGTGATACCCTCCAACCCAAAGAGTTACCTTCTCGATGACGGTGAAGGTCTTCTGGTATCTGCTGATGAGGTCACGGAGGTACCAGCTTTGGCGGGCCACATCATCTCCTTGGGGCTGCAGGATTTCTGATGCTATGTCCATAAGGTCGATCCCTGGGGAGAAGGTATCAAGGGCTTACCCAGTCTACTTGGCCACACCCACTGCCTCACCAGGGGCTCAGACTTTAGGAACCAGGTAGGGATGAGGGAGATGGCTGAACACCCAAAACAGAACAACAGAAAAAGCAACTCACATAAGAATTCGGGATCACAGGCAGGGCATGAAACAGATGTTTGCTCCTTTGTTTTGTCTGAGACAAGGTCTCTCTGTGTACCTTAGACTGACCCAGAACTCACTGTGCAGCGCAGGCTGACCCAGATCTACAGATCTTCTAGCCTCAGCCTCCTGGTGTGAACCACCATGACTGGCTATAGACTTTTTAAAAATTAACTATTCATTGAATTAAATTAATTACAGAGAGAGGAAGAGGAAGGAAGGGGAGAGGGAAAAAGAAGGGAGAGAGAAAGGAAGAGAGAGAGAAAAAGACAATGCACATGTGCATGTGGAGGGTGAAGGGGGAAGACAAAGTAGAAAGAGAGGAAGGAGGGAAGGAGCGAGACAATTCACATGTGCATGTGGAAAGGTCAGAGGACAACTTTGCAAGTTAGTTCTTTCCTTTCATGATGTGGGCTTCAGGGATCAAATTCAGATTGGTCACCAGGCTTGCATATAGGTACTCTTTACCCATTGAGCCATATTCTTAACCCCTACAATTTTTAAAGCCAGTCACTCTTTATAAATGTTGGGCTGTTCCCTACTCACAGCCAGCTAGGGGAAGTCTATGAACCCTTCTTGCCTCCCATCCCATGCACGGCCCTAACTGGCTTATAGCACAGTGGTATATTCTTGCCTGGGATTCAGTTGTGAGTGGCTGCAGATGTGGTTCAGCTGCAAGTGCCTGCCTAGAATCCATCAGTAAGGGACTAGGGGCATGGCTCACTGTAATACTCCCCTAGAATATGTAAGCCCTGGGTTCCATCCCCAGTGTTTCAAAAGTCAAATCAAAACACAAAATGCAAAGTCTCTAAGTCAGTCTTGGTGGCTTCCACATGTAATCCCAGCATTTGTCAAGCAGAGGTAGGAGGATCACAGCAAGTTCAAGGCCAGCATGGTCTATACAGGGAATTCCAGGACAGACAAACTTATACTGAGACCTTGTCTCAAAAAAAAAAAAAAAAAAAAAAAAAAAAAAGTATAGGATTTGGGCCTAAGGGGTGAAAATAATATAAATTCACTATATTCATATATGCAATATTTGAAAAGGGCCCAATGAGATGACTCAGCAGCTAAAGCATCTATTGGTACTTCTGATGACCTGAGTTCACAAGAAGCCCACATGGCAGAAGGAGAGAACTGACTCTTGAAAGTTGTCCTCTGACCTCCAATCATGTGCCATTGCATGTATGCATCCTCTCTTTCTCTGTTAAATAAATACAGCATTTAAAAATAAGTGAATAGGTGAGCAGCAACATGGTTCAGCAGATAAGGCACCTGCTTGCAAATCTGGTGACCTGAGTTCAATCCCCAGAAGCCTACATGGTGGAAGGAGAGAAGTGACTACTGAACTCCATGCATATGCCATAACATGCATGCTATTATTTCTCTTTCTCTCTCCCCAAATAAATAAATCCTTTTAAAAAATTAATCAGTCAGGGCTGGAGGTGGCTCAGGGCTTAAGACTCTGCCTCACAAGCAGAAGGACCTGAGTTTGGATCCCAGGTCCAATGTAAAAACGCCAGGTGGAAATGGATGGCCTCCACTTCTAGTCTGGAAGGTGGAGCTTGGGAAATCCTGGAGCAAAGAAAAAAGGAGGTAGAAGCAATCCAGGATGATTCCTGAAGTCACCCTTGGCCCTCTACAGAGACACACAGTGCCATCTGCTCTCTAACACATGCGCACGCGCATACACACACGCATGCACGCACGCACGCATGCAAACAAATAAATCAGTCAGAGGATCGGGAAGTCTAACTAGTGACCTCTGACAGTTTCCTACAGGGCTTCCCTTTGTTCACAAGTATTGCTATCACACAACACACAAAGCCTGGCTCCCTTCCACCACTACAAGGCTAGCTGCAAGGTTTTCCTCAGGCTGCAGTTGAAAGGTCATCTCAGCGAGGCCTGCTGTGGCTGCCCTCCAGCTCCAATTTCTCACTTTCTCCTAGCCCCACACCTATGTGGCCTGGCCACCTGCCAGCTGTTCTACAATGTGAGCTCTGGGAACATCTGGGGCTTACGATAGGGTCTGGTACATAGTAAATGCTCAATTAGTGAGTGATACAAACGTTGATCCGTTTTTTCATGGGGAGACAGAGAGAGGAGCAAGAAGCTATATTTTGAGCAAGCATTGATAGAGGCCTCTAATCCCATCACCGGAAGAAAAGGCAGGGCACTTTAAGACCGGTTGGGCTACACAGAGTGTAAAACAAATACACAGCAGAGGCTGGCAAGATGGCTCAGTGGGTAAAGGTGCCTGTAAAAAAAAACAAAACTGGTAACCTAAGTTCAAACCCTGGAGCTCACACGGTGATGAGAGAATCTGCTCCAAAAGTTGTCCTCTGACTTCACATACGCCATGTCACACCTGAATGCTCAAATAAATAAAGTTAAAAACCCCAAACTTATAAGATCAGTGGGAAAGGCATTGGAAGTGCATATGGTGGAAGGAGAGATGTGATCTCTGAATTCCACCTGTGCACCATGACATACAAGAGTGCCTCTCTTTCAAAAAAAAAAAGACAACTTAGGCCGTGAGATGACTCAGCAACTAAGACACCTGTGTGTAAACCTGGAGACTTGAGTTCAATGCTTGCAGTTCATGTAAAGGAGAAAGGAGTGAACTGACCTCTAAAAGTTGTCCTCTGTTTTGTTGCTGTTGTTGTTTATTTGTTTTTGAGTTTAAATGAACTTTATTTTTAGACAACCTACATGACTTTTTTTTCTTAAAAACAATGACTCGCCTCCACTCCAGATAAATCATGGTCAAAATAAAAACTCAAGATGACATCTGCCCCATGTCCTCTGTCTTAAAAACATCTGTTTAAAATTAGATCTCGTCAAGAAATGATCAAAAAGTTGATTTAAATCCTAATTAAGGAGTACTGACTTCAGGGTCTGTGAGATGGCTCAGTGGGTAAAGGCACCTGTATACAAACCTGGAGACCTGAGTTTGATTCCTAGAGTCCGTATGGTAGGACAGAACTGACTTCTGAAAGTTGTCCTCTGACCTCCACACGTGCACCCCCCCACACACACACTCAAATAATAAAGTAAAAAACATTGCAATGCTCATAAAGAGGAGAAGGAAGAGAAGGAGGAAAAGGAAGAAGAGGAAAAGCAGGAAGAGTAAGAAGAGAAGTAGCAATGCTGTAAGGCTTGGCATGTATGCCTGTAATCCTGCATTCAGGAGGCTGAGGCAGAAGGATCCCTGCAAGTTGGTGACTAGTCTGGTCTGCATGGAGGTCCAGGCTGGTCACAATTATTCAGCAAGATCTTGTCAAAGAGAAGAAAGAGAAGTTGGAGGAGGATAAGAAGGAAGAGAAGGATCTGAGTTCAGATTGCCAGATCCTAAGTAAAATATCAGGTATGTATGGCAGCACACCTACAATTCCAGCCCAGAAAAGTAGAGCCTGGGAATCCCCAGAGCAAGCTAGCCAGCCAGCCTTGCCCTATCGGCAAGAGTTGGGTTTAATTAGAGACTCTGCCAAAAGAAAAGGTGGAAGAGTGATTGAGAATGATTCCCCATAGCAACCTCAGACGTCCACAGACAGGCACCTGCACACACACCTGTATACACCTGTGCACCCACCCGCATGCAAATACATACACCTGTATACGTATATTATACACACAAACGTAAAAATGGAAAAATAAAGAATACATTTTAAAAGTAAACAAACAAAGGAATGAAAACAAACAAACAAACAAAAAAAAACAGCTTGGCTCTACTGTGGAGAGGAGAGAAGGATGGGGGAGGGAGGGGTACCTGAGGTGAACATTTTTCCTGCCCCAGAGATGACCACAGCCCGGCAGTCTGAGTCTTTAGCTATCTTCTCAAAACATTCCACCATCTCCCTGCAGAGGAGCAGAGCAAGGGTTACACCTGCAGTGGGGATGCCCTGCCTCTGTTCCCCAAGACCCTGCCACGGCTCCTCTCTGCCTCCTCTTGTAATTAGGCCTCCAGCATCGACCAGCCAGACCTCCAAAACGCCTTGTTCATTGCATTCCTCTTCTCTGGGCGGTTTATCTGCACGTGGAGAACGTGCTTCTGGGCAGACATCACTTGAAGCGACTCATATCTGTGGTCCGATGCTTCACTGGGGGCTCCTTTGGAGGCCTCTTGGGCAGCGGAGCTCAGGGGGCGAAGGTGAAGGTTGAAGCCCAGCTGAGTTGTAGCTGTCAGTCCTGGGAAAAGAAGAGCTTTTTGAGACCCCCTTCGTTGACTCTAGATTGGAATACAAACACAAGTTCCTCGGAGGTCCGAGTCTAGAGAGATACGAGTTGTAAATTGGGGCGGGAACGACCAAAACTTGTAGACAGACACCCCAGATTGCAAAACACCTATATAATTAGCACTTCATCAGCCTCTTGAGTTCAAAGAGCTCTGATCATGCGTGACCCAGACAGGTCTCCCCGGTCTTACGGTCGTTATGACACGATGACATAGCGAAGGCCACCCTTAGACACCCCCCACCCCCCGTGACGATCAAGAGATAACTCACGCCGCAGCAGCACGTCACGAAATCTGTGAGAAACAGCCATCTTCACTTTCCCCGGGACCTGAGACTCAGGAGTGCCGCAAGCAGAGGAAGTCAAGGGGGCGGGAACAAAGGTCCGTCATGTTGACTGAGGGCATCGAGGTTACCGCCTAGCCAGGGACGACGCCCGCTTGGATCGCCATCTTTACTAAGGGCAACCGGAAGTGCCGTTCTCCGCTCATTTATGTGCTTGGAACCTTGGCTTAGAAACGCACCCTCTGCCCCACTGGGAGCTTAGCCTAAGATATTCGTGCAACTGCTGGATGTGTGTGTATTAAGTTTGGCACAGCGCTGTTTCGTAACAGCCAAAGGGTCAAGGACAATGGCAGCAACCCTGAAATCTGCAATCATTGCATTGTAATATAAAGGAAAATGCTGTTATCCCAGTACTGTAAATTCACACACACGATGAGTACAGACGGGCCAGAAGCAAGCTGTTTTAATCCCCACACCAACGCCAGGTGGTACGATTTCCTATCAAACTTTGAAATTTGGGGAACTGGCTCGGAGAGAATTCACTTTTCTTGCTTACTGCGCTTTCAGGAGTGCTGAGACAGGAACAAACAAGGGGCTCTGAAGTCCACCTTACTTTGTTTTTGTTTTGTGTTAGAGACTGAACTCAGAGCCTCAAGCACGTGAGGCTACCCCTAGTCTCTTCTTGAAACAGGGTCTATGGAGTCCCTGGCTGGCTGGGAACTGTCAAGGATCTTTGTTTCGCTCCCACCATCACCCGGTCAGCTAGGAGGGATTACTGGTGGTGCACCACCGGCCACCATGTCCTGCTCTTTTCCTGTTTTCTGAAGTTTATGTTCTTAAAAAAAAAAAAAAATTAAGTGGAAACCTTTACCCAAGAGTATAAACATGCTGCTTAAGTAGGGACCTAAGGGACATGCTCACCAAGAGGGTGAACAGATGTCTCTGGGCCGGTGGGACATTAGGGAATGTTCTCTTCTTCATGAATATGTCTGCCACACAGATTTGTAGAGTAGACCCAAGAGCTATTGAAGGGAAATGTTTTAGCTGAATATTAAATAGAAAGCAAAGATTTCTATTTTCAGGAGTCACCAACCAGGGAGAGAAAGCTTTTTAAGATACGTACATGTAACACGCAACCTGCTGTACAAAGAGGTACTTAAACCATTCAGTGGTGTCCCAGCTTCAATCTATGAATCTGGGATGCAAGAACCTGGACAGAAATCCAGCAAGAGAGGACTTCCAGAAGTTGTTCTCCATCTATAGGCACACCTAAATTCCTCAAGTTAAAAAACAAACAGGATTTTTTTTTTGTTTTATGTCTAGCTGAATGTTACTCCACCTGTTAATACACCTACATTGAATTCCCAAAGTAGCTGTCAAGTACACATGTCTCCAAAGGCCACAAGTGAGACCCACACAAGCTGCCTTCTCTCTCCAGGACCTCAAAGTCCTTAACATGAACTACTCCTAGACCTCACCTCTACATCATTTTGACAGGTTCCTACCTACCTTCTTCTTCTTGTGTGTGTGTGTACATGCATACATCAGAGGGCATTTGTGTCCCTGTAGAAGGCCAAGGGTAAATTCACCAATCATCCTGGATTGCTTCTACCCCCTTTTTGCTTTGCTTTGGGACTTCCCAGGCTCTGCCCACCAGAGTCAGAGGTGCAGGCTACAGCAGATATGGAACCTGGGATCTGAACTTAGGACCTTCTGTTTGTGAGACAGAGCCTTAATCACTGAACCATCTCTCTACCCCGATACTTTAAAACCAAGAACTATCCCATCATATGCTTCAGTTGCTTGTATCCTTCTAGCCAGCAGTTTACAAGTAGTTCTTTAGGATTAGTATCTGAAGTTGGCCAAAATGTTTACATAAATAAAAAGTGAGAGATCTGGGAATAACTTTCAGAACAATAACTTGTGGTATACCACATGATGATAGTATGCAAGGCCAAAGAAAGTTGTAAGACAGAATTATATAGACCACCAATTTTCCTAGTTAAAAAAAAACTTTTTGTTCTGTCTACTCCAACCTTACAAAAAAAAACATTTAACGGGCTGGAGAGATGGCCCAGGGTTTAAGACTGCCTTGTAAGAAGGACATGAGTTTGCATCCAGGATCTCATGTAAAAATGCCTTCCCTGGAAGGCAGAGCCTGGGAAAATCCTGAGCAAATCAAAAAGGTAGAGCAATTTAGGATACCAGAAATTATCCTTGGGCTCCCCACAGGCATGGAGTGCCCTCTAGTACACACACACAAATATTAAAAAAGGAGAGACATTTAAGGATTAATGACCCATGTGGATGTGGTATCTTCTGGAAATTTTTCCATTTTTTTTGCACGTGTCTGTATCGGAGGGCTGTGTGTAGAATGAACTTGTTTAGGTAGAGCCCCCAAGAATGCCATCTCCTGTTTGTGGTCATCCTGGTCTTCAAGGCTGAACCTGCCTCCAAGCCTTTTAGGAAGACGGTGGGAGAGAAGGCACATTCCTGAAATTGCACCAAGTACAGTTCTATTTTCCAAACAATTTTATTGAAATGTGCCAAGAGTACATGGGCAGCACAAATATATGAACAGGAAAAAAAAATCACATGTACAGTAATCCTTAAAAAGTGAAGGTTAATCTTGGGAGATACCAGTTCCCTCTCCCTCCCCCTCCAGAGTTCCAGCATTTCCATTATGGTTAAGCTTCTACTAACCTAGCATTAAAAAAAAAAAAGAGGAATACAAGAACTTCTGCCAAAAAAAAGCAAACCAAAACAAAACAAAACAAAAACCAGAAAGAAACATCAAACTGCATAAAGGAAAGAAACGGTTTTCCTGCTCGGATGGGCTCTTCTTAGGCATCTAATTAGGAGGCATGCTGCGCAGTGGAGAAGCACAACTTCAGAGTGTAAGGGTACGGGCCATCTGCAAAGGAGAGAAAGGAAAAGTAAGTCTGCTTGGGTCCCTCTGAAGTCTCCCGGTTCTCCCATTCCTGTTCTGCAGGTCAAGTGAAGGGATCTGAATCAGCACTGTCTTAAGAAAGATTTCAATGAGCCCTCAGAGGGCTTCCCTCTCCTCACACTCAACCTATCAGTCTCTCCTACAAAGGAAACTCCAGGCCAAGCCTGAGCAACTCCCAAGCTGGCGGGGTGGGCGGAACCACAACCAAGTAGCCTGGCTGGCCTCCCAGGAGGAATGTCATCAAGGCAGATCTCCTGGAGACCAAGCCCCATCTGCCCGTGTCTGCGGCAGAGAGGAAATCTCTTGGGTTCTATCTTGAAGGCAGAAAGGATGGCTCTGGCTCAAAGCCAGCCAACCCATCAGGCCACCAGGGAGAGCCTGCAGGACACACAGATACTCACTTGGGTTTTTCATCTGGTAATGGTTCAGGAAGCCCAAAGTCTCCAGGGCATCGCTCTTTGATTCCCACTCCAACAGTCCAGAAGAGCTGCGTTCACCTGATAAGACAACAAGGGATATCAAAGTCTTAGGATAAGCCTGGAGAGCCTCCACAGCTGACCACCAGCAACAAAAGTAGGAAGATGAAGACAGGGCAGTGACTCACTTTTGCCTGAGAATACTTTCACAGAAGTTGGCCGCTTAACTCCTAGCTCATCGCAGATCTGCAGCAGAAACAAAACAATAAAGAACTCAGAAGCTCAGGGACTGAACTGAATTTTTTTGAAGATAGCTTTGATCATACATGTAAGGGGCTCCTGTGACCCAGGTAGGTTGGGAAACAGCATTTTGGGGATACTGCTTTTCAAACTCCCATCCTTCATAGTTCTGTGGATGTGACATTATGCAATCATCTAGTGAACTGGACATCTGAAGCCAGAGCAAGGCCCAAAGTTCATGAGGGTGTCTCCAGAAACTAACCCCTGCCCCAGTTCCCTCTAACCAGACTCCATGGGACTCCATTGTACAATGCTATCTAGGCACCTGAAGCCCTGAAGAGCCAGATATTCTGCCTCTATTCTGGCAACCAGGAACCCACAAATCAGCAGCATTCGAGGTTGCCAAAAGTGCCAAGTGCTCAACTCCTGACAGGTGACCCACTCTTAATGACTGTTAGCAGGGGTTACAGCTACTGTCCATGCTCATTACTTGAACTGTCCCACTCCTCTGGAAGTGATGAGGATGAGCTCCAGGACACGCACCTCAAAGAAGTTCTCCTCGGTCACCTCCAGCGGGGCATTGAAGAAATGCAGCACATTGCTGGGGTGTTGGATGCGGTTTTTGGCCGCCTGCTCTGGGGTAGAGAACCGATTGTTCCTTGACTCGCTGAAGTCTTTGTAACTGCAGGACCCGTCTTCTAGCCCGTATGACTGGCCGGGCATGATGGCTGGTTGCTTGGAGACACTGGGGAGGAAAAAAGGAAGTAACTTTGTCAGATCCTAATAATCATCTTCTAGTCGCTCCACTGATGCCTTGTCTGATGTCATGTGCCTTCGGGGAGCACTGCTCCACACTACCTACCAGACATTCATCTTCTGCCCGAACATGAAGTTGTTGTTGAGGTGAGTAATGGCTCGATCCACAGCATAGCCATCAGCCATTTCTACCATGGCCGCCCCCGGTTTGCTTTTCATAAATTTCACCTTGAAGAGAGAAGCTATCATCAACCCTGGTGTCTAGATGCCAGAACCTTTCTCTGTCCCCCAAATTAGTCCCATTCTGGCTTTGGAGATTTGGATCACCCTGAAAACATTTCTGGCCCTCGAATGAGCTAGGCAACCACACCACAAAGGACTACGATTTACTTGTTCCACATATGCTAGGCAAGTGTCTTATCAGTTTACTGAAGGATCTTATGAACCGCTTATTTCAATTCAGGCAGGGGCTCTCTAGCCAGGCAGGCATCTACCTTGTCCATCCTTCCTCTTACTTAAATTTAAGGAATACATAAAAAAATCATACAAGCAATTATGCACAAAACGTCTCATCTTATGAGAACCCAGGCATTATCACTATTTTGATTTCTGGTTTTAGGGCATGATCTCATTTGATAGTTCAAGCTGGCTTCAAACTCCTGAGCCCTTTGCCTCAGGCCTTCCAGCACTGAGACCACAGATGTGTACACCAGGCCAAGCTGGGAAGGGAGTTGCAGGTAATGCAATTAAAAGGCCTCCAAAACCAGGAATGTAATATAGGCAGTGGCTGCAAATAAAAGTGAATAGTCAGCCAGCCTGAGTCAACTGTCCAACATGGGCGCAGAAGACCCTGTACTGTCCGATTACCTCACTTTCCCGAGGTAATATGTGGACTTTGATGTCTTGTAAACTTGAACAACACTCTTGTATTGTCAAGTCTTGGTATTTTATAAAATGATTAAATCCTGGGTTCCTTGACAGTGATTCCAAAGCAAAAACCATGAAGCATTTAGTGAAGACCAAACAAAACCTGCCTAAAGCAGGCTTCCTGTGCTGTAAGAGTTACCCACTGGCTTTCCCTCTTCTGGGGGGTGGGGGGGTCCCATGATCTCTGAGATGTGGAGCCTCCCTCGGGCCTTCAAGGAAAGCAGTGAACCCAAGAGGAGCTCACCTTCTCCACATTGCCATACAAGCAGAAGACATTGAAGACTCGATCACAGTTCATCTTAGATTGATCCAAGCCATAGACCATGAGCACAGGGCTGTCAGCGTGGGGGCCATAATCAGGTGGTGGGGGAGGGGGTGGGGGATGGCCATATTGGGGGCCATAGCGGCTTGGGCCCCGACGGTGACCCCCCACAGGTGGGCCCATCCTTCTCCCTTCGTAGTGAGGTGGGGGGGGCCCGTAGCCCTCATCATGGTAATGGCTGTGGTACCCACCGTGGGGCCCTCCTGGGGGGTGGGAAGGAAAGAGAGGGAGGACGGGTGAGAATTTGCGCGGCGGACGACGGGCAGGGGCACATGAGCCACGGGAGTCCACGGAGGGGAACCCCCTGCCCTCACCATATTCTGCGGGGTGATCTCCAAGGAGAGGGGGCTGCCGCTGGCGTTTGTTGGGGTTACTGCCAGGGTCACCTGTGGATAGAAAAAAGAATTAGAAATAGAACTCAACGAAAAGCACCCGTTCCTGACTAAAGGCTGGTCTCCACATTGCTCAGCTTCTGTGAGCCTGGCTGCAGACCCTTTCCTTAGAAGGGCTGCTCAAGCCTTTCCATGACCTGATCCAGGGGGCATGAAGCCCAGGCCTAATGGAGAACTCATTGCACTCTGTCTATGCCAGAGTATGGGTGTCCTTTCCCTGTTAAGGGTCAGGCCAACTTCTGGGCTGGCTTGCAATCCCCAGTATGTGTATAGGAAAGGGGGAAGCCCAGCTTACAGATCATGTAGAAAACTGTACAGGTCACTACAGAGCTGGCATAATACATTAGGGACCAAGCAAACTCCCAATTAAAGGGAAAAAGTTAAATGTGATTCCCAATTAAAGGGAAAAAGTTAAGTTCAATTCCACACTAAAGGGAAAAAAGTTAGGCTTAATTCCCAACTTCAACTTAGACAAATAAGTTAAACGTGATTCCCAACTAAAGGGAAAAAAGTTAAGGGTAGTAAATAACCCAATATGGGCAGAAACAGGTAACTAGACCCACAAAGTCAGGTACTTCTTTTTCAATCACCCATTCCCTCCAAATCCCACCAGGCCCCGAGCAGTATTGGAGGAGCTAACAAGCAGGACAACAGCAAAATCAGTTTGAACGAGCAGTTATTACAGGTATCAACATTCTCAGACTCAACAATGGCGCAGATTCCCTTTCCCACCCTGGAAGCAATTCTTAACGACTACAATTAGTTTAGCGCTTGAGTGGCAGACACTGGTAAGCACTTTACAGACATCAGATGACTTCTAGAATGCCTCACAACAACCCTATGAGGTAGGTATTGATGTCTTAGTCCCCATCTTACAGATAAGAAAATTGAGCAGCTACTTTTCCACTGAGCAGATAAGACATTTTTAAGACACTTTTGCCCAAGGTTACAAAGCAAGTCAGTGGCTGAGCCAGGATGGGAGCCACTGCTCTTTCCTGCCACCTGATCCAGATGTTTTTCAATAGTCATTACAAAGATGGAAAAGGCTACTTACAGCAGAAGTACAGAGTACAATGTCCATTTGTCACAAAAAAAACAAATCTGTATTTTCTCTTACCATTGGACGCTTCAACAGTGAGTTAGCACAGTTCTGAAAGATGGCGTCCCATCAAACATATACTGCGACCCTGCATCACATGGTTTTACAGTCATAAATACAAGTTACAGTATACATCCGCTACATCATTTTTAAAACTTGTTTTAAAAGTCAATCGTTTTATCAAAATTGGCTCACAGATGTTCTGTCCTCAGAAGATACCAGAAAGTGGAAATAAAGGTGTATGAAGTGGGTAGTGTCCCTCCATGTTGTCACCTCCTCATTGTGTGCTGCAGTGCGGTGCTTCTGGCTGTGTAGCGCTCCATGTGCGTGTCTCCTGGTATGAAGTGTGCCAGTGGCCCCACTATGCCCGCGCATTTTGCCTTGGGAGCGGGCCGGTTACCCGCCAGCAGGTAACAGTGTACCTCTGAGCTGTTTGGCTGTCTTAGTTTTTTGACTTTTTGTTGTTGTTGCTGCTGCTGTTGTTGTGGCTTAGTTTTTTTTTTTTTGTTTGTTTTCTGATCTCCAGTTGGTGCAGACTGTGTTGGCAGCTGGTGACTGCAGAAAAAATACCAAAACACAAAAGAAAAAAGAAGGCCCTCCCCAAACCAAAGGACTTAAAAACAAAACCCACATGGCGAGGAATGGAGAGAGGATCCTATTGTCTTGGAGGCCCATGGAATCTACTTCAGTTTATGAATCGTTCTCCGAAAAGTGGACCGCTGGCTGGCTGGCTGGGAGAGCTCTGTTCTCTGTGTTTCCTACTTCTGTGTACATTTTCGGGTTCAAGTTTGCTTGGACTTTGACTTTAAATGTTTGATAAAAAGCAGTGTCTGCTGCCATGTTGCGTCTCTTTCTTTATCTCTGTCTGCCTCTGTCTTTGTGCTTGTAGCTGTTCCTTGGAGCGCGGTGTGGTGTTCTCGATGTAGTGAGCTCAATCTGCGGCTGTTTCTGGGGACGTGGTGGAGGCTGCATGTTCTGTTCTCCAGGAAGAGCTAGTGGTTTTGTACCCTGTGTGTTGGTGAACAATGTGCAGAGGCAGAGCCGCTGAAGTATGGTTCCTGAGGGGGTGGCGAAAGCACCGCCCTCACTCCAGTTACCTCATCAACCCTTGTTTTTTGGGGGGCACGAGCCTTGGGGTGGCCAAAGCTGAGAGGCATCAAAACCAATGCACAGCCACCCCCTGCCACTAGCCCCTGCCGGTCTGCACATCTTCTATTTATGTTCCTTGGAGAAGAAATGGTTGATTGCCATGTTTCTGTTAGCAGTCATGTAATGCCATTGCCCGCTCTGGTACAATCACTTGGCCTCTGACCTTTGGTGGGAGCAGCCAGGCTCAGAGGACCCATTCTGAGGGTCCGGGGGAAGCGTCTAGCCCACCCTGTCCCCTGGTTCCCAGCTGCAAAGGCAAGCAAGACAGGCCTGCCTAGGAGTGGGGGGGAAGGGGTTTCGGGCCTTCCCAAGGCCTCTGCGATGTCAACAACCAGCCTCCTCCCTCAGCCCCTGGCCTAGTCCGGCGTATCAGACCAACAGATGGACGGTCTTGCTGATTTTCAGAGGGGCTGTCGCTGCTGTTTTTCAATGACAATCCTTCACTTCACCTCTCCCGTCTACCAAAGGCAAACCATTCTTGACAACCCTAGAAGGGGTCGTCCACGTGGGCCCCCTGTGAAGTTGAATCCTCTCTACAAATGAGGCGAGGCATATCTGCCCTGGTCCAATTCCAAGTGTCAGACCTCCACAAGGTCACTATATTCAGAGGCTCTGCTTCAAGACCCCAGCAGTCCTCCCCATCACCCACTCCTGTCACCCCCACCATCAGACCCTTTTGACAGAGGAAGACCTTTTGTCACCCAGCAGGAATGGACATTCATTCAGTGACCCACTTCCCAAATCAAACTTTAGAATGATAGCAAAATCCAGTCTGGACCTGCTACTGAATGCTAAGCACCCTGCCATGCTTCCTTAGTGAGGCCCTGCGCCACCCTGTCCAAGTCTTGGCCTCAACATTACCCTCTTCAATGAAGGAGGGTCTTTTCCCAAAGACTGAACCAAGCGCCTCCCATGTCCACAGGGAGCCCAATGGCATTACATAACCCTGAGCCCGGGTCTATGAAGTGCGCTAGCCGAATGAAGACGAAGCGGGTATGTTTAGAACAAAGCAGCCATCAGGATTACCTTGTCCACTGAGGTTGGGGTTTGTGTAGTCCCAAGTATCTTGATCATTCTTAAACACATTCAAGCGTGTAGGCTGCAAGGACAAGACAAAGCTTGATTTGGACAGGCCCCATCTCATCTAAAGCCTGACGAGGGCAGTCCCTTCCCAGACCTACCTTAGCATACTCAATCTTCAGAGTACAACAGCCAGAATAGATGTCAGCCCCATTGAGTGAGGCCTTGGCCCGCTGGGCACTTTGCACAGAATCAAACGTGAAATAGGTTAAGGAAGGCATACCTTTAGGAAGGGTTGTCTCAAACATGGATGACTAATCAATGCCTAAAGATTTGAGTGTTTGAGGGTTTCAGAATAAGTTTATCATCTACCTTAGGTGAAAAGGTCAAGATAGGAGATAGGCCAAGTGTTGTCTTTAGGAGATGGCCACTGGCCAGTTTCCTCTGTGCTTTTACTCCTGTAGCAAGGAAAGATAGCAGCAACACATCTGGCCACCATGTCATGCAAATGACACCTTTTGTCACACTGCCTCAGATCAGATTTGAAAGCATAGTTTCAAAACTCAAATACAGTACACCCCTGCCTGTCCTTCCAGCACATCTGTAGTGTCTCAGTGCACTAGGCCCATCAAGGTTTGTTACCAGCAAAATCCCCTCTCCATCAGTGCCATCTAATTACATTAGCAACTGATAAATTGTCATCTGCTAAGAAGCTGACTCTGGAAAGAGATCAGCCACCACTTCAAACCCAGACAGGTCAGTCCTGGGGCAGACTGCTGCCTATCTTTGTAACAGAAGAAAGGAAAACACTAAAACATTGTCTTTGAGAACAGCTAGAAAGTAAAGTGTCTCTAACAGACACCTTTATTGTACACCTCAGGATATGATGACTGCATGGCAGAGGTGGGAGCTCACCCAGGGAGGAGAGAACAAAAATACAGAACGGTCTCAAGGCTTCTGTGAATGCCTGACTTGATAGTTTGACCTCTGTTGCTTCTCACCAACTACCCGTTTGTTACATACTTAATAATCTCACTCTTTCAAAACTAAAAGTGTGGTTCTTGTTATCGTTCTGTGGACCACAGCAGATATCCTGCAGTTCTCTCATCTTCCGGTGTTTCCGCCTAATAAAGGCACGGACAGAAGTTGATCCTCCCTCTACTCAAAATATCAACCACCTCCCTGAAGTTAAGAGCAACATGGCTCAACAGCAGCGCATGCCTTTCAAGCATGAACACTGACTTCACCTTCACTCACTACTGTGGTGGATTAAAAACAAAAAGAGCACCCATCAAGAACAGGCCTCATCACTCTTTCCACTCCCTCACTCAGATCTCATGGCCCGTTTCCAGTGTACGAATGGTTCCGTGGCCAGCCTCCTCCAACTGGTGTTCTCTACAGAGGCATTTTGGTACATGGCAGACTTTTTCTCTTTCTTTTTCTGCGCCAAGCCAAGTAAGAACCCCACCCCCAAGGAATACTGTTTCCCAGTACAGGATATTCCACCATGGCCTGGACTCCATTCTTCCGAAAGATGACAATTCTCTGGACAGGGCCACAAGGATTACAGATAGTGTAAAGAACATCCTGTAAAAGCAAAGACACGCAAGATGAGGGGCTCTGGCAGGTCACTCTTGTTCAGGGAACGACAGGGACAAGGAAACCTCAAGCGTCTGCAGGAATGCCTGCACCTGCTGGCACGCACCG
The DNA here is from genome assembly GCA_023101885.1 of Typhlomys cinereus. Lineage (NCBI taxonomy): Eukaryota > Metazoa > Chordata > Mammalia > Rodentia > Platacanthomyidae > Typhlomys > Typhlomys cinereus. Next base: position 2,193,541 of record JALPQD010000299.1, on the reverse strand, counting down.
TGGTTATGGAATAGATCGGGTTTAGGATGGTAAACAGAAGCACACTGTTGACGCTCCGGGAGTCATCAGAGTCCCCAGGGCGGGAGATCTTCTGGCTGGTGGAGTAATTGACAAAAGCTGTTTGGCCAGCAATGTAGATCTGGTTGTCCGCTGCGTAATTCACTGCATTACAAGCCCCCAAAACATCTTCAAACTCCACCAGTGCTTGTCTCTTCTTAGGCATCACCACCACATAGCTGGCAGAGAAAACACAGGTTTTAATCTTCCACAGGGATGGAAAGAGAATGCCCTTCACTTCCCATGACACGACTCCTGTGTTCCTCTGAACCCTTGCCAAGATTTCCTGGTCCCACCACTCCCAGCCACAGGCACAGCTGTCTCCCCTCTCAACCCCTCCTCCCTTTGAGCTGGAAGACTCAATGACACCTTAGGGCTGACAGTATTAATTACTGCTTCAACAACTTTGAGAAGTAATTCAGGACAGTTATACTCAATCTTTTTTTCTCAATACCTAGGAAGCCAACCACCTAAATAGCTAACTGGATAAATGAAACAAAAAACGTTGCCTAGAAACTATGGGGGTAGGTAGAGCTTTAAGTTTTCTAAATTTCCATAACACAAAGTTCAGTGGCCAAGTCTCCTAAAGTAGAGGAATTACAGAATCTAGCCAAGGAACTCTGGACTAGAACTATAAAATCACTCTGAACCAGAAAGCAGGGACAAATAAGGATATCGAGCAGTTGATTTTTGGAGACCCCAGGCTTCAGAGTCAGTACCTGATGGGTCCAAATTCCTGCAGGGCTTCCACAAGGTCAGCTTCCACTACACCATCAATCAGGCCCCTGATGTGGACAACTGGGGAGGCAGGGGTTTTGTGGGGGTCATCGTAGTTCTCCTGAGAAAAAGAAATAAGACCTCATTTCTTGCTTTACAAGATGGCAGCTAGTGTATCCTGTGCTTGGAAACCCTTGTTACAAAACACAATCAAGTGGAGGACAGTGAGGTGGTTCAGCAGGTAAGGCACCAGCTTGCAAACCTGACCACCTGAGTTTGATTCCCAGAAGCCCACATGGCAGAAGTGGAGAACTGACAGTTATCCACATGTACCTGCCTGTTTTCTCTTCCCAACTCCAAATAAAACAGCTAAATAAACATTAAAAAGACAGCAGAGCAAGGGCCTTGAGTGGACACTTGACCAGCTGGATGGAGCTTCTGATGATGAAGGGAGGGAGAATTGGAGTGGCTCACATTTACATTCCTCCTGGCACCTGCCTCTCTTCCCAAGGTACAATGGAAGAGGACGCAGAAGGGCTCCAACAGCTGTGTGCTGATCTAAGGGAACACATGCCTTTTCCTCTGACTGAACAAGTTGTCATCACCGAGTCAAGAATCATTATTCCCCCCAGCCACCCCGAAGTTCAGCCAGGGAGAAATGCCCTATGCTCCTAGCTAGAACTCAGGGCCTCCAGGATTAGCCATCTCCCTTTCCTGTCTTACATCATCTAGACCAAACTAAGGAAACCGGCAGTAGTTCTTCCAAAAGATACTGCAAAATCCCAAGCGCTATGAACCAAGACAATGCTTTCTCAAGGGAGGTCATCTTTCCACTGACACAGACGTTTCTGGGAGCAAAGTTAACTTTCTCCTGGGCTCTAGGCCCAGCCTCCTGCCTGAGGATCACCAGGCAGAAGCAGTCGGTGAAAAATGAGAATCGGATTCTATTTCAGGAATGACCCACACAAACCATACAAGGCACACCCTTCTTAGTGGTTACCATCTCTGGGTTTTTGCCTTCCTTGAATAGGACTTTTATTATAACATTGTGGGGGGGGGCAACTGCGCCCCAACTCGGAAATCAGAACTGGTGACTTTCAGAAGCAGGAAATTGGCAGAATCTCGGCAGCCATAGGACAAAGAGACGACTTCATGAACGCCTTCCCCCTGCAAACTGTCGGCGACCGCGCTCGACGGTCTCAAAGTCTGGCTCGATTCCCAAACAGCAAGACATTGCACGAATCATTTTTCAATGCCCACGGAAACGGGGAGTTAATGTTCTGCTCTGGGATCATATTCTTAAGTCAACTTCTACGTAGAGTCAGGGTCCCCCCCCCCCAAAGAAAGCACACCTCTCAACGGCCAAAAAGGCCTGGAGAAGCACGAGGGCACGCAAGAAAAAACGATAAAGGGAGGGGGGGTAAAAACGGCCCGGCCGCGTGCCAGGCCCCCACGCGCCAGCCCGCGGCGCCTGCGCAGTGCGGCTTCCCCCCTGCTCGATACTTCCTCCGCCCCCTCAATCCCCGCTCTACATTTCGCGCACGCGCAGGCGCCTGTCCTCGAGCAAACCCCGCCGTTTGCTCAACGCCTGCCCCTCCCCCACTCAGCAAAAAAAAGCAAAGAATCGAGCGCGTGCGCAGACAGATCCCCCCAAATAAAATGAAATATCCTTAAAACTTAAGTATAAAAATTTTCCCTTCCTTCCCAGCGTCTTAAGCCCTGGCCTCACCCCGCCGCCGCCGCCCGCCGCCCCGGATCCGCCGCCGCCTCCGTGCTGGTCGCCGGCGTTGTCAGTCTTCAGCCGTTTCGGGGCCCGGCCTCCCTCGTTGCCGCCGCCGTAGTAGCGGCCGCCGCCGCCTCCGCCGCCCGCCGCCGCCATCTTCACCATCGCTCCCGACCTCCTCAGCTGCTCGTCCGGCTGCTGCCTCTGCTCGAGCCGCCGACGCCGCTTCTCCGCCCGGGGCAGCAGCCTCCGCGACATGGCGGCGCAAAACCCGCCTCCCCCCGCCTCTCATTGGGGGAGGGACACGCCCGTCACTCGCCGCCCCCACCCGATAGGGGGAGCCACTGGCTCTGTGGTGGGGGAGGGGAAGGCGCCGCACGACATTCGTGCCTATTGGCTAGAGCATACGCCCTTCTGCTAGAAAGCCCGCCCTCATTTGTCTACAGCACTACTTATAGGGGAACGCTTTCTGCCACTCTTTTCTCCAATCCCGGTGCCTTAAAATAAACTCTAACTTGATAGGTAGATTACTGCCCTTGGTCCTCCTTCCAACAAGCAGCAAATAAAAACGGCTCTCTAGGAGATTGAGAAGCCCCACCTTCTTCTCGCTTTCATTGGCTTTGTCGCCAGTCGGTCAAATCGAAAATCTTTGGCCCCCCTTCCCCCTACCAGTCACGACGACTGGCTTCCCGCGCCACTCCGCAGGGAGATAAGAAAGGTCTTCACTTCCGTCTCTCTGCAGTGGTTGTCGCAGTTGCCCATTTTCTGTGTCCCCACTCGATTGGTCAATGAAGAATGGAAGTACCTCTCGCCAGATGGTAGAACTACAAATGGCCTCCGATTGGGTGAAAAAGGAGAGCCCGTGGGCGCTCTTTGGCGCAATCTAGGAACGGATCGGAGCCAAGACGCATGTGCGATGGTACTTTTAGGGGGCTCCAGAGGCGGCTGACTCTTTAAGGAAGCGACTGCTGGAGTACCGAGACTGTTCAAACGCCTGCTATTGCAAGCGCCGGATATCCAAACCAAATTAAGGGAACAACTCCCGGAGCAACTGTGTCCCCAGACTCATAGGACCTTTTCCATAGCCCTAGATCAGATCCTTTATCCGTATAAAACCACTCCCTGTTAGCGACGGTCCTTGGACCCTGACAATTCAGCAAGTGTTACTTCACCACTCCACTTTCACATTCAGCCACAATAAATGTAACTCAGTTTCGCAGTTATCGCGTGGGAGCTCCAATAGAGATCGCCGCGTGTCCTCTGTGACTAGGTTACGGCTGAAACTGTGTCCAGCCAGTGCCCGCTGGGGAGCAGGCAGGGAGGTACTGACCGAGCATCCCCATCCACGATACCATCCGAAGACGTTATAAGGACAATAGGAAAGAGGTTGAGGACGTAGATCAGTGGAGGAGCTTGTCTAGCACGCGCAGGACCCCGGGGTCCATCTAAATTCCCCCGAAGTAGGAACAAATAGGATCATGGGAAAGGCGCAGATCCGCCCAAAGGAACCTTTCCAGCAGGTGAACGGGACTTTGCAAAGAAAGGATCGCTATAAAAGCTAAATTTGAAGTATAATCTAAGATACCAAAAAATGAAACAACGTGCGTCTAGGCGTGGTTTAGCACACGCCTGTAATCCCAGCAATCCAGAATGCAGAGGGGGCCGGCCAGAGGACTGCCCTGAGTTCCAGACTAGCCTCGGCTACACAGGGAGCCTCTCAAAATATAAAGAAAAAAAAAACAAAAAAAAACCTTGGAGGAGCGTGTCCGATGTGGACGTGGGGGAACACGGGCCCTACGGCTGCCAGGGCGGCGCAGCAGGCAACACGATCAGCAGACGCACGGCGGCGGAGGGCGGGTCGCTCGGCGGAAGGGCGGTGTCTCCGTCCCGACGTCACGGGTTACCGTGGGGGAAGGGAGAGGCCCTCCCCTGCCCGCCCCCGCGACCAGCCCGGACGCCCCTCGCGCCGGCGCGCGGACCGTACGCTGCGGGGCCCGTGGCGGAGCGCTGCGCGGTGCGGGGTTCTCCGGGGCTTAACGCGTACCGGGAGCGGCAATGGGCGCCGCGTGGCCCTGCGCCCGTCCCCCGCCCTGCGCCCGCTTGGACGCCGCGGTGGCGCTTCCCGCCTGTTCCCCCCCTCCCCCGTGTCCCTCCCGGACCCTGCGCCCGCGTCCCCTACCAGCTCGGCGGCGAGCCTGGCCGGCTGTCCGGAATCGAAAAGAGCAGACACTAGGAAGTTTTGGGGGAGGGAGGGGCGGGCCTTAAAGGAACCACGACCTCTTTTCAGCCTTAAATGGGGAAAGATGGGGGAACCCGGAGGGACGAAGGCTAGGGTGCAATGGGAAAACCGTTGGACGGCTGTACTGGGGCTCTGCGTCCTTATTCCCAGACCATCACCTGCCCTCCACCACCTCTTCCCTTCCAGGGAGATGTTTGGTATTCACGCTTCTTCCCTAACCCCCGTTTGGCCAAGTGTGTTGGATATGGCAAATGTTGGGTTGTACGTTGTACAGATGGGTAAACAGGCTCAGGAAGCGCCGGTGACATCCTGATAAGCCACAGCGCAGTTCCCTGACATCTAAGATGACGTCCGTAAGGATAATGCCCCTGTGGTTACCACTGAGTACTGAAGAATGGTAGTATTAGGTACCAGGGAAGGCTCTGTATAGCACTACAGCCTTTGAAGCTGGAGCATCTCAAGTTCAAGTCCAGTTTGGGCCACCTACTTAGACCACACACACACACGCACACACACACACACACACACACACACACACACACACACACAGGCTGTCTGACCTTCACAGCCCTTGTAAACCCACATCTGTCCCACTCTGTTCTCTGCCTGCTACAAGCACCAACCTCACTTTGTTTTGCCCAAGGCTCATTTCTTGCTCAGAGCCTTGGCCTATTGATCACTTTCTACCTAGATTCTCTTCTAAGACTTGGCTGTTGATGGTCTGTGGCTCAGATGTGACCATGTCAGCCTAGTAAGATTCAGTTTTAATCATGGTTTGCCATAAATCCCTGAAAAAAATTAGTGTCAGCATTCACCACGGAGTTCCTGAAACTTCCTTTTTCATTCCCAAGTTTCTAGCCAAGCTAAGGGAAATATTTCAAACAAGACCAGAACATTGGGAAAAGGGTTATGTGGAGAAGTACAGACTCTCTTGTGCATGCTGCCAATGCACTGGGGCAAATTTGGGTTCCCTAGAAAGGAGCCTGCTTCCTGTCTGCCTGCTAAATTACCTTGGAATAAAGTGGTAAAAGCACAAAGCAAGATAATGAGATCACTACTGTATAATCTACCTTTATCTTTAAAAAATTTTTAAACTATATTTATTTGTGTGTGTGCACATGCATGTGTGTGAGGACACTGTAAATGTCCCTATGGAGGGCCAAGGGTAACAGGGAATATCCTGGATTGCTTCTACCACCTTTTTGCTTTGTTCTGGGACTTCTCAGACTCTGACCAGGTCAAGAAGTACAGAAAGCTGGGTTTCCTCCTGGCATTTTTATGTGGTACATGGGATCCCAACTTGGGACCTTCTGCATGTAAGGCAGAATCTTAATCCCTGTGTCATCTCTTCAGACCTGTGTAGTCTACTTTTAAAACCATTCTCCCAACCAGGTGTAGTAAAACACAACTATAATCCCAGCTCTTGGAAGAGGAAAGGAGGAGGATCTGGAGTTAAAAGTCAGTAGATTAGAGGCCAGGCTGAGCTACATGAACACCTGTCTCAAAGAAGTAAGAAATTTTTTTTAAAAAGTAATGAATTAAAAAAATCTTTTGGGGCTGGAGAGATGGTTCAGACTCTGCCTGGAAAGCAGAAGTTCCAGATCCCTTGTAAAAACATCAGGTAGAAACAGTTGTGGCCTACACTTCTGGCTCTGGTGGGCAGAGTCTGGGAAATCCCGGAACAAAGCAAAAAGGAGGTAGAAGCAATCCAGGATGATTCCCAAAGTCACCCTTGGATCTCCACAGAGACACACAGTGCCTCTGGTACACACACTCTCACACACACACACACACACACACACACACACACACACACACAAATAAATCCCTCTTGGGACCTGTATATAGCTCTCCAGGTAAGAAGCCTTCTTAAAAACCTGATCTGAGGTTTTTTTATTTGTTTGTTTTGCATTGCTCCAGGATTTCCTAGGCTCCATTTCTGTCTGGTGTTCCCCCACCCCCTCACCCCATGGGACCTGGGAGCCAAACTCAGGACTCTGCTTGTGAGGCAATCCTAACCCTGAGCCATCTCTCCAGCCTGACCTGAGTTTTGAGTCCCTGAAGCCCATGTGATATAAGGAGCTAAACAACTCTGATCCCCATCCACGTGCCATGGCAGAATGTGCGTATGTTCTCAGTCTGTCCTGTCTTTCTGTCTCTGTTTCTCTTTCTTTCTTTTTTATTCAATTGTGCGTGTGTGCACGTGTGTATATGTATGTGTGTGTATGTATGTGTGTGTGTGTGTGTGTGTGTGTGTGTGTGTGTGTAATCATGGGTGATTTGGAACCACCATGGACCACCTCCACCACTTCCTTGTTTACTCTGCCCTGCAATTCACAGGTTCCATCCTATCAGGGCCAGAACCGCAGGCCGCCCCTGCTTCCGCCCGGCATCTGTACGTGGGGTCTAGGATCCGAACTCAGGACCCTCCGCCTGCAAGGCAGAGGCTTAACCCCTGAGCCACCTCTCCAGTCCCCTCTGTCTCTCTTTCAAATAAATATTTCTTTAGAAAAAGTTAAACAAGGTATTAAAAAAATATAAAACAACCTTCTTCCAGGTCTAGGGATGTAACCCAACAGTGGAGCACTTCCCTAAAATGTATCAGTAAGGGGCTGAGGTAGCCCTTGCCTAGCCTGTGAAGGACCATTTACATCATTGCAATTAACTGATTAGTTAATAAACACTCAGAGGCTGGCATAATAGCTCATCAGGGAAAGATACCAAGTAATCCAAGTTCAATTACTGGACGGCCACTTGGTAGAAGGACAGAACCAACTTTAGAAAACTTTCCTCTGAGACTCAAATGACAGTTCAACACCTTTCATATCATCTTCCTCATGCCCAATCCCCTTTTTCTTCTTTCCATCCCTCTGGTCTCCCTTATCTTCAACTTCTCCACCCCTGTCCTCAACTGCGTGGTGGAGGAGGGCAGCCTCACTATTCGGAACGCACAGGGCACATGGTAACAAAAAGCGGTGGGGGCAGGGGTCCTGCCAGCCCGGGCCAGTCTGCCAGGCCCGGCACAGCCCGGCACCAGGTACTACTACTCTCAGGCCCTAGAACAAAGCATGGGAGGGACGAGGGGTGGTGGGAACTGGGGGGGGCCCCAGATAGTGGGCGATGGAAGCCATAGAAGCTTAAAGTACGAACCTCGGAAGACACCCCCCTTGGGGAGGAGGGGTAATGATGAGGGATTATGAGGGAGGGGGCACAGGGGCAGGGGCGCGCGCCGCTAGCGAAAAAAAAAAAAGAGCGTGACAGGACGAATCCATGGACGAGGGGGAGGAAGGCGGTGGGGCGCGGCCGGGCGGGGGGAAGGAGTGGAATGCGTGAAGAGGAAAGCAAGGCACGGGCCACAAAGGGGCACCGCAGGGGGCAAAATTTACGCGGTACAGTGAGGGAAACAAGAGGAGGAGGCGGGGCAGGAGGTGGAAGAAGGGAGGAGAAGGCCACGGGAACATACAACAGAAAACCCCAAAGGAGAAATGTGACGTGCGGGTCCAGAGACCCTCGTTTTGGACTTCCCCAGGTGTGATTGGTGTTCCACCTCATTTCCTTTCTCTGCGAGACGTTTCGCAGCAGCCCGCGGAGTCTCGGCAGCCAAACGATACGAAGCGAGCATCCTCCTCCCATGTGGCTGAGGGCAAGACCCGAAGAGGCGGGAAAGGGTGGGGTTCGGGACGGCGCAGGCCTCCAGGTCAACGGTGGCACAAACGTGGGGGGCAAAAAGTGGGGGGCCAAAAAAAAAAAAAGAAGCCTGCCCACCGGCAAAAAACCAGTAAGGGGCAAGAAGGTGTGCAGAAAACGACTCAGAAGGGGAAGGGGTTCCCGGGCGTGGGATTGGAGACCGGACCCCAGGGAGGCCTGTCATTGAGTCTCAGAGGAAAGTTTTCTAAGTTGGTTCTGTCCTTTACCAAGTGGCCGTCCAGTAATTGAACTTGGATACTTGGTATCTTTCCCTGAGAGCTATTATGCCAGCCTCTGAGTGTTTATTAACTAATCAGAATTGCAATGATGTAAATGGTCCTTCACAGGCTAGGCAAGGGCTACCTCAGCCCCTTACTGATACATTTTGAGGGAAGTGCTCCACTGTTGGGTAACATCCCTAGACCTGGAAGAAGGTTGTTTTTATATTTTTTTAATACCTGTTTAACTTTTTCTAAAGAAATATTTATTTGAAAGAGAGACAGAGGGGACTGGAGAGGTGGCTCAGGGGTTAAGCCTCTGCCTTGCAGGCGGAGGGTCCTGAGTTCGGATCCTAGACCCCACGTACAGATGCCGGCAGAAGCAGGGGCGGCCTGCGGTTCTGGCCTGATAGGATGGAACCTGTGAATTGCAGGGCAGAGTAAACAAGGAAGTGGTGGAGGTGGTCCATGGTGGTTCCAAATCACCCATGATTACACACACACACACACACACACACACACACACACACATACAACACACACATACATATACACACGTGCACACACGCACAATTGAATAAAAAAGAAGAAAGAGAAACAGAGACAGAAAGACAGGACAGACTGAGAACAACGCACATTCTGCCATGCACGTGGATGGGGATCAGAGTTGTTTAGCTCCTTATATCACATGGGCTTCAGGGACTCAAAACTCAGGTCAGGCTGGAGAGATGGCTCAGGGTTAGGATTGCCTCACAAGCAGTCCTGAGTTTGGCTCCCAGGTCCCATGGGGTGAGGGGGTGGGGGAACACCAGACAGAAATGGAGCCTAGGAAATCCTGGAGCAATGCAAAACAACAAATAAAAAAACCTCAGATCAGGTTTGAAGAAGCTTCTTTTTTTTTTTTTTTTTTGGAAGGCTTCTTACCGGAGAGCTATATACAGGTCCCAAGAGGGATTTTATTTGTGTGTTGTGTGGTGTGTGTGTGTGTGTGTGTGTGTGTGTGAGAGTGTGTGTACCAGAGGCACTGTGTGTCTCTGTGGAGATCCAAGGGTGACTTGGGAATCATCCTGGATTGCTTCTACCTCCTTTTTGCTTTGTTCCGGATTTCCCAGACTCGCCCACCAGAGCCAGAAGTGAGGCCACAACTGTTTCTACCTGATGTTTTTACAAGGGATCTGGAACTTCTGCTTTCCGGCAGAGTCTGAACCATCTCTCCAGCCCCAAAAGATTTTTTAATTCATTACTTTTTAAAAAAAATTTCTTACTTCTTTGAGACAGGTGTCATGTAGCTCAGCCTGGCCTCTAATCTACTGACTTTTAATCCCAGATCCTCCTCCTTTCCTCTTCCAAGAGCTGGGATATAGTTGTGTTTTACTACACCTGGTTGGGAGAATGGTTTTTAAAAGTAGACTACACAGATCTGAAGAGATGACACAGGGATTAAGATTCTGCCTACATGCAGAAGGTCCCAAGTTGGGATCCCATGTACCACATAAAAAGCCAGGAGGAAACCCAGCTTTCTGTACTTCTTGACCTGGTCAGAGTCTGAGAAGTCCCAGAACAAAGCAAAAAGGTGGTAGAAGCAATCCAGGATATTCCCTGTTACCCTTGGCCCTCCATAGGGACATTTACAGTGTCCTCCACACACATGCATGTGCACACACACAAATAAATATAGTTTAAAAATTTTTTAAAGATAAAGGTAGATTATACAGTAGTATCTCATTATCTGCTTTGTGCTTTTACCACTTTATTAGTCCAAGGTATTTAGCAGGCAGACAGGAAGCAGGCTCCTTTCTAGGGAACCCAAATTTGCCCCAGTGCATTGGCAGCATGCACAAGAGAGTCTGTACTTCTCCACATAACCCTTTCCCCAATGTTCTGGTCTTGTTTGAATATTTCCCTTAGCTTGGCTAGAAACTGGGAATGAAAAAGGAAGTTTCAGGAACTCCGTGGTGATGCTGACACTAATTTTTTCAGGGATTTTATGGCAAACCATGATTAAAACTGAATCTTACTAGGCTGAATGGTCACATCTGAGCCACAACCATCAACAGCCAAGTCTTAGAAGAGAATCTAGGTAGAAAGTGATCAATAGGCCAAGGCTCTGAGCAAGAGAAATGAGCCTTGGGCAAACAAAGTGAGGTTGGTGCTTGTAGCAGGCAGAGAACAGAGTGGGACAGATTGGGTTTACAAGGGCTGTGCGAGGTCCGACGCCTGTTGGTGTGTGGTGGTGTGTGTGTGTGTGTGTGTGTGTGTGCGTGTGTGTGGTGTGGTCTAAGTAGGTGGCCCAAACTGGACTTGAACTTGAGATGCTCCAGCTTCAAAGGCTGTAGTGCTTATACAGAGCCTTCCCTGTACTATACTACATATCTTCAGTACTCAGTGGTAACCACAGGGGCATTATCCTTACGGACGTCATCTTAGATGTCAGGGAACTGCGCTGTGGCTTATCCAGGATGTCACCGGCGCTTCCTGAGCCTGTTACCCATCTGTACAAAACGTACAACCCAACATTTGCCATAATCCAACACACTTGGCCAAACGGGGGGTTAGGGAAGAAGCGTGGAATACCAAAACATCTCCCTGGAAGGGAAGAGGTGGTGGAGGGCAGGTGATGGCTGGGGAATAAGGACGCAGAGCCCCAGTACAGCGCGTCCAACGGTTTTCCCATTGCACCCTAGCCTTCGTCCCTCCGGGTTCCCCCATCTTTTCCCCATTTAAGGCTGAAAAGAGTTCGTGGTTCCTTTAAGGCCCGCCCCCCCTCCCCAAAACTTCCTAGTGCTGCTCTTTTCGATTCCGGACAGCCGGCCAGGCGCGCCGCGAGCGGGTAGGGACGCGGGCGCAGGGTCCGGGAGGGACAGGGGAGGGGGGGAACAGGCGGGAAGCGCCACCGGCCGTCCAAGCGGGCCGCAGGGCGGGGGGACGGGCGCAGGGCCAGCGGCGCCCATTCCGCTCCCGGTACGCGTTAAGCCCCGGAGAACCCCGCACCGCGCAGCGCTCGCCCGGGCCCCGCAGCGTACGGTCCGCGCGCCGGCGCGAGGGGCGTCCGGGCTGGTCGCGGGGGCGGGCAGGGGAGGGCCTCTCCCTTCCCCCACGGTAACACCGTGACGTCGGGACGGAGACACCGCCTTCCGCCGAGCGACCCGCCCTCCGCCGCCGTGCGTCTGCTGATCGTGTTGCCTGCTGCGCCGCCCTGGCAGCCGTAGGGCCCGTGTTCCCCACGTCCACATCGGACACGCTCCTCCAAGGTTTTTTTTTGTTTGTTTTTTCTTTATATTTTGAGAGGCTCCCTGTTTGTAGCCGAGGTAGTCTGGAACTCAGGGCAGTCCTCTGGCCGGCCCCCCTCTGCATTCTGGATTGCTGGGATTACAGGCGTGTGCTAAACCACGCCTAGACGCACGTTGTTTCATTTTTTGGTATCTTAGATTATACTTCAAATTTTACTTTATAAAGGATCCTTGTCTTTGCAAAGTCCCGTTCACCTGCTGGAAAGGTTCCTTTGGGCGGATCTGCCCTTTCCCAGATCCTATTTGTTCCTACTTCGGGGGAATTTAGATGGACCCCGGGGTCCTGCGCGTGCTAGACAAGCTCCTCCACTGATCTAACGTCCTCACACCCTCTTCCTATTGTCCTTATAACGTCTTCGGATGGTATCGTGTGGTGGGGATGCTCGGTTCAGTACCATCCCTGCCTGCTCCCCAGCGGGCACTGGCTGGACACAGTTTCAGCCGTAACCTAGTCACAGAGGACACGCGGCGATCTCTATTGGAGCTCCCACGCGATAACGGCGAAACTGAGTTACATTTATTGTGCGGAATGTGAAAGTGGAGTGGTGAAGTAAACACGTGCTGAATTGTCAGGGTCCAAGGACCGTCGCTAACAGGGAGTGGTTTTATACGGATAAAGGATCTGAACTAGGGCTATGGAAAAGGTCCAGGAGTCTGGGGACACAGTTGCTCCGGGAGTTGTGTCCCTTAATTTGGTTTGGATACCGGCCGCTTGCAATAGCAGGCGTTTTGAAACAGTCTCGTACTCCAGCAGTCGCTTCCTTAAAAGTCAGCCGCCTCTGGAGCCCCCAAAAGTACCATCGCACATGCGTCTTGGCTCCGATCCGTTCTAGATTGCGCCAAAGAGCGCCCCACGGGCTCTCCTTTTTCACCCAATCGGAGGGCCATTTGTAGTTCTACCATCTGGCGAGAGGTACTTCCATTCTTCATTGACCAATCGAGTGGGGACACAGAAAATGGGCAACTGCGACAACCACTGCAAGAGAGACGGAAGTGAGACCTTTCTTATCTGCCCTGCGGAGTGGCGCGGGAAGCCAGTCGTGCGTGACTGGTAGGGGGAAGGGGGGCCAAGATTTCGATTTGACCGACTGGCGACAAAGCCAATGAAAGCGGAGAAGAAGGTGGGGCTTCTCAATCTCCTAGAGAGCCGTTTATTTTGCTGCGTGTTGAAGGAGGACCAAGGGCAGTAATCTACCTATCAAGTTAGAGTTATTTTAAGCACCGGGATTGGAGAAAAGAGTGGCAGAAAGCGTTCCCTAAAGTAGTGCTGTAGACAAATGAGGGCGGGCTTCTAGCAGAAGAGGGCGTATGCTCTAGCCAATAGGCACACGAATGTCGTGCGGCCGCCTTCCCCCCCCCCCCACCACAGAGCCAGTGGCTCCCCTATCGGGTGGGGGCGGCGATGACGGGCGTTGTCCCTCCCCCAATGAGAGGCGGGGGGAGGCGGGTTTTTGCGCCGCCATGTCGCGGAGGGCTGCTGCCCGGGGCGGAGAAAGCGGCGTCCGGCGGCTCGAGCAGAGGCAGCAGCCGGACGAGCAGCTGAGGAGGTCGGGAGCGATGGTGAAGATGGCGGCGGCGGGCGGCGGAGGCGGCGGCGGCCGCTACTACGGGCGGGCGGCAAACGAGGGAGGCCGGGCCCCGAAAACGGCTGAAGACGACAAACGCCGGCCGACCAGCACGGAGGCGGCGGCGGATCCGGGGCGGCGGGCGGCGGCGGCGGGGTGAGGCCCAGGGCTTAAGACGCTGGGAAGGAAGGGAAAATTTTTATACTAAGTTTTAAGGATATTTCATTTATTTGGGGGGATCTGTCTGCGCACGCGCTCGATTCTTTGCTTTTTTTTTGCTGAGTGGGGGAGGGGCAGGCGTTGAGCAACGGCGGGGTTTGCTCGAGGACAGGCGCCTGCGCGTGCGCGAAATGTAGAGCGGGGATTGAGGGGGCGGAGGAAGTATCGAGCAGGGGGGAAGCCGCACTGCGCAGGCGCCGCGGGCTGGCGCGTGGGGGCCTGGCACGCGGCCGGGCCGTTTTACCCCCCCTCCCTTTATCGTTTTTTTCTTGCGTGCCCTCGTGCTCTCCAGGCTTTTTGGCCGTTGAGAGGTGTGCTTTCTTTGGGGGGGGGGACCCTGACTCTACGTAGAAGTTGACTTAAGAATATGATCCCAGAGCAGAACATTAACTCCCCGTTTCCGTGGGCATTGAAAAATGATTCGTGCAATGCCTTGCTGTTTTGGGAATCGAGCCAGACTTTGAGACCGTCGAGCGCGGTCGCCGACAGTTTGCAGGGGGAAGGCGTTCATGAAGTCGTCCTCTTTGTCCTATGGCTGCGAGATTCTGGCCAATTTCCTGCTTGAAGTCCACCAGTTCTGATTTCCGAGTTTGGGGCCGCAGTTGCCCCCCCCCACAATGTTATAATAAAAGTCCTATTAGGAAGGCAAAAACCCAGAGATGGTAACCACTAAGAAGGGTGTGCCTGTATGGGTTTGTGTGGTCATTCCTGAAATAGAATCCGATTCTCATTTTTCACCGACTGCTCTGCCTGGTGATCCCAGGCAGGAGGCTGGGCCTAGAGCCCAGGAGAAAGTTAACTTTGCTCCCAGAAACGTCTGTGTCAGTGGAAAGATTGACCTCCCTGAGAAAGCATTGTCTTGGTTCATAGCGCTGGGGATTTTGGCAGTATCTTTTGGGAAGAACTACTGCCGGTGTTCTATGTTTGGTCTAGATGATGTAAGACAGGAAAGGGGGATGGCTAATCCTGGAGGCCCGAGTTCTAGCTAGGAGCAGAGGGCATTTCTCCCTGGCTGAACTTCGGGGTGGCTGGGGGGAATAATGATTCTTGCTCGGTGATGACACCTTGTTCAGTCAGAGGAAAAGGCATGGTGTTCCCTTAGATCAGCACACAGCTGTTTGGAGCCCTTCTGCGTCCTTTCCATTGTACCTTGGGAAGAGAGGCAGGTGCCAGGAGGAATGTAAATGTGAGCCACTCCAATTTCTCCCTCCCTTTCATCACAGAAGCTCCATCCAGCTGGTCAAGTGTCCACTCAAGGCCCTCTTGCTCTCTGCCCTTTTAATGTTTATTTAGCTGTTTTGTTTATTTGGAGTTGGGAAGAGAAAACAGGCAGGTACATGGTGGATAACTGGTCCAGTTCTCCACTTCTGCCAGTGGGGCTCTGGGAATCAAACTCAGGTGGTCAGGTTTGCAAGCTGGTGCCTTACCTGCTGAACCACCTCACTGTCCTCCACTTGATTGTTTTTTGGTAACAAGGGTTTCCCAGCACAGGGATACACTAGCTGCCATCTTGTAAAGCAAGAAATGAGGTCTTATTTCTTTTTCTCAGGAGAACTACGATGACCCCCACAAAACACCTGCCCCCCAGGTTGGTCCACATTCAGGGGGCCTGATTGATGGTGTAGTGGAAGGAGCTGACCTTGTGGAAAGCCCTGCAGGAATTTGGAGCCCATCAGGTACTGACTGATCTGAAGCCTGGGGTCTCCAAAAATCAACTGCTCGATATCCTATTGTCCCTGCTTTCTGGTTCAGAGTGGATTTTATATCTAGTCCGAGTTCCTTGGCTAGATTCTGTAATTCCTCTACTTTAGGAGACTTGGCCACTGAACTTTTGTGTTATGGAAATTTAGAAAAACTTAAAGCTCTACTACCTCCCCATCATAGTCTTCTAGGCAACACGTTTTTTTGTTTCAATTTATCCAGTTAGCTATTTAGGTGGTGGGCTTCCTAGGTATTGAGAAAAAAAGAGTGAGTTAAAAACGGTCCTGAATTACTCTCAAGTGTGTTGAAGCAGTAATTAATACTGTCAACCCTAAGGTTGCATTGAGTTTCCAGCTCAAAAGGGAGGAGGGGTTGAGAGGGGAGACAGCTGGCCTTGGCTGGGAGTGGTGGGACCAGGAATCTTGGCAAGGGTTCAGAGGAAACAGGAGTCGGTGTCAATGGGGAAGTGAAGGGCATTCCTTCCACCCTGTGGGAAGATTAAAAACCTGTGTTTCTCTGCAGCTATGTGGTGGGGATGCCTAAGAAGAGAACAAGCCGGGTGGAGTTTGAAGATGTTTTTGGGGGCTTGTAATGCAGTGAATTACGCAGCGGACAACCAGATCTACATTGCTGGCCAAACAGCTTTGGTCCAATTACTCCACCAGCCAGAAGATCTCCCGCCCCTGGGGACTCTGATGACTTCCCGGAGCGTCAACAGTGTGCTTTCTGTTATACCATCCTAAACACGATCTTTCCATAACCACGGTTGGCGTGCCAGCAGGGTGCAGGAAATTCCTGCAGACGCTTGAGGTTTCCTTGTCCTGTCGTTCCCTGAACAAGAGTGACCTGCCAGAGCCCCTCATATCTTGCGGTGGCTTGTCTGCTTTACAGGTGTCGTTACACTATTCTTAATCCTTGTGGCCCCTGTCAAGAGAATTGTGTCATCTTTTCGGAAGATGGATGCCAGGCACATGGTGGATTCCTGTACTGGGAAACAGTATTCCTTGGGGGTGGGGTTTCATGTACTTGGGCTTGGCCGAAGAAAAAGAAAGAGAAAAAGTCCGTGCCTGATGACCAAAATGCCCTCTGTAAAGAACACAAACAAGTTTGGAGAGAGGCTGGCCACGGAAAACCCATTTCCGTAACACTGGAAACGGGCCATGAATCTGAGTGAGGGAGTGGAAAGAGTGGAATGGAGGCCTGTTTCTTGATGGGTGCTCTTTTTTGTTTTTTAAATCCACCACAGTAGTGAGTGAAGGTGAAAGGTACAGTGTTTCATGCTTTGAAAAGGCATGACGCCGCTGTGTTGAGCCCAGGTGTGCTCCTTAACTTCAAGGGAGGTGGGTTGAATAATTTTGAAGTAGAAGGGAGGAATGCAACTTCTGTCCGTGCCTTTATTAGGGCCGGAAACAACCGGAAGATGTGAGAGAACTGCAGGATATGCCTGCCTGTGGTCCACAGAAACGATAAAAACAGAACCGACACACTTTGTTTTTTTGAAGAAGTGAGATTGATTAAGTATGTAAACAAACGGTAGTCTGGTGAGAAGAACAGAAGGTCAACTATCAAGCATGCATTCACAGAAGCCCCTTGACCCGTTTTTTCTGGTATTTTTTTGTTCTCTCTCTCCCTCTGGGTGAGGCTCCCACCTCTGCCAATGCATCCATCAATATCCTGAGGTGTAAACAATAAAGGTGGGTGTTTACGTGAGTAGGTTAGAGACACTTTAAAGGGTGGGGAGAACTTTCTAGCTGTGCTACTGGCTTTCTGGGGAATTGCATGTTTTAGGTTTTCCCTTTCTTTCTGTTACAAGATAGGCGCAGTCCTGCCCCAGAAACTGACCTGTCTGGGGTTGAATGGTGGCGGATCCGAATCTCTTTTCCAGAGTTCAGCTTTCTTAGCAGATGAACAAGTTTTATCAGGTTGCTAATGTTATGTATATGGCACTGATGGAGAGGGGGATTTTTGCTGGAACAAAAAACCTTTGATGGGCCTAGTGCACGAGACACTCACAGATGTGCTGAGAGGCAACAGGCGGTGTACTGTAGTTGAGTTTTTGAACTATAATGCTTTCAAATCTGAAATCTGAGGCAGGGTGACAAAAGGGGTCCATTTGCATGACAGTGGTGGCCAGAAATGTGTTGCTGCTATCTGTCCTTGCTACGTAGTAAAAGCACGAGAAAACTGCCAGTGGGCCATCTCGTCCTAAGAACAACACTTGGGCCTTATACTCCTTATTGAACCCCTTTTCCAACCTAAGTAATGATAAGCTTGTTCCTGAAACCCCAAACACTCAATCTTTAGAGCATTTGAATTAGTCATATCCATGTGTGAGACAAACCCTTCCTAAAGGTAATGTCCTTCCTTAACCTGATTCTCACGTTTGATTCGGTGACAAGCTGTGCCCAGCCGGGCCCAAGGCCCTCCTCTGTAATGGGGCTGACATCGATTGCGGCCTGTTGTACTTCTGATCTAAGATTGAGTAATGCTAAGGTAAGGGTGGGAAAGGGACTTCCCTCTTGTTCAGGCTTTAGATGAGATGGGGCCTGTGCCAAATCAAAGCTTAGTTATTGTCCTTTGCGCAGCCTACAAACGCTTGAATGTGTTTTAAGAATGATCAAGATACTTGGGGACTACACAAACCCCAACCTCAGTGGACAAGGTAATCCTGAATGGCTGCTTTTGTTTCCTAAACATAAGACCCGCTGTCGGTCTTAAGTTTTCATGGTATCCTAGCGCACCTTCATAGACCCGGGCTCAGGGTTATGTAATGCCATTGGGCTCCCTGCTGGACAGTGGAGGCGATTGGTTCAGTCCCCTTTGGGAAAAGACCACCTCCTTCATTGAAGAGGGAAGTTGTGTGAAGGCCAAGACTTGGACAGGGGTTGGCGAGGGGCCCTCACTACAGGAAGCATGGCAGGGTGCGACCTTAGCAATTCAGTAGCAGGTCCAGACTGAGATGTTTGCTATCATTCATTTCATAGTCCTGATGTGGAAGTTGGTTATCGGAATGAATGTCCCATTGGGGTCCTACGAAAAGTCCTTCTCTCAAAGTGGCTCTGGTGTGAGGGTGCGGAAAAACAGTTGTGAGGGATTGACGAGGGGCCGAGAGAGTTATGCTCTTGCTATAATAGTGAATTTGGGGAAAGGTGGGGCCTGGTGTAAAGGGCGTGAGGGGGGTGACGATGGTGAGAGACATGGGGGAAGCGAGCCTCTGAATATGGAATGTGTGAGGTCCACTGGAGACAGGATAGCCAATTCAGCCTCGCATCATGTGGTAGAGAGATTCAACTTCCAACAGGGGGGCCCCACGGTGGGACGGACCCCGTTCTAGGGTTGTGTCGGCAAGAAATGGTTTCCCTTTGTAGACGGGAGGGTGAAGTGCAAAGTGAGTGGGTGTCAGTGAAAACAGCAGCGACAGCCCATCTGAAATCAGCAAGACCGTTCCATCTGTTTGGTCGGAATACGCCGGACTTGAGGCCAGGTGGGCTGAGGGGGAGGGTGCTGGTGTTGACAGATCAGCAGAGGCCTTGGGTAAAGGCCCAAAAAAGCCCCTTTCCCCCCATGCTCCTACGGGGCTGTAGGCCGGTCGTTGCTTGCCTTAGCAGCCTGGGAACGCAGGGACAGGGTGGGCGTGGGCGGAAACAAGAAAAGCGGTGTGCTTCCGAGGGGTGGGATGGGGGTGTGGTGGGGTGTGGGGGTGGGTCCCCGCGGACCCTCAACATGTGGGGGGTCGCCTGGGCAGCGTGAGCATTGTCTGCGTCCTGGGTCTCTGAGAGCAGGGTAGAGGGTGTATCAAGTTGCCAAGTAGAGATTAGTCAGAGGGGCGTGTTAAGGATTCTGTTCTGTTAGTGTTTTGCAATTACAATGACGTGGCTAACAGAAACCATGGCAGTCGAAGCGCGACGTTGTTGTAGAGTGTACGTTCTCGCAAGACATAAATAGAAGATGTGGAAGCCACTGGAAAGATGTAAGGAGGTTGAACCGAATGGAACACAATGGCCCGGGGTAATGCTAACATATGGTTCCCAGATAAGCTTGTGGGGGATGGGGGGTGGCTATGCATGTGGTGTTTTTGACTGCCGAAGAAGGACACATAGGTTCGAGGAGTGGCAAGGCCTCTATGGGGCTACCACAAGTTGGCACAAATGACAGGAAGTGCCTGGTCGACAGGCCCCCTCAAAAAACAAAGGGTAATATGAAGGATATTACGACACAGGGGGGCAAGTGAGGGCGGTGGTGCTGTTCCGCCACCCCCTGCAGGAACCATACGTTCAAGGGGCGTAACTGCCTGAAATGCACATTTGTACTTCCACAGACACGACAGCAAACGACCAAGGGAAAACACCACAGGGTCAACACGAGAGCGCAGCCGAATAAAACGACAGCGTAGTGCATGACGGTAGTGACGGCAAAAGATAAACACAACACAAAAACCTGAATAAGCGTATGGAAACGAAAGGGCAAGGGACTTCTACTACTGTGAACACCGCAAAGGCCTGCAACACGTGGGTGTGCGCCCAGAAACATCCGCAGATGAGCTGACACGTACATCGAGGGATGACGAAACACACAGGAGGTGGGGTTGGGCGTGGCGACCAGGGTGGAGGATGGGTGGGGGCGGGGTTGCGTGTTCTCTCAGGTAGGTCATACAATCTGACGCTTGCGCGCCTCTAGGTATCACAGGGCTGCATTACAGTCAGCGCATGGGTACCATATCTTGATGCGACAGCGTGTCATATGGACCTGTTGGGGTGCTGTCGTGAGGGTTCGTAATTCAGTGATGGCGGTTCTCGATTTGTAGGAGTCTTTCTACACGAACATTAAGTCAAGTCCCAAGCAAACTGAACCCGAAATGTTCTACGTAGCAGAATGACTGAGAGAAAAGAATTAAGTCTCACGACCAACGCTACTACCTTCTGCTTCTTCAATAGATTCACATCGTCTCTCTCGCCGAGTCCATCGCAAAGCGGGTGGGGTCCGCATGGAGTTTTGGGATGGGTTCGTATGTCACGCTAGGTGTGCGGGTCTTTAGTTTGGTTGGGGGAACGGTTGATTGTTTCTGGTATGTTGGCGGCATGGGCCTCCAAGACAGTAGGGCAGGTCCTGCGTTCGCGCAGGGGTTCGTGCTCGCGCGTGTTGTGGGGTTGGTGTTTTGTAATGGTGTCTTGTTGTTAGGGTGTTGTGGTTGTTAGTGTGGTGCCGGTTTGTTGCGGAGTGTGTTTGGGTTGGGATGTTGCTTTGGTGTGTGTGTGTTAGGGTGTGTGTTTGGTGTGGTGTGTTTGTGGGTTTGGTGTGGGTGTCTGTGTGTTTCGATAGTGCGATCGCGCTCGTTGGTGGGTTGTTCTCAACTCGTGTGGTCGCCGTTGCTGTGGCAGGAGTCTCTAACTGGAGATCAGGAAAACAAGACAAGAAAAGAGTCTGTTCTGTGTCTCGCGCTAACCCAACAAAGCAGCCAAGCAACAACAAGCAAAGGTCAAAAAACTAAGACAGGGGGCCAACCGCTAAGGTACACTGTTACCTGCTGGCTGGGAAACCGGTTGGGGGCGCCGCTCCCAAGGCAAAATGCTCGGGCATATGGGGCCGCTGGCACACTTCATACCAGGAGACAAACCAATGAGCGCTACAACCAGAAGCACCGCACTGAAAGCCACAATGAAAAAAAGGAGTGAAACATGAGGGACACTACCCACTTCATACACCTTATTTTCCCGTTTCTGGTATCATCTGAGGACAGAACATCTGTGAGCATTTTGATAAAACGATTGACTTTAAACAAGTTTTAAATGATGTAGCGGATGTGACTGTAACTTGTATTTATGACTGGTAAAACCATGTGGATGCAGGTCGCGTATATTTTATGGGACGCCATCTTTCAGAACTTCTAACTCCACTGGGTTGAAGCGTCCAATGGTAAGAGGAAATACGATGTGTTTTTTTTGTGACAAATGGACATTGTAAACTCTGTACTTCTGCTGTTAAGTAGCCTTTTCCTCCATCTTTGTAAATGACTATTGAAAAACATCTGGATCAGGTTGGGGCGGAAGAGCAGTGAGCCCATCCTGGCTCCAGCCACTGACTTGCTTTGTAACCTTGGGGGCAAAGTGTCTTAAAATGCTTATCTGATCAGTGGAAAAGGAAGCTGCTCAATTTTCTTATTCTTGTAAGATGGGGACTAAGAACAATCAATACCTACCTACAATAAGGTTGTTGTGAAAAGGGCATGCCTAGAAGTCATCTGATGTCCTGTAAAGGCTATACCGTGGTCCTGCCACTCAAGCGCGAACTAATTGTAAGTCGTTAAGGAATTGCGTTTCCAGGGTGGGAAAGGGAATCTGCGCCATTGTTGAGTCCTGAGAATGTTGATACCTTAAATAACTTCCTCGTTCAAAACGGATTTTGCTTGTTGTCCTGCGGGGGTTTTAGCTCCCAAGTACTCTCGGGGCCTGGTGGATTGGAGGGAAGGTGTGATATGAAAAAGAATTAACTACTTTTGTGGGTACTATTACCTGTTTTTCTTCTGCCCTATTGGGTTATTTCTACCCTTAACATTTTTTACCCTTTAGTTGGGAATCACGTTTAACTAACTATTGGATCTAAGTTGAAGTTGGGAATTAAAGCCTAACTTTTTTCCCTTGAGTGTGAATTGAACTAACTTTTTTTTCCTTTTAATTGTGGAATCACATTTAACTTTTCCCTTTAATTGGGAGTTTTGCTTTGGTCCCTAATTATTAATGGCCAGACTCGTAGTGACCTGTTACAGTTTTTCTACGATCTGTAAGCTGGGCTTCCCCCGTCCATACACATACTGGGGATTGCAAGCCAGCCCAGAAAGTTGCCTGACCCTTACAGGGAAAGGACAACCCATAACTCTGGCATAGACAAGAGTGCCCATGAGTTCCGCCATTAAGGCCTGGGTTCATGCCCCCTGGAGCAGGTCAGGGAAAGGCTTGAGCAGCCCTTCCTAAGGAAAGGGTCTGCAAGCCAGTCGCCACAGAAGCTGAGCAATGTGGAACCAGCCCTTTAGTCAGGAACCGGGTGCTTTTCGTTGAGTTCTATTGCTAATTCTTTTTTTCTACCACAGGTGGAACCCTGGCAGTAACACCAACAAAACGCCAAGCGGCAACCCCCTCTCCTTGGAGATCACCCCAGCAGAGATATGGTGAGGGCAGGGGGTTTCCCCTCCGTGGACTCCCGTGCTCATGTGCCCCTGCCCGTTCGTCCGCCGCGGCAAATTCTCACGACACCGTCCTCCGCCTCTTTCCGCCACCCCCCAGGAGGGCCCCACGGTGGGTACCACAGCCATTACCATGATGAGGCGCTAACGGGCCCCCCCCACCTCAACACGAAGGGATAAGGATGGTCCCCCTGTTGGGGGGAGCACCGACCACCTTCTGGGCGCCAAGCCGCTATTGGCCCCCAATAGTCCATCCCCCACCCCCTCTGCCCCCCCCCCCACACCACCTTATTATTCCCGCCACTCTTACATCCCTTTTCTCATTTTCTAATTGCCTTGGATCAATCTAAGATGAACTGTGATCGAGTCTTCAATGTCTTCTGCTTGGATGCACATTGGGAAGGTGGGAGGCTCCTCTTGGGTCACTGCTTTCCTTGAAGGCCCAGAGGGAGGCCTCCACATCTCAGAGATCATGGGACCCCCGCCACCCCCCAGAAAGGAAAGCCAGTGGGTAACTCTACAGCACAGGAAGCCTGCTTGGCAGGTTTTTTTGTATTGGTCTTCACTAATGCTTATGGTTTTTTGCTTTGAATCACTGTCAGGAACCCAGGATTTAATCATTTTATAAAATACCAAGACTTGACAATACAAGAGTGTTGTTCAAGTTCAAGACCATCAATAGTCCACAATATTACTCGGGAAAGTTGAGGTAGCGGACAGTACAACAGGGTCATTCTGCGCCCATGTTGGACAGTTTGACGTCAGGCTGGCTGACTATTCACTTTTATTTGCAGCCACTGCCTAAGTACATTCCTGGGGTTTGGAGGCCTTTAATTGGCATTACCATACCCTGCCAACTCCCCTTCCCAAGCTTTGCCTGGTGTAACACATCTGTGGTCTCGTGCTGGAAGGCCTGAGCAAAAAGGGCTCAGGAGTTTGAAGCCAGCCTTTGAACTATCAAAATGAGATCATGCACTAAAAACCAGAAATCAAAATAGTGATAATGGCCTGGGGTTCTCATAAGAAATGAGACGTTTTTGTGCATAAATTGGCCTTGATGATTTTTTTATGTATTCCCTAAATTAGTAAGAGGAAAGGATGGAACAAGGGAGAAGATGCCTGCCCTGGCTAGAGAGCCCCTGCCTGAAATTGAAATAAGCGGTTCATAAGGCCCTTCAGTAAACTGATAGACAAGCTTGCCCTAGCATAAGTGACAAGTTAAATCTGAGTCCTTGTGGTGTGGTTGCCTAGCTCATCGAGGGCCAGAAATTGTTTGTCAGGGTGTAAATCTCCAAAGCCAGAATGGACTAATTTGGGGGACAGAGAAAGGGTTCGGGCATCTAGAACCAGGGTTGGATATAGCTCTCTCTTCCAAGGTGAAATTTATGAAAAGCAAACCGGGGGGCGGCCCATGGTAGAAATGGCGGATGGCTATGCTGTGGATCGAGCCATTACTCACCTCAACAACACTTCAAATGTTCGGGCAGAAGAATGAATGTCTGGTAGGTAGTGTGAGCGTGCTCCACCGAAGGCCACATGCACATCAGACAAGGCATCAGTGGAAAGCGACGAGAAGAAGGAATTATTAAGGATCTGGACCAAAGTTTACTTCCTTTTTTCCTCCCCATTTGTCTCCAAGCAAAACCAGCCAATCATGCCCCAGGCCCAGTCCATAAACGGGCTAGAAAGACGGTCTGCAGTCTAAAGACTTCAGCGGTCAAGGACAATCGTTCTCTACCCCAGAGCAGGGCGGCCAAAAACCGCATCCAACACCCACAATGGTGCTTCAGTTTCTTTTCTTCAATGCCCCGCTGGAAGGTGACACGAGGGAACTTCTTTGTAGGTGCGTTTTCCCTGGAGGCTCAGTCCTCATCACTCACTTCAGAGGAAGTGGTACAGTTCAGATTAATGAGCATGGACAGTAAGCATGTAACCCCTGCTAAGCAGTACATTAAGAGTTGGGTCACCTGTCAGGAGTTGAGCATTGGCACTTTTTGGAGGCAAACCTCGAATCTGCTGATTTGTGGGTTCCCTGGGTGGCCAGAATAGAGGCAAGAATATCTGGGCTCTTCAGGGCTTCAGGTGCCCGAGATAGCATTGTTAACACTAGGAGTCCCATTGAGTTTCTGGTTTAGAGGGAACTGGGGCCAGGGGTTTAGTTTTCTGGCGACGACCACGCATGAACATTTGGGCCTTGCTGCTGGCTTCAGATGTCCCAGTTCACTAGATGATTGCAATAATGTCACATCCACAGAAATAATGAAGGATGGGAGTTTGTGAAAAGCAGTATCGCCCAAAATGCTGTTTCACCAACTACCTGGGTCACAGGAGCCCTTACATGTTTATGATCAAAGCTATCTTCAAAAAAATTCAGTTCAGTCCCTGAGCGTCTGGAGTGTCTTATATTGTTTGTTATATCTGCATGCAGAATCTGCGATGGAGCTAGGGAGTTAAGCGGGCCAACATTTGTGAAAGTATTTTTACTCAGGCAACAGTGCGTCATCTGCCCTGATCTTCCAATCTTCCTCCTTTTGGGCTGGATGGTCACGCGCTGTGGAGGCTCGCCAGGCCTTTGTCCTAGAACTTTGATATCCTGTGTTGTCTTAAGCAGGTGAACGCAGCTCTTCTGGACTGTTGGAGTGGGAATCAAAGAGCGATGCCCTGGAAGAACTTTGGGCTTCCTGACCATATACCAGAGTGAAAACCCAAGTTGAGTATCTGGGTGTCCTGCGGCTCTCCCGGGTGGCCTGAGGGTGTGGCTGGCTTTTTGAGCCAGAGACCTCCTTTCTGCTTCAAGATAGAACCCAAGAGATTTCCGCTCTGCCGCAACACGGGCAGAGAATGGGGCTTGGTCTCCAGGAGAGCTGCTGCCTTGATGACATGCCTCCTGGGAGGCCAGCCAGGCTACTTTGTTGTGGTTCACGCCCACCCCCGCCCGCTTATGGGAGGTGCTCAGGCTTGGCCCTGGAGTTTCCCTTTTGTAGTAGAGACGGGAATAGGTTGAAGTGTGAGGAGAGGGAAAGCCCCTCTGTAGGGCTCATTGAAATCTTTTCTTAAAGACAAGGTGCTGAGTCAGATCCCTTACCACTTGACCTGCCCAGAACAGGGAATGGGAGAACCGGGAGACTTCAGAAGGGACCAACAGATTACTTTTCCTTTCTCTCTTTGCAGGATGGCCCGTACCCTTACACTCTGAAGTTTGGCTTCTCCACTGCGGCAGCATGCCTCCTAATTAGATGCCTAAGAAGAAGGACATCCGAGCAGGCAAACGTTTTCTATTCCTGTATATGCAGTTTTTGTTTTTGATTTTCCCTTCTTCTTTCTGGTTTTTGTTTTGGTTGTGTTTTTTGGTTTGCTTATTTTTTGGCAGAAGTTCTTGTATTTCCTCTGTTTTCTTTTTTTTTTTGTAATTGCTAGGATTAGTAGAAGCTTAACCATAATGGAAATGTGGGAACTCTGGAGGGGGAGGGAGAGGGAACTGTATCTCCCAGATTAACCTTCACTTTTTAAGGAATGACTGTACAATGTGATTTTTTTTTTTTCGATGTTCTTATTTTGTGCTCCATGTACTCCTTGGCACATTTATCAATAAAATTGTGTTGAGAAAATAGAAACCTGTAACTTGGTGGCGAATTCAGGAAGGTGGGC
This sequence comes from Typhlomys cinereus, assembly GCA_023101885.1. Classification (NCBI taxonomy): domain Eukaryota; kingdom Metazoa; phylum Chordata; class Mammalia; order Rodentia; family Platacanthomyidae; genus Typhlomys; species Typhlomys cinereus. Next base: position 2,167,300 of record JALPQD010000299.1, on the reverse strand, counting down.
CTTGCTTCTCCCACAGTTTTCCGAAAAGGCTTGGAGGCCAGGTTTTTCAGCCTTGAAGACCAGGATGACCACCAACTGAGATGGCTTCTTGGGGGCTCTACCTAACAAGTTTCACAACATATCTACACACAGCCCTCCGATACAGACACGTGCAAAAAAAATGGAAAAATTTCCAGAGAGATACCACATCCACATGGGGTCCATTAATCCTTAATGTCTCTCCTATTTTTAATATTGGTGGTGTGTGGTACTAGAGGGCACTCCATGGCCTGGGGGGAGCCCAAGGAAGAATTTTTCTGGTATCCTAAATTGGGCCGCTAAACCTTTGTGATTTGCTCTCAGGATTTTTCGCACAGCTCTGCCTTCCAGGGAAGTCATTTTTCATGAGATCCTGGATGCAAACTCATGTCCGTCCTTACCAGGCAGTCTTAAAACCCTGGGGCCATCTCTCCAGCCCGTTAAAAAATGTGTTTTTTTTTTGAAGGTTGGAGTAGACATAAAACAACACGTTTTTTATTTTTTAAACTAGGCAAACTTGGTTGGATCTATATAATTCCTGTCTTACACAACTTTCTTTGGCCTGGCATACGATCATCAGTGGGTATACCAGACAAGTTATTGTATGTCTGAAGTTATTCCCAGATCTCTCCTTTTTTATTGATTCAACATTTTGGCCAACTTCAGATACTAATCTAAAGAACTACTTGTACTGCGGGCTAAAGGATTACAAGCAACTGAAGCCATGCCATGGAATAGTTTTTCTTGGTTTTTAAGTATCGGGGGTAGAAGATGGTTCAGTGATTAAGGCTCTGTCCTCAGCAAAAGAAGGTTCCTGAAGTTCAGATCCCAGGTTTTCCATATCTTGCTGTAGCCTGCCAAACCTCTGAACCTCTTCTGGTGGGCAGAGCCTGTGGAAGTCCCAAAGCAAACAAAAAGGGGGTAGAAGCAATCCGGATGAGGGGTGAATTTAACCCTTGGCCTTCTACAGGGACAACAAATGCCCTCTGATGTAGGCATGTACACACAAAACACAAAAGACGAAGTAGGTAGGAACCTGTCAAATGAATTAAAGTGAGGTTCGAGGAGTTAGTTTTATCATGTTAGGGCTTGAGGTCCTGGAGAGAGAAGGCCAGCTTGTGATGGG